>JBBGZY010000672.1:0-1200000 GCA_037952925.1 Lithobates clamitans | reverse complement strand
TAAGTCACACCCAATATTTAGCATAATTTAAACCACACCCACTTTTCACCACTGTACATTTTCCCTGTAGGGCAAAGTCCATAAATGAATGTCGTGTTCCTAATTACTTTAATGCTCCACCTACTGTGCCTTTCTAGACACACAGAAAAAAAGTGTCCCTAAAACTTTTGGGGAAATGTTGGCAACTATGTAAATGTTACTCACAGAACCTAATGAATGAGCTGATTGCCACTTTAAACAAGCTACTAGCAGGCTTCAATGCTACTTGACGCATGTTAAAATCCTGCTGAAGCCTGCTAGCAGCTTGATTAAAGTGGTAATCAGCGCTCCCATTAGGACAATTACAAACAGGAGCTGAAGGGCACTTAAACCATTTCCCGCTGGGAGGACATCCATGGACGTCCTCGGGTTTCAGTAGTTATACCAGGATGATGCCTGCACCTACAGGCATCATCCCAGTATGTATCTTTTCAGCCAGCGATTCCCTTTCAGGAAGAAGTGATCTGAGTGGCTAATCGATTACTTCTTTAGGTTGCTCAAATGCCGTGAGACATAAAAAATTGCGACACCCACCATTTTATTCTGTAGGGCCTCTGCTATATATATATATATATATATATATATATATATATATATATATATATATATATATATAATGTTTGGGGAGTTCTAAGTCAATTTGTACACGTAGGAGCGAAGTGTCAGAATTGACCCAGATGGGAAGTGGTTAAAGGCTTAGTGAAAGCTGCATGAAGCTGGCCAAAACTTTGCATAAAAGATTGCTGTTCACATGGCTCTTTTACAAGCTGAAGCACATGTGAAACTGGCGTAACACTTTATAAATTCTTCACTAACGTGCCATAAATGCAATACCGTAGGTGCTGTTAAAGGAAAGGTACAGTCAAAGCTTGTTTGGCTGTACTTCTCCTGTGGATCACAGGAGTGAAATTCGTTCTGCACTCCTGTGTCCCATTTTCAAATGACAGTGGGCTGAAGTCTGCTGTCGGCTGATGTCACAGGCCAGTCCAGGCTGGGGAAAAATCACAACCATATAATTGGAATCCATCCTGGAATCCATCCAGGTGCTTGAATTGGCACCTGGCTCAGCTTATCTGCAAGCCACCGAGAGCCTGAGCCTGCCACTCTAGCCCCTTCCACAGCCCAGCAGTCCAGTGAGCACAGGAGGGGCAGAGCAGACAGCCAGTCACCAACTCTCTGCTCACGTAGCACTGGGAAGGGAGCAATCAGCAGTGTTTCATCGCTCGGATCTCAGTCTTAGAGCCAACAGGGGTCAGATGCAGCATTGGACCGATGCTACATCCACCTAGGTAAGTATGTTTTTAAAAAAAATATACCAAACCTCACTTTTAAAGTGCAGTTATAAAGCATTACCATCGAAATCGATAGACGCAGCAGACACATGTTAATGCTTCAAGAAAGTGGCATGCTGCTTAATTTTTAACATGACGCAACACAATGCCACTGCTACTGTGTAAACAGCACTCTGTTGTGCCACTGTATTATTTATGGCAGCAGTTGAAGGGTGGTTATGAGGCTTTAAAAAAGCTGAATAAGTGGTGTGTAAACACAGGGTATTGATGCATGTGTGAAAGAGCCCTAAACTACTCTTCTAAACCACTGTTTAGTAGAACTCAGACTGAATGAGCAGCAGTATTAGGAGACAACCACATGTACTGCATGAACATATGTTGTCAAAGAACTTGTTGATATAAGACGAGAGCTGTCTGCTGCTGTTTCTGCAGTGCCCTGCGGACGAGGAGGTGACCAAGCTGCATAGCATAGCTGTTGTCTGGCACAACAAATTTATTTTCATAAATTTAATCTACTCTTTTTTAATCAACATTGCTTCGAATGTTATTGATTTTGTGCTTGCTACTACTTATCACTGCATGATTACCTGCAGTGCATTGTGTAATTTAGTGACAGTGTGACTGATTTAGAAAAGGCAAATAAACTATTCACTTTGCAAGTGAATTTGCCCTTAGCAAGTCAAGCTTAGTGTGGTGAAGCTTTAGTTTGCAAAGAATGCCCAATCATGTGCAATGAAAATTTTAAAAACATATTTTTCCTTGCATGTGATTGTATGATGAAAGTCTGGAGAGCTTCACCTCACTAAGCTCTGGGAATAATTGACAATTCCCTTGCAGAGTGCAACTTCATTTACAAACAGAACTGCCTATTTACTTTTTCCAGGAATAACCCTGCTGTTTCACCCTGGAAAAGCATACAGTCAAAGAATGACTCCTTTTCAGTGAAAAGATGAAAACGTCTTCAACATTTGCTGGGATTTATGAACATGAGCTTGGGCAGGTAAGGTTAACACTTGCAATAGTCCTTCTGTATTGCAAACAATATTTGATCACATCTGCAAACATAAATGCTTTTTTTTTCAGTTTACTGCAGTGTGACATTTTATTGGCCTTCGTACTGTATTGTATAGTCCTGTCCAAAATGGTAAATCAATGCATAATTAACTGGGGAGCTGAACAATGAGTGAGGTCATGCAAAACACAAACGTTCCCCACCAATCAACACTGTTAGTAAGCAAAATAATATTTAATTAGGTTTTCTTACCTATTTATTTTTTCTTTCCTGTTCTATTTTGTTATTTTGTTAGTTCTTGGATATTGCTGTAGATGTAAGAAGGGAAGGGGTCAACTTCAGGGTAAATTTGCTGTCAATTTAGAGCTGTTACAAGGAATATGCACTTAGTTCAACACTGTAAAACATGGGGTAATAGTAGCATTTTAATTTTGACAGGCCTGCAGGTGATTATACTATGGTAAAATATTCCTCAAAGCCAGGGGTCTCCAAGCTTTTGAAACAAAGGGCCAGTTTATTGCCTTTCAAACTTTAGGGGAGCCAGTGAAAGGAATAGTGCCCCAAGAGCCGGACAAAGGCAAACAAAGGGCCAAATCCAGCCCTTGGGCCACAGTTTGGAGACACATGCTCTTAGCAGTGGTGAATAGGCAATATGTTGGCATGAAATGGTAATGCTGACAACACATGCTACAAATAGGCAATCATATACAATATGTAAATAAGAAACAGTAAATTGCTATAATATGCAGATAACAAACCAGCAATTGTCACAATGTGCAGGCAACAAATGGGCAATCACAACAATACATGTGCAACAGAAGGGCAATGATGTGGGTAAATAACATGCAATCATTGCAATAAACACATAGAGACAATCTGAGTTACGATTATTAAAATTTTGCTTGGGTGGGGCTGTCACACAGTCGAAAGAGAGAACTAGCTCAAGGTGCTTTCAAAATTAGTTATACTGCACATGCAGGAAAATGAGGCATTTAGGACTTTTCAGGCACAAAACAAATAGAGGAAGGTTTTATTATAACCAACATTTCAGTGACATGGTGTAAAGTAGGATTTTCCCTGTCTACCACAAATTGTTTTGTAATAGAAAAGTCTTGTGGAGTATTTATCAATCAGACCTCTATTAGAGGGGGTTGGCAGCAAGTAACAGTCAACCTCTATGCAGACTTCTCTGATCCCATTCACATCTGGCGATTTGAGATTGTGGACAGAAATGGCACGATCCTGCCCGCGATTCCAAATTGCACTACAATAGTGGCAAAATGCACTAGTGCACTGGTGTAGAATGTACCCACCATCCAACACTAGGTAAAATACTGGCTAGACTAAAAAACATTTTTAATTATTTTAATATAATAATAGAAAAGAGACAAAGGAGACCATGGAGACTCTAGAAAATAAGGTGATTTGTATACAAGATGGGAACAAGATAAAGAGCAGGTGCAATTAAGCCACATATGCAATGGTTGAATTGCAGCTGCACCACAGTGGCTTACAATAAACAAGAGTGGCTTACAATAAACAAGGTCTAAAAAATGATTAACCGAAAGAAAAGTCACTAAAGCACCATGCCTGGAAAGCATAATGTAATTTAAGGTAATTTAATGCTAAGTTTTTTTTTTTTAATGCAAGCTGTATTGTACTTTATGATGAGTGGAATTAAGAGTTTTAATTCATCAAAATTTTGTGCAAATGTGTGCAAAACTTCATCATTTTAATTAAATGCATTTGGAGTTATTATGGAAGGCAAAATTAAAGTGATACTAAAGCCTCAGTTTTTTTTTTTTTCTTTAAAAATAACAAACATGTCATACTTAACTGCCTTGTATAATGATTTTGCACAGAGCAACCCAGATCCTCCTTTTTTTGGGTCCCTCGCTGGCACTCCTGGCCCCTCCCTCCTGCTGAGTGTCCCCACAGCAGGCAGCTTGCTATGGGGGCACTCAAGCTGAGCCGCCGCTCTGTGTGTCCATTCAGACATGGAGCCACGGGTCAGCCCTGTCCCCTCTCTCTCCTCATTGGCTCAATGACTTTGATTGACAGTAGTGGGAGCCAATGGCACTGCGCTGCTAGCTGCAATAAGGAGGGAGAGTCCCGGGATGCCGAGACATTCCTGCAACATCGCTGGATTGAGATGGGCTCAAGTAAGTATTAAGAGGGCTGAGGGGGGCTGCTGAACACAGAAGGGTTTTTATCTTAATGCATAGAATGCATTAAGATAAAAAAATCTGACTTTACAACCACTTTAAGGTTGTTTTTGATGGTGCAATGGGCTTTAAATGGTTCCTGAGGGTTAACCCCTTTGTGCCTAAGGGTAAAACAAATCTTAATGTCTAAGCACAATTTTGCAACTTTGACATGTCTTAGTAAAACCATACATATCATCACAACTACTTCATCTATCTAGGTGAATTATACCTTGTCTTTTTTTCAGGACAAATTGGGCTTTCGTTTAGTGGAGATATCTCCTGATTTATTTTAATTATCAAAAGAACACTGGCCCAAAATAGTATAGCTGTATCTTTCTTGTTACAACCATAACCACCAAAGAACAACCCAAAATAAATTCTGCTGCTCCCAATGATCGCAGTGACATCACATATGTATGTGTTATTTGTTGTTTGTAGCGGTAGTACAGCCCAGAATTAATACTGCGCATAACTGACAATAATACTAATTTAAAAAATGGTTAACCTTTGTCCCTGACCTTTGACCCTTACTTGACCAAAACACTAACCCTGGCACTGACCTAGATCAAACATTGATCTAGGTATTTTTTCATTTTACTTTTTATTTTTTTTTTATTTTATTTTTTTTACACACCTTTTTTTTTCTCTCTGTAAGGAGACAAAAAATACAATGTATCTTTCCTCTCCATTCACAAAGAGAGAAACACAGGTGTGGGCTTCACAATGACTGGTTACTGTGATAGCCAATCAGAGGCTATCACAGCAATCAGGTGATCTGGAACTGGGATCTCCGGGTCCTGATCGCTAGTATTCGGTGAGACCCCGGTCTCTGTGCTAGGAGCATGCTGTGCTATACTATACTGACGGAAAAACGCCCAGTGAGGCCGCATATCTGCATAGTGTCAGCGTCAAAGAGTTAAACAAACTCTTTTCATCCTAAACCTGTTCTTGTGGCAAAATAATGTCCCTTTAGTACCCTAATTATTTTATGTTATGTTTTCCTCACAGAGAGAAAGAAGAACAAACAGAGACAAATGGTAAAATAAACATTTTAAGTTACTGTTCACAAACAACAATCAAATACACACACACACACAAAAAAAAGAAAAACACAAAGAATGCTAAATAAAACATTTAACTACCCTATTTCATTTTATTTTTTATAGGCTATTTTTTTTTCATTTTTATCTGGAGTTCTGCTTTAACTTTTCACCATACCTCTCTCTTCCTCATGGAATTGATACAAGATCCAAAGTTTGTTACATGCAAAAGATAGGCACAGGAGTGCACTACAAAAACATTTTTAAAACAATCCACACATCTGACTGTGTAATCCAGTTGTAGAATCTAGAATAAAATGTACATAGCATATTCCTGTTTGTTTACTGTAGGTCAACTAGGGTTTCTCAGGAAGCAGGAAGTAATGCTGTTTACAAACTAATTATGTATTTTATTAGCTGCAAAACATGGGTTTTCATATAGGTTAGAGATAGTCAATGCTTCTTAGAGGTGTCTTGATGTTGTCAACCTTATGGTTTTCCTATTTACACTGCTCAAAAAAATGAAAGGAACACTTTGAAAACACATCAGATCTTAATGGGGAAAAATACCATGCTGGATATCTATACTGATATGGACTGGGTAATTTGTTAGGAACCAAAGGATGCCACATAATTTTATGGAAGTGAAAATTATCAACCTACAGAGTAAAAAGTAAAAAAATGATGCAGCAGTCTAGTCATTTTTGCTGAAATTTCATTGCAGCCACTCAAAATGGTACTCAGTAGTTTGTATGCCCCCCACGTGCTTGTAAGCATGCCTGACAACATCGGGGCATGCTCCTAATGACAAATGATGTCCTAGGGTGTTTCCTCTCAGATCTGGAGCAGGGCATCACTAAGCTCCTGAACAGACTGTGATGCAATCTGGTGGTGTCGGGTGGACCGAAACAAAATGTCCCAGAGGTGTTCTATTGGATTTAGGTCAGGTGAGCGTGGGGGACATTCAGTGGTATCAATTCCTTCATCCTCCAGGAACTGGCTGCATACTCTCGCCACATGAGGTTGGGCATTGTCATGCATCAGAAGGAACCCAGGACCCACTGCACCAGCCTAGGGTCTGACAAGGGGTCCAAGGATTGCATCCTGATACCTAATGGCAGTCTGGGTGCCATTATCTAGCCTGTAGAGGTCTATGCATCCCTTTATGGATATGCCTCTCCAGACCATCACTGACCCACCACCAAACCGGTCATGCTGAATGATTTTACAGGCAGCATAACATTCTCCACAGCTGATACCTGCCCTTTTACGCCTGTGTTCACTCAGGGTGAACCTGCTCTCATCTGTGAAAAGCAGGGCACCAGTGGTGGTCCTACCAATTCTGGTGTTCAATGGTAGATGCCAATCAAGCTCCATGGTGCGGCAGTGAGCAAAGGGCCCACTAGAGGACGACGGGCCCTCAGGCCACCCTCATGAAGTGGGTTTCTGATTGTTTGGTCAGAGACATTCACACCAGTGGCCTGCTGGAGGTCATTTTATAAGGCTCAGGCAGTGCTCATCCTGTTCCCCCTCGCACAAAGGAGCATATATCCATCCTGCTGCTGGGTTAAGGACCTTCTGTGGCCCTGTCCAGCTGTCCTAGAGTAACTGCCTGTCTCCTGGAATCTCCTCCATGCTCTTGAGATTGTTCTGGGAGACACAACAAACCTTCTGGCAATGGCACATATTGATGTGCCATCCTGGAGGAGTTGGACTGCCTATGCAACACCTATAGGGTCCAGGTAATGCCTCATGCTGGTCAAATGCAAAACTAGTGAAAAACAGTCAGAAAAGATGAGTAGGGAAAAAAATGTCAGTGGTCTCGACCTGTAAAACCAGCAATATCCCAGGAGTTTAATTGACTTGATGCTATACTCTGATTAAAAAGTGTTTGTTTAATTTTTTTGAGCAGTGTATTTGCAAGTGTAAAAAAATCACACTTATGTTTTCACTGAAATATTTAAAAATGTCTACATTTTTTTTTTGGGGGGGGGGGGTTGGAGGACTACTGTACAGTATTTTATATTATAGTATATTGTATTAAATGGGCCTGTGAAAATCTGTAAAAAATCACTGACAAGCTGTCAGAGAAATGTATAAAGGACTGAAGTTAGATGTTAACATAGTGGGAGTGAGGGATTGGGAAATGCACCCTTCAGTCAAACATGCAGCCCTATGTTATGATATTTAAATGTACTATCAGGGAAAAAAACACAAACCAATTTAATTATTGAGCCTTTTGCCTTGACATCTGAAATTAATTTTTTAAAAATATACAAAAACTACTTGCATAACAGCATAATTAAAGGGGTTGTAAACCCTTGTGTTTTTTCACCTTAATTCATCCTATCCTCGGGACAACGCTTCTCCTAGGGGGTTATCTGATGCGAGGAGGAGCCGCGAGAGCCGGCCGGGGGACCCCAGAAGAGTATGTTCGGGGCCACTTTGTGCAAAATGAGCTGCACAGTGGAGGTAAGTATGACATGTTTGTTATTAAAAAAAAAAAAAAATATTTACAATCACTTTAACACTTGCTATGTAAAATAACATATTACACAAAAGAAAAACAGTTAAGTCTTCAAAATGAAAAGTGACAAAAAGCAGCATTCAGTATGACAAATTATGGCTGAAAAGATTCAAAATTAATTATGCTAATTGTTTTCTTTTTTAGAAATTAATATTTTGCGCCGGTGTTATAAAAAATGAGTCATTCGTAATTTCTACTTGTTCTTTGACAAATTCTAACAGTGTTTTAATCCAGTACAGTTTTCTTTATCTGTGCAGAGATCATATCTCCAGAATCACAGACTGGGGGCTAACTAGGGCCCTGCATGCAAATTAAGCAGCGAGTGGTCATTGTGGTAACTTTAATAGATGTGCTGATATATGTAATTCTAACCTTAAAGCACACATTACAAAATAAAAGAGGACTCTGAGAAACAAGTTGACCTTGCTACCTTTTGTTGCAGTATTGGAGTGCAAACTTGTTTAATTAGCAGTCAGCAAGCAGACTGTAACTTCACTGAAGGAGCATTGAAGAATCACTTCCTATTAACAACCCAGTGGTAAGTAAAGCAGCACAAATACTTATAACCAAATAGTGTGCATTTCAGAAGTAGAGAGGATTAGCTATTGGGCACACAACACAGTGGAGGAAATTGCTTTATTCCCAGTACTGCTGAGTACCAGGAGGCAATCGCTGTGCCTCTAGCCCATTAACAGCATTCAGAGTGTTGCTTCCCATAGAAGGGGTTATTGGCTAACCACTGGGTGACCAATTAAATGCTATGAATAAGTCCCAAACCAAACAGCATGGAGCCTGTTTGTGGCACAGTGGTATCATTACTAAAGTGAAAAACTTGATGAGAAAGGAACATATTTAATTATAGAACTATACAAATGGCTAATTAGGACCATCAAGTGAAATCAATGACTTTCTAGTGAATTTCTGAATGTTACTTATAACTGCTCAGATTCTTCTGAGACCATGAATGAGATCCACTATTGTAAAAGACATGCCTTAGCAACAGATCTTCATTAAATAAAAAAAAATGTTTATTTGACCTGCTTGCTCAGGTAGCATAGGTTCTAAAGACACTTCCTGATTCGTTTCACTGCAAGGGTTCCTGTACTTCAAACCCCTTATCTGTCGTGAGTTCTGCCTGGTTTCACAATAATTCTTAGGGGTCGAAATGCAGACACATTATGCAGTAATGGTGAATGCATATCACTTCCAAGCAGTTTGATTTCTGTGTCATTTACTTTTACTCTAGCACATTTACAGTCACATTATGGGTCTCTATTATGTACCTTGGTTAACAGAAAAATTTCCAGGATCATGGAAATAATTGTTTCTTGACACCTGCTGAAATCTATAGCATGGAACAAAGGTTATCTGTACAATACAAAATGAGAATGTGGCAAACTATTTAATTCACAATAAACAGATAATACACAGTAAGTGTTAATTACATTAATTGTAAAACTCATTGCTTAATGACTGTTTTTATAGCCATGTAGAGACTTTCCAAAATGTCAAATTTTCAGCCAAAACAGTTTAATTGCATATAGCTTTGTTAAAGGGTAAGTTTCTATCATATACATCAGGATTTCATTGATTTCATATATTTATTTTTGTAAAGCAAACATTTAAGGCAGTTTAATTAATTAATGTGTATGAATGGATACATCTTATTGCTTGTTAGAGTTTTGGATATAGCAGAAATACTGTTTTTTTGCCTCTGTCATATTGGGGAGATTTCTCCTTACTTTCTGTCCCAGAGGTGAAACAGGAAATGAAAGGAAATCTCACCAAAATTATTGAAAATCCCATCTTACAGAGTTTTCACACAGATACCTCCATTGGAGACTTTCCCTTACCTCTTGGTATTGAGACAGCTCTAAAATCTTGAACTTAAAAAAAAAAAAGAATCCGTAAAACACACTAAAAGTATACCTATACAATGTTTAAAATATTGTATTTTATTGAAAAAGCAAAGCCAGCCAACCAGATATATCATGTAATATACCACTTTATCAAAAGAAGTTTTGGTTTTAGCAAACTGTTTTTTTTTTCTTCAGTATTTAATAGAGTTATAAGCCTGCAATTTGCAAGTAATGAGCTTTCCTTATCTTATTTTGGAATAGCAATAAATACCATTTGCAATGTTTCAAATCTAACACAGTGACTTGAAAAGATCTGCTAAGTGTGGGGCCAAAACATGTTTAAACTGCTCATAATATTTGGTTGAAATCCATCAGAACTCTGTGTTTTATGATTAGGGAGTGTATCAATAATTTTTCTGATTTCTACAGGGTTAATATGGCAAAAAAAGTCTTCCAGTTGTTTCGGTGTAAGTGCAGGGAGGCATAAAGCAGAATTTTATGGCAAATATTACAAAATGGGTGAACAGGCAGGATTTTTAGTGCAGAAAACAAGTCTCTTCTACATTAAAGTTATTTACCTGCCTGTCCACCCTTGTACAGTGAGCTGTGCATGCGCAGCTCATTGTAAAAACTTGGCATTGCCAAGCTGACTGAGCCTGGCCAATGAAAGTGACTGGTGATCAATACCTGAAAGCCAGCCACCTGACAATGTCAGAGGCTGGTGGGGAGTTTCCGAACACTGCATCGCTGGACTGAAGGTGAGTATGTTTCTTATTTAAGTTATCTAAAAGTTTAGATATCTTTTCCTCTGAAGCCTGGGGTGTTTAAGGGTTCACATGCAAGTTAATAAGAGAGTTATAGAATTTACTAAAGATGCCAGCAATGCACTGGGGGAAGGGGTCAGTCATTTTTTTTTAGTGACAAGGTCCACTAGAAATGGTATTTTAGACTTCAGTTTTTAGTTAATGCACTTTTCTCACACCAGTTTGTTGCACAAGGTGTAGTATTCCATTTTCAAAATGTCTGTTCTGTCTCTCATTAATTCATTCATGACAAAAGGGAAGGAATTAGATTTGTTAATGGACTAATTGGACAGAATATTACCTGGTATTTGCTTAAGTAGCATTTGTTTGTTTTCTTTGCACAAGCAGAAAGTAGTGTACAAATACTCCTTATGCATGCTTGTGAGCAGTCCACAGAGCAGAAGGTCTGTTTATCCCCGGGCATTCAACTATAAATATACGTTTTGGTTCTTTAGTATCTATTTAATATAATAAAAAGAGGGAGGCAAAAATAACCCTCAGAGACAGGCAGCCTAATAGGAGCATAGTTAAACCATTTAATCATTTTTATAGTGGTATCATTCACTCTTATGAGTGTACTCTGCTGACATTTATGGACAATTTTTGATATTCACCATATTTAGTCAATTATGTCACCTGAGAAGCTTTTTTTCCTTAGTTTACATTAAGCTGGAGAGCAGTCCGTCGGAGTTGGCTGGTGTGTTTTATTTTTGGTGGGTTGCCAAGATTGTTGTTCAACATGTTTGACATAGATCTACATAGCTGGGCAATGTGAATTATGATTGATTTAAACAATGAGACTTTTTTTTTTCGTTTTAATAAAGGACTTTTTTTAAATGTATAGTGTATTTTCTTATATAAGAAGCTTTACTAATATTCACTAAATCAACATACAAGGTATAGAAGCCTTAGCGGGACATATATTTAGGAAAAGTAGGATGTATTTACAATCAAAACATGACAACTCACCAATGTCAGGAAGGTGAAGTAGTTATATTGCAATACAGCCATAAACCAAACAACCACACAAGATCAGATAAAGTTAGATTCAGGAAAGACTAGACAACCTATTATAGGCACCCCCAGTATCTTGGAATCTACCTCTGGAAAATCCCTTCATTCAGTCAGAGTGAACTTACCCTGACCACATAGGTAAATTGCCCCATGGGGATCTGGCAGTAAGCAAGATAGCAGTACAGTAAAGAAGCCCCCACCAGAGCAGCTGTAGTGAAAGGGAGACTTCCATGGGGTAGAGGGCATTTAGGCCTGCAAGCTGGATTGAGCTGTCTAATAAAAGAAAAGATGGAAGACCCACTACAGTACAAAAAGATAGGAGGGAATTAGTGTGGAGGGGGGAGAAGAAATGTACCCCACCCACTCCTCATTCCCCATCTCTCCCCCAAATCCTAAGTCTACAGAAAGAGTAGTTCATTACAGTCAGCAGATCCAGGCATAGATATAAGCCTCCCTTTCCAGTAATAACAGGAAATATAGTGAAATATAGGGGGCTAGTGTTGGGGCGACACTAGCCCCCTATATTTCACTATATTACCTTAAAAGTAGCATTTTAGGTATAGTCAGTCAGGAGGCTACAGTAAAAGGAAGTTTCCACAAAATGCATCCAGTATTCCCATACCTGGGTAAATTTAGAGACCTTATAACATGCTATATGTATCAACTCTTCTGTTCCTACAATGTGTTCAATTCTTCGAAAGCTACTGCTTCATCGAGGGTGCTTGGTTTGATCTCTAGTGAGCCAGTGCTTAAAGCCTGGCTGTGTTAATCATATATATTGCTATAGAATTTTGGTACAGTATAAGCAGGCAGAGATCTTAGAGAAGTGGAGAAAAAACTGGGCTGGCATGACTTCCTGTGGGAGGGTAGATGCTGCTACAGTCATAGCATGGACTTCCCTATAGTACCCCTGGGTCTCAGGACAGGTCCAGATGTGGTTTGAAGATCCTTCTTCGCGATGAAGAGATTTTATGTAGTACAGTGGGTATCTTGTACTAACTGGATTTAAGCTTGCAGCCATTTTCTTGTATAGAAACATTTAAAGACCTTTATGCATATAAGAGTTGAAAGTCTCCCAATCCTTCTTAGTCAGGTTCATACCCATTCCCATGCCGTGCAGTCCATTCCTGATTTGTAATGTGTAAAATACCCACGGAAGCACAGTCATTTTAAATATGAACGTCTGCCTGAACCAAGAGAATGTAGGTTTGTTTCACTGTTGAAGGTCACATTGGGTGTTACCCAGCTCGGCCAGAAAGTTCCTGGTGTAGAGTTCAGGAAAATCCATGGGTGATTGGATTCCCAGATACATTATAGTGTTTGACTTCCACCAAAATGGGAAGTTAGTTTGGCACTTAGAAACCACTTCTGGGGGATCACATTCAATGCAAATGAGTTCAAATAGATAACTTTGAGATTCAAAATGGTACAAAAATTTTAAGGAACGTGTTTGGGTTGTATAAGGCTCTGAGAGGAACAGAAGGATGCCATCCGCAAATGCCGCCACTTTAAATTCCTGATCCTCCACAAAAACTCCCTGGATATTTTGCTTCCCTCTGGGATGATGTAGTCAAGGTTAAAATGTCAAGAAATACAATATAATATTTGAGAAAAAGGGCACCCCTGTCTAGTGCCATTTCTGATGCAGAAGGAATTAGATAGGTGGCCATTCACCCTAACTCTTGCCTCGGGTTTGCCTAAAGGGACAAGATATTGACAGACATATTTTTTTTTCAAAGTCCAACCACTTGCAGAACTTCTAACATATAGTCCCAGACTACTCTATCAAATGCCTTTTCAACATCCAATAACAGGAAAAAGCCCCTCTCCTGGCTAGAGGTAACGCATTGATGTAGGTTTAGAGCTTGTATTGTATTATCCCTGGCCTCCTGACCCATTTGGTCCAGTGGAATCCAGGATGGAAGTAATGGGCCCAGGCACTTCACCAGTATTTTAGCAAAACATTTTATATCAACATTATTAAGGAAAATAGGTTGATAATTGAAAATTAGTAAGGGTCTTTGAGGTATTTTGGTATGACTGTCATGTATACTTCCAGGAGGTACTCAAAGGGGACATTGAGCTTTCAATAACGAATGATTCCTTGAGGAATCATGATGTTAGAAAGTCAGACATATTTTTATAATACTGCACTGGAAAGCTGTCTGGGCTAGGTTTCATGCCTTTTATTGTGATCCCAAATTCCTTTAAAGAGAGTGGGGCTTCCAGAGCTTTTGCGTCCATGAGAGATATGAGAGGTGGGCTGTACTGTGCCAAAACTCCCAAATCAAGAGTTTTTGGCTATGATTCGGCTATGATCTTATAACACATTTGTGAGTTTCTCAATGTGTCAAATGAGAAGTTTTGGGAGTATCATTCATACAGAAATATTCCTGAATTGTCTGTCATGAGAACTGAGGGCTGCACAGATCTGTCGGGAGTGAAGGTCCCTTTATGAAAAGATCTGGATGTGGATTCTATGTCTATGAACTTCAGAAAGAACACTGCTCCATTTTATGGCATGTTAAGATCTTTTACATTAAATTAAAGTACTTTGTAAGGGAGTTGATCTGAGCTGTGCGTAGCAGAGGACATGACATATATACTACATGAGAGGAGGGCCCTGGTGATGACTAATGCCCTGTACACACGATCGGTTTTGCCGTGGGAATAAACTCTGAAGGTTTTTCTGACAGAATTCAGATGGAATTCTGCTCAAGCCATCTTGCATACACACCAATTTCTGACCGTCAAGAACACGGTGACGTACAATACGTAGGACGTCACTAAAAAAACGAAGTTGAAAAGCCAGTGTGCCACCCTTTGGGCTCCTTCTGCTGATCTCGTTGGAACAGCATACAGACGAGCGTTTTTTCCAAAAATTTGTTCCATCAGAAAAATATAGAACATGTTCTCTATCTAAGTCCGTCTGAATTTTCAACGGAAAAAGTCTGATGGGGCATACACATGGTCGGAATATACGATGAAAAGCTCCCATCGGACTTTTTCTGATGGAAATTCCGACCGTGTCTATGCCGCATTAGGCACATCTCAACGGTCTGTCAGTACTAATGGACTCATTTTGAGGCAGGGACTCATCTGCGCTGGAGAGATAGAGTCAAACGGGGGTAGAAGAGGAATGAAAAAATTTTTAAAAAAATTTAAAAAAGGGGGGGGGGGAGAGGGAGAGAATGAGGAAGATGAGGTCAGTGAGCAGAGATTCCAAAGATAAGGAAAGAAGAATGGGTAGGGAAAACAGAGAGAGCCTGCACTAGCTAGGCAACATACCCAGCTGTTGCAGTAAAGAATGCTGGAGGTGAAGATAGGCCTGCTGGTTCATCTAGGAGGGAGGGACAACAGGGATGGGAAAGTGTATGCCGGCAAAAATAAGCAAAATTCTAGATTCCACTGAGGAGGGGGGTTGTATTAGATGTAGGTCAGTCGAAAAATACCCAGGGCTCTAGGGCACCTTTATTTTCTTAAAGCATGGAGAAAAGATCTAGACAGAACAATACAGAAAAAGAACTTCTGTATACCCAGAGTAGGTTAAAATCAGTGTTAGTAAATCTCATCTTGAAGTCCCCCTAGGGCAGTGATGGCGAACCTTGGCACCCCAGATGTTTTGGAACTACATTTCCCTTTGATGCTCAACTACACTGCAGAGTGCATGAGCATCATGGGAAAGTAGTTCCAAAATATCTGCGGTGCCAAGGTTCGCCATCACTGCCCTAGGGGGAGTCCAAGAGGTGTAGCTATAAGCTGGTAGTATAATGATGTATTCATATTTGTGGTGCTGCTACAGAGGAATGCGATAGGTCTGACTGTAGAACTAGCTACGGGTCAAGCGTGGAAAGAAAAAATCACTTAACTTAAGACTGAGGGCTGCTATATGCAAACACACTGCAAAATATATTCCCATGGGCAATAAGTTTAAAAGGCTAAAAAAAAAACTTTGTGAGTCACGGCCAAATTTAAAAAAGCTATAGATATAACAAAAAGCTTTTAAAAAATATAAAAATGAAGGCACTCATTATTTAAATGTTACAGAATATAACAGAATATGTAAAAAGGAAATCAAGGCCACAAAAATTCAAAACCAATTAAAGAGAGCAAAAGAGAGTAGGATAAACCTCCCAAAATTCTTCAAATATATTAATAATAAAAAGGTCAGGTCTGAGCAAGTAGGCCATTTGCAAAATAATCTGGAGTGGGTGACTTGGGACAAATAGAAGACAAATGTATTAAATAGCTTCTTCAGCTCTGTGTATACAATGGATACATGGATGATCTCAAGACCATAATGGAGATGATATTGACATAGCCCCAAATGAACCATTATGGCTCAAAACTGATATGGTCCATAAATATTTAGACAAAATAGACTGGATAAAGCACCTAGACCAGATGGCATACACCCACGTGTCCTAAAAGAATTGAGCTATGTCATTTTAAAGCCATTGTTTCTAATTTTTATGGATTCTTTAATGACTGGCATAGTACCACTGGATTGGTGAAAGGCCAATGTGGTGCCTATATTTAGAAAGGGATCAAAGTCTTTACTAAGTAAATACAGACCTGTTAGTTTAACTTTTATAGTTGGGAATATACTGAAGAGTTTAATAAAAGACCACATGGATACGTTTTTGCTAGAAGAAAATATTTTAAGCAATAGACAACAAGATCTGTGGTTTTGAATGCTTTAGATTTTAAAAAACTGACGCTGATGGTTTCCAAGTAAATCTGAAGTGATGTCATGTCATTGCTTCCGGTTTACTGTTATGAACAGCCGATCATAGCTGATCCCGGCTTCGCTTGGCTGTCCGGCCAGTCGCTCATGTCACCCAGTTGAACGGGAGAGCCCCAGAGAGCCACGGAAGGTGTTGCAAGAGGGGGGAGTCCCCTCCCGCTGCTTGTAACAAAATTTGAGTGGCAGTAAGAGAGGCTCTAAAAAACTATACCAGGGTGATGCCTGCAGCTGCAGGAATTATCCTGGTACAACCACCGGAAGTCCAGCGATGTACGTGCACGTTGCTTGATGGGATGTGGTTAATTTGACGACTGCGTGGCAAATAAGGTTTAATGTTGATAAATGTAAAATTATGCTGGGTTTAAAAATATGCATGTATCATACATACTAGGGGGAGTAAAACTGGGGAAATCAATGGTGGAGAAGAATTTGGGTGTTCTGGTAGATCATAAAATATTATTAATATTATTAAATAGCATGCAATGCCAAGCTGTGGTTTCCAAAGCAGCAAAATCCTTTCTTGTATTAAAAGAGGTATGGACTGCAGAAAGAGAGATATCAGTTTGCCCCGGTACAAATCATTAGTAAGACCTCATCTACAAAATGCAGCTCAGTTTAGAACACCAGGTCACAAAAGGATGTTGGGGAACTAGAGAGAGTGCAGATAAGGACAACCAAACTGATAAGAGGCATGGAGGAGCTCAGAGATTAATGTATTCTCTTGAGATTAAGAGGGGGATTGATCAACTGGTATAAATACATAAGTGGTCCATATAGTGAATGTGGTGTAGAGTGATTCACTTTTTTTTTTTTAACTTTAAGATTTTTATTAAAAAATTTTTGTACAAATACAAATATAGCAGGTGTACATCGATGTCATTACCCTCAACAGAGAACATTTTGAGTACATCTGAGTAGATTAGGTTCCTGATAGAAAACAAAAAAGAACAAAGTTGGAGTCTTTAATCTGAGTTGTAGTACCTGGGGAAATCGGTTGGAGAGATATGATTAGTATGAGGAGCCCGTCACCCCTATTGGGAGCATACTGTGAACAGGCTATCTGTATGCCTTTCCAGGAATTGTGAATGTGACCCAGTATATGGTCGCCCCGGTTGGTTACAAACTCTTATCAGAACCATGGTACCAGAACCAAATGCTACTAATAATAATACCATCATAGGTTAGAGTGTAGTAGTTGAACACAATCTGTATAAACATCAACTGGTTAACCAAACCAAGTAAACATATAACCAAACAAACAAATCAGCAGTATTAATTCTTATTTCCCTGCACTGGTTTTGCTGTAACACCAATAGAAGCGGTCATTTTCCAATTATTAAGGTCATCAACTCTAGAGGATATTGTGCAGAACTCAGAACTTATGGTAGGTATGAGTCTGACCCTCTTTGTATGCCAGCATGCCTTCCATGAGGCTTTGTGAGTTTACCCTGTCAATAACTTCCTTTATACCTGGAGAAGTAGTAGATTTCCATTTCGCTGTTATGGATATGCGAGCCGCATATAGTATATGTACTACTACTTTTCTTGTGCTTATATGAGAAGAAGTCTATCCCCAGGCATAGCAGTGCTAATTCCGGGGGGGGGGGGGGGGGGTACATTGGGAGTTAGTTATGTCTGAGATAAGAGAGAATACGTCTGTCCAAAATTTTTTCAGAACCTTACAGTGCCACATGACATGTAAGAGGTTGCCACGATTATGACAGTCCCTCCAGCATAGTGGGATAAGGTGGAATTCATGGTGTGTAAATGCATGGGAGTAATACCATCTATGGAGGATTTTATGGGAATTGTTCCAATGGTCTACACACACTGAAGACGTACTATTGTATTTAATAGCTGTTAGCCATTGTGGCAGTATAAAGGACTTTTGCAGTTCCATTTCCCATTTATGCATGGTCAGTAGTTTGGATTGTGTAGTGTGGAGGTTGCAGTATCTATAGCATATCGATATACCCTTAGTAGTAGGCTTGTGCTTGTTCATTAGGAAATCCCACAGAGTTAGTGGAATTTTCGTGGTAGTGATTGGGTTTTTCTTATGATATTGCTTGATTTGCTGAATCATAAATGTGTCTACTGCTGAAGGATTCACTAAATCTGCATTGTTGTAGTGAATGCCCTTTTGTTTCCAATGGTGGGTCGAAAAATTTTGTATGAGGTATGCATAGGTTGTAAAAGGTATACCTAGCGTGTGAGATATTTTGTCCGTTAAAGTATTTTTAGTCAGTAGGGACCAAGCCTTAAGTGTTGCTTGTACCGTTGGGTAGTCCGGCGTTATGGGCTTATGATGAATGGTGGATGCCATTAATAGTGCTGTTAGATCATGACCTGGTGTGATATCTTGTTCTATGTGGGACCATAGGTTGTCCTCTTGGCAGGAGAACCAATACTTCAGTTGGTCCAATAAGGAAGCTTGGTCAAAGAAATTTTTTTGTGAAATAGGGATCGGGATGGTTCTGAAGAGGTAGAGTAGCTTGGGAAGTATTTGCATTTCATATGCAGATATACGTCCAACCCAGGTTAAGTGAAATTTTAGAGATTTGGGAGAAATCTGTCTGTATGTGTGCTAGAAGGGGAGGGAAGTTGGTAGTGTATAAGTTAGATATAGGGTGAGTCAATTGGATACCCAGATAAGTATTAGAGGGTGAGTCCCAAGTGCAGGGAAATATTTCTTTAAGTTTGGTTTTACTTTTCTCGGGTATATTTAGAGGTAGGGCATAGAATTTGGAAGTGTTGATTTTGTAGTATGTTATTTTCCTAAAATCATGTAAAAGTTCTTTGGCTCTGAGTAGGGAATTCTCATGGTTGGTCAGGGTAAGGATAATATCATCTGCAAAGAGCCCTATTTTGTGTTCTTTATGTCCTACCTGGAGTCCTTTAATTTCAGTAGTAGCTCTAATAAGTTCTGGCAAGGATTCTATGGCTAGGGAGAATACTATAGGGGAAAGGGGGCATCCTTGATGGGTACCCTTAGTAAGGTTGAAGGGATCAGAAAGCATTCCTGATGTATATACTCTGGCAGAGGGGTTTGAATAAAGTGACATGATGGCTGAATGTAAGAATCCGCTTAGGCCAAATTTGGTGAGCGTTTGAGATAAGTATTTTCAATGGACTCTATCAAACACCTTCTCTGCGTCTAGGGCTACGAATATACTGGGTTTACGTGTGATTTCTGCGTATCTCATTAAATTTATAATTCTTCTGGTGCTGTCCGGGGCCTGTCTTCCTTTGACAAATCCTACCTGTTCCAGTCCTATAAGAGTGGGAGTAATATTCAATAATCTGTTTGCTAGTACTTTGGTGAAAATTTTTAGCTCCGAGTTTAGTAACGAGTTGGGTCTGTAATTTTGGGGTAAGGAGGGGTCTTTTCCGGGTTTTGGTATAGTCACTATAATAGCTTGTAGCATTTCACTTGGAAAAGTACCTGTTTTTGCAGCTATGTTGAAGCGATCTACAAGTCTGGGGGTGAGTGTTGATGAAAACGCTTGATAATATTCGACCGAAAAGTTATCTGGCCCAGGGGATTTATGTTTAGGTAATTTCTTAATCACTTCTTGTACTTCAGCTTCAGTGAAAGGTTAGTTTATTTGCTGTAGTGAATTTGTATCTACTGAGGGGAGGTCAATGTTTCTTAGGAAATCATTCATTTCAGTTTCCGAGGGTTGGTGAGTGTTCTTGTCTAGTTTAAGGTTATATAAAGATTCATAAAAATCTTTAAAGGCATTGGCAATATCTTTTGGATTTTGATATGATTGATTGTTATTGTGGTGTTTAATCACTGAGATGTTTGTGCGATTTTGCCTCTTCTTTAGTTGGGAGGTTAGTAGTTTCCCTGTTCTATTGTTCTGAGAGTGATATGAAAGTTTGAGCCTTTTAAAGTAGAGGTCATAGTCAGTTTTCAATACTCGTCTTAGGTCTTCTCGACAGGAGTTTAGTTGCTGTAGTAAGGAGTGGTCACTTGTTTGTTTGTGTTTACTTTCTAGGTCAGCGATGCGTTCGTGAAGTTGTTTTTTTCTTCTTTTCCCTGGCTGCTATTTGAATCAGCGTGCCTCTAGAGAAGGCTTTGTGAGCGCACCAAACTGTAGTTGGGTGAGTTCCCGGTTGCTCATTAAATGCAAAATATTCTTCAAGCTTTTTATTGACTTTCTTTTGGATTTGGGGTTGGGAGAGGAGGTAAGTGTTGTTACGCCATAAGGGTGTGAATTTAGTCTTAGTGGTGTCCAGTAAGTCTATCGTAATGGGGGCATGGTCGGACCAGGTGATATTATGGATATCTGCCCTTGTCACCTTTTGTAAAATGTATTTGTCTGTGTGGAAGAAATCTATCCTGGAATAACTACTACGGACTGGGAAAAAGTAAGTGTAATCCCGCTCTGTGGTGCGGAGGCAACGCCAAGGATCATATAGCTCTTTTTCTAGGCAATAATTACCCAGGTATGGTCTGCATCTCCGCCCCACAGAGGAGGAGTCTAGTACATCATTTAAAATTACATTAAAATCTCCACATATCAACAGGTTACCCTTTTTCAGACTTTTAGCCTTCTGTAGAGTTTTACGTATAAAGTTCATCGGTTTCTGGTTAGGAGCATACAAATTTACCAATGTATAAAGATTATTATTGATTTCAGCTATTAAGATAATATACCTACCATGGCTATCTACTTGTTTATCTAGTAATTTAAAAGTAACAGAGTCCTTAATGGCTATTAGGACACCATTATGTTTACCAGAGTCATTTGCTGTAACGACGTACAGAAACTTGCTGTCAGCTATGAATAAGCACTAATGTTAGTGCAAAACGTCAGCTCTTTTGTCTGCTGTGTTGTTCTCCTTTGATTTTGATGTGAATTTTTCCTAAATAAACAAGGCAATTTTTTAGAGGGCGACAGTCCAGAATCAGTTCCTGTTTATTACAGAAGCTTGCTGTGGGAGCATCGAGGGGGGTTCTGATCCAAGAAATGTGTTTCTTGCACACAAAGAATGTCACAATTCTTTTCTAAGGCTGTCTTCTATAGTGTTCGACGTTTAAATGGGCTGTTGAGACCTCTTGCGTTGATGGACATCAGTTTATTGGACATTGTTGTCTTCAATGGTGCTTTGGTGACATCTACTGGTGCAGGTAGGTATTTGTTGTGAGCTAGGAATTGTTTCCAATGCAGTGGAGTGGAATGCTCTGCGTGCTAGTGCAGTTACGTGAAAATTCCACAAAAATGGAAAAGTAACCAAAAAAAACATCAAAAATCAGAATAAAGAAGCAGTCAACTTCAACTGGATGGATTTGGGGATATCCCAAAAACAATAGTGGGCTAAAGTCATTAAGGTATTTTCCAGTGCAGCCAAACATTAGGCAACTTGCGTGGCAGTGTGTATATATATGCATGTGATTTTTTGGTGATCCAAGGGGAGACCCTATTGAAATTTTTAGAGGCAGTTGGCCTCTAGTGTTAATCATGGTGGTGATTAACCATCACATTTCCCTATAGAGCTGTAGTATGTATTAGAGCCTGATCTGGAAGTCGTCAGTCCCAGTGTTCCGGGTAGGCATTATGGGGAAGAAGTCCACATTTGGGCATTAGCTCCAGGCCTTTTTCCAGGGACCAAATGGTATACCATTCGTTATCTTTTTCCAGCAGGAGTTTAGCAGGGAAGCCCCATCTGTAGAGTATTTTATGATTCCTCAGCAGTTTTGTGATTGGTGTCAGGTTGTTCCTGGCCTTCATGGTGGCTTGTGAGAGGTCAGCATATATCGTGATCCCCGCATAGGGGTCTGGAAGTGTGTTATTTAGTCTGGAGAATCTCATGAGCTGGTCTTTGATGTGGAAGAAATGTATTCTTGCAATGACGTCCCTAGGGACCTTCTCAGGGAGATGACGTGGTTTGTGCAGTCTGTGGGCCCTGTCAATGATGACATCCGCATGTGTAAGGGATGGCATAGCGTTTATCATCAATTGTTGGAGGAAGGTACACAGTTCAGCAGGTTTTACTGATTTCGGGGATCCCCCTAAATTTCATGTTGTTCCTGCGTGATCTGTCCTTAAGGTCTGTGACCTTTAGGCGGAGAGTTTTGAGATCATCTTCCAGATCCATGTGAGCATCCACAAGCTCATTGTGGGCTTCAGAGAAATCACCCGTTTTATTCTCCATGTAGTTAACCCTGTCCCCCAGAGCTGTCAGTTCTCTATATGTGGAGCGTGTAATATTAGCTAAATCTTGCTGGATAGTCCCACTCAGGGTGAGGATCATCTCCTTCATCATAATATCAGTCAGGGGCAGACCAGAGGCAGGCAAGAGCATCCAGCTTTTGTGTATATATATCAGTCTGCTCCATGTCCTGTTCCTTTGCCTCATGTTGGACTGTATCTTCAGCGGGAGAGCTGAGTCTCCTCTTCTGTTTATTTGGGCTGTTTGAGGCTGATGGGGGTGATAGAGGTGTAATGCCTGACTCAGGCGACTCACCATTGTCAGTGCAGGCAGAGCCATTGAGAGGATGGCTGTGCTGTGAAGAAAGGTCTCCGGCGCCATCTTGAGTGTTTCTGACTGGGACTGAAGTGTACAAGTCCGTCAACTTTCTGGGTCCCTCTCTCTCCTTTCGTTTGGCCATGTTGTGGATCGGGATCCCCTTGTGTTCCGCCACCTGTGTAGCTGGTTTTAGGGTGTCACATGCCGCTGTGAGTTGCTGAAAGTCCCCTGATGTGATGGAGCTCTTCTCTCACCACACCATCCGCTCCGGCCGCTGGCTCCGCCCCCCCAGAGTGATTCACTTTAAGGTCATCACAGAGGACAAGTGGACACTTTTCACATCTGGAGAAAAATAGATTTAGCCAGTAAGAGCTGTGAAAATGTGAAAAAAACTTTCTCAAGAGCTGGTTCTGGCCAGCACAGTAGATTGTTTAGTAAATGCTCAAAATATAACTATATACTAATATTTATAGATAAATTTGATCCAGGGAATATTTGATTGCCTCTGGGGGGGTTCAAGAAGGAATTTTTCCCCCAGCTGCAGCAAATTGGATCATACTTTATTGTTTTTTTTGCCTTTCTCTTGATCAACTCTAGGTATAGGACTGTGTATATGAAGGTTTTAGATTTGTTTGTTTGTTTGTTTGTTTTCTCTGTGTGTTGAACTGTATGGATTTGTGCCTATTTTCAACCAGAATAACTATGTAACTATATGAGAGAGGAGACATACTGGGATGGTGGTGCCATTACCCAAAGGGTGAAAGCAAGTTATTCTTTAACTTGGGTTTAGTTAAAGAATAACTAAACCCAAAAACAAAAATTTAAAATATTGTGATTTACTAGACCATAACATTTTCAGCAACTACAGGAAATAGTTTTGATTATGCCAGAAATGTAGTGCCATTGCCACTTCCCGTGAACTTAACAAACAGCAAAAACAGTATTTCTTATGTAATTGTAAACTAATAAACTGTATTTAGAATATGATTATACAGTGAGAAGAATTGTTTGAAAGTGAAATTGGGCATCGAATATCAATCTAATTGGTTGTTGATATATTGTTTATCTGAGTATCATTATAATTTTTTAAGCATTGTATTGATATAATATGAGCAGCGCTACACTTATTCACTTTATATTTATTACTTCTATAGGTTACCATGTAATTGAGATGAACAAAATCAGACATGATTGAAGTCCAACCTGGGTGGAATACATAACTCTCTCTCTAAATACATTGGAGGTATGACTGCAGCCACCCAGGATCAGAAATTGTGGTACTCCAAGAATTACCAAGGGAAAATGAAGAGGAATAAAACACAAAAAAGAAAACAAATGCAGCTACTGCATCTAAGGTCTGATATATTGCAGTATATAACATTTTTGATTTTAGGCTTAGATACACTATAACTGGTAGCTATCCCCTGCAAAAAAAAAACTTCTTGATTTGAAAGCCCAGCTTGTATTTTCCTGATTGCTGTTGTTTTCTGGAGCTCAGAACATCTGCAGAGTGCTCCTTCTTTTTTCTAATACGTACAAACAAAACGATTTTCCTAATCTAAAACATATCTTTGTTGAACATTCTTTCATAAAAAAGTTATGTTCAACAGACAGGTCAAGCTTACTCTCGTGGGCAGCTAAAAGTCAACCTATAGCTAAGGCTATGGACATTCACATTACGTATTATTTAACAAACATCAAATGAACATTAATTTAGCCCTCATTGACATTTGAATCTGCAGGAACTGTGGCGCAATTAATAAATTATTTAAGTTCACAGCAAAAGCACTGAATTTGTCAGTTGTCTTGACAGCTAAGTTCACCCTGCCCCCCTCTCCTTATGCACCTGCTTTGTTTCTACAATAGAGATTAAAAGGCTGAATGGCTACTGAGACTCTGATAGGAGTGGTGGAGATAAGGCCTGATTGAACTGATTTGAATGACTTCAAAGCTTTTAGTGTGAAATTTAGGGGTGAAGCACACCAAAGTGCCTACATCTACAGAGGTCCATGAGGGCTTGTCATAAAGCCTATTTACTGCCTGTTAAGAATATATAAATAATTCCATGTCCACATGCTAGCAACAGTTTCTTTTAGAACAACAACTATTTGTTTATACAATACTTATCTAACCCACCCTCCCACTCCTTCTGAAGTAACCTTCACTAACATTCCCCACTTCAGTTTCTTACCTGTTTACTAGAGCCACATCCTGATTCCTGAGCAATGGTTTTCTGTCTTCGGACAAAAATCCTTTTCAGCACCAGCGAGGACTATTACTGCACATTTAACCTTTTTTTTATAATTGGCATTTTTTTTAAAGTTTTATATTTTTCAATACAGAAAAGAATAGCAGACACTGAAGGTCATGTAAGATTCCAACAGCAATATGTCATAGAATACACACAGTGATACACTTGAGTACAGAATGAAGCCAACATAACTACTACATAGTTCAGCTACCAGAAATTGCGTATCACATTTAACCTTTATAGACTTATATTGAGCTGTCTCAGGACTCTGGAGCTACACATAATGCAGCTCCAGCACAGGCATAAGTAAGTCTCTGCAGTGAAAGTATTGGTGCAGGTAAGTTGGGAGCAAGAAAGAGTGGCTTACAGAAGCTTTTTATGCGTTTGTTATGAGTGCAGTCATCCTTTAAGATTTTTTACTTAGTTAACTATCTAATAAACATGTAAGGATTCCAGGTTAAAGAATTGTTAGTCTATGATTATTACTACAACATGCTGGAAATAAAGCTTAGTATTGTGTATTTATCATGCCCTAGGCATTATATTATATTCACTTTAAGCAACAGTGATGACTTTTGTGTAAGACTAGCTTCTGTCACCCACTCTTTGTAAAATGTGCAAGAGCTTTGTTCTTACAATGGGGAGTTTCTTCTATATTTGCAATATTATTGCAGACTGCTAAAAGGTTGCAGGTTACTGCTAAGATATACAGTCACTAATATTTTGGTTTGTCTGAGTTTTTTTAGCTGATCCTTGGTGAGGCGTAGCTACATTTTAGCAACAGGGGCCTAATAGACTCAAGCACAGTACAGGGGGTCATTTTTCAGTATATCTTTATGTTACATTTAATTTAATCATTGTACATGCTAGAACATCATTATAGCTCGAATTTAAGTAAGAATGGTTTAGGGGCCAGCCCAGGGTCATCTAAAAACTTTACAATGACCTTGAGCTGCAAGGCATTTTTACTGCGTGCCCTAGGCACATGTCATATAGAAAAGGCTTTGTCAATAGTATCAGGGAATAAATACACACACTGCTAAAGGCTACATTTTAAAACTGGAATGTTCAACCTTATAAAAAATATAAGATGAATTCCAATTAAAATAAAATGCTAAGAGCTGCGACAGTGTTTTATATCCTAAGCCATAAATCGGATGCATATGTCAGAGTGCTAATGTCATGATCATTAGGGACTTAGTAAAACAACATTTAAAAGGATCTTGCATCTTGTGTAATAAATGGGGGAATTTCCTTGTCTATGGAAAGTACTATTGCCTGATTTGTTCAAAGCAGAAACACAGCAATCTTGTTAATCTATTGATGACAGGCATGACATTATTAAGTGTTAAATGTTTGCTGCAAGCTTGAGCCAATGAAAAAAATAAGCTAATCACAAATCCTTGCCTGTGGATGTATTTATTTTCTTGGGCTGTGATGATATTTCATACAACTACTTAGACTTGCAATCACAGAAGACTAAAAAATACTGTCAATCAATTTCCCCTGCCATTGTTCTAATAAGCTCATTTATATTATGTCAAAAAGATTTGTATATTATGAGAATTATGATCTTTTTTTACTATTAAGATTGATGATGGAAGTTCAGCATGGTTTTGATTACGCTTAAAACACACTGAGATTTATGAATGGCATCAAGACATTAGTCATTTATCTGTCTAATTCAGGCACAAAGCAGATATCAAAATGATAATTAAAAATATATTAGAATTAGAAAACAATTCACTGTGCAAACTGCCTAATCAAAGAATTACCCAGAACAGTTATATTTGTCAGAGATTATTCATATAAACTCAGATTTGATTTGTTCACCAAAAATAAATTCAATGGACAATAATATAAATAACGATGACATAATAATGGTAATAAATATTATGATGATAGGTATGTACATTCAGAAGATAATTAGACCTGAAAATACCTGGGGAACATTTGATATTGTAGGGTGATATATTGCTAAAGGGAAATTCCCAGTGCAAAAGTGCTGCACTTTAAGAAAAGGTTTGGAATTAAATGCAGACATGATCTATGATACTGGCTGTAACAGCACATATATTGTTCATCATTGTGTGTATAGTTATTTATAGTTACATTAAAAATAACAAGAGTAAACATTTTTTTAATATATATATATATATATATATATATATATATATATATATATATATATATATATATATATATACTCCACCAAGATGAGTTGTTAGTGTAAATATGTTCTTGTTTTTTTTTCTATTATTGCTGTCTAGCTGGTAAGCATGCTTGGATGTTTTTTTGTATTCCATTTGTGCTGTTAAAAAACCTTCTATGAGCATTATTTGAAATGACTTATAATTTCCATATAGGCACTTTTAAAATATTTTTGACTGGCACAAAATTCACCTCTTTCTACCATGTGTTGAATTGAACTTAGTTTCAAGGGATGTTTAGACAGTTTAGCTTAGTTTGTCCATATGGTTCCTTAAAATTCACACAATAGGTTTTGTTGGCCAAGGTGTTAGCTATTTAAACAATTCCTCACTCGAACACAATAGGTTTAGGCCAGGTGAGGTAATTTCTATGTGATAACAGTCCGTATAACCTTGTTTCCTATGGCTGTAAGGGTGGTTTTTGTTTATCCACTAAAACCGTGTAAATATCTCCTTGTTTTGTGACTGAGAACTACCATTGTTCCATTGAGTTTCTGTCTCAAAGCAGACTTGTAAAACTTTAAGAGATGGATGATGCATTAAGCTTTGTAAAGTGTGTGAGTTCACCTATTTTGCATTAAAGTGTTCCAATAGGGGAATAATTCAATTATTGCAACATCACAGTTCATCTACTTTTTGAGGACTAAACAATTCTCATATTTCTGACAGTAAATATAAAATGTATTTCTTCATGAATTCACAACAGGAAGCATATTGTACCATGTGACAACTCTGAATATATGTCGCACAAGGCCAAAAAATATCACACCCACAGGTGGGCGGTAAAAGTTGGGGTAAATATATTGAAATCCCATCAACCTTATAAAAGTTGCATATGATGACATATTAAGCCATGTGGCAACCATGGACATGTATACAATCACACATGGCCAGAAGTATCACGTCCATAGGTGGGTGGTAAAAGTTAGGGGAAAATATACTAAAACCCCCATAGACCCTATAGGGTGGTAAATGTACCAGTTACCTACATCAACCCTGAACATGTATGAAACCATATGTGGCCAAAAATCTCACATACGCAAATGGGTGATAAAAGTTGGGGAAAATATACTAAAAGCCCATCAATCCTTTGAATATGGCATGTGATAATATATTAAGCCATGTGGCAACCCTGGACATGTATAAAAGCACACATGGCCAGAAGTGTCATATCCATGAGTGGGCGGTAAAAATTGGGGAAAATATACTAGAGTCTCATCAACCCTATAGGGCGGTAAACATATCAGTTACCTGTGCCCTGGGCATGTATAAAGCTACATATGGCCAAAAAATGTCACATCCACAGATGAGTGATAAAATTTGGGGAAAGTATGCTAAAATCCCAACAAGCCTATAAAATGGTGAAAAGTACCAGTTATCCCTACCCAGGCATCGCATGCAGGACAGGGATGTAGGACCAAAGTAAGAGAGATGTGGTTGGAAACAAATACTGATCCAGGGAACCAAGAGCCAAAAATGGATATAAAGACAGAAAAACCAGAGCAGAGAAGAGGAGGAAAAAAAAAGAAGAACAGCCAGTCGGTGTTCCTCCTGTTGATGGAGGGAAGTGTTGTTCAGACTCATTCACAGAAATGACTCACATCCCACTCAAAATTGAGTCCCATGGGAATATGAGTCTGGAGATGGAAAATCCAAAACACTTCCCTTCCACACAACAACCGAAAAGCATCCCCTCCCCTTTTTGGGGCCCCTGATCCTATCAATGACCTGAATCTGTAATTCTGCCTCCCCGCCATGGCATGTGTTGAAGTGTTTTGCCACATTTGTGGATAAGTTCTTTTCCACACTATACAGGTGTTCCTGGAAGCGGTCACGGAGACGCCTTGCTGTCCTACCCACATACTGGACTGGGTACAAGTAATAAGATATACTACATACCTGGTGTTACAACTAAAGAGTGAATTTCAAATTCCTTCTGGTTTGTGGTAGAACAAAACTTGTTTCCTTCATGAATGTGATTAAAACATGAGCACTCCCTGGCCCTGCACGTATAGTTCCAATTATAGTGTAACCAGGTGAATGATTTGAAGAGTTCTTTATAAAAGAAACTGGGGGATAATTAGCGACCCAGCGTGAGGGCTCTACGTGAAACCACATTCACCCCATCCCGCAGAATATCAGCGCATGTTTCATCTGAATGTAGGATGGGCAGGTGTCTATTGAAAATTCTCTTAATTTCATTGAACTCATTACTGTAGGGCATGGAGAGGGTGAGTTTATTTTGTTGTTTATTCATATAAGGGTCTCTTTTCCCTAAAATTTTCCCTCTACTCTTCTATTTGGCTGTGGACAGAGCCCTTTCCATCATCCAACTGGGGTATCCCCTAACCAAGAACCTCCTGTATAAAGACATAGCCTCCTGTTCAAAACATTCGTCATCACTACAGATGCATCTAACTCTCAGGAATTGGCCAATGGAGATACCCCTGATGGTGTGCCCCGGGTGACCTGATTTTGCAAATAGGAGGGAGTTACCAGGGGTTTTCTATATAGTGTTGAAGACACCTTCCCATCACCTCCAGTTAGGTAAACATCCAGATAACACACCTCTTTGTTGTTCGCATATTTAGTGAAGGAAAGGTTTCTATCATTACAGTTAAAGTGTTCCAGAAGTGCCGTCAGGCACTCAACACCATTCTCCACCACAAACAGTAGGTCATCAATGAACCTTAAATAAAGCCTGATGGATGACCTCAAGGGGTCTCCCCTCTAAAGATGTGGGACTGCTCCCGCCAACCTAGGGAGAGTGAAAATTTGGCGCCCATCGCTGCCCCACATCTCTGGAGGTAGAACTCACCATTAAACACAAAATAATTGTGGGTCAATTAATAATCCAAGACTTCCGTGACATACAGTCTGTGTTCAATTGATAGACTAGTAAGGGTTTCCAAATAGAACAAAACTGCTACTCCCACAAGGCTATGAGTAATAGAGGAGTAGAGGCTAGTCACATCACTGGTGACCGAGAAAAAACATATTTCCACATGAAATCATTTATGATGTTAAGGAGAGGGTTTGTATCTTTAAGGTAACCAGGAAGTTGCTCAACCAGTGGCTGCAGTTGCCTATAAAACTACTGTACTAGCCCAGGTGCTCATTAAGAGAATTTATACCTGAAATTATGAGTCTGCCTTGTAGGGGATTTAGACCTTTGTGGGTTTTGGGTAGGTAGTAAAACTTTGGGTGGATGGGATGGTCAAGTGTTAGGGATTTGGCTTCTTTCTGATTAAATAGACCTAATTTAATCCCCCTCTCTACTATTTTAATTCCCATCTTTACTATTTTAATCCCACTCTCTACTGTTCATGACCGCAATGAGGCCCGCCTTATCTGAATTACAGATGACAATAGTTTTATCGTCCATTGACTATTTGAGGGCTAACCTCTCATCACTCGTTAAATTATCACACCACATGGTATCACCCCCCATTGTCTAATGTGCTAGGGCAGTTAAGTCTCGTTCAATGGATTTTTGAAATTTTGCTGTCTCAGAGGTACAAGAATTTACAGGATAAAAGTCCAATGGCAATGAGACGGATATCTCTTCTGCTCCTCGATCACTCCTCCTCCTGCGTTTTTTTTCCGACCCCTTTTGTGCTGCTTGTGCTTTTGGCCCCCATTTTTTGAGGCCAATGGGGTAGATCCCCCCTGTTGGTCACCTGTAGATGTGTGTGCAGGTGATACATTCAAATCAGAGGCTGCCAGGGTGTCATCCCAAAATTCCGAATCAGTGTCCGAGAAGCTAACATGCTTCCTAGTTGTAGTAGTAGGCTGGGAAGCACCATACCAATGGAGCCTTTGTTTCCACATATAAACATTATTAGTGTCATAGTCAGTCTTGTCCTGTAACATTTACCCCTTTTTATTCATAATTATCTACTTTTCCAAGCGATTCAGTTTCTCATTTAAACATTGATCAAGGTGTGCAAAATTATTTGCACCCTGTAGCAATTTAACGGTTTCCTGTAGCTCTGAGATATCTTGTTGTAACATTTCCATTTCTTTCTTTTTAGATATGATGATGCTAGCCATCAGAGCCTTAGAGCATGTGGACAGGGTGTCTGTCCATTGTTTTTTGAGAGATTTGTCAAACAGTTCAAAGGTTGGGAACTTCTTGACTCTCAATCCTCGTGGTATCCGTTCAGTAAGCAGATACTCGGAGGGAGAGCTTTAATCCCAATATGCCTGGATCTCCTCCGTCTTGCTCTTTTTAAGCCTTCTGAAGAGTAACCTCACCAAAACCCACTTCATTGTCAGATTTATTGTTAAATGTATCCCGAGCATTGGTTCTGAGTGGGTTGTCTCCCAGTAACCAGAAGGTGCGGCTGGTGTTCTGTGGTGCATTACCATCCAGCATGTCAAAACAATACAAGTAGATGAATTCCTGGTGTAATTAAACAATGGGCTGGAACATACCAAGCTGGTGATACTGCGAGATGCAAAGTCCAAATGAAAATAACTCAACCGCTCCAGGTGTAATTGATACACCCACTGGAACACACCCCTGAGTGCTAGCCCTGGCTTGCCTCCATGGTAAATTGCCAAAAGAAGTGATGGCTGCACCTCCCGTGGGCTCCAAGTAAAGTTAATTGGAAAATTAAACAGAAATGTGCTTAATACAAAGGCATGCCTAACGGATACGTGTTAGACATGTTAGGCATGTCTTTGTAATGATGTCAGTTAGGCATGTTTTTGTAATGATTAACCACTTCAATACCAGGCACTTAGACACCTTCCCGCCCAGCCCAATTTTCACCTTTCAGCGCTGTTGCAATTTGAATGACAATTGCGCGGTCATGCTACACTGTACCCAAACAATTTTTTTATCATTTTGTTCCCACAAATAGAGCTTTCTTTTGGTGGTATTTGATCACCTCTGCGTTTTTTATTTTTTGCGCAACAAATAAAAAAAGACCGAAAATTTCGAAAAAAAAAAAAGTTTTTCTTTGTTTCTGTTAAATTTTTTTGTAAATAAGTACGCTTTCTCCTTCAATAATGGGCACTGATATAGCTGCACTGATGGGCACTGATACGGCGGCACTGATGGGCACCGATGAGGTGGCACCAATGAGGTGGCACTGATGAGGTGGCACTAACGGGCACTGATGATGGGCACTGATAGGCGGCACTGATGGGCACTGATAGGTGGCACTGATGGGCACTGATAGGTGGCACTGGTATGCGGCACTGATGGGCACTCATAGGTGGCACCGATGGGCACACATAGGCGGCACTGATGGGCACTCGTAGGTGGCATTGATTGGCATATATGGGTGGCACTGATGGGTACTTATGTGTGGCACTGATGTGTGGCACTGATGGGCACTGATAGGTGGGCACTGATGGGCACAGATGGGCACTGATGGGCACTGACAGGTGGCACCGATGGGCAATGACTGGTGGCACAGATGGGCAATGACAGGTGGCACTGATATAGCATTGCTGGGCATTGCTGGGCATATCATTGGCATAATAGTGCCAATCAGTGCCCATTTGTGGGCACTGATTGGCACAGATTGAGCACATGTGGATGGCCATGGGGTACATACCTGGCCATCCACGTTGCCCCTTCCCTGGTGGTCCTAGTGGCATCCCTGGTAGTCCAGTGTGGTGATCTGAGGGGGGGCTGCGCTGATAAACAATCAGCGCAGACCCCCCCTGCCAGGAGAGCCGCCGATCGGCTCTCCTCTACTTGCGTCTGTCAGACGCGAGTGAGGAAGAGCCGATCAACGGCTCTTCCTATTGACAGCGTGATAAGCCGTGATTGGACACGGCTGATCACGTGGTAAAGAGCCTCCGCCGGAGGCTTTTTACCAAGATCAGTGTAGCGGTGTGTCAGACTGACACACCGCTCCACCGATCGCCGCGATGCGCGCCCCCGGGGGCGCGCTGCGGCATGTTATCCTGCTGGACGTCATATGACGCCCAGTCAGGATAACACAACCACTTCCCGGCCGTCAATCCGCTATAGGGCGGGCGGGAAGTGGTTAAGCACATTTCTGTTGTGCGAAATACATCTGCCTTGACGACTGCTGGTGTCCTCTGGTGTCATTTTGGATATTTTTGTTTCAATAGTTTTTTATTGATTTTCACAGAAATAACAGAGGAAACAGTATCTGTATTGTTTTATTGTATTGTATACTGTTATGTATCACGTAACAAAACTGAGAATAGGTATATAGCAATTGAATACAGATGTAAAAATCGGAGTTGCATGTATGTTGGAGCTTGATAGGTGCATTCAATTACTTGTTTAGAAAGAGGTGTAGGTTATCATCTCCTACTGCAAGCACTACATATTGGGAACATACTGTGTCTAGCAGCAGAGACCACTCCCCCAACCCCTATTGATTCTTTCAAAGGACAGGATACTGGGAGGAAAGGAGGGAATAAATAGAGAAGTTGGGGTAGGTGAAGCATTTTGAATGCTGCTAGTCTTTCTATCCATGAAAATTCAAATTTCGCTACCTTAGTAAGGTCTTGCTGTAGTTTGGTATGATATGGAATATAGTTTGTTTGGAATAGAGTTTTAGTGGATTTGGTCAGCTGAATTCCTAGATAGGGTATATTATTGTCCGCCCATACGTAGGGGTAAAGGTTTTGGAGGAGGTTGCTGGGAGTTGTGTCTATTCCTAGGTTAAAGATAGAAGATTTCATGTCATTGACCTTATAGTAAGAGACTTTGCTGAACCAGGAAAGCATTTCTTTTACTACGGGTAGTGATGTCATGGGATTGGTTAACATTAAAATTACATCACCGGCAAATAGGCTGATCTTGTGGTCGTGTGTGTTATTGGGGACCCCGGATATTTGGGTGTTCGTTCTAATATGTTCCGCTAAGGGTTCCATTAGTAAGTTGAAGATTAGAGGTGATAGGGGGCACCCTTGTCTAGTTCCATTAGTTATTTGGAAGGGAGAGGAGAGGATATTGGACGTGTATACGCGTGCTGATGGTGTTGTATATAGGGCCATGATTGCTTTGAGAATTTGGCCATTGAATCCGAATTTAATGAGAACTGAGGCTAGGTAATTCCAGTGGACTCTATTGAGCGCCTTCTCTGCATCCAAAGATAGGAGCAGAGAAGGCGTTCCAGAGGACTCAGCGTGGTGGATGATATTGATTATGCGACGGGTTGCATCAGAGGTTTGTCGCCCCTTAGTGAATCCTGATTGGTCAGGGTGGATTAGGGTTGGGAGGATATCTATCAATCTTTCTGCTATAAGTTTTGCATATATTTTCAAATCAATGTTAATTAGGGATATTGGTCGGAAGTTTTTTGGTGTTGTGTAGTCTTTGCCAGGTTTAGGTATCGTCACTACAAGTGCACTCAGCATTTTGGAGGTGAAAGAGGAAGAGGAGGCAGCGTTATTATAAACTTTACATAAGAGTGGTGCTAGAAGGTGTTGATATTTTTTGTAGTAGTCTCTAGTAAATCCATCTGGGCCAGGTGATTTGGAGTTTGGTAATTTGTGGATAACTTGCAGGATTTCTTGGATAGTGAATGGTTTATTGAGAATAGAGAGTTGTTGCTGGGATAGGGATTTGAGTTTGATGTGATTGAGGAAAGCTTGGATGTCCTCTTGGGAGGGTTGATGGGTATTATGGTCGTCTTGGATGTTGTATAGACTACTGTAGTACAGGCTAAATGCGTCAGCGATAGCTTGGGGTTTGAGGATTTTTTCGTTGGTAATTGGGTGAGGAAGTGACTTGTAGATTTAAGACATTGCCCTTTAATTTTTGAGGCCATAGCTTTCCCCGCTTTATTGCCCGTGGAATACATTTTAGCTTTAGGTTTCTCGAATGATGCTAGTAATAGGGATCTGAGTTTCTGGCGTAGGGAGAAAATATTATTTTGGGGAGGCAAGAAAGGATTTGTTTTGTTAAGGGATTCTGAGACTGCTAGATCAGCCGTCAGTTCGTCTAAGCGCTGCGTCCTCTTTTTCTTTGCTCGGGATCCTAACTGGATAAAGGTACCTCTGATTACTGCCTTGTGCGCATTCCACACTGTTGCTGGGTCTGTCACAGAATCAGCATTAAGGGAAAGAAAATCTTCCAGGTTTTGGAGGAGCGTAGAGGCGTGGATGGGGTCTTGTAGAAGGAAGTTATTGGCTCACCATAGGTATGTGTTAGGATGGTAAGGTTTGCTAGATAGGGTAATGCTGATAGGGGCATGGTCTGACCAAGTGACAGTGTGGATGGCGGAGGCTGATACTTTTTGCAATAACCATTTATCTGTTACAAAAAGATCTATTCGTGAGTAGCTGTTGTAACGCGGGGATAGATATGTGTAATCTCGTTCGTCAGCATGACAACACCTCCACACGTCGTACAGATCGTTGGTAGCCATATAGTTGCTCAAGGGTGATTTGTGTCTCTTAGGGCCTGAGGTTGTGTCCATTTTGTTATCTGGTACTAGATTAAAGTCTCCACAGAGTAGGAGATTGCCTTGTTGGTGTTTTTTTGCCTTCTTAATGGTCTGTCTTAAGAATGGCATTTGGCGGTGGTTAGGCGCATATAGGGATACCAACGTGTATTAAGTATTGTCAATAGAGCAGATTAAAATAATAAATTGACCTTCTTGGTCTGCAATACATTTGTGTAGTTGGAATGAAACAGAGTCTCGAATAGCGATAAGGACTCCTCTTTGTTTCTTCGTGTAGGAGGATTTGAATATATGGGGAAAGTTTTTGTGGGTGCAAGAAGGTGTCGCTGCTTGGTCAAAGTGAGTTTCTTGAATGCAAAGGACATCGCATTTAAGCGATAAGACTGTTTTCCACATTGAAGCTCGTTTGGCTGGGTGGTTGAGACCCTTTGCGTTGAGTGAGAGAACAGTGAGAGTCATGATCTGGAGTTGGAGAGCAGTGTGTAGTCGAGGAAGGACTTACGGTTGCAGAGCTTACGGAGGGCAGGCTTCCAGGTGGAAGGGAGATGGTTGCGGGACTATCCTTGTTGAAGGTGTTCCAGAAGAGATGTGGAGGGGATGATCAGGCGGCAGACCGTAGTATGGAGGATGGAGATTGCATTGAGTGTAGTAGCGTGCAGTGCTGATATATGTTGAAGGCTGGGTCTTGATGCTCTTGTTGTCCTGTAAGGAAAAAGGGAGAAACAAAACAGAACAAAACAAACGTGGAGGGAGGAGAAAAATGGTCAGCAGTAAAAAACTCTGAGTCGCTGACTAAACTGGGGGAAAAGTTCAGTAACTGTGTGGATTCAAGCATTTGGCCGAATCGGAGATTAAGTTGCCTAGGAACATGGTAGACAGGAACATTCATTTATAGTTGGTCTTGAAATTTCCCTGACGATGTTGCCCACAGCGGGGTGGTTTGGTGGAGGTGGAGGTACCTGGGCCCTCCCTTGCAGGCTCTGGAATGATTCCCCATGAGTGGAGGAGTTTCATGCCACTCGTGATGTTGGAGATGGTGTGGGCTGCGCTATTCCTGGTGATCAGTAAAGTGGCTGGGTGATGCCATTTATAGGCCAGCTTGTGGTTGTTGAGGGCTTTGGTAACCATTTTCAGCTGTCTTCTCATTTGGAGGGTAAGTTGTGAGAGATCCACATAGATTTGGATGTCATTATATTGCACCGGTAGGGTAGTGAGTGCTCTGGCTTTTGAGAGGATTAGCTCTTTGGCTTGGTAAAAGTAGATTCTCATAAGGACATCTCTGGGAACCGAGTCCTCTAGGTGCCGTGGTTTAGGGATCCTATGTATGCGGTCTATAGTAAGCCACTATGGGTGACTGCAGATGTGATGCAGCAGTCTCTGTGAGGGGTTCTGTACTCACTGTGGCCTGGTGGCTAGGATCCATCCTCATTCTGGCTTTAGCTGGGCTTTGAGAGGCTGGGCTGGCCGGAGACGAGTGGCAGGGAGATGCAGCTGCTAATCCTCCATTTTGGTTGTGTGGATCAGCATCAGGGAGGTCTGTGTAAGAGGAGGGAGAGGTCCGGGCTGCGGCACCATCTTGGAAGAGCTCCGTTTTCAGCAATGGCTGAAGGAAGAAAACGGTGAGCTTCTTGGGGCACCAATCTTCCTTTCGTTTGTGGGACATTGTCGGTAGGGAGTCCGCAGAGTGGTGTAGGGTGACTGAGAGTTGGCAGTCACGGGATTCCTGTCAGAATGCTGGCGTTCTCTGGTCGGCCATGGAGAGCTCACGGCTTAAGCTGCCATCATGAGCACTTGCAAGCCTAATTTTGGATATTTTCATATTCCAATAAACTTTACTAGGAGCCCACGTGAGGTGCAGTCATTTCTTATTTTGACAATTTACCACGGAGGCGACCTGGGGCTAGCACTTAGGTGTGTGTTCCAGTGGGCATATCAGTTACATCTGCGTTCTTTTCATTTGGACTTCGCATCTCGCAGTATTACCAGCCCGGTATGTTCCAGCCCATTGTTTGATTACACCAGGAATTTACCTACTTGTATTGTTTTGACATGATGAATTCCTGGTGTATGCATACATTGATCTTTCTGAGCTCACAGATGGTCACATTGTCTCAGGACCAATACGGCCATTGTTTTGTTAGCACTGGATAAAACCAGCTTTTTCGCTCCTTCTTTCAAACACATACAAATTTAAACAATAGAGAATAGCTCAGAACGTCATCCAGGACATGAAGTGACTGTGCCTGGAGATTGGAGAGACTGTCAACTTCCATAACTTTTTGATGACTTCGGAAGTTGAGGGGTTCCCTGGATTGAAACTGAACCTGAATTTATCTTGTAATGTATCATCTGTAATCAAAGCTAAGTAAATCTCTTTTATTACTATACTACTTGTGTGTTGTTTTAATCATTGTACATAATACACAAATCTGAAGGATAAATATATATGAACCTGTCAATAAATGAATAAATGTAACACGGAATTTAACCCCTTATTACATTATTGGCGCTATGAGTAGCAGGATATATAACACTTTCAGTGCTGGTTTGAAGTGCAGTGATTAATCCTTAAGTAATACTGTTGTGAATTGTAATGCTATCTGACAATTGGGAAACTGTATTATTAGTATGCACTGTGAGAGGAGGTTTGTTGATAGATTTGCTTTGGTGGCGTTATAGTGGTTCAGCACGTGTGTACACCTAGCGAAGAGGCAGAATGTTTAACCGGATAAAAAGAGCGAAGTGGGGAGACAGTCGGAAGAGCCCCATCTCGGTGAGGGCAGATTATAGATACTGGTCTACTCTGGCTCGTGAATCGATCAAGTATCAGGATGCAACTAAAGTGGAAGACCCCCGCCATTGTCCCCTGAATCTTGATTTGTCTCGATATTCAAAATCAGAGCAGAGAGCTGCATCTTTATTAGGATGGATATTTTTGTAGGCACTCATGGATAAGACAAAAAGGAGGGAAGCTGTTGAAACCGAACTGCAGGCAGTAACAGATCAACTTCAAATCCTAAAGGAATGTTTTAGATCTTCCGAAAAACACAGGGAAGAAATGGAAACACGTTTTTCAGAGTATGTAGTGAGAACTGTGTACAAGCAGCATAGAAAGAAAGGTAGGAGATTACCAGGAAACAATGCAGCAGTGAAAGTACGCACCCAGTTACCAGGGGAGATTGGGAGGAATTTGCGTATTGGTCAGAAAGGAGAAGTATAGTTTTAGAGCTAGTCTGTTGGAAAGATTCAATTTAGGCGCCACATCCCTTATTGCAAGAATAATATAGAAGGAGAAAAATTGGGACTTTTAAAGCGCACACATATACAAAATTTACAAAAATAGAAAATATTTATTGAATTAAAAATACATATGTGAAAAAAGGAGTAAAACCACAGTACATCAGTAACAAATAACAACAGAAGTAAATTGTCTCTCTACATGTTTCGCTGTTCATGGCTTCTTCAGGAAATTCTGTTACAACAAACTCTGTGTATATAGGCTGATCACTATAATAGAAAAATATACAAATCAATAAACCCAATTTGGGAAAAAATGAACATACAAAAACAAAACAGCAAACAACAATCCATAGAGATTTTAGCATCATAGACTGATAAACAATGAACAAGCATGTTCTAACCACGGCACCAACCTTCAAAATTTCAAAAATACAGTCATCAATAGTTGAGGAAGAGCAAGTAGGGCCATCTGTGAGCATCATAGAGGAGGGTAATAAACTGGGAAGAACAGAAAGTCATCTGAATTGAAGGTAAGGATGCAAAAAAAGGGTATAAATGAGTATTTAAACATTTGGACTGAAAAAAAGGGAGAAGGTTGCAAAAGCATACTCCCTAATAATAGCCTACCTATTGAATTTTTGAGCCAGTCAAAATCTTGATAGCAACAGCAGGTTATATTTGCTCCATTTGCAAACAAGGGAAAAAATTGACTTTTTGAATCAAAAAGATTCTCAAAGTATTCCAAAATTCCCTTAAAAAGAAATACAAAAACAAAGTTGTAATACAAAATATTTTTTTTTTAATTAATACTAAGGTAACAAAGTCCAAATTAATCTTTACATGGTAATTTCTGAAGCCCTAGGCAGCATGCCTCCTTCCATGGACAGAACCTAACAGTAACTAAGGATTACTTCCTTATATACCCCCCTCCAGACCGTTTTGGCGCCAAAAATAGTCTGAGGACACACAATTGGCTGGGTTGGACCAGAGACCATTTGTACAGGAAATGACACTTCCATCAATTCCGGAGTGGCCGGAAATGACATCACGGCAGCCAAAGGTGCAAAAGAGGAAGTGGAGGATCGCATAGAGTTATCCCTCAACTTCCTCTACAGCAAGATGGAAAAACCTATGGCAGCCAAAGGAGCAAAAGAGGAAGTGGAGGATCACACAGAGTAATCCCTCAACTTCCTCTACAGCAAGATGGAAAAACCTATGGTGGCGGGGGAAAAATCAAATAATGCGAAGATGGAACAACAAAAGAGCTAAACAGCCCAACCAGTTAGAATATAAATAATAAAACAGGGACCCAGGAAAAAACCAGCTGAGGTGGCGTTCACCCTAAGATAAACGCCTTGGGTGTCCATATGATGCATCTAGCCCACAGCCAAAAACCTCCAACATCAAAAATCAATATAAATATCCACAAAAAGTGGAATAAAGATTCACGGGGAGAAAAAAATTAAAATAAATAATTCTTCTCTTTTCCCTTTTCCTTTCTCTCTCCCTTCTCTTCTTTTTCTTTGTTGTTATAATCTCAATTATTAATAATAAGGTGCCGTGAACAGTCAGACATACACAATGTTCAGAGCAGAATCAGTCTGTTACAAATACAAAGTAAATACAACTCAATTTAACAATAATAAATCTACAAAAAATATTTAATAAAGACAGAAAAATATTCATTTCTCAATAAACAATGGCTGAATCCCTACAGAAAAGGCTTAAAGTTCAAAGACTCATTCAGGCCTGGATACACCATAGCAGATAAGTTGTGTATCCATTTCGATTCTCATTGGAGAAGTATTTTGTTTATTTCCCCCCCACTGCAATCTGGTATATGTTCTAATGCAAAAAATTGCATCTTTGAGGCATCAAAAGCATGATATAGCCCCATGTGCCTGCTAATTGGAGTTTCCATCTTTTTTTATTTAGTAACTTAACATGATCTCTTATCCTGTGAAAAAAGGGCCTTTTGGTTTTACTCACATAAAATGCATTGCATACACACTTCATGTAGTAAACTACACCAACCGTTTTACAGTCAACAAAAAAATTGGGTTTATAGACTTGGCCATTAGGAAGAACCATCTCTGCGGTATTGGTGAGTAAATGGCAGAATTCGCATCTTCAACAGGCATAGGTTCCTTTTTGTTTAGTTTTAGTTCTAGGACAGAGATGGCTATGTACTAATTGATCTTTCAAAGATCTAGATTTGCGGTATGTAATTTGAGGATATTCCCCTACATATTTTGACAAGATTTCATCCGTAGCAAGTAAATGCCAATATTTTAGAACAGTTCCATGAACCTTTTTATGTTCCCCAGCAAATCTGGTAACAAGATGTACAGGTTGTCCACTCTTATGCCCTGTACACACGATAGGATTTTCTGATGGAAAATGTGTGATAGGACCTTGTTGGAAATTTCGACCGTGTGCAGGCTCCATCACACACTTTCCATAGGAATTTCTGACACACAAAGTTTAAGAGCAGGCTATAAAATTTTCCGACAACAAAATCCGATCGATTAAATTCTGATCGTGTGTACACAAATCCGACGCACACAGTGCTATGCATGCTCAGAATAAATTAAGAGACAAAAGATATTGGCTACTGCCCCGTTTATAGTCCTGACGTACGTGTTTGACGTCACCGCATTCAGAGCGATCAGATTTTCCAACAACTTTGTGTGACCGTGTGTATGCAAGACAAGTTTGAGCCAAGATCCGTCAGAAAAAATCCATGGATATTGTTGTCGGGATGTCCGATCAATGTCCGACTGTGTGTACAGGGCATTAGAGTTTTTTTTTAGAGTGGAATAGTCCCCATCCACACTACAGTTTCTTCTTAGTCACAAATACTGACTGTATCGTATGCTCTGGATTAAAGAGTCAGGAAGCGAACTGGTGGCATGTAGAATAGTATTGCCAGCTAGTGGTTTCCAATAAAGGGACGAACCAAGAGTACCATTTGGGTTTTAAAAATTGTGATATCCAAAAAAATCAATAGACTTTTGGTCACAAGATGAGGTAAATTTCAAGTTGTAAGTACTTGATTCCAACTTCTTTAGGAAATGCATTAGTTCATCCCTCGTTCCTAGCCAGGTGACAAAAATGTCATCTATGAATCTTCTCCACAATAACACCCTTTCAAAAGCAGCATAGAATTCATCCGAGGAAAAGATCTCATGCTCCCACCCCCTAGGTACAGGTTGGTATACGATGGGGCACATTTGGTCCCCATCGCAACCCCCTGCACCTGGAGGTAGTGGGAGCGGTCAAAGACAAAGATATTGTTGGAGAGAATAAAAAGCAGGAGGTCCAAAACAAAGTTGTTGTAAGCCTTAGATTGAGGTCCTCATTCTGATAGGAAGCCATCGACAACTCGAACCCCCAACTTGTGGGGGTCGAGTCGTAGAGGGCCTCCACATCAATTGCAACAAGCCAAGCTTCCTTTGGGATGGATAAACCATCCAAGGAACGCAGGAGATCTGCCGTATCCTGAATGTAGGAGCTTAGTGACTTTACATGTGGGCTTAAGTAATCGTCAACTAGCTTACTAGCTGGCTCAGTCTGGCACAGCCATTGCCAGATAATATAGGATGCCCCAGTGGAAAGTGGGTGTTCTTATGTATCTTTGGCAAGGCATTTAAAGTTGGCAGCCTGGGAGTTTTTACAGACAAAAATTCACAAGTTTTTTTATCAATTAGGTTGCTGAAGAAGGCTCGATTAATCAAGGTATGGTATTTGGTTTGAGCATATTGGACGGGAGCAAATGGAATGGGGCGATACCAGTGCCAATTGGTTAGAATGTCCATAACCATCTTTTTATAGTTGTTTAGATTCATCACAAATATGTTGCCTCCGTTATCAAAAGGCTTAATGATCAACTGTTCATTATTCCTCAGAGAAATTAAAGCTTGACATTGGACAGAATCAAGATTAGAATCAGCCTTAGATTGTTTCCACTTAGTGCTTAAGATTTCTTTCGTTACTTGCTGGGTGAAAGCCCAAATATTTGGATTCCCCTGCAAGATGGGGAAGCAACACGATTTGGGTCTATATAAAGATGGCGGGGGAAAAAATCTGTCAGACTGAGAGTCAATGGACAACAGGGAATCAGGACCCGGGTCCTCAAGGGGATCATCCAGAGGATTGCTCTCCTCCCATAATTCCATAAGTTTATTTATGGCTCGAATTTCATTAATAGTTTTATCTCTCCAAATTTCTTCGGAAAGGCCGAAGACCTTCGAAGACCTGCTCGTATAGTGTCAGGTGGAAGTCGTTTAGAAGCTGATGACTTTTGTGCAGATTGATCCTATTTACGTTTTTGCAAGCCTTGTTTTGAACCTGCTTGTTGAGAAGAAACAGGATTCATCAGAATCATTAGGCTCTAAATTGGAATATTGTCTTTGGGAAAAGGGTCTTTTACGACTCCCTCCCTCCGATGACCATCTATAGGCTGAATTAGTTTCATATGCTTGTTTGTCTCTATAATACTTTTTGTCTTTAGTTTTGAGGATTTCTCCAACAAATGTTTCAAGATAATTTTCAAGAGCTATTTCCAAATCTTTGAAAGTAGACTCTGACAATAAGACGATTATTGTCAGTGTACAATTTTTCAATCTCAATATCTAATGCATCAATCTCTGGGAATTTTTTAAGAATCTTTTTGATTCAAAAAGTTTATTTTTTCCCTTGTTTGCAAATGGAGCAAATATAACCTGCTGTTGCTATCAATATTTTGACTGGCTCAAAAATTCATTGAGGTAATCTATTATAGGGAGTATGCTTTTGCAACCTTCTCCCTTTTTTTTCTGTCCAAATGTTTAAATATTTATGTATACCATTGTTTTTTGCATTTTTACCTTCAATTCAGATGGACTTTCTGTTCTTCCTAGTTTATTACCCTCCCCTATGATGCTCCCAAATGGCCCTGCTTGCCCTTCCTCAACTATTGATGACTGTATTATTGAAATTTTGAAGGTTGGTGCCATGGTTAGAACATGCTTATTGTTCATTGTTTATCAGTCTATGATACTAAAATCTCTATGGATTGTTGTTTGCTGTTTTGTTTTTGTATGTTCCTTTTTTCCCAAATTGGGTTTATTGATTTGTATATTTTTCTATTATAGTGATCAGTCTATATACACAGAGTTTATTGTAACAGAACCTCCTGAAGAAGCCGTGAATGGCGAAACATGTAGAGAGACAATTTACTTCTGTTGTTATTTGTTACTGATGTACTGTGGTTTTACTCCTTTTTTCACATATGTATTTTTAATTCAATAAATATTTTCTATTTTTGTAAATTTTGTATATGTGTGCGCTTTAAAAGTCCCAATTTTTCCCCTTCTATGTTATTCCAGCGTATTGGTCAGAAACAGGATCAGATGAAGAGACAGAAATTGTTGATGAGTTAGAAGAAGGCAAGGCTCATCCTGTTGTTACAACTAGACAAAGAAGAGAGTTAATTGAATGAGCTGAGCTAGTACAAGTGGAAGTAATGTTCTTTCATCCAAAGATTCATCATGCCCAGCAGAGGCAGCTGAACAACAATATACAGAAGAGACAAGGTCTTACACAGCAGGGGGATGACAGAGCTAGGACAAAAATTTGCCCAGAGACCCGATGAATGCTTGTTGACATGGGTCTTGTGTGTGTGGGACTTGGGGGGAGATAGAATTCTTTTGTCTAACAGAGAGGCAGTGGGGTTGGGCAGCATGGCCAAAGACCCCAGAGTAAGACTTTATCTGCGCAGAGCTAAAGACACTACTGTTGTATTCTCCCTATTGCATCTGATAAGAGATTCTATAGTCCAAGTTCATGACACACCTACAGAACTTATGGATTTAACTCCTTGGCGTACAATAGGGGAAGGAAATCACAGGCTGTGCGAATATAGTTGTGTAAGCGGATTGATTGCAGATCCTCTAATAGAAACTCCTACTGTACATGATAATTGGAGAGGACCTGATATGGCTTTCTTCATGGCTAGGGATGAGCTTCGTGTTCGAGTCGAACCCATGTTCGACTCGAACATCGGCTGTTCGACCGTCCGTCGAATTGCGAACGATATGGGCCGTTCGCGCCAAATTCGTGTGGCGCGTCACGGCCCATAATTCACTGCGGCATCGCAGTGCATTGCTGGCTGATGATTGGCCAAGCATGCACTATGACCCGCATGCTTGGCCAATCACAGCGCCGTCAGTAGAGAGAGCTGTAATTGGCCAAAGCCAGGGTGGCTTTGGCCAATTATGGCTCAGGGATTTAGTACACACCCCACACTATATAAGGCCGCCTGCACGGCGGCCCTGTGTAGTGTGTGTTCCGGTGTGCTGAGCGATAGAGAGAGAGAGAGACAGTGTCATTTGATTTGAGTTAGATAGATTAGGCAGAACAGTCAGTCAGTTAGCTGCACTTACAGTGTATTGTGTATATATATGCATCCCAGGTGTTGCATATATATATATACACTGTATTCAGTTTAGCTAGATCCGTTCCTGTTATCTTCTATCTAGACTATTTACATTCAGTGCAGTGTGTCCTGCTCACAGTGTTCAGCTAGATCCGTTCCTGCTATTTACATTCAGTACAGTGCTTCCTGCTCACAGTGTTCAGCTAGATCCGTTCCTGCTATTTACATTCAGTGCAGTGCGTGCTGCTCACAGTGTTCAGCTAGATCCGTTCCTGCTATTTACATTCAGTGCAGTGCGTCCTGCTCACAGTGTTCAGCTAGATCCGTTCCTGCTATTTACATTCAGTGCAGTGCGTCCTGCTCACAGTGTTCAGCTAGATCCGTTCCTGGTATTTACATTTAGCGCAGTGCGTCCTGCTCACAGTGTTCAGCTAGATCCGTTCCTGCTATTTACATTCAGTGCAGTGCGTCCTGCTCACAGTGTTCAGCTAGATCCGTTCCTGCTATTTACATTCAGTGCAGTGCGTGCTGCTCACAGTGTTCAGCTAGATCCGTTCCTGCTATTTACATTCAGTGCAGTGCGTCCTGCTCACAGTGTTCAGCTAGATCCGTTCCTGCTATTTACATTCAGTGCAGTGCGTCCTGCTCACAGTGTTTAGCTACATCCGTTCCTGCTGTTTACATTCAGTGCAGTGCGTCCTGCTCACAGTGTTCAGCTAGATCCGTTCCTGCTATTTACATTCAGTGCAGTGCGTCCTGCTCACAGTGTTCAGCTAGATCCGTTCCTGCTATTTACATTCAGTGCAGTGCGTCCTGCTCACAGTGTTCAGCTAGATCCGTTCCTGCTATATACATTTAGTGCAGTACGTCCTGCTCACAGTGTTCAGCTAGATCCGTTCCTGTTATCTTCCTACTGACAGGCAGGCTTGTCTGGTTACAGTATATAAAGCTACCTGAAGAAAATTACAGGTGTTCTTTTTGATCCTATTAGTACCACGGTCAGGCAGCTAGACTATTTACATTTAGTACAGTGTGTCCTGCTCACAGTGTTCAGCTAGATCCGTTCCTGTTATTTACATTCAGTGCAGTGCGTCCTGCTCACAGTGTTCAGCTAGATCCGTTCCTGCTATTTACATTCAGTGCAGTGCGTCCTGCTCACAGTGTTTAGCTACATCCGTTCCTGCTGTTTACATTCAGTGCAGTGCGTCCTGCTCACAGTGTTCAGCTAGATCCGTTCCTGCTATTTACATTCAGTGCAGTGCGTCCTGCTCACAGTGTTCAGCTAGATCCGTTCCTGCTATTTACATTCAGTGCAGTGCGTGCTGCTCACAGTGTTTAGCTACATCCGTTCCTGCTGTTTACATTCAGTGCAGTGCGTCCTGCTCACAGTGTTCAGCTAGATCCGTTCCTGCTATTTACATTCAGTGCAGTGCGTCCTGCTCACAGTGTTCAGCTAGATCCGTTCCTGCTATTTACATTCAGTGCAGTGCGTCCTGCTCACAGTGTTCAGCTAGATCCGTTCCTGCTATATACATTTAGTGCAGTACGTCCTGCTCACAGTGTTCAGCTAGATCCGTTCCTGTTATCTTCCTACTGACAGGCAGGCTTGTCTGGTTACAGTATATAAAGCTACCTGAAGAAAATTACAGGTGTTCTTTTTGATCCTATTAGTACCACGGTCAGGCAGCTAGACTATTTACATTTAGTACAGTGTGTCCTGCTCACAGTGTTCAGCTAGATCCGTTCCTGTTATTTACATTCAGTGCAGTGCGTCCTGCTCACAGTGTTCAGCTAGATCCGTTCCTGCTATTTACATTCAGTGCAGTGCGTCCTGCTCACAGTGTTCAGCTAGATCCGTTCCTGCTATTTACATTCAGTGCAGTGTGTCCTGCTCACAGTGTTCAGCTAGATCCGTTCCTGCTATTTACATTCAGTGCAGTGCGTCCTGCTCACAGTGTTTAGCTACATCCGTTCCTGCTGTTTACATTCAGTGCAGTGCGTCCTGCTCACAGTGTTCAGCTAGATCCGTTCCTGCTATTTACATTCAGTGCAGTGCGTCCTGCTCACAGTGTTCAGCTAGATCCGTTCCTGCTATTTACATTCAGTGCAGTGCGTCCTGCTCACAGTGTTCAGCTAGATCCGTTCCTGCTATTTACATTCAGTGCAGTGCGTGCTGCTCACAGTGTTCAGCTAGATCCGTTCCTGCTATTTACATTCAGTGCAGTGCGTCCTGCTCACAGTGTTCAGCTAGATCCGTTCCTGCTATTTACATTCAGTGCAGTGCGTCCTGCTCACAGTGTTTAGCTACATCCGTTCCTGCTGTTTACATTCAGTGCAGTGCGTCCTGCTCACAGTGTTCAGCTAGATCCGTTCCTGCTATTTACATTCAGTGCAGTGCGTCCTGCTCACAGTGTTCAGCTAGATCCGTTCCTGCTATTTACATTCAGTGCAGTGCGTCCTGCTCACAGTGTTCAGCTAGATCCGTTCCTGCTATATACATTTAGTGCAGTACGTCCTGCTCACAGTGTTCAGCTAGATCCGTTCCTGTTATCTTCCTACTGACAGGCAGGCTTGTCTGGTTACAGTATATAAAGCTACCTGAAGAAAATTACAGGTGTTCTTTTTGATCCTATTAGTACCACGGTCAGGCAGCTAGACTATTTACATTTAGTACAGTGTGTCCTGCTCACAGTGTTCAGCTAGATCCGTTCCTGTTATTTACATTCAGTGCAGTGCGTCCTGCTCACAGTGTTCAGCTAGATCCGTTCCTGCTATTTACATTCAGTGCAGTGCGTCCTGCTCACAGTGTTCAGCTAGATCCGTTCCTGCTATTTACATTCAGTGCAGTGCGTCCTGCTCACAGTGTTCAGCTAGATCCGTTCCTGCTATATACATTTAGTGCAGTACGTCCTGCTCACAGTGTTCAGCTAGATCCGTTCCTGTTATCTTCCTACTGACAGGCAGGCTTGTCTGGTTACAGTATATAAAGCTACCTGAAGAAAATTACAGGTGTTCTTTTTGATCCTATTAGTACCACGGTCAGGCAGCTAGACTATTTACATTTAGTACAGTGTGTCCTGCTCACAGTGTTCAGCTAGATCCGTTCCTGTTATCTTCCTACTGACAGGCAGGCTTGTCTGGTTACAGTATATAAAGCTACCTGAAGAAAATTACAGGTGTTCTATCCCAGCTTAGTGCAGCTACAGGCCATTAGTATGTCTGGAAGGCCAAGAAGGAGAGGCAGACAGTCACAAGCCAATAAGAGAGGGCAAGCAGGCTCTGTGTCTAGTGCTGGTCGTGGAGACGGTGCATCCTCATCAGCACGTGGCCATGGGACACGCTTGGCCTTTTTTTCGGCAGCTGGCCGTGTTGAGCCGCAACATGCGGAAGACTTGGTCGAGTGGATGACCAAGCCGTCCTCATCCTCCTCATCCTCTCTCACCCATGCCCAGGGTGCTTTGTCTGGCAAAGCAGCGGCCTCTTCCCTCAGCTCAATGTCATCAGTGACTCCTTCCCTAGCCCCACCATGTCCTCCTGAGGATTCCCTCGAACTGTTTGACCACAGTGTTGGGTACATGCTCCAGGAGGATGCCCAGCGTTTGGAAGGCTCTGATGATGATACTGAGCTCAATGAAGGCAGTAACATGAGCACGGACAGAGGGGGTGCCCAAGAAGGACAGCAATCTGGCAGTCATGCTCCCCCTGCTGCAGCATACTGCCAGGTTTGCTCCAGTGATGAGGAGGGAGGGGATGATGAGGTCACTGACTCAACGTGGGTGCCTGATAGGAGAGAGGAGGAGGAGGAGGAGGAGGAGGAGGAGGAGGTGGCACATCACCAACTAGGCAGGATGCCCTCCAGGGGCCAGCCTAAGGGCAGCACATTGACTGCATCACACCCCAAAGCTCCACATGTGCAGGGCGCTGCAGTCTCTGCGCGTTATTCAAAAAGTTCTTTGGTGTGGGCCTTTTTTGAGACGAGTGCATCAGATCGCACCGCTGCTATTTGCAATATATGTCTCAAGCGTATCTCGCGTGGCCAAAACATCTCCCGCTTGGGTACCACATGCTTGACCAGACATATGTTGACCTGCCATGCAGTTCGTTGGCAAGCGTATCTAAAAGACCCACACCAAAGAACAAAGACGATCTCTCCTTGCTCCTCATCAGCTGAGATTTCCAACCCCACTAGACCTTCAGTCCTCTCTGCGACCTGCAGTGAGAGGAATGAAGGTGTAGAATTAGGTGTGTCACAGCCAAGTACTTATGGGCAATCTGCTTTTGGTACACCGACGTCAGATTGTACCAGGCAAATTTCCCTGCCCCAGCTGCTGCACCGCCGAAAGAAGTTTGCTCCCAGCCATCCACATGCCCAGCGGTTGAATGCTAGCTTGGCAAAATTGCTAGCACTTCAACTGCTGCCTTTTCAGTTGGTAGACTCTGCCCCCTTCCGTGAGTTTGTGGAATGTGCGGTTCCTCAGTGGCAGGTACCCAAACGCCACTTTTTCTCACGGAAGGCGATTCCGGCTCTCTACCGGCATGTGGAAGGCAATGTCCATGCCTCGCTGGACAGGGCGGTCAGCGGTAAGGTGCATATTACCGCTGACTCATGGTCCAGCAGGCATGGACAGGGACGTTACTTAAGTTTCACGGCGCATTGGGTGACTCTGCTGGCAGCTGGGAAGGATGCAGGACAAGGTGCAGTAGTGTTGGAGGTTGTTCCGCCACCACGCCTCCAAAATGCTGATTGTGACACACCTCTCTCCTCCACCCCCTCCTCTTCTTCTTCCTCCATGGCCTCTTCCTCGGAACCAGCGGTGCTCCGTAGGCGTTCAAGGGGCTACGCAAGTACGCAGGCCAAAAGATGCCATGCGGTGCTTGAGCTGGTGTGCTTGGGGGACAGGAGCCACACTGGGGCAGAGGTTCTGTCAGCTCTGCAGGGGCAGGTTCAGAGGTGGTTGACGCCACGCCAACTTAAGGCAGGAATGGTGGTTTGCGACAATGGCACCAACCTCCTCTCTGCCCTCCGACAGGGACAACTGACCCATGTGCCCTGTTTGGCTCACGTCCTTAACTTGGTGGTGCAGCGGTTCTTGGGCAGGTACCCGGGCTTACAGGATGTCCTGAGGCAGGCCAGGAAAGTCTGTGTGCATTTCCGCCGGTCATATAATGCCAGTGCTCGGCTGACGGACCTCCAAAAGGAGTTTAACCTGCCCAAGAACCGCCTAATCTGTGACATGCCCACCAGGTGGAACTCGACGTTGGCCATGCTGCAGCGGCTGCACACGCAGCAGAGGGCCATCAATGAGTACCTGTGCGACTATGGCACCAGGACAGGGTCAGGGGACCTTGGTTTTTTTTCCCCACGCCAGTGGGCCATGATCAGGGATGCATGCACTGTCCTGTCACCATTCGAGGAGGCCACGAGGATGGTGAGCACTGACAGTGCATGCATCAGTGACACTGTCCCCCTTGTCCACCTGTTGGAGCACACGCTGCGTGGAATAATGGACAGGGCACTTGAGGCAGAACAGAGGCAGGAAGAGGAGGACTTCCTTAGCTCTCAAGGCCCCCTTTATCCAGACAGTGTTCCTGCGTGCCCGCCGATCACACAGGAAGAGGACGAGGAGGAGGAGGAGGAGGAGGAGGAAGATTGTGTCAGTATGGAGGTGGAGCCTGGCACTCAGCATCAGCAGTCTTTAAGGGATCAGTCCCAAGGAACACATGGACTTGTACGTGGCTGGGAGGAGGTGGCTGCGGACGTTGTTGTCCTTAGTGACCCAGAGGACTCCGGACCGAATGCCTCAGCAAACCTACGCTGCATGGCCTCCCTGATCCTGCAAAGCCTGCGTAAGGATCCTCGTATTCGTGGTATCAAGGAGAAGGACCAATACTGGCTGGCAACCCTCCTTGATCCACGTTACAAGGGTAAGGTTGCGGACCTTATCTTGCCATCGCAGAGGGAGCAGAGGATGAAACATCTTCGGGAGGCCTTGCAGAAAGGTCTGTGCAACGCGTTCCCAGAGACTGGGAGGTTACAAACTCCTGTTTCTGGACAACGTGTTGCTGAGGCTTCGGTCAGTCAAAGAAGGAGCGGTGGAGAAGGTGGCCGTCTGACCGATGCGTTCAGACAATTTTTTGGTCCGCAGCCCCAAGGTATGATCGGTTCCAGCAACCATCGCCAGCGTCTGTTTTACATGGTGCAGGAATACCTAGGGGCAAGATCAGACTTGGACACCTTTCCCACCGAAAATCCTCTGGGTTACTGGGTCTTGAGGATGGATCACTGGCCAGAGCTTGCACAGTATGCAATTGAGCTACTGGCCTGTCCTGCATCCAGCGTTCTTTCGGAACGCACATTCAGTGCTGCTGGAGGCGTGGTAACCGATCACAGGGTGCGTCTGTCCACCGACTCGGTCGATCGGCTGACCTTCATAAAAATGAATCAGTCTTGGATCACCACCAGCTACCAAGCACCTGATGCAGATGTAACCGAATAATTTTTTTTGAAATCTCAGATCCCTTCAAAGACTGCCTATGCTGATGCTGAGTGACTATCCCTGAGTAATTATCCTCTTCCTCCTCAATCATCACGCTGATAGCTTGTAAGAACATTTTTGGTTCTGGGCGCCACCACCAGTGCCTAAGGCACAATTTTTCAGCCCCTGTTTAACAGGGGCGTGTAATTACAATTTTTGATGCAATACTTTGCAGCAGGGCTTGTTCCTGCATTCCAACTAGAGTGTCTGTGAGGGGTTGCAGTGTTGTGGCACCAGCACCAGTGCCTAAGACCCAATTTTTCAGCCCCTGTCTAACAGGGGCGTGTAATTACAATTTTTGATGCAATACTTTGCAGCAGGGCTTGTTCCTGCGTTTCAACTAGAGTGTCTGTGAGGGGTTGCAGTGTTGTGGCACCAGCACCAGTGCCTAAGACCCAATTTTTCTGCCCCTGTCTAACAGGGGCGTGTAATTACAATTTTTGATGCAATACTTTGCAGCAGGGCTCGTTCCTGCGTTCCAACTAGAGTGTCTGTGAGGGGTTGCAGTGTTGTGGCACCAGCACCAGTGCCTAAGGCCTAATTTTTCAGCTCCTGTTCAACAGGGGCATGTAATTACAATTCTTGATCTAATATTTCACAGCAGGGCCCTGTGAGGGCTTACAGTGTTTTGGCCACAGCAACACCTAAGGCCCAAATTTCTGCTGAGTATATAGGGCAGGACCCTACTTTCAAACATCTAACTTACAAACGACTCCTACTTGCAAACGGAAGGAGACAACAGGAAGTGAGATGAAATCTACCCCTAAGGAAGGGAAATTCTCTCCTGTAAGAGTTAATATGGGAAAACAATTTTTCCTTTCCACTGATGCTTTCCAATCCTTGTTCCACAAAAAAACACAAATTTTCAAAAAACATTTTTCATTGGGACAAAAAAGTGAGGTGAAATCTTCTGAAGAGGAGGAAAGACGCAAAACAAATGTCACAGGGGTGATAACCCTTCCCTATGTTTTCCAAAAAGCTTAGAAAAGATTTTTTGGCTGGAGCTAAACACATTAAAAATGTTCAAAATTACAAACAGATTCTACTTAACAACAAACCTACAGTCCCTGTCTTGTTTGCACCGCCTGTATACTGCTGTTCAGAGTATATAGGGACCTTTCCTTATTTTAATTTGGGTGCGGGGTTCCCCTTAATATCCATACAAGACCCAAAGGGCCTGGTAATGGACTGGGGGGTACCCATGCCGTTTGTCTCACTGATTTTCATCCATATTGCCATGACCCGACATGACATTAAACCCGCAAGCAGTTTTAAATGAGATTTTTTCCTTTAAAAATGACATTTGGTGCAGGGACTGTTCTAAACATGGGAAACACGCGTCACTTTACAGGCATACTATAGACACCCCCCAGGTACGATATTTAAAGGAATATTTCACTTTTTTTTTTTTACTTTAAGCATCATTAAAATCACTGCTCCCGAAAAAACGGCCGTTTTTAAAAGTTTTTTTTGCATTGATACATGTCCCCTGGGGTAGGACCCGGGTCCCCAAACCCTTTTTAGGACAATACCATGCAAATTAGCCTTTAAAATGAGCACTTTTGATTTCGAACGTTCGAGTCCCATAGACGTCAATGGGGTTCTAACGTTCGTGCGAACTTGCGGTCCGTTCCCGGGTTCTGGTGCGAACCGAACCGGGGGGTGTTCGGCTCATCCCTATTCATGGCACACATGAGAAATAAGTTGCTCGTATTTATCCCATCACACTTAAAAGCTCCATTGAGGAAAATGGAAAATGGAGTGGGAGGGTACTAGTGGTTTCTATCGCACCAAACTATAGGACAACGTGTTCACGTAAGAATGTTATAGAGGCTCAAATGTAAGATTTTGAAGTGATATAATAACAGAGGCTGCCTCCTCATTTTCTCTTATACTGTTAGAGGTTGCGTCCTCGCCTCGCCTCTTTCCTTTTGCCTTTGTATAACGTGTTAAGTTGTTGTGCCCTCTCCAGTGGTTGAATAAAATTTATATTTGTAAAAAAAAGCTCCATTGAAATTTGGGAGCAGGGGCGTGTCCGGACACACAGCAGAGAAGATGTGTTTGTGCTGAGCTTCGCACGGCCAGCGATCATTTACTGCCATCCTCCCTTTGTTTCACCTCGGTGACCATCCAAGCCACGGGCATACCTCTCGGGACATTGTGTCCTACAACCACCGCTGCTTCCTTGTCCCGGAATTTGCCCGGTTGTGTGCATCCCGGTTTGGCTTCTTGGCTCCTGAGCTCGAGACCCGCCACCATCTTGAGGCCTGCGGGCCCCCTCTCTTCTGCACACCGCAATCCGGGGGCTCAGCGAATGATCCATCCCTGCTTACTGACAACTCTCCCCTGAAGGACACTGGATGGATCTGCAGCCGGGGAGAGCTGCTTGAAGATTCCCTGGTCGTGCGCTCCAACATCCCGCGGCCTGACGCCATTCTACTTACACGGCCGGCAGCTACTTTTAGGAAAGTCCGCAGCCTCAGCCTACACATGGAAGCCGGCAGCCATCTTGGGACTCCAGATACACCTGGCCACTCTCTTCTCATTTCACCTGTGATTCAAATCCACATTCACTGAACGGGGCCCATCACTGGAAATCAGTTACCATCACAACCGGCAGATGTAATTACATTGAATGATAGCCACTCCACCCAATATGTTCCTTAAGTAAACTCAGAGTTCCGCCTGCTCCCCGAGACCTCTGTTATGCTATCTTAGCCACTTATAGCTACGAAGGTAAGCTTGACCATCTATCATACTCCCTGATCATCTCATGGGCAAAGTTGGCCAGCAACAGCGAAATTATAAACCTCTGTTTAGGCCACGAGAGGGTTTCAGCATGGAACGTTACGTCACCAGGTCACAACTTTTGACCTCAAATTATTCCACAGACCCTCTTGCGACAATGGATCCATCCATAGGAGTGGAGAATGCTGTGATCACTTCACCTATCATTACTCAAGGCCCGGATCTCGCTTCACGCTCTCTACATGAGATCCTCACCCCAGACATATTAGATGCCAAGTTAGATGCTAAGCTTCAGCTCTTACTTCAACAAATCATGAACAACGTCTCAACAGAGGTGAGCAAGCTAGCTGCAGAACTGAGAGGTGAAATAGACCAAACTGGAGAACGTACAGATACTCTTGAAAACAAATTTGACGAGATGGTAAACTATGTACAGGCTATTGAAGAGGAAAATCACAACTTACACCTTTCAATCTCCCAACTACAATTACAACAGGAGAACTTGGAAAATAGAGAAAATAGAGAAAGAAGGCAGAATTTATGCTTTAGAGGTATCCCTAAAACTGTGGGAGACTCTGACTTACATGTTTATCATCTGGGTCTCTTCAACAACCTGGCTCCCTCAGTGGTGGACATAGACTGGTGCCTAGACAGGGCCCACCAGTCTCTTGGCCCAAAACCTCCGGCTGGAGCTAGACCCAGAGATGTCATAGTGAGGTTCCATTTTTTGAAAGCAAGGAAGCACTCGTGTAGCCACACGCAACAAATCCCAACTTATGTACATGGGGGTAAGACTCCAGATTTTTAGTGATCTTTCCCCCATCACCCTTGCTAAACGTAGGAATCTATGCCCAATCACCTCACACCTACAACATCATAAGACTCTGCATTATTGGGGTTTTCCCTTCTGCCTCATTGTTTCCAAAGATGGAGTACAACATACTCTACGTGAATTATTGGAAAGTGAGGCATTCCTAAAAAGTCTCGGCCTACCTCCTCTCCCGGAAGAAGATTTGATTCCTCCTAACAACCAGGTCCGTCCACCTCCAAACACGCCCAGTCGTATCTGGACCCCCGTGAGAGACAAGTCCGGGAAACATTTCTCTACACCTCAACGTCCACGCACCTCCAAGCAACCTCCTTGATTGTCTTACATTTTCTACCTGGATCCATTCATACAATACTGCTCAAAATAATTTCCGACTCTCCACAACTTGAGAGAAACGGAAATTGCTGTTCTGGTCTTAAAAATCCTTTTGTATCTACCCTAATTTTTCTTTTTGGGGTAGAGCTATTTTTTCCACACCCCATGCGGTATTACTATTAATGGTCTGTTTTCCCTCCTTGGCCATTAGGCCTCAGTTGACAGTTTACCCTTGTTTATTCGCTGATGTTTTCTTTTTTTTACTATTAACTGTCCTATTGATGGATCTATTTTTGTTGCCACCAAGTTCATAAGGCGAGCAGCCAGTGCTTCCCAGCTCTCTACCCAGAGTCTCCTGATGGAAGTCCATACACGCCCCTACCTGGCTCTGGAATATGCCCAGGGCCTCCTGAGACGCAGGCGCCTCTCAGGTCTTCAAAAATTTAAGTTCTTTTTTTTTCTATTTTTTTTGTTAGTTGGTTTTTGTTTTTTGCTATGTCCATGGATATTGCTCAGCTCTGTAGGTTGAAAATGTACTATCCGTATCTTTCTAACCAAATGCAATTCTATTACAGGATATATATGCTACTGTTTCAGTACCATGAGATTGCTGTTGTAGTCAATGTTTACAATCCTATCTGCATCTCTTTTGTTTTCTATGTTTTACTGCTCTTCAAATCCACTGCCTTTACACAAGCCTATTTGATTGATCCACACACATGGCTTTAAAGATCATGTCATACAATGTGAAGGGTCTCGGCTCTATTCACAAGGACTTCAGGGCCTCAGGAGCAGATGTGGTGATGATCCAAGAGACTCACTTTAGCTCGGAGGGCTCGCTTAAATTTGCCTCGAGGTACTTTTCCACCTCCTTCCTTGCCTCAGATTCCTCGGGCAAGGCAGAAGTGGCGATTCTGATTAAGAAATCGTGCCCTATTAAGGTTAAAAAATCTAATGCTGACCCACACAGCAGGTTTCTCATTTTAGACTGCGAATATATGACCACCTCTTTCACTCTTGTTAATCTCTATGTCCCTAATACAGGCCAGATTGATTTTCTCAACAAACTTTTTGACTCCCCTAAATATTCCTCGCAACCTTTTATGATCATTGGTGAGGATTTCAACCTGGTTATGTCACCCACTAGAGACAGACAAACCCTCCTTAATACTACACCTTCTAAAAAGATTATATCCCAAGCCAATTCCTTTCACAAGTGTATAAGGTCTCATCAACTCTTCGACTCATGGAGGATAAGACATCCCTCCACTAAACAGTTCACTTTTTACTCCTCAGCTCATAAAATGTATTCACGTCTTGACCATTTCTTTATTTCAGCTCCACTCATCCTATATGTGATTGAATCTGACATATCGCCTATTACATGGTCGGATCATGCTCCCATTATGATAGACCTTATGCTCTCCCGAGCTTACACTAAATCTTGTCATTGGCGTTTAAATGATCACCTCCTGCAATCTGAAGTCTCACATACTATCTTAGCAAAAAATCTGGAAGAATATTTTCAATGTAACCTAGGGTCAGTCTCCGACTTTTCTGCGCTGTGGGAGGCACACAAGACTGTTTTCCAAGGTGCTTGCATAGCTGAAAGCTCTCACTTAAAGAAAGATAGAAATAAACTTATACAGTCCCTTACATCCACTTTGGTAACTGCAGAGCCAAGGCTATTGTATGGCCCCACAATGTCCAAACTACGTAAGGTCACCTCTCTCAAAGAAAAAATCAAACTAATACAACTTGGCAAGGCATCCAGGTCTTTATTGTGGACAAAACAAAAATTTTACGAATATTCGAATAAACCCCATAGAATGCTAGTCAACAAATTACACCCACGCCCATTTAATCCATTCCCTGATTTCCTCCAACAGGCAGATGGATCTAGAGCACACTGTCCCTGTGCAATGTCAAACATTTTTGGCAAATTTTATCATAAACTATACAATTGCCTAACCCTGGAGAACCATTTTAATTTCACTCAGGAGAAATTTGAGACCTTTTTCTCCAACATAAAACTCCCAAAACTATTTTCAGAAGACTTAGATAGTCTGAATATAGATATAACGGCTGAGGAACTCTTGGCCATAGTTAAGGAACTCCCACTACATAAATCACCCAGTCCCGACGGACTGCCCTACTTTTACTACAAATCCTTCTTTGACATCCTGTCTCCACACATGCTGACTCTCTATGATTCCCTGTTTAAGGGAACATCTCCCCATCCACAATTTTCCCACTCCTACATATCTGTCATCCCAAAACCAGACAAAGACCCCTCTATCCCAGATAATTACAGGCCTATAGCTCTTTTAAATTCAGACTATAAAATATTTACCAAAATCCTTGCAACCAGATTATCTAGACTTATCCCCAAACTGATTCACAGAGACCAGGTGGGTTTTGTCCTGGGTAGGAATGCGGGGGACAATACTTGTCCTACGATTGACTTAATAGACCTCGGCAGGCATTGATTTAGATGCACAAAAGGCCTTTGATAGACTGAGTTGGCCTAATATGTTGACTGTTTTAAAGATGTATGGTTTTAGAGGCCCTTTTCTAAAAGCTATAGAAGCTCTTTACTCAACAGTTACAGCCCAAGTGCAGATGTCATCCTTCTTGTCGCCTAGCTTCCCCATGACAAATAGAACTCGACAGGGGTGTCCTCTATCACCATTACTTTTTATTTTATGTCTAGGACCCCTGGCCTAGTCCATCTGCACTCATTCCGATATTCGTGGGGTGGTGATGCGACAGGGGGAATATAAACTGTCACTTTTTGCAGATGACATTTTTCTCACTATTACTAATCCACTGATATCCCTCCCCCACTACATACACTACTGGCTTCTTTTGGAGCAATCTCAGGTTATAAGGTTAACACTTCTAAAACTGAAGCTCTACCCATACACATCCCATTACCCTTGCTATCACAACTCAAGGAATCATATCCTTATAGGTGGTGCAAATCCTCCCTTAAATATCTAGGTGTTCTTCTCACCCATTCTACTCTTCTCTCTACTCTGCTAACTTCCCACCTTTAGTTTCAGACATCAATAAATGGCTATCAGCTTGGACAAAACATCCCCTATCCCTGCTGGCCAGGATTAATGTTTTAAAAATGTCCTTTCTACCCAGACTATTATATCACTTTGAAACACTACCAATTGCTATGCCCTCCTCTCAACTAAAAGCACTTCAGAGAAGTTTTCCAAAGTTCATATGGGGGGACAGGGCCCATCGCATAGCAAGCTCTGTGGTTTTTGCCCCAAGATCCAGGGGGGGGAATGGGTGCTCCGGACATTATTAAATATTACTATGCTTCACACTTGAGGGCTATTGTCTCGTGGTCTTCTTTGTTCGCACCAAATCAGTGAACGGCCATTGAAAAAGGAGTGCTGTACCCAGTTCATCCGAGCTCCCTGGTTTGGGGCACCCCCCAATCCTTAGATCCCACTCTCAAACCTCAATGTACTGCTCCAATGATTTTCACCTTAACCATTTGGCGTAAATGCCTCAAGGATTACCACCTTGCCTCACCCTGTTCTCCTCTTGTAAATATACTGTTCAACCAACTCATACCAGATAGTATGTCCCTAGGTAGGGTCTTCCCATGGATGAATATACCCCTTTTCCAAACTCCGAGATCTAGTACATCCTATCACGCAAAAACTACATACCTTCGACACCTTACGTGAGAAATTTGATATTCCCCCTCAACTTTTCCACTTCTATCTGCAGGTTAGACATTTCTTTCACTCTAAATCCCCAACCTTAACTCTTGACAAACCATCCACCTTTGAATACCTTTGCGCTCAAGGACCCCATCAATTGCATTTAATATCCTCCATTCATCGTATCCTCCATGAGTCGACACCCCTTACCGAGACCACACACCACTATATGAGAAGATGGTCCGATTTAATAGGCAGACCTATTTCGGTCCAAGTATGGGATAGGATTTGGTCCTCTACCTCCAAGTCCTCCAAATGTGTAACCCAATGGAGACGTCCATGAAGATCCTCATGTTTTGGTATAAAACCCCTGATGTAATTCATAAATATGATCCCTCAGTCTCGCCGCGTTGGCGTTGCGGGACAGATCCAGGCTCCTTGTTTCATATTTTTTGGCAATGTTCAATGATCCAACCCTTCTGGCATAAGGTGAGGCTCCTAATACAGAAAGTGATGAATGTGTCCCTTCTGCTCGATCCCTTGAATTATCTGGTGGGTCTCCCTTTTTATGGCATAACCAAAAAAGCCAATAGGCTTCTTTCTTATATTTTTGGGCTGCCAAAAGGCTTATCCCTTTATGCTAGTTATCCAACGCACCTCCTCCTTGGTCCAAATTTCTACATCTAGTGGCTGAAATTCAGAGGATGGAATATCTAACAGCCTCAGTACATGATGCTATCCCCCAATTTGGTAAAGTATGGGAACCTTGGGATCGATCGGAATTTGGGACCCCTATGCCAACTACCGCATCTTAGATTATGTTGGCATTGTACTACATGTGATCATGAGGCATCTCCCCATTTCCTTATCTTTATGTATGTCATTAGGTGCCTTTCTGAGTCTTTTACCTCATATCATATGTCCTGCATGAAACCTGTGTCTCTTCTCTTATATGATTGTTCTCTGGTTTTGAAGCTTAAATTACCTACTTATGAGTAGGGATGAGCCGAACACCCCACGGTTCAGTTCGCACCAGAATCTGCGAACGGACCGAAAATTTGCACGAACGTTAGAACCCCATTGACGTTTATGGGACCCGAACGTTCGAAATCAAAAGTGCTCATTTTAAAGGCTAATTTGCATGGTATTGTCCTAAAAAGGGTTTGGGGACCCGGTTCTGCCCCAGGGGACATGTATCAATGCAAAAAAAAAGTTTTAAACACGGCAGTTTTTTTGGGAGCAGTGATTTTAATGATGCTTAAAGTAAAAAAAAAGTGAAATATGCCTTTAAATATCATACCTGGGGGGTGTCTATAGTATGCCTGTAAAGTGGCGCATGTTTCCCGTGCTTAGAACAGTCCCTGCACAAAATGTCATTTTTAAAGGAAAAAAGTCATTTAAAACTGCTTGCGGTTTTAATGTAATGTCGGGTCCTGGCAATATGGATGAAAATCAGTGAGACAAATGGCATGGGTACCCCCCAGTCCATTACCAGGCCCTTTGGATCTTGTATGGATATTAAGGGGAACCCCCGCTCCCAAATTAAAAAAGGAAAGGTGTGGGGCCCCCAGGCCCTATATACTCTGAACAGCAGTATACAGGCAGTGCATACAAGACAGGGACTGTAGGTTTGTTGTTAAGTAAAATCTGTTTGTAATTTTGAACTGGTACATTTTTAGCGTGTTTAGCTCCAGCCAAAAAATCTATTTTAAGCTTTTTGGAAAGCATAGGGAAGGGTTATCACCCCTGTGACATTTGTTTTGCTGTCTGTGCTCCTCTTCAGAAGATTTTACCTCACTTTTTGTCCCAATGACAAAGGTTTTTTGAAAATTTGTTTTTTTTTGTGAAACAAGGATTGGTGATAAAGCATCAGTGGAAAGGAGAAAAGTTTTTCCCATATTAATTCTTACAGGAGAGAATTTTCCTTCCTAGGGGTAGATTTCATCTCACTTCCTGTTGTCTTCTTCCGTTTGCAAGTAGGAGTCGTTTGTAAGTTGGATGTTTGAAAGTAGGGGCCTACCCTATATACTCAGCAGAAATTTGGGCCTTAGGTGTTGTTGTGGCCACAACACTGTAAGCCCTCACAGGGCCCTGCTGTGAAATATTAGATCAACAATTGTAATTACATGCCCCTGTTGAACAGGGGCAGAAAAATTGGGCCTTTGGTGGTGGTGGTGCTGGTGCCACAACACTGTAAGTCCTCACAGTTACTCTTGGTGGGCGCAGAAACGGCCCTGCTGTGAAATATTAGCTCAAGAATTCTATTTACATGTCCCTGTTGAGGGACTGGGACTGAAGGGACTGAAAAATTGGGCCTTAGGCACTGGTGCTGGTGCCACAACACTGCAACCCCTCACAGATACTCTAGTTGGAGTGCAGGAACTAGCCCTGCTGCAAAGAATTGCATCAAAAATTGTAATTACACGCCCCTGTTAAACAGGGGCTGAAAAATTGGGCCTCAGTCACTGGTGCTGGTGCCACAACACTGCAACCCCTCACAGATACTCTAGTTGGAGCACAGGAACTAGCCCTGCTGCAAAGAATTGCATGAAAAATTGCAATTACTTTCCCCTGTTAAACAGGGGCTGAAAAATTGGGCCTTAGGCACTGGTGGCGGGACTGGCGGCACCCAGAATCAAAAATGTACTTACAAGCTATCATCATGATCATTGAGGAGGAAGAGGATAATTACTCAGTATAACAGGATAGTCATTCAGCATCCCCATAGGCAGTCTTTGAAAGGATCTGACATTTCAAAAAAATGTATTTGGTTGCATCAGCATCAGGTGCTTGGTAGCTGGTGGTGATCCAAGACTGATTCATTTTTATGAAGGTCAGTCGATCGACCCAGTTGCTGGACAGACGCATCCTGTGATCGGTTACAAAGCCTCCAGCAGCACTGAATGTGCGTTCCGAAAGAACGCTGGATGCAGGACAGGCCAGTAGCTTAATTGCATACTGTGCAAGCTCTGGCCAGTGATCCATCCTCAAGACCCAGTAACCCAGAGGATTTTTGGTGGGAAAGGTGTCCAAGTCAGATCTTGCCCCTAGGTATTCCTGCACCACGTAAAACAGACGCTGGCGATGGTTGCTAGAACCGATCATTCCTTGGGGCTGCGGACTAAAAAATTGTCTGAATGCATCGGTCAGATGGCCACCTTCTCCACCTCTCCTTCTTTGACTGACCGAAGCCTCAGCAACATGTTGTCCAGAAACAGGAGTTTGTAACCTCCCAGTCTCTGGGAACGCGTTTCACAGACCTTTCTGCAAGGCCTCCCGAAGATGTTTCATCCTCTGCTCCCTCTGCGATGGCAAGATAAGGTCCGCAACCTTACTCTTGTAACGTGGATCAAGGAGGGTTGTCATCCAGTATTGTTCCTTCTCTTTGATACCACAAATACGAGGATCCTTCCGCAGGCTTTGCAGGATCAGGGAGGCCATGCAGCGTAGGTTTGCTGAGGCATTCGGTCCGGAGTCCTCTGGGTCACTAAGGATGACATGATCCACAGCCACCTCGTCCCAGCCACATAGAAGTCCATGTGTTTCTTGGGACTGTAAATGATCCCTTAAAGACTGTTGCTGATGCTGAGTGCCAGGCTCCACCTCCATACTGACACAATCCTCCTCCTCCTCCTCCTTGTCCTCTTCCTGTGTGATCGGCGGGCACGCAGGAACACTGTCTGGATAAAGGGGGGCCTTGAGAGCTAAGGAAGTCCTCCTCTTCCTGCCTCTGTTCTGCCTCAAGTGCCCTGTCCATTATTCCACGCAGCGTGTGCTTCAACAGGTGGACAAGGGGGACAGTGTCACTGATGCATGCACTGTCACTGCTCACCATCCTCGTGGCCTCCTCAAATGGTGACAGGACAGTGCATGCATCCCTGATCATGGCCCATTGGTGTGGGAAAAAAAAAACAAGCTCCCCTGAACCTTTCCTAGTGCCATAGTCGCACAGGTACTCATTGATGGCCCTCTGCGTGTGCAGCAGCTGCAGCATGGCCAACGTTGAGTTCCACCTGGTGGGCATGTCACACATTAGGCGGTTCTTGGGCAGGTTAAATTCCTTTTGGAGGTCTGCCAGCAGAGCACTGGCATTATATGACCAGCGGAAATGCACACATACTTTCCTGGCCTGCCTCAGGACATCCTGTAAGCCCGGGTACCTGCCCAAGAACCGCTGCACCACCAAGTTAAGGACATGAGCCAAACAGGGCACATGGGTCATTTGTCCCTGTCGGAGGGCGGAGAGGAGGTTGGTGCCATTATTGCAAACCACCATTCCTGCCTTAAGTTGGCATGGCGTCAACCACCTCTGAACCTGCCCCTGCAGAGCTAAAAGAACCTCTGCCCCAGTGTGGCTCCTGTCCCCCAAGCACACCAGCTCAAGCACCGCATGGCATCTTTTGGCCTGCATACTTGAGTAGCCCCTTGAACGCCTACGGAGCACCGCTGGTTCCGAGGACAAAGCACAGGAAGAGGCCATTGAGGAAGAAGAAGAGGGGGGGGGAGGGGAGAGGTGTGTCAGAATCATTGGTAGTGGCATTTTGGAGGCGTGGTGGCGGAACAATCTCCAACACTACTGCACCTTGTCCTGCATCCTTCCCAGCTGCCAGCAGAGTCACCCAATGCGCCGTGAAACTTAGGTAACGTCCCTGTCCATGCCTGCTGGACCATGAATCAGTGGTAATATGCACCTTATCGCTGACCGCCCTGTTCAGCGAGGCATGGACATTGCCTTCCACATGGCGGTAGAGAGCCAGAATCGCCTTCCGTGAGAAAAAGTGGCATTTGGGTACCTGCCACTGAGGAACTGCACATTCCACAAAATCACGGAAGGGGGCAGAGTCTACCAACTGAAAAGGCAGCAGTTGAAGTGCTAGCAATTTTGCCAAGCTAGCATTCAACCGCTGGGCATGTGGATGGCTGGGAGCGAACTTCTTTTGGCGTTGCAGCAGCTGGGCAGGGAAATTTGCCTGGTACAATCTGACGTCGGTGTACCGAAAGCAGATTGCCCACAAGTACTTCGCTGTGACACACCTAATTCTACACCTTCATTCCTCTCAGTGCAGGTCTCAGAGAGGACTGAAGGTATAGTGGGGTTGGAGATCTCAGCTGATGAGTGGCAAGGAGAGGTCCTCTTTGTTCTTTGATGTGGGTCTTTTAGATACGCTTGCCAACGAACTGCATGGCAGGTCAACATATGTCTGGTCAAGCATGTGGTGCCCAAGCGGGAGATGTTTTGGCCACGCGAGATACGCTTAAGACATATGTTGCAAACAGCAGCGGTGCGATCTGATGCACTCGTCTCAAAAAAGGCCCACACCAAAGAACTTTTGGAATAACGCACAGAGACAGCAGCGCCCTGCACATGTGGAGCTTTGCGGTGTGATGCAGTCAGTGTGCTGCCTTTAGGCTGGCCCCTGGAGGGCATCCTGCCTCGTTGTTGATGTGCCTCCTCCTCCTCCTCCTCCGCTCTCCTATTAAGCACCCACGTTGAGTCAGTGACCTCATTATCCCCTCCCTTCTTATCACTGGAGCAAACCTGGCACTATGCAGGGGGAGCATGACTGCCAGATTGCTGTCCTTCTTGGACACCCCCTCTGTCCGTGCTCACGTTACTGCCTTCATCTAGCTCAGTATCATCATCAGAGCCTTCTAAACCCTGGGAATCTATTTCACCATCCCTAAAGTCCCCAAACTGGCTAACCGTGAAGAATCGGATCAAATTCAAGACCCTCTGCCTCACCCACAAATGCATACAAGGAAACGCTCCGCTATACCTTCAGGAGAAAATAAAACACTATACACCCAATCGAAGCCTTCGATCAGCTAACCAAAATCTCCTCATCATGCCTAAATATCGCTACAAAGCAAAGGGAGAACGAAGATTCGCAGTCCAAGGACCCCGACTATGGAACGCTCTTCCGACCCACATCCGCATGGAAGAAAACCATCAGGCCTTCAGGAAAAAACTAAAGACCTTCCTTTTCTAAGAGCTGGTAACAGAGAACGCATTCTAGCGCCTTGAGGCGATTCAGTTCGCATTTGCAGCGCTCCACAAATCCTTCATTCATTCATTCATTCATTCTAAACGCTGGGCATCCTCCTGGAGCATGTACCCAACACTGTGATCAAACAGTTCGAGGGACTTCTCAGAGCCTGCTTGCCCTCTTTTATTGGCTTGTGACTGTCTGCCTGTCCTTGTTGGCCTTCCAGACATACTAATGGCCTGCAGTGAGATGTAGCTGCACTAAGCTGGAATATATATATATATATATATATATATACTGATACTGCAGCTAGCAAAATCAACTGCCTGCCTGTAGTATGAGAACACCACTAATCTTCTACAGGAAGCTTTAGATGAACACTGTGCAGAGGTCACACTACACTAACTTGTAGCTTTAGCTTAACACTGTGCAGAGGACGCACTACACCAACGTTAAAATAATAATTATTATTATTATTATACAGGATTTATATAGCGCCAACAGTTTACGTAGCGCTTTACAACTTGAGGGTAGACAGTACAAATACAATACACTTTGATACAGTAGGAATCAGAGGGCCCTGCTCCTTCGAGCTTACAATCTAAGAGGGAAGGTCAAAAGATACAAGAGGTAATAACTGTGGGTGATGTGCTGATTGAGAAGATAAATGTACAGTTGTTAGGTGGGGGCCAGATAGGCTTCTCTGAAGAGATGAGTTTTCAGGGATTGTCTGAAAGTGGATAAAGTAGGAGAAAATCGGACAGATTGGGGTAGAGCATTCCAGAGGATGGGGGAGGCTCTGGAGAAGTCCTGAAGGCGAGCATGGGATGAGGTGACAAGGGAGTTTGAGAGCAGGAGGTCTTGCGAGGAGCAAAGAGAACGATTAGGTTGGTATTTTGTGACTAGGTTATGTAGCTGCCTGCGGTAGTGATAGGATCAGGAAAACACCACCAACCTTCTACAGATAGCTTTAGCTGAACACTGTGAAGAGGACGCACTACACTAACGTTAAAATAATGTAGCTGCCTGCGGTAGTGATAGGATCAGGAAAACACCACCAACCTTCTACAGGTATCTTTAGCTGAACACTGTGCAGAGGTCGCACTACACTACCGTGTAAATAATGTAGCTGCCTGCGGTAGTGATAGGATCAGGAAAACACCACCAACCTTCTACAGGTAGCTTTAGCTGAACACTGTGCAGAGGATGCACTACACTAAGGTTAAAATAATTTAGCTGCCTGCGGTAGTGATAGGTTTAGGAAAACACCACCAACCTTCTACAGGTAGCTTTAGCTGAACACTGTGCAGAGGTCGCACTACACTAACGTGTAAATAATGTAGCTGCCTGCTTTAGTGATAGGATCAGGAAAACACCACCAACCTTCTACAGATAGCTTTAGCTGAAGACTGTGCAGAGGATGCACTACACTAACGTTTAAATAATTTAGCTGCCTCCGGTAGTGATAGGATCAGGAAAACACCACCAACCTTCTACAGGTAGCTTTAGCTGAACACTGTGAAGAGGACGCACTACACTAATGTTAAAATAATGTAGCTGCCTGTGGTAGTGATAGGATTAGGAAAACACCACCAACCTTCTACAGGTAGCTTTAGCTGAACACTGTGCGGAGGTCGCACTACACTAACGTGTAAATAATGTAGCTGCCTGCGGTAGTGATAGGATCAGGAAACACCACCAAGCTTCTACAGATAGCTTTAGCTGAACACTGTGCAGAGGATGCACTACACTAACCTTAAAATAATGTAGCTGCCTGCGGTAGTGATAGGATCAGGAAAACACCACCAACCTTCTACAGGTAGCTTTAGCTGAACACTGTGCGGAGGTCGCACTACACTAACGTGTAAATAATGTAGCTGCCTGCGGTAGTGATAGGATCAGGAAAACACCACCAACCTTCTACAGATAGCTTTAGCTGAACACTGTGCAGAGGACGCACTACACTAACGTGTAAATAATGTAGCTGCCTGCGGTAGTGATAGCATCAGGAAAACACCACCAACCTTCTACAGGTAGCTTTAGCTGAACACTGTGCAGAGGACGCACTACACTAACGTGTAGTTTTCGCTGAACACTGTGCACTACACTAACTTGTAGCTTTAGCTGAACACTGTTCAGAGAACGAACTACACTAACTTGTAGCTTTAGCTGAACACTGTGCAGAGGTCGCACTACACTAACTTGTAGCTTTAGCTAAACACTGTTCAGAGGACGCACTACACTAACTTGTAGCTTTAGCTGAACACTGTGCACTACACTAACTTGTAGCTTTAGCTGAACACTGTTCAGAGGACGCACTACACTAACTTGTAGCTTTAGCTGAACACTGTGAGGAGGACGCACTACACTAGCTTGTAGCTTAGGTGAACACTGTGCGCAGGATGCACTACACTAACTTGTAGCTTTAGCTGAACACTATGCACTACACTAACTCGTAGCTTTAGGTGAACACTGTTTAGAGGACGCACTACACTAACTTGTAGCTTTAGCTGAACAATGTGCAGAGGTCGCACTCCACTAACTTGTAGCTTTAGCTGAACACTGTGAGGAGGACGCACAGCACTAACTTGTAGCTTTAGCTGAACACTGTGAGGAGGACGCCCTACACTAACTTGTAGCTTTAGCTGAACACTGTGCACTACACTAACTTGTAGCTTTAGCTTAACACTGTTCAGGGGACGCACTACACTAAGTTGTAGCTTTAGCTGAATACTGTGCAGAGGTCGCACTACACTAACTTATAGCTTTAGCTGAACACTGTGCAGAGGTCACACTACACTAACTTGTAGCTTTAGCTGAACACTGTGAGGAGGATGCACTACACCAACTGTAATTAGTCTAGCTGCCTGACTGTGGTACTAATAGGATCAGAAGAACACCAGCAATTTTCTTCAGGTAGCTGTAAATACTGTAACAACACAAGTCTGCCTGTCAGTAGGAAGATAATAACAGGAACAGATCTAGCTAAACTGAATACTGTGTATATATAAATATATATATATATATATATATATATATATATATATATATATACAACACCTGGGATGCATATATATACACAATACACTGTAAGTGGAGTTAACTGACTGACTGTCCTGCCTAATCTATCTAACTTAAATCAAATGACACTGTCTCTCTGTCTCTGTCTCTCAATGCCAGAACACACTACACAGGGCCGTCGTGCAGGCAGCCTTATATAGTGTGGGGCATGTACTAAACCCCCTGAGCCAGGGTGGCTTTGGCCAATTACAGCTCTCTCTACAGACGGCGCCGTGATTGGCCAAGCATGCCGGTCATAGTGCATGCTTGGCCAATCATCAGCCAGCAATGCACTGCGATCCCTACTTATGAGCTGTTTATCCTGTGTTTTCTTGACTTGCTGTGCAGAACACTCCTGTGCCCTGCACTCATGGACTTTGTTTGTACCTTACATTCCTTTGTTTTTCCTCTCTGATATCACTATGTTTTCAATATCTATGTAACTTACATTATGCAACAACTCTGTATTTGTTTGCTTAAAAAATATAAAAGTTTAATAAAAATACAATTTTTCAAAAAGAAATTTGGGAGCAGAGTAAGGGAAGTACCCACTCCTCTGGAATGACAGGAGGGCAGATCCTCTGTGCCACTGGTTCAAGTTAGCATGCTGAAACCAGGAGATCGTCGCCCATATGTATCAGTGGCAATATATTGGCAAGGACAACACAGACCACAAAGAGTTACTGCATTGTTAGACACGTGAGCTGAAGTGACTTTGTTTCACAGTATCAAAAGTCAAAAACATCAGAGCACAGGGGTAGTGGCAGTTGAATTGCTAGGAGGACAACACACATGGGCTCACAAGGTATACTGCAGATTGCAAATTGGAAAAGGCCCCATATTTAAGGTACAAGTTTTAATATCTGAGCTACCTGATAACATACTGGGAATGCATATCTTGAGGGGTCAGACAATCCAAACTGATGCAGATGTGTTTTCATTTGGTAATTCAGTGCGTTCTTTCTTTGTGTCTGCAGTAAAACCTATTATCAGGGGACATGCCAAGTGGACGTCAGTGTACATTTCTTCACCCAAACACCCTGTCAATCTCAAGCAGTACCATATACCTGGAGGACACCAAGAAGTGACTGACACAATACAGGCCTTGCTGAATATAGGAGTATTTTCAGGCCTGCGGTGAGCCCCTTTAACTCGCCAATTTTTCCTGTAAGGAAACCAGATGGAACTTATAGGATGACTATAGTCTATCAAGCGCTAAACAAAGTGGCCCCACCTCTTGCAGCAGCTGTCCCAGATATGGGGTCACTTATAGAGACTATTTCTCAAACTGCTGGAGAATGGAATGCAGGATTTAGGGAATACCTTATTCTCTATTCCTATTGATGAGGAATCACAAGATCAATTTGCTTTTTTTTGGGATGGAAAACAGTATACAGCCAATGTTGTCCCTCAGGGCTATTTGCATAGTCCAACAATTTGCCATGGTCTGGTAGCCAGGGATCTGGCTATGTTACCAAAACTGGACTGTAAACTATATCATTACATTGATGATATCATGCTCTCTGGTAACACAGAAGGACAAGTAAGACAAGACTTGACTACAGTGCAGGCTCATATACAGAACAGAGGATGGGCCATTAACCCTACAAAGATTCAAGGACCAGCTACAAGTGTCAAATTTCTAGGAATGATTTGTTCTGGGCCCATCAAGACTATTCAACAACCTGTATTAGACTCTATTGCAGCATTGAAGCCTCCCAAATATGTGAAAGAGGCTCAGAGTTTACTTGGTTTACTGGGCTTTTGGAGACCTTTCATTCCTCACTTGGACCTGATTCTCAGGCCAATCTACAATGTCACTCAGAAAAAGACTAGACCAGTAGTTGGCACTAGACACTGCCACAGAGACTGAAAGAACACATCACTCTTTAGGCCCCTTGAAACCAGATCAGCCTTTAATACTAGATGTGACTGCAACTGAACATGGGATGTCGTGGGGTCTGTGTCAGGCCAAAATCCAAGAGATCGGAAGATACCATTGGGATTCTGGTCCAAACAGTTCACCACTGCAAAGAGAAAGTACAGCCCTTTGGAGAAGCAGTTGCTGGCTGCCTACACTGCTTTACAACATGTGGAAGCAACAACAAAGCAGCAGTTGGTGACAGTGAGGACTGACCTACCAATTTCTGGGTGGGTGAGACAAGAAAGCTCATACAAGTGTGGCACAAAAACAGACGCTACAGAAATGGAAATGATACTTAAGTGAGAGGGCTAACATCTCGCCTCGGGATCCCAGTCAGATATTACAACAACTGGCTAGACATGAGGACTTTAAATCAAAGGTTCCTGAGTTGCCTCCAATGCTAGTGGGAGAATCACCTTTCAAGGAAGCCCCTACTTTTGTTGAGTTGTCTGATGAAAACAAACAAAATGCCTGGTTTACAGATGGATCAGCCAAAATCACTCAGGGTAGAGTATGGACTGCAGCAGCTTTCCAGCCAGGTACTGAAACGGTGATCCATCAAAGTAGTCAGTAGATCGAGGCACTGGGTGTTTCACATCCCCTATCATCCACAAGCAGCAGGTTTGTTTGAGAGAATGAATCGTTTGCTTAAAAAGCAAATACGAAAACTAACACCTACATGCACACGCAGGGGATGGGATAAGGTGATACAAGAAATGTGTGCTCCAGCAGGCAGACTAGAGGGACAGTGTCACTGATGCATGCATTGTCTCTGCTCACCATCCTTGTGGCCAACTCAAATGGTGACAGGACAGTGCATGCATCCTAATCAGTAGTCACTGGAGTGGCAAAAAGAAGCCAAGCTCCCCTGAGCCTGTCCTGGTGCCATACTCACACAGGTATTAATTGATGGCCCTCTCCTTTGCGTGCAGCCGCTGCAGCATTGCCAATGTTGAGTTCCACCTGGTGGGCATGTCACAAATGAGGCGGTTGGTGGGCAGGTGGAATTCCTGCTGAATGTCAGCCAGCCGAACACTGGCATTGTATAACCACAGACTTTTCTGGGCTGCCTCAGCAGATCTTGTAAGCCTGGGTACCTGGGCAAGAAATGCTGCACCACCAAATTCACGACGTGTGCCAAGCATGGAACATGTTTCAAAAGATTTACTTAGAAAAGTGCCAAAACGTTACAAAGTCCATTATGCGAGTTATGCGAGAACATCATTTTTTTTTTTTTTTTAATCCTACATCCCTAACCCTAACTCAGGCTATGTGCTGCCACGTGATACCTGCAAAGGTAGAGTCCATGTATAATGGATAGGATGAATATGATCCATTAGTGGCATTCCCCAGTGCTGAAAACTTTAGGAATGACCCCCAGGTCAGGATGACCTTTTACATAACGGTAGTACTTGCAGTAGGTGACATTCCTTCACTCCTCACGGGTGCAGTTCTCCGATCCTTTCCCTTATGGGCACTAGCCTCTTGGGGACTGTCTCTCTCTTCCACTCTCTCTGGCCACAGGCTCTGGACCACTGTCTTTTTTTTATATCACAGGTGTAGGGGGTCCTACCCAAAGAAAACCCACCAAATCAAAAGAACCCAGAAAGGCTTTAACTCTAAAGCCATGTACACACGAGCGGTTTTGCAGTCGGAATAAACTCTGAAGGTTTCTGATGGAATTCCGCTCAAGCTGTCTTGCATACACACGGTCACACCAAAGTCCGACCATCAAGAACGCGGTAACGTACAACACGTACGATGGGACTAGAAAAAGGAAGTTCAATAGCCAGTGTGCCACCCTTTGGGCTCCTTCTGCTAATCTCATGTTTATCTCGTGTTAGTAGAAGTTTGGTGAGAGGCGATTCGTGCTTTTCAGCTTTCATGCTTTTTAGTCCATTACTGCTCTTCCGTTTGTGCTTGTGGGTTTGTATCTGCTTTTCAGTGCGTGTAGTCAGTTCGCATCTGTTTTTCAGTGTGTTCTTGTCCGCTCGTTTCTGATTTTCAGATCGCTCTTCACAGGCCTTGCTGTTCTTCAGTGTGTTCTGTTAGTTCGTTCTGACCAGTGCACCGTTTTGAAACCATGTTGTGGGTACGTACTTGTCGTAGAGTTCGTGCTGTGTTGGGGTTCATACTTGGACCCAAGCCCAGTCCATGAACAGGGTGGGGGGAAGTTCATGGACCAAGAATTGGTTGCTCCAGCGTGACCAATTCTCTCATATGCCTTTGCTTCGTGAGATCCAGGAGAATAATCTTGATGATTTCAGGAACTCTCAGGATGACGGACCCCGTTTTTCACCGTCTGTTGGCTTTGCTGACCCCTTATATTAGCAGGGAGCACGAGGAAAGCCATCACTCCAGAGCAGAGGCTAGTCGCCACGTTGCTGTACCTGGAGACTGGGAGAAGTCTACAGGACCTCAAGTTCTCGACAGGCATCTCCCCCCAGGTTCTGGGGATCATTATGCCAGAGACCTGTTCTGCTATTATTCAGGTCCTGCAGAAGGACTATATTAAGGTAAGTTTTCTCCTTTAACATCACATTCTATGTATTTAATGTCTGCTAATGTATTGTATTTCTTTCATCATTCCCTTATTACCATGATTGTAATATGTTGTGAATGTCCCCTTTGTCCTCATGCATGCTGTGATCTTTTAATGCTCCTTTTTTGGCCTACATGCATATTTGCATTCACTAACCTCCCCAGCATGCTATCCTGGGCCCATACCCACCTAGCCTAGTCACTTAACAATTTATTTTGTCAGCTCCATTGTAGTGCTTTACCCTAAACGCCCCCTAAAATGTGTCCAAATGTTATTGTTGTCGTTAAATTCAGGCAGAATGCCAGAGGCTTTTTTTTTGGGTCCAAAACTCAGCTCAAACCCCCCTAAAATTTTTACAATGGGCCATCAGAGGGGGGGGGGGGATCTGATAAGTGTGCCTTATATTTTTGCCTTGAAATACTCCTTAAAATAAATGTTATACTGATGTCGGCCAAGAATGTTAGTGTCTAATCTGCTTGCAATGTTTTGTGCAAAAGTACTAAGCTTTTTTTTTCTGTTTTGACTCCACAGTTTCCTTCAATGCCACAGGATTTGCCAACTGTTGGGACTTTCCCAACTGTGGAGGGGCTATAGATGGGAAGCACATCCACATTGTGCCACCATCCCATTCGGGGTCTTACTATTATAACTATAAGGGGTTTAATAGTATAGTGTTAATGGCGGTGGTGTCAGCACAATATGAGTTCCTCTATGTGGATGTGGGGAGTGTCACGGAACGTCCCTCACTCCGCTTGAGTGCTTCCATCAGTATACCACTTCCTTGTAGTCTGGATACAGATATCAGATATTCCAAATGCTCCCAAGTACAAAACAAGGCGACACTTGCTTCACTGCTAACATGGACTATTTTATTATCACACATGGACACAACAGATAAAATAACTCAGAGACTCTTCCCCCCCACCCTTGGAAACGAGGGTGGGTTAAACTGTCCAAAGACAATGGACACACAGGTCAGGTGTGTTCAAATTTCTCCTCAGTAAACAGTCTTATCAGCATGGGGGCTGCTGGAGGAATCCCCCCTCCCTCTACAGGGACACACATCCCAAATGATCACAGCAAAGAGTCCACAACAGAATGAGACAATATACAATATATACATATATACACGACTGAGTCCGACTAGTACAGTTCAGACTGGATTTCTAATTCACCTTACAAAGAGTATTGTTCCCTTGAAAATCCAGGGTCCATAATCAAAAGACAAGAGCCTTGCATTCAGTCCTCTCCAACAGCCTCTGTCCTGGCTAGGTCTGCCACATTTCTTCCCTTTCGGCAGGAGACTAACACAAGATCCTCTGTTCAGTTACCAGATCTTCAGCTGGAGAAGTTTGTTGTAACTCCATAGATGCTGCTGGCAGAAAATCACATGTCCCTGTCAGTGTTGTGGGAGAAAGGCCGACTACCTCTTCTCTCAAGAAGGCCGAAGCCTCTGTTGGTGCTGAGCAGAGCACAGTGAAGTTTGGCCCTAATACCAGCTCTTCTGCTTGAGGCTCATCAGGTTGTTCTTCCTCAGCAGAAAAGTCTATTAAATCCCCTATCTCTATAACTGGTGTCTGGGGATAGGGGTTCACCATCTCCTGTCCATGGAACCCAGAAGATGTTATCAGTGCTGGGCAGAGGTTAGCAGAGCTCTGCCCTGTGGTCAGCACTTCAGGTTTGGGGATGGCAATCTTCAGATTTTCCACTGCCGATTCTCTGGCATGCTGCTGAACGCGTTCTAACAGTTTCCTGTATGCCATTTCTAGATGCTGTTCCTTCCTTAGCAAATGGTCCAGATCAGGTTTGAGCTCTGAGATCCCTGCAAGACCAAGCATAGCCTCTCTATAGTCTCGCAGGTCCTCAAGGTCAGGTTCCCCTTCATCGCCAAACACAAAATGATCTGTAAGGCTCTCCCACAGCAATCCAGGGCCTCCAAAGTCATATCCCTCCGGAGAGCATTCTGTTGTCTCCCCTAAATATCCCTGCTCTGCGTGCCATTGCAGAGCCCGATAATGATTGTCCAGCTCTATCTCCTGCTGGACCACCCTGTCCAACTTAGTCACCCATTGCTCCTGGGGCCACTCTCCCAGGAATGCCATCCGCAATGCCCGTTGGTCACTGGCCCGTTGCTCTTGGGTTGGAAAGCACTTGCCCTGTTTTATACCAGCGAGCTGGAGGGCTCCAATCCAGAGCTCCACCCGAATTTGCTGCCTAAGCTCCAGGTATTCATCCTCAGACATCCTGTTGTATGTTGAAAGGATGATCCGCAGCAGCCCCAGGAACTGTGATGCCAGGTCCATATCTCCGCTGGGGTGACTGAAGTCTGCTATCCTGATCTTGGATCCAGGTGGAGGTTTAGATTTCCCAGACTGCAGGAAGCTTCCCGCTGCTTGCCACCAATGTCACGGAACGTCCCTCACTCCGCTTGAGTGCTTCCGTAAGTATACCACTTCCTTGTAGTCTGGATACAGATATCAGATATTCCAAATGCTCCCAAGCACAAAACAAGGCGAGGAGGGTTTTTAACTACCGGCTGGCCAGAGCCAGAAGAGTTGTTGAGAATGCCTTTGGGATCACCGAAAAGGGGGGGCGTGAGCGGAAGCGGATGGAGATGCGAGTTTGTGTGGAGTGAGTGCGTGTGTTCACCCCGCTCTCCTCGCTCCATTAACTTGTTGTCCTGGGGGTTAATATCGCAGTGGTACCCGGCACGGTTATGTGAGCTGCTGAGACCCGCCGGCCTCTTCAACCCCTTATCTGGTCCTCCCGATGTGAGCACGGAGTGCGCTCAGATCTCCTTGGGATTCCCCGGCTCCCGACTAGCACAGGAGTAATCTCGCGAGAACAGAAATGTGCGGACGGAGTACAGCTATAGGAACTGACGCCAAGCGTTTGCAGTGGTGACCCTTGTATGTGTACTCACTACAGTGTTAATGCTGTACAGGAGAACAAGAGGAGCCAGAGCCATCCCGAAGCAAAATTAAGATCACGCTTTAGATCACGCTTTAGACTCTGCAGCGCTGAGGAGGAAGAGTGTAATTCTATCCAGGCGTAGAACGGAGGTACTGAGTTCAATTTCTCTTAAATGTCTTGTTACAAAGTGTAGGTGGACAGTAACTTTCGCAGGTGAATAAAACTTCTTGTGGACTGAGAGTTTTTGAGGGAATCTGAGAAGGGGATTCCTCTGTCTGGGTGAATGACTCCTCTGCTCTTATTTAATCACTATGATAACTCTGATATTTATCTAACATTTAATATCTCTCAGACTCAAGGAATGTGGGTCTAATGTGAACAGGCTCCTCATTTATCTTTTCTAATTGGTCGCTCCCTTCTCTCTGCCTTTTTCCAGGCGTTATTAAACAGTAAGGGTGGGAGGTTTGAGTTTTTTGAGGTTACCCCCTGTTGCTTCCCTTATTCTCAGAAACCTGCCTATCTCCCTCACATTAAATATTCTAATACCCTCATGGTGGGATAGGCACAATGTCAACAAGGAGGAAAGCAGATGAACAAGCTAGCCAGGAGAATGTGGGAGTTCAATCCCTACGCTCGGCTAAAGACAAGGAAAAAGCGACACAGTCCACTGTGGCAGGCGCAACAGCAGCAGCCGTAGCAGCAACCGCCAAGCTGGAGAGAATGGTCCATGCCTCAGACCATACACCAAGCAAAGGGGGGCAGCAAACCCAAACTAAAACTAAAACAACAGCGGACAGAAAGAGCCAGGGACATATGAGTATGACCACAGGTGCCACTGGTACAAAGAACTCAGCTAGCAAAGGGTCAGGAGTGACGGGGAAGGAAATAGAAGCCACTACCAATCCGATATATCTAGCAGAAGGAGAACCTTCCCTGAAAGATATCCTCCTGGCGATTAACACATGCAAACATTCTTTGAGTGATTTATGTAATCAAATGAAAGATATTAAAGAAGAGTTAATCCTGGTACGGCATGAGATTAAGGAAACAGCGGAAAGAGTAACAGAAGTAGAGAAGAGAATAAGTTCGATAGAGGATGATTTGCACCCTATGAAACAAGAGACCAAGTCATGGAAAGTGAAAATGAATAAACTTACGGAAAAATTTAATGAAATGGAAAACAGACTCCGTAGGGACAATGTGAGGGTGTGGGGTTACCTGAAAGGAGTGAAGGTCCAGACCCGATAGCATTTTTAGAAAAATGGCTGATTGAAACCTTTGGAGGAGACTCGTTCTCACAGCAGTTTTCAATTGAAAGGGCACACAGAGTTCCTTTCAGGCCCCCCTCTCAAGGAAGTCCCCCAAGACCGCTATTAGTGAAATTTTTAAATTATAAAGATAAAGTAAAACTCCTTAGGAAGGCCAGAGAGGTGGGGAACATTTTTTATAATGGTGCCAGGATTTCAATGTACCCTGACTTCTCCCCTGACCTACAGAAGCGTAGAGCTGAATTTTTAGGAGTTAAACGCAGCCTTCAAAAATTTTATATCACTTATGCTCTCCTTTACCCTGCCAGGCTTCGGATAAACGCACTCGGAGGAAGTCAGATTTTTGACTCGCCGGATGGTGCGTTAGCATGGTTAGAAGATAAGAGAGATCAATTACCAATGAAATAATAGGGATTCTGGGTTGAAGTTGTTACACATAAGAGGGCACAAAAATTAATGAACTTTTTTTTTTTCTTCACTTTTTTTTTTCCCGAGAAGGGCGGGGTGGAGATTTGAAACGGGTAAATGGAACTAGATCTAGAATGGAAAGGGTTAAAATTAAGTTATTATGCTGTCACAGGGAGGGGGGGTCGGGTTTGGGGAGGGGGAAGGGGAGATGGGGGTAAGGGTGGTAAGGGTGGAGTGAGAGATGTAAAAGTAAGGAGGAGTGTGACGGTTATTAAAAAAGCCCCTAGGAGTAACCTAGAATGGTGTGGGGTGGGGGGGAGGTGTAATAAGGGTGAGTTTTTGAGTGGAGGGGTTGGTTGGGGAGGGTAAGAGCTATAGGAAAAGGAACACATTTTGTGGGGGAATATATGGCACCCAGAACTATAAGGAATTATACTGTACATTGGAATATAGGATAACACATTGGGCACTGGTAAAACAAAATACATTTTGTATACTGGAATATAGGATAACACAGTGGGCACTGGTAATATAAAACACAGATATAATATGAATGTTTATAGTGTGAAAATATGGGTTGTGTCCGTGATTAGCAGGAAAGTAATGTTTGACACAAGGGTAATAGTAATAAATATACTGATGGGCTTAACACTAATAAGATCTCTATGGTTATTTGTATATCTCTCCTTGACATTACCAGGATTTAGCTTCTGTTTCTATTTTTTGTTTCTTTTTGATAGACGTTATCTAAATAACTAATGGTATTGAATATTGGATCATGGAATGTTCGTAGGTTGGGTACCTCTGCCAAAAAAGCAGCAGTATTTGATATGTTGGATACTTTTAAAATAAGAATTGCCTGTCTGCAGGAGACACATTTGACCCAAGACACTAAATCTCAAGTGAGGAACAAGAGATTTCAGTGCCAATTCCACTCTGTGCACACCGCCTATTCTAGGGGGGTGTCGGTGTTAATTGGGAGAGGGGTGGTTTTCTCCTGCAGACAGTGCAAAATAGATGTGGAGGGTCGGTATATTTTTTTGCATTGCATAATAGAGAGTCAGGAATATGTACTAGCAAATGTTTACATCCCCCCTCCTTTTAAATTGGATGTTTTGTACTGTTTATTGGAGTTTATAGTAGATAAGACTAATATCCCAATTATCGTAGTCGGGGACTTTAATGTTGTCATAAATAAAAAAATAGATAGGTTCCCCCCAGGTAATCAGGGACAGGGGCTACAAGAAAACTGTATGAGTCATTTCCTTCAGGAAGCCGGACTTTTGGATCTGTGGAGGATACGGAACCCTGTGGCATTACAATTTCATGCTACTCGGGCTCTTATGCTACATTCTCAAGAATAGATCTTATATTGGGTAATGAGTTAGCTTCCCAAATAATTAAAGATATAGCATACCAGCCCTGGGGAGTTTCCGACCACTCGCTGTTGATGGGCTCGATAAATATAAATAATAATAAGTTTTGTAGAGTATGGAAAATGAACCCAATGTGGTTTGGAATAATAGAGGGTCAGAATGGGATAATAGCTTAAACAAATTTATAGTGCTTAATGCGGATACCACTACAAGAGGGATGATGTGGGATGCTCTGAAGGCTTATCTGAGGGGATTACTTATTCAACAAGTTTCTAAAATTAAAAAATCTTCACGGGACTGGGAGGACAAGATCAGGAAAGAGTTAATAACAGCAGAAAGGGAGTATGTGAAGGAGCCAACCCCGGACAAACTAAGTATATGGGAAAACAGGCAACAAAGATACAAGGATGTAATGAATAGGAAGTCTCAAAATAAGAGACTATTTCAAAACCAAATTGTATATGGGGAGGGGGAAAAAGTCAGGAAGATGTTGGCCCATATAGTTAGATCTGACTCCTCCCCCTCAATGATACCCGCTATTAGGACAATGAGTGGTGTGTTCTCATCTGAGGTAGATGAGATTACAGACACATTCAAGAACTATTATAAAGAATTGTATACATCCCGGAGAGTTGCGGGAGGAGAGGAATTAGATAATTTTTTCAGGAACATTGGGATGCCCTCCCTGACAGAGTCGGATAAGGAGGAATTGGAGGCCCCGATAACTCCGGAAGAAATTAAATCAGCCGTTATAGAAATGAAAAATCAGAAATCCCCTGGCCCTGATGGCCTCCCCGCTGAGACTTATAAAATCTATGGGACGGTATTACTCCCGGAGCTCCTTAAAGTGTTTAACTGGGCAAAGGAAGAGGAGAAGCTTCCTATATCAATGACTGAAGCTACGGATATAGTGTTGCATAAAGAAGGGAAAGATCCTCTAGAACCTGGGTCTTATAGACCTATTTCTCTGCTATGCTCAGATGTGAAGATCCTAGCAAAGATTCTGGCTACCAGACTAAAGAAAATAATTTATAAATTGGTTCATCCTGATCAAACAGGATTTATACCCCATAGATCAACTAGCAGGAATATTAGGAGGTTTTTTTTGAACTTGCAGATTCCAACTAAAAATGTAGGCTCTAGGGGGGTGATGATGTTAGATGTGGTAAAAGCGTTTGACAGCCTTGAATGGGGGTATATTTGGCGCATACTGAAGGAGTTTGGATTTGGCCCCTCTTATATCAATTGGGTGAAAATTCTTTATAACAACCCCAGTGCAAAGGTCAGAGTCAATAAAGTTTTTTCTGACGGGTTCCGACTTGAAAGAGGCTCAAGACAGGGGTGTCCCCTGTCACCTTTGATCTTTGCCCTGGCAATGGATCTTTGCCCTGGCAATGGAACCAGTAGCCATTGCAGTAAGGCAGGATAGGACTATGGAAGGGTTTCGGAGAAAGATCAGAGAAGAGTGATGTCATGAACAGGTGTGACCAGAACCGTGTGATCTGCGACAGAGGACACCAAAACGTATATAAGTGAAAATATATTAATTTATTAAGGAAAGTGAGTAATATAATACAACCAACTCCAATATGACACAGTGCAATAACCAACCACAGACAGAGACCCACAAATAACAATAGACAGATAAGTGCAATAAATGGGAAATACCAGGATCATAAACAATAGCCAGGCCAGGGTCATACACAGCAGATCAGCAGGGGAAGTTCCAGAGACATAAACGTAAGCCAGGCCAAGGTCATACACAGGGAAGTCAGTAGATGGGGTATGGGACACAGGACAGGGAGAGGATGGATGGGTCAGACTGCAGGCAGGGATGCAAGGTAACAGGTGGGACAGGATAGGGTCCGAGACAGGGAGACAGGATCAGGTTCAGGTTCAGGTTCAGGTTCAGGTTCAGGATCGGACACAGGATCAGGGCACAGGATCAGATCGCTAGCAGGTCAGGAGGCAATGAAGAAGTCAAGGCAAACATGTGAATGTTTGCCGGGTATTTATAGGCTTGTGATTGGCCTCAAGTGACACCTGATTGCAGGAGGTACTGTCTGCTCCACACTGCCAGGATCCATCCGCTGGTGGACGCCAGTACTGCGGCCCAAAGATGATATACTATTAACAGGGAAAAGCTCTCCTGACAGTTCCAAACTGCCAGGAGACACCTGCTGGTGGACCTCAGTACTGCATGCCAAATAACAGGTATTACCAGCGGATGGAACATTTCCTGACAAGTGAATTGCGTTGTATGCAGATGATGTCCTCATATATTTGGGGGATACGGAGAGATCACTCAGACAGGTGATAGACATTTTCTCGAGATTTGGAGCACTTTCAGGTCTCTCCATAAACTGGGAGAAATCAGCACTGTTGCCAATAGAACCCATTAGGAGGAGTTCCTGTTTGGATAATATCCAAATAGAAATAGTAAAGAAAACAAAATACTTGGGCAATTTGATCAAAATGTTGTGGCTGCCCTAGCTATTGTATCTATTGCATAATTCACCAATATGGATTCATAGGAAATGGTTTAAAAAAATTGATACACTACTAAGAGATCTTATATGGAAAGGAAGGTAGTCTAGGATAAGCCTACAAACTTTACAATTGTCAACCCGAGAGGGGGGTTTGGCAGTACCGCACCCGCATTGCTATTTTTTAGCAGCCCAATTGCAACATTTGGTACCAGATACCGACTCTGAAGGCAATGATAATGGGGGATTTATGATGGTAGGTGCACCACATAAGACACTAGTGGAAGTTTTGGAGGCAAATTCCTTTGCCTATAGAACCCCTACAGTTAAATTAATAATTAAAGTTTGGAAATCTATTAAGGATTTGAGGGGAATGGGGGGTATGGTTAAAGATGTCCCGCTTTGGGATAATAAGATCTTACAAGAACTAAAGCCATTGAGGAAAATAAAGATATGGGAAATAAAGGGTATAGTTAGTCTGGATCAACTATATAACGGGCAGTTCCCTAAAAACGTTCCCCTCATTAAAAGAGGAATTTGACATCCCGAACCACTCTTACTACAACTATTTACAAATTAGACATGCCCTAAAAGCTCAATTTGGGGAACAAGGTACGATATGGAACAGTTCCCCCATTTTTGAAAGATTAAGTAGCCCTGAAGGACCTATTGGATCCATAGCGGAATTCTATCCACATATATGTAGCAGTAGTATTGTGGGTCCAGAAAAGCTCAAGTGTAGAAACAAGTGGGAAAGGGATCTGGGTAGAATCTCGGATGGGCAATGGAGGACATCATGTCTCGGTTTCGTCTGCCCAGAAGATCTCATATTTAATGCTCCTTCATAGAACATACTATACTCCTAAAAAATTGTTTGAATGGGGGCGGAGGGGGGATGCCAAATGCCCTAGGTGCCAGGATATCGGGGACCTGATGCATATGATTTGGAAATGTCCCAAATTATTCCGCTATTGGACGGAAATAGTAGATACTATAAATAAGGTGTTTAAGCTGACACTTAACTTGGACCTGAAACTGTGTATCTTGGGAGCGGGGGAGAGTTTAGGAAATAATAAAATTAAAGCAGTGCTAAGGTGCCTTTTCCAGGCAAAACATTTAATAGCGCAGAGATGGCAGGCAGGGAAACCCCCCTCGAAAGATGACTGGTTTAGAACAGTAACTGAAATGGTATGGAAGGAGAAGGTAGTATATGCAAGGAGAGGAAACTTAAAGGAATTTAAAAAAATCTGGAAGCCTTGGTTAGAGGAATTGGGTTATCCTATGTAAGACGTATGTAGGAAGCAGATAAGGTAAATGGATGTACGGTATCAAGTATATGTGAAAGTGTGTTAGTAATAATGATTAAGATAGGGTGGGAGGGTAGATATGGGATATAGTGGTGGGGGGGTGGGGTCACAAAGGGGGGAAAACTGGATAGTAATATCTTTGTTTATTATTTATAAAGTGTATTGTATATGGAGTATTTAAGAATTTTTGAAATGAGAACTTATTTTGTATATCATGTATAAGTGAATAAAGATTATTTAAATTATAAAAAAGAGAATGCCTTTGGGATAATGGCCAGCCGGTTCCGTCTGTTTCTGACAGCAATACAAATGGCGGAGTACAAAATCAACTATATCATCTTATCCTGCTGCATATTGCACAATTTTTTAAGAAAAAATGCCCAAAATTATATTTCCTCAGTTGGGCCTGAGGCCGGACTTCCTGAGAATCCCCTGATAGGCCTGGATACTGGCCATCCTGGCTTGGCACCCCAAAGCGCCCATAAAGTTCGGCAGAAATATGTACATTATTTTATGGGTAGGGGGGCCATTACTATGCCAGACAATGTGTAAATATTTTTTTAATGAAAAAAAAAATCTGATAAAATCTTGAATTTTCTTTATTGCTTGTGTTTGTTTTTGGCTGTCTCCTAGGTTCTCCTAGTGCACTTGTAGTGCCAAGTGGATTTTCCTTTAGTAAATAAGCCCTATTGTCACTGTAAACACAAAACTACTTCAAAAACTGGTATTAAGCATTGAAAGAAGAAGCCACACATTGTTGATTATCAAACTTTTTACTCTGTGCACATTCACATGTGCATTATAAAATTTTGGTGGAAAATATTTTTTTTTCTCAAGTTTTTTACAATTGTTTTTTTTTTTTGGTATAAACAGGCATGTTTCTAAACATAACATATACACTTCTGGAACTTACAAAGTTCAATGTAGAAAAACTGAAGGCAATATCAGACATTATAGTGTCAAAAATGTCTTGATATTGCCTTCATCAGATGGGGTGATGTCACCCCTGTAAAAGCCAAATTTTGAAGATGCAGACAATTTGGGAGTCAAAATGGGTATTTCCCTCCTGATCCCATGCCTAAGGTCAACATGTGCTCTCCCATCATGGGGGGATCAATGGGCCTGTTTTGGGGGTGCAACCCCTTCCTCTTACCTACTAGAGTTATGAGGAAGGGGTTGAACCCACAAAATGCGTACATTGATATCCCCTGATGGCAGATAGCACATGTTGACACACCATGTGCATCTTCAAAATTTGGCTTTTAAAATGTAAAAGAAAAGTTTTTGTAAAGTCCAACAAATGTTAAAATGGTGGCGTTTGGAAGGAATTCAGATTCTCCCCAAAACTGTGTAACCTTTGTGCACTGTCACTTGTGAAATGTTCAGCTTGCTCTTCAACAGCCAGCGCATCACCTAGAATTTTGAGTAAAAACATGTATTAGAAATATGCAGGCATACATATATTACCTGAAGCTGGGGTGTCAGACACTCACCTGTTGTGGTGACAATCTCACCAACTTCCTCCACCTCTCCTTCCTCCAGATCCTCGGGGTGTGGGGTTTTTCTGAGTTCCCCTTCTTTCTCAGGTGGGGGGTTCCTGGTGTCCTCTGAGTGGTGTCCTCCGAGTCTTTTCTCCCCTATGAGAATGAAACAAAAGGTATACTTAGCACACAGATATTTGAGTCCAGAAATAGGAATATGAAACATTGCTGGGAAGTGGGGTACAATTGTCTGTTTTGGGCAGAGTTCCAAGCTGAAGACATGATTTTGTACCTTACCAAAGCTGGAATACTTACCTTTTTGTAACAATTTTCACACATGGAGACACCCCAAGTATCCACTGGAGCACCTGTGTGGGACACCTTAAAAAGTTTGTTCTTGTGTCCCACACTAATGCTCCTGAGTCCAGATGTGTAAACAGCTGCCTCTCCTTACATTACACGGAAACAAGCTTGCATTTCATTCTAGTTACAAACACATCCAGACAGCAATGTACAAAACTTATTTTTATACAAATAGGCATGACCAAATGTATTTAACCCGTATATGCCCAAAACATCGTATTTAATGAGCGAACAATGTTTCCTACGACCGATTAATGTGCCCACAAACATGAAAGTTGCCATGTTAAACTGTACAACAGTAAAGAAAAGCACATGGCGCAGCATGCAAATAATAATAATAATAATCGGAACACATGACAACTACTTACTTTTTAGAAGCACTTTCTTGATCCTTCTATACTGATCCTGCTCCCTCAGTTTCAGGTCTGACCAGCGTTTCCTCAATTGCTCCTTGAATCGTCGTACCACAAAATTTCTGTGCAGACCCTTTACAACTTCACAGTCATGATCTTGGCCTTTCTCACATTTGGGTTTAGGTACGGTCCATGGTTCCCATCATAATCGGTCCTCCTCAAGATGTCCACCATCTCTACAAAGGCCATATTTAAGGCCTTAAATCTTCTCCTCCGGGTTTGGGACATTTCTGTCTCCGGGCTTTCCTCCTCCTTGTTAGTGGAATTCGCACACACCTGCTCTGTCTCCGCCATATCGCTCCTACAGCACGCCGAATGAGAAGGGGTGGGGAATATTCTAGAAAGAATGTCAGGGGCGGGCAACGCGGGCGGAGTTTCACGCATGTGCAGTGTATATCAAGCTAACACGCATGTACGTACGATCTGTGTGCGGAGGAAGGAGGAACGGAAGTGGCAAGCATCCTAAACTAAGGTAAAATTTAAACATGGCCCATCAGTGGCCTATACTGCTTCAAGATTGAGGCCTATATTGGGATAAGATTATGAGAGTGTAGGCTGACATTAGTTGTAAGAGAACTATTGTTGCGCTCCGGCGCACTCGCACGAGAGACTTTGCGGATCACACACACGCCAATGCGTGTGCGCGAAGGAGTGTGCGCATCCGTAAGAGCGCGTCCGCGCATCCCTTTGGTGCCAGACGGCCTATTTAAGGGGCGCACTGACTTGTAACAGATGCTGACCGATCTTCAGCTGTTCTTGTACCCGTACCCTGTTGAATCCTGCTATTATCTGCCTGATATCCATTGCTGAACATTGGCTTCCGTTGACCTTGCTTCTGGACTCTCCTACATCACTACTGGTTCCTGATTCCGGCTACCCATTTGACCCTGCTCCTGCCTGATGATTTGGTACCTTGCTGCTCACCTGCTGCTGAACCTGGCTATTCCTGTGACTTCGCTTCTGTCTCCTGTTTGGCTCCACACTGTCTCCCGGGTGTCTGCAACTCCGCTCCTGCGACCTGCTGTGACCTGCTGCATTCCCAAAGTCACATCATCTGCTTGCAGCTTCCAGGGCTACATCTGCAGGCACTCATGTTCCTCCTATCCCTTGGGTCCTTCTGTCTCCACTCTCAGCGGGACCCAGGTTGGAGATACAAGAGAGGCTGACCTCGTCACTTCAGACTCTGACCAGGTACATGACAGTATCGGTCAGCCAGCAATAGAGTCTGAAAGGGAGGCATCACCATTTATGGACATCTGCCGATCAATTTCTATATTAGCCCATACTGTATGGAGTCTTTAAGTGGACCTTGGCCGGATGGAAGGTCGACTACCAAACCCACCTGCCTCGACCCCTCCTGCTCTTGTGAGTTCTTTTGTGCAAACAGACATTTGCCTGCTCAGTGAAACCGTCCTTCCTCCTTAACCCAGAGTGCCTTTGCCTGAGCGTTTTTCGGGGGATCGCAAACAGTTTTGTACCTTCCAAAATGCTTGTGAACTTTATTTTTCCTTGCTGCCTCGAACTTTCTCATCTGAAAACATTAAAGTGGGATTTATCATTACGCTCCTACAGAATTAACCACTTTCCTGGGCTCATCATTTTAGAGAACAACATGATCCGGCTCTGACAACCTTTGACTCTTCTTCTTAGTCATGTCTCAGCTTTATGCTGATCCTTTCTTTCAGCAGACTGCTGAATCCACGCTTGGTAAACTGCAACAGGGCTTAAGACCCGTAGAGGACTATGTAGCGGACTTCCGTGTTTGGAGTATGGATACCCAGTGGAATAAAGCTGCGCTCCATCACCAATTTCGTCTTGGACTCTCTGACACACTAAAGGACGAACTTGACTGTGTAGGGGTACCCTCATCTTTGGAAGACCTGATCCATCTCGTCGTCCAAATCGACTGACGGCTACGTGAAAGGCAATCTGAGAAGGCTAACACCAAACCACTTGCACCCCCAAGAACTATTGCTTCTGTTTCTGCAGTTACTACCAGAATACCAAGGGTGCCTCACAAGAGTAAGGAGCACCATGAACCTCCCTGTGGAAGCCTTCCAAGGCCATCCCTGTCCTCTTCTGAACGCCTCTGGCGACAACATGATAGACTGTGCTTTTCCTGCGGAGTGGCAGGCCATTTCATTCAGACTTGTCCTAAAAGACCTGCCAAGCCCGCTTCTGCCCTGCCTCACATGATGCATCTGTCTGGGAGGGATCTGCTTCATCTCCCTCTTCCGCTCCAGCTCCAGTTACCGGGAAGGACTATTCTTGTAACCGTAATTATAGACTCTGAAGCCTGCAGTTGTTTTGTAGACTCAGCCTTTGTTACTCTGCATCAACTTACTGTATGCACCAAGAGGCAGGGTTTTACTGCACATCTTGCGGACGGCTCTGGTCTCAAGTCAGGGCCAGTTACACAAGAGACTGTACCCATTCTCTGTCAGACTTCCTCGGAACATCAGGAACTCCTCCGTTTGGATGTCATAACATCCCCCTTGTTCCCTGTTATCCTGGGATTACCTTGGCTAAAGGTCCATAACCTTCATATTGATTGGCTCACTGGAAATGTCTCCTTCTCTTCCAAATATTGTCAGAGACATTGCTACCCGGGAAAGACTGTTAATTCCGCTTCTCTCCTTGGCATCCACCCTGACCCTGAAACTATGAAGTTAGTACCCGTTGCATACCATGGATTCCTGGACGTGTTTAATAGGAAGAACGCAGATTCCTTTCGGCCGGATCTACCCTCTCTCAGAACCCGAACTGGAGTCCTTGCGCAAATACATTGATGAAAGCCTGGAAAAAGGGTTTATCTCGCCAGCAGGGGCCAATATCTTTGTTGTGGGGTGCCTACAATCTGGTTCAGATCAGGGAGTGAGACGAATGGAAGACAACCTTTGGGACACACTTTGGGCATTTCAAATACTTAGTCATGCCCTTTGGCCTCTGCAATGCCCCAGCCACCTTCCAGCACCTGGTTAATGACGTTTTTTGGGACTTCCTTGACCTGTTTATCATAGTTCATCTCGATGACATTTTTATTTTCTCTGACTCGATTGAAATACATTGCACCCATGTGATGAAGGTTTTGAGTAGACTTTGGGAAGATCACCTCTATGCCAAGGCCGAAAGTGCGACTTCAAAAGAGAGACAATACAGTTTCTGGGGCTCGTCATCTCTGCTGATGGTATCTCTATGGATCCCCAAAAAGTCACCACTGTCTTAGGATGGCCAGCTCCTACAGACCAAAAGGCGGTACAAAGGTTTGTGGGATTTGCTCATTTCTATAGGAAATTTATTAAGAAATTTTCTGGCATTATCTCTGCTATTACACATTTACCTAAACAGCATGTTCCCTTCCGGTGGAGTCCAGAAGCACAAGCATCTTTTGAGCAGTTGAAAGCCTTGTTCACCTCGGCTCCCATCCTGGAGCATCCTGATCCATCCTTGGCCTACGTTCTGGAGGTGGACGCCTCTGAAAATGCAGTAGGAGCCATAAATCATTACTCCATCCTGTATCCTTCTCCAAGAAATTGAATTCATCTAAGAGGAACTACGACGTAGGAGACCAGGAACCTTGAGTACTTGAGAACAGCTAAAAGACTTATGCCGCGTACACACGAGTGGACTTTACGGCAGACTTTGCTCGGCGGACTTTTCGACAGACTTTACAACGGACTTTGTGAATGAACGGACTTGCCTACACACAATCCACCAAATTCCGTCGTATTCGTACGTGATGACGTACGACCGGACTAAAACAAGGAAGTTCATAGCCAGTAGCCAATAGCTGCCCTAGCGTGGCTTTTTGTCCGTCGAACTAGCATACAGACGAGCGGACTTTTCGACCGGACTCGATTTCGACGGATTGATTTAAAACATGTTTCAAATCTAAGTCCGTCCAACTTTTGAGAAAACAAAGTCCGCTGGAGCCCACACACATCGAATTGTCCGACGAAATCCCGTCCGCCGGGCAAAGTCTGCCGTAAAGTCCGCTTGTGTGTACGCGGCATTAGACCTCGGCATGCAAGATGGGCGTTGTTCTTCTACCGCTTCAATTTTCATATTACCTTCCAGCCTGGGTCAAAGAATGGTAAACCAGACGCGCTGTCACGCATGTTCCATGATCCTGTTCGACCCTCGGAACCAGACACTATCTTACCGGCCAAGAACTTTCTCCTTCTTCAATCAGACCTGATGACTCAAATAAGAGCTGATTTGTTAGATCACCCCCCGTCTCAGGACTTATCTCTCCAGCTTAAAGATGGGCTCTACTACCATAATGAACAGATCTTTGTCCCGAAACAGTTTAGGGTTACCGTCCTGAATCGTTGCCACAATCACTCCTTGGCAGGCCATTTTGGAATCCACAAGAGCACTGATCTCATTTCTCGTTCTTTTTGGTGGCCAGACTTAATACGTGACTGTAGTAAATATGTCAAATCCTGTGTAACCTGTCAACGCAGCAAATCTTGGGGTCTACTGGAATTAATTCCTGTGCCTAAGAAACCATGGAGCATGATATCCATGGACTTGATTGTGGAGCTCCCTCTGTCTGAGAAGTTTACCACCATATTTGTCATGGTCGATCGTCTAACCAAGATGGCACACTTTGTACCCTTACAAGGAACCCCTTCTGCCACTGAGACTGCCTCCACTTTCATCCGAGAGATTGTGAGACTTCATGGTATCACTTCTGATGGAGGGGTACAGTTCACTTGCAGATTTTGGAGGGCCCTTTGTGAAGCTTTGAACATCGAACTCCGTCTGTCCTCTGCTTACCATCCTCAGACGGAGAGAACCAACCAGACTTTAGAACAATATTTGCGTTGTTTCTCCTCGTTCTCACAGGATGATTGGTCACCTCTTCTTCCGCTAGCGCAATTTGCATATAATAATTCCATCCATTCTGCTACTAAACAAACACCCTTTTTAGCCAACTACGGATTTCTTTTTTGCCTGTAATACCCGTGGAATCTTCTGTGCCTGCTGTTGAAGACAGATTGAGTTTTTTTAACTCCAATAATAAATTGCTTCAAGACACCATTGCTAAAGCCCAGGCAACTTATAAGAAATTTTTTGACAGGAAGAGGAGGGGTAACTTGAGTCTGGAACCAGGGGACAAGGTCTGGTTATCCACTGCAAATCTAAAACTTAAGTGTCCCTCCAAGAAACTTGGTCCGAAGTACCTGGGCCCCTTTCCTGTAAGGAGAAAGATCAACTCTGTGGCCTTCAAACTAGTCTTACCTAGGAATCTAAATATTCACCCTGTTTTCAATATCTGTTTGTTCACAACATCAGTGCCCAATCCCTATTCCAATCGGGATCTGTAAAATCCTCCTCCACTGCTCGTCGGGGGCACTGAAGAATTTGAAGTGGAAGCTGTTCTAGATTGTAGAACCAGGAGAGGCCAAACACAGTTCCTGATAAAGTGGAAGGGCTATGGCCCTGAGGACAATTCTTGGGAACCAGCTTCTGGTGTACATGCCCCACAAAAGGTACCAGCATTTTTTCAGTGCCATCCAGAGAAGAAGCCCCTGAAGGGCATCCAGAGGCTGCCCATAAGGAGGGGGCAATGTAAGAGAAATATTGTTGCGCTCCGGGCGCACTCGCGTGCGTGCACGAGAGACCTTGCGGACCACACACTCGCCAATGCGCGTGCACGAAGGAGTGGTCGCATCCGTAGGAGCATGTCCGCGCATCCCTTTGGCACCAGACAACTTATTTAAGGGGCGCACTGACTTGTAACAGATGCAGGCCGATCTTCAGGCTCCTGCCTGATGATTTGGTACCTTGCTGCTCGCCTGCTGCTGAACCCGGCTATTCCTGTGACTTCGCTTCTGTCTCCTGTTTGGCTCCACGCTGTCTCCCGGGTGTCTGCAACTCAGCTCCTGCGACCTGCTGTGACCTGCTGCATTCCCGCTCCCAAGTCGCATCATCTGCTTCCAGCTTCCAGGGCTCCATCTTCAGGCACTCATGTTCCTCCTATCCCTTGGGTCCTTCTGTCTCCACTCTTAGCGGGACTCGTGTTGGAGATACAAGAGAGGCTGACCTCGTCACTTCAAACTCCGACCAGATACGTGACATTAGTGTTTTTGTCTTGTGTATTGTCTTACAGGAAATATGAATCACTTTAAGGACCCAGAATTCATTGAGAGTTTAATAGACAGGTACAGGGAGATGAGGAATTTGTGGGGGGTGAAACACAGCTTATATTATAATAAACAAGCTAGTAGGTCAATGCTGGAGAAACTTCTGGAATTTGTGAAGACTCGGGTCCCCGATGCAACCATCCTGTTCTTGGATAAGAAAATTGGGATCTTGAGGAACATGTATAAGAAGGAGCATAATAAGATCCAGAAATCACTCAGGAGCAGCAGCAGCGCAAGTGTATGTACCCAGGCTGTGGTACTTCAACAAACTGCGGTTTCTGGATGACCAGACTGAAGTCAGGGAATCACTTTCTAACCTTCCCTGCAGCCTTCCCTCCACCCTTCCCTCAACCCCAGCAGAGGCTAGCGAGGAACAACCTGGGCCTTCCATCCTGGAAGAAGTGGATGCGCCCAGCTGGAGCCAGGTATATTTTTTTTATACATATTTATTGTCCTAATATTAATGATGTTAACTAAATGTTATAATTGATAACAAATTAATGATTTAAAACAAAGTGATTTACATATCAATAGACAGTACTGGCCAAAAATGTTTGGGACAAGAATAAAAAATGCTGGGGTCAGAATGATAGTCTTTTCTATTTATTAACATTCAATTTGCAAGTCATGAGCTAAAAATTGTGTGTAATTGATGAAGCAAAAACTAAAACTATGTCCTTTTTTATACACAGGATGAGCTCAACCAGGAGGAGGGTCTGGAAAGTGTCAGCCAGGAGGCGGCCGTGCCCAGTGTCAGCCAGGAGTTGGCCGGGCCCAGTGTCAGCAAGGAGGTGGGTGGGCCCAGTGTCAGCAAGGAGGTGGGTGGGCCCAGCACTGGGACTCATTAGGGAAGCAAGTGATGTCCTCAGAAGCCCCCCCGATGCTGAAGAGGCCTATGGCTGCTATCTAGCCACTAGATTGATGAAATCGGAGGAGGGCCAATGCTTCTTCTGTGAGGGAATTTTTGGTGAGGCCCTTCAGAAGGGGTTGAGGGGCCAGCTGACTGAGAACAGCCACGTATATGAGCTCACCCATCTTCCTCCTCCTCCTCCTGCCACAAGTCCACCACCAGAGCCACAGGCTCCAAGGAAGGCTGCAGGAAAGGCTGCAGGTAACCGTGGAGGGAAGGCTGCAGTAAAGAGAAGAAAGTGATGGCCTGGGTTCAGTCTGGTCTCACCGAAGACGTAGGCTGGTGTAGTACCACAGCCTGGGGACATATATGTCATCTGCTGCTGGTCCTGATCTCTGGGAGTCCTGGACCAGATTGGGCTCCAAATTATATGGACTCCACAAGCTAACAATTTTATTTTCCACAGACTTGATGTCTGCCCTGGGGGCCAAAAGGCTTCGCAAATTCCAAAAGTTTCTCCAGCGTTGCTTTCCTCTTTATTTTGTTACCCAGAATAAATTGAGATTTTATTTGCTGAAAATACTTGCCTATGTGTTTTTCTAAAAATAGGGCAGTTTGTTTGTGAGTAGGCTGGTACATTTCAAAAATACAATGTCAAATTAACAAGGGACACCAACACCAACCTCCTTGAGGTTAATAAAAAATACAAGATAATTATGTTATTGTGGTAACTTGACACCAAAAAATTATGGAGATCACTAGAAAATTATTTTTGAATAATCCCAAAAAAAGGAGATCTTGATGAAATAAAAAATAATAAAAAAGATGACTATAAAAAATAATTCAAAACATTATTCTGGAGATCTGGCTTTAAAAAAATAAAAGATTATTCATGAGATCACGAGAAATAATAAAGAAATACGTTTGTGAGAACTCTGTGTGAATATCAGCAGCAAAACAACTTCATTATTCTAGCATTATAAAGCACAAAAGAATGCGCTGCATTAAAAGATTACAGAATTTGCAGCATGAGAAATGTGCTATATCCATTACGAACGCTAGTTTTACCAGACTGAGCGCTTCCGTCTCGTACTTGCTTCAGAGCATGCGTCGTTTTGGGTGCGTTGGAACAGCATTCAGAGGAACGTTTTTTCCGATAGTAATTAGTTCCGTCGGAAACATATAGAACATGTTCTCTATCTAAGTCCGTCTGAATTTTCGACAGAAAAAGTCCGATGGGGCATACAAACGGTTGGAATATATGATGTAAGGCTCCCATCAGACTTTTTCTGTCGGACATTCCGCTCATGTGTACGTGGCATTACCCTCCTGTCTGGGGCAGCGCCTAAATGTCATAACTTCAAATCACTTACAAGCAACTTTAATCCAGAGCCACACCTTCAGTAATTCCTTTCCAACAATAGATGTAGACAGTCTACCACATTTAATGATGCCAGGTAACATTCAATATAACTGAATTGATATGGAGCTCATCTGGCATTATGTCAGTGCTATTCATTGCAGCAGTAAAGTCCTGCCGGAGAAGAATAATGACCTGTGATGTTCCATGGGAGCTGCATGCTATTAGGCCCCAGCATGGCTGCCTGCATGTCTGGACTAACTGGCGGACCAAACACGTGGCAGCAGATCACATGCCCAGCCACCTGTACCTCATCAGATGTGGTCTCTGTGGCCTCCATTAGATGTGTCCAGGAGTCCAGGGGCTTTTGGAAGCTCAAAGGATTGTGGGAAAAGTAGTTAAATGAGTCTGTGTCTGTATCTGAGCATGATAAGTAAAGAAGGCTCTACCAAAACTATATGATTAATCGGATGCCACTGGCACAAAAGTGATTAAAGAAGTAGCTATGAAAAGGAGTTGGAAGCTTTGAAATGGGGCTTGTTGACAAATAGCAGAGAGTAAGATGTTATGTGTTGAAGAGGATATGGAACAAAAGTGTAAATCCAGCCATAGATGGATCAAATTTTGGCCAATTCACCAGGGATCAGCCAAGATTCAATCCATCTATGGGAAAGCTGTACTGAAGATGATACATCAATCGGCTTCAGTACTGTCAGCCTCTCAGATTTCTTGCATGGGATCACTGCCGGCAGATATAGCAGCCCACAGTAATCAATGTGTCCTGCTGGCAGGGAAAGCTCTCTGCCAGCAGAACACACTAGCTCTGTGGGAGGGATTCTCTTGTCAACACCGACTGTGTTCTTTGGTGAATTGAGCAATTTTCTTTCCTTCCACCTAGGGACATTGATAAGCCAGTACAACTGGCCCTGTTGCACCGGGCCCTGCCAGCACGGAGGCCTGGGCAATCTGACAGAGAAGAATGAATGCAGAAAAAAAAAAAAATCTTCAACCAGCGCCCCTCCTCCTCCCCCCATCTGCTCCGACTTATCTGTGTTTTTTTTGTAACTATCTGGGTCCCTCTCTGAAGATGTTCTTGTGGGTGTGTGGGAGGGACTCTTTCTTGTGTTTCAGGATTGTCACTTCTGCGGCCGTACCGCATGTCAGTGCTGGCTCAAGTCCCAGCTTGCCTTTCCTGGCAGAGGGAGTTATCTATCTCCACCCATTCATGGGGCTTTTCTCTGTTCCCCACTCAGCAGGTCCACCCAGGGCCAATCTAAGTGCAAAGTCTTCCCTCCTCTTCCTCCCTCCTCTTCCTCCCTCCGCTTGTGTAATCAAACACAGCCGGAGATGGGCATCTCCCGTTGTGTGATGGAGCTGGGGTCTGAACTGTTTGACGGCCATTCACTGAAACAAAGTCCCACCTTCTAGACTGTGATAGACGGAACACTGATCCAATGCCAGAAAATTGAATGAGTGTTCTGTCTATCATGGTCTAGGAGGCGGAGCTTTGTTACAGTGGACGGCCGCCGAACAGCTCAGACCCCAGCTCCATGACACAGCGGGAGATACTCGCTCTGTGTAATCAAGGTACTGGCGAGGCTGCAGATGGGCACAGTGAGGCTGCATTGATGGCACAGTGAGGCTGCAGATGGGCACAGTAAGACTGCAGATGGGCACAGTGAGGCTGCAGATGGGCACAGCAAGGCTGCATTGATGGGCACTGACGAGGCTGCAGATGGGCACAGTGAGGCTGCATTGATGGGCACAGCGAGGCTGCATTGATGGCACAGTGAGGCTGTATTGATGGCACAGTGAGGCTGCATTGATGACACTGATGAGGCTGCATAAGGGCACAGTGAGGCTGCACATGTGCACAGTGAGGCTGCATTGATGGCACTGATGAAGCTGCAGATGGGCACAGTGAGGCTGCACATGTGCACAGTGAGGCTGCATTGATGGGCACTGATGAGGCTGCAGATGGGCACAGACGAGGCTGCAGATGGGCACAGGGAGGCTACAGATGGGCAAAGTGAGGCTGCATTGATGGCACAGTGAGGCTGCATTGAGGGCACAGTGAGGCTGCATTGATGGCAAAATGAGGCTGCATTGCTGGGCACTGATGAGGCTGAAACGGACACAGTGAGGCTGCAGATGGGCACAGTGAGGCTGAATTGATGGCACAGTGAGGCTGCATTGAGGGCACAGTGAAGCTGCATTGATGGCACAATGAGGCTGCATTGCTGGGCACTGATGAGGCTGAAATGGGCACAGTGAGGCTGCAGATGGGCACAGTGAGGCTGCATTGATGGCACAGTGAGGCTGCATTGATGGGCACAGTGAGGCTGAACTGGCTGGAGAAAGATAAATATATTTTAAAGACAAACCTGCACTTTGTTTCAAGGCATGGTCTGGGGTGGAGCCAGGGGCAGGGCCAGAGGTGGGGCTGAAGGAGGGACCAGGGGAAGGACCAGGGGTGAGGCTGAAGGGGGTACCATCAGGTAGGCTGTACGGGGCCCCGTGATTTCTATCAGTGACCCTGCTTCCATCCATGGAGGAAGGAAAGAAAATTGTATAATCTATGGCTTGCTTAAGAAATAATGACATTGACAATGACGGCATACTGTTGAGCAGAGGCTGGTACATACAGTATTTATAGGAAATGTTGAAAGTGACCTTGTGCAGGTAAACAATGGGTCACATAGCTTGGTAAAAGTATTGGGACGCCTACCTTTACACGCACATGAACTTTAATAGCATCTCGGTCTTAGTCCATAGGGTTCAGTATTGAGTTGGCCAACCCTTTGCAGCTTTAATAGCTTTAACACTTCTGAAAAGGCTGTCCACAAGGTTTAGGAGTGTGTCTATGAGAATGTTTGACCATTCTTCCAGAAGCGCATTTGTGAGGTCAGGCACTGATGTTGGACAAGAAGCCTGGCTTGCAGTCTCCACTCCACTCTAATTCATCCAAAAGGTTTTCTATAGGGTTTATGTCAGGACTGGTGTGTAGTCATTTTGGAACAGGAAGGGGCCATTCCCAAACTGTTCCCACAAAGTTGGGAGCATGAAATTGATTAAAATGTCTTGGTATGCTGATGCCTTAAGAGTTCCCTTCACTGGAACTAAGGGGCCAAGCCCAACCCCTGAAAAACAACCCCACACCATAACCCCCCTTCACCAAATGACTTGAACCAGTGCACAAAGCAAGGTCCATAAAGACATGGATAAGCGAGTCCTGACCTCAACCTGATAGAACATCTTTGGGATGAATTAGAGTGGAGACTGCAAGCCAGGCCTTCTTGTCCAACATCAGCTTCTGACCTCACAAATGTACTTCTGGAAGAATGGTCAAACATTCCCATAGACACACTCCTAAACTATGTGGACAGCCTTCCCAGAAGAGTTGAAGCTGTTATAGCTGCAAAGGGTGGGCCAACTCAAAATTGAACCCTACGGACTAATGCCCCGTACACATGATTTGATTTTCCGACAACAAATGTCGGATGTGAGCTTGTTGGCATCATTTATTCATGTGTATGCAAGACAAGTTTGAGCCAACATCCTTCGAACAAAAATCCACCGTTTTGTTGGCGGAAAGTCCGACCATGTGTACGGGGCATAAGACTGGGATGCCATTAAACCCTTTCATGCCTAAGCATATTTCTGACATTTGTTGCTTACAAGTTAAAATACATATTTTTTGCTAGAAAATTACTTAGAACCCCCAAACATTATATATATATATATCTAAAAGGATAAAAAATGCTTTGGGACTTTGCGTGAGGATAGTGGGGCCGCTCATTACCCCTCCTCCATCCCGGTTCAATAAGAAAATGAAAAAGAACAGGTGCGGGACTTTGAATGAGGCATGAGGAGGCAGAAGTATCAATTGGATAAGAATGTATTTTATTGTTAAAATAATACAAAATTTCATATATTTACATATTTAGGCACATAGCTCTATATATGCTGGCACATAGCTCTATAATGATAATTTGTAGTCATCCAGAAAATACATTCCGACAAGGGTTTCTATTGCAAACATTAACATACAATAAATTAGGAACGTTCATACGCATATGATGGATCATTGTGTACACATAACGGTAGTTGTAAGCTCTACGTCGTTTCGGGGCCTTATAGCCACTCATTAGGAGCATAACCGTAGTGACCACCTATAAATTGGGGAAATAGCAGTAATGAATGATATTAAAAGACAAATGGGTAGTGATGGAACAGGACTTTGTACTATTTTCTCACCAAAAACATGGACCCGCAGCATGTATGCGCAGAGGTAACGCGGCCCCACATGTCCAACCAGCCAGTATGCCAAGGTCCGAAGCTGAGGGGGCCTGTCCCTGCGGCACCACCAACACAGATGGTCCCCCAGACTGGATCAGTGTAGGGAGGTGGAATGGATGAGTGATGAATGTAGCCTCATAAAGAGGAGAAGAAGGTGAGAGGATTTCCAACCTATAAAAGTAACAAGTGTGGGGAATAATGTGTGAATGACAAAGTTATGTGTGACAAAGGACAGAAAATGTAAAGTGGGAAGTGAGTGGGGAAGAGGGGAGAAAGGAAAAGAAAGCAGAGGGGAAGGGGAAGAGTGGAAAGAGAGGTAGAAAAGAAGAGAGAAAGGAAAGGGTGGAAGAGTATAGAGAAAGGAGGAATAGAATCTAGAAAGGAGAGGGGAGAGGAAGAAAAGAGTGAAGTGAGAAAGGAAGAGAGAAAGCAAAAAGGCAGAAGGAGAAGAGAATGCAGCAGAACACTAGAAAAAAAGGGATGAAGGCGGTCAGGGAGAAGACCAAAAAAGTGGAAGAGTGAGTGATGGAAGGTGAGGGGAAAACATACCTACTTGTGAGAAAAAGGGCGGAACTGCCAACGGACTTATGATAGAGGTGAGTGGTGGGTGAAATAGACAGGTGAAAACCCATGCTGGGAGAGAACACTGAGGGGGGCGCCGCCGAGGAAAAGACCCCCAACGTCACGCACCAGCTGCCCAAGGGGTGGCCAGGAAGCGCCCCTATCCCGCCAGCCAAGATCCTGGACCGGCCGGTCGTAGGTCTGCTTCCAAGCCTGCCAAGCGCTGGAGAGTGTTAGCTCAAGCAGCCGTTATATGGCGTCTCAGGACGCCATACAACCGGCGCGAGATGCGTGATGTCGACGCGCAGTGGGGAAGGTCCCACCCGTCCTAGGTCGGAGGAAAGGGGCGGGGGGCAGGCCTGTACTGGCCATCGGGACTACAGGGAGTTTCCCGGTGGGCCGATGGCTCAGTGGGCTGGTTTCAGTGACAGCCTGTCAAAGTAATGGCTTTCTTGGTTCGCCCTTAACTTCACACAGTGATGTGAGAAAGATGAGAAAAATACAGAGGAGAATAAGTGAAATAGTAAAAAAGGTTAGTGAGGACTCCTTATGTTATGCTACTTATGTTTTTTTGCACAATTGCGTATAGTTTATATACTGTTTTTGTGCTTGTTTGCACAAATAAAGTGGGCCGGTCTGGATGAAGTCCAGGGCCAAATTTTTATCCCAGTCCAGCCCTGGCGGGGGGGATCCCACCACAGTGTGCGTCTCAGCTTCGGAACATAGCAAAGGTGGCCAGCAAGGACAGGCAGCAGCCAGAGCCACCAAAGCGCACACAATAGGAGCCCCAATGCTCCAGGGGACAAAACAGACAAAGTTATGACCCAAAGTTTCTTCAGTAAAAAAAATCACAATAGTTCATATATAAACTTAGAAGAATATGTGTAAAATGATCAATTGAGATAAAAGTATTGAATACAAAATAAAATGAAAGAAATGAAAAAGAAAATGAAAAAATATAGTATTTAGGTATGCGACCTTATGCCTCCATCCCTATTTAGTTTAATTTAAAATGATAAAAAATGCGTTTGGGACTTTGCGTGGGGATAGTGGGGCCGCTCATTACCCCTCCTCCATCCCGGTTCAATAAGAAAATGAAAAAGAACAGGTGCGGGACTTTGAATGAGGCATAAGGAGGCAGAAGTATCAATTGGATAAGAATGTAATTTATTGTTAAAATAATACAAAATTTCATATATTTACATATTTAGGCACATAGCTCTATATATGCTGGCACATAGCTCTATAATGATAATTTGTAGTCATCCAGAAAATACATTATATATATATATATATATATATATATATATATATATATATATATATATATATACATATATATATATATATTAGCAGAGAATCTAGAGAATAAAATGGCGAGTGTTGCAATATTTTATGTCACACTGTATTTGCGCAGTGGTCTTTCAAACAAAATTTTTAGGCAAAAAGACATTTTCATGAATTAAAAAAAAATTAAACAGGAAAGTTAGCCCAATTTTTTTGTATAATGTGAAAGATGATATTACTTTGAGTAAATAGATACCTAACATGTCATGCTTTGAAATTGCGCACACTTATGGAATGGTAACAAATTACAGTGCCTAAAAATCTCCATTGGCAGCGTTTTAAAAAAAAATGGATACCAGGTTAGAGTTACAGAGGAGGTCCAGTGCTAGAATTACTGTTCTCGCTCTGACGATCGTGGCGATACCTCGCATGTGTGATTTGAACACCATTTACATATGCGGTGGGACTTACGTGTGCGTTTTCTTTGCTGCGTGAGCTTGCAGGTATGGGGGCGCTTTAATTTTTTTTTTCTTGTTTATATTTTATTTTATTTATTTTTTACATTGTCACTTTTGAAAAAAAATTTGATCACTTTTATTGCTGTCACAAGGAATGTAAACATCCCTCATCCCGCTGGGGCGGGAGGCCCAGGAACAGCGTCAGAAGGCGGCGGGAAGGGGGACGTCCCCTCCTGCTCCTCCGCAATAACAACCGAGCGGCTTTTAGCCACATCGGTTGTCATCCCCGAAGGGCCGACCGCCCGCTCTAAAAAACAGTACCGGGATGATGCATGCAGCTGCATGCATCATCCTGGTATAACCCCCTAAACCCGAGGCCGCATATGTGTGTACGGTCGGTGTTAAGGGGTTAAAGTTCATGTGTGTGTAAAGGCAGGTGTCACAATACTTTTGACAATATAGTGTATGTATAATGAGTGCTGAATATTCTAGCACTAAGCTTCACATGCTCTGTGAATAGCTGGTCAGAGCTAAATTCTGAAATCTGAATTTCTCCAGTGCTGTAAAAAGACATTGACTAGTCTTTTTTTTTATTCAACATAGATTTTATTTTTTTTTTGTATTGAAGACTATTTTACCACCCATCCTTTTCTGTTCAGTCATAAGTTACATAATCCATAGTGAACATTTTTGGAAATACTCTTTAGTTCAACCTATCACTGTAACTACAGGCATCTGAGTTTGTATGTTTGGTGAAATTAAATCGATATGTGACAGAGCACACTGTTAGCTGTATAACACCTGCTGGGAGAGTTAGGGGTTATGAGTTGAGGCTGCCCTACAGGAATAGGGAGGAAGAGCCAAGTAACAATAGGTTATCTGTACAACTTAAACATCATGTTTGGATTTCACAGCTGCAGAAAAAAAAATTAAATCACCCGCAGTGACAAGGTAGGAAGAGGCTGGAAACATCAGACTAATAAATATGTGCATTCTCCAAGCAAACACACACACTGTATTATATATTTTGAAGAGAAAACATTTGCTGCCTGCGAATGACAGTCACAATATTATACAGTGTTATAAATCCAATTAGCCCAGTCATTTATTGGTTTTAAACAATGTTATGGTTATTTGACCAATGACCATAGACATGACTTTGTTAGCTTCCTCTATGTAAATATTAGAGTTAAAACCTAAAGTTGAGATGTAACCAAGTGCCCATTTAATTACCAGGCTCACAAGTCCCAATAGCTCTATTTTACTTAACTTTCTGGCTGCTTGGACACACATAGGAAAAGATAATTTCCTTCACTTCCCTATGTCAGTAGCGCAGAAACAGCACTTGATGAGGCAGAGGTAATTGACAAGTGATCTGTAAACCAGTTGTGCAGAGTTCCATTGTCAGAACCTGCATGCAGGCATCTGGGCAGGTAGCTACCCTGTTTCCCCGAAAATAAGACCTAGCATGATTGTCGGTGATGGCTGCAATATAGGCCCTACCCCCCAAATAAGCCCTAGTTAAAGTCCTTGTAGGTCTTGTTTTCAGGGTAGGGCTTATTTTCGGGGAAACGGGGTAGGGCTTATTGGGGGGGTAGGGCTTATATTGCAGCCATCACTGACAATCACGCTAGGTCTTATTTTCGGGGAAACAGGGTAATAGCATGCAGCTTCTCTAGAAGACTTATGCCCTGTATACACGGTTGGACATTGATCGGACATTCCGACAACAAAATCCATGGATTTTTTCCGACGGATGTTGGCTCAAACTTGTCTTGCATACACACGGTCACACAAAGTTGTCGTAAAATCCGATCATTCTGAACGTGGTGACGTAAAACACGAACGCCGGGACTATAATCGGGGCAGTAGCCAATAGCTTTTGTCTCTTAATTTATTCTGAGCATGCATGGCACTTTGTGCGTCGGATTTGTGTACACACGATCGGAAATTCCACAGCGGATTTTGTTGTCTGAAAATTTTATAGCAAGCTCTCAAACTTTGTGTGTCGGAAATTCCTATGGAAAATGTGTGATGGAGCCTACACACGGTTGGAATTTCCGACAACAAGGTCCTATCACACATTTTCCATCGGAAAATCCTATCGTGTGTACAGGGCATTAGTGTGGGAAGCACCTCCCCAATTGCTACCAGAATATCGCAGCTCCAACGGGATGGAACTTGTACTTGGACCTTGGATCCCTCCCACTGTGGAGGAGGAGGGAGTGGATCGCTGCACTGCAGCAACAGCTTGGCCCAAAGCGGCCCCAGGGCAGGCAGCCTACTGAACAAAAAAATTTTGATTGATCAAAGAAATTAACAATTAATCGAGGAATTCATTGTTAATTTTTCCACAGCCCTAGTTTTTTATATATTTTTTGGGGATATTTATTATAGCAAAAATATTGTTTTTTTTTTTCAAAATTGTTTTTTTTTGTTTATAGAGCAAAAAATAAAAAACACAGAGGTGATCAATTACCACCACAAGAAAGCTCTATTTGTGGGAAAAAAGGACGTCAATTTTGTTTGGGTACAAAGTCGCACGACTGCACAATTGTCAGTTGAATCGACGCAGTGCTGTATCGCAAAAAAGGGCCTGGTCAGGAAGGGGGTTAATCCTTCCAGGGCTGGAGTGGTTAAAAAGAAATTGCTTGCACTATTAGGGGCAGAACACATGTCCAAGTAGCATACCCTGTATACAGACCTCAGAGTACACTTTTGTATGGAGCTGTACTCACAGTTTTCTCTATGACATGTTTTCAACAGTTCCTATTACAGTTTCCCCGACTCCAAGCCTGAAGTTGACCGAGTGTAAGTATCTCAAAAATATATTTCTGTCTTGGAGATCAAGTGAACCATATTCTCCATCCTGATTGATAAATTCATGGACCCTGATAGGTATATGGCATAGTAGTATAAACAATATGCTGCACAACTGACTCCTTTGACTATTGCTTGGAGACCCAGCATCCACCTGACTCCATGTGTGAGGACTATGTAGTCTGACTTTCTAAAATGGGTAAAGACCCCCTACTCTGTTTATCATACCATCTCACAGCACTAGTTGACATGGATTTAAAAATCCTAAGATCTAAGTTGATCGCCTCTCCCATTATTATTGATTAGATGGGTTTCATTCCTGGCAAATCCACAGATTTCAATTTCAGGCAGATCTTATTTAACCTCCAGATAATAAGCTCTGTAACCATTTGGAAATTGACTGTGGGTACATGAGGGAAGTCCTCTAAGGCTGGATTCACAACTATGCAGTTTTAGTGCTTTTTTGCATTTTGCAGATTTGCACTACAGAATGTGTTCCATAGGAAATCATGGTGAATGGACTGTAGAACAAATCTACAAAATGCAAAAAGCACTAAAAATGCATAGGTGTGAATCCAGCCTTACAGATGGGTTTCAGACCCATAATCATATTTTATAAATCACTCAGAGTTGCTTTGAAGATTGGCATGGCTTTGTTCGAGTAATTTGTAATAGCCCAGATAGCAGCCGCTATCATCAAGTTTGTTTACTTTGAAGATGCAGCTCATGGAGGTAGCCCTTTGCTCCACCCCTATTCTAAAGGGTCTAGTGGTAGGGGTTATTGAAGCATTTCTATCTCCTAGCTCCTATTCTTGGCAGATGCAGGTGTCTCCTTAAGGACAGCACTAAGAATCCTAGACACATTTACAATGTACTACAACAGGGGTAGGCAACCTTTCAGAGGTTGAGATCTACTTGGGCAACATGTAGGAAATCAAAGATACCCGGGGGATGGGGGGGTTGGGGTGTTGGCATCATCCTTTAAAAAAATTAAAATAAAGCTTTCAATAAAAACACTAAGGGCCTGTTCCCACTGCTGTGATGTCAGACATCGAATGTGATTCGCATCGCACTGCTGTGCAAATCTCATGCAATGTCTGTGCAATGTGAATGTCTGTGCAATGCAAATTTGCATTGCATTCAGACCAGGATCCTTTTTTTGGTCCACACCAGAATTGGATTGCATAGGTGTTCACACCCTTGTGATCTGATTCATGTCCGAATGGACAGTTTGCACTGCGATATGTGAACCGATCTGGGGTGTCATTAACTTTATTGACACTCTCAGTGGTTCACATAGGGCAGCGTGAACTGCCGGTGGGTGACATGTGATGCAAGAACCTGGATACTGGATTCACAGGGTTCCCGCATGGCTACAGTGTGAACCGAGCCATAGTGTGTAACAGTAGTGTCTTCTGCCTCACTTCAAATCACTCACCCCCACCACAGTAGTATCTTCTGCCATCCCCTCCTCCATAGTGGTGTCCTCTGCCTCCTTTCACATCATCCCCCTAGTAATATACTATGCCCCCCCTCTCCCCCCACACACACACACACACATGGTAGTGTCTTCTGACCCCCCAACAATAGTGCCCTGTTCCCCCCATTGTAGTGCCCTCTGCCCCACCATAGCAGTGTCCTCTGCCATTCCCCTCCACTGTAGTGCACTCTGCCCCCTATAGCAGTGTCCTCTGCACCTCCTCCCCACAGCAGTATCCTCTGCAGCCCCCTACCCCCTCACAACAGTTTCCTCTGCCCCCCTGTAGTGCCCTCTGCCACCCCATAGCAATGTCCTCTGCACCAACCCTCCCCCCAGTAGTGTCCTCTGTCTCACCCCCATAGCAGTTCCCTGTGCAACCCCACCCACACACAGTAGTGTCCTCTCATCTGTCCCCCCTGCATAGCACTATTCTCTGTTTCTACCCCCCCAGTAGTGTTCTCTGCCCCTCTATAACTGTTTCCACTGTCACTCCCAACACACAGCTGTAGAATGCTCTCTCCTACCTTGCATCGTCTGTACATGACAAAGGAGTTGAGAGGCTGCACGGTGCTGGGTGGATGGCGGGACCGGGAGCTGCTTTAGTTAACTTTTTATGGTAGCAAGCTGATGATCGGTTGCTAGGACCGCCTAGCAACCAATCATCTGCTAGTTAACTTGCAAAGATAACTAAAGCAGCTCCCAGTCCCACCCTCCATCCAGCATGGCTTTGCCTCTTGCTCATCTCTGCTAGTTAAGGGAGTGCAAGACATTAAGGGAGTGCAAGACAAGGGGAAGCATCGGCACAGCCCTGATCAAGATGTACCTGTCAGTATCCCACGATCGACGGGTTGCTGACCTTGGTACTACAGACTATAAATCTCACATACTTCTTAAAGACTCACAGATGAGGAACATGGGGGATACTAATCTTCCATTACAGCAGGTTTCCCAGATAACTTACTTGGGAGTTAAAATCTCCAGTACATTATTATATTTTATGTACGTGTATCTACGTTTATCTTACCCCTACTCAGTATGCTTTGAAACTAATTCCTAGCATTAAAACACAGTGGATGCTGAATCCAAACCCCTTTGAAGTCAATCACGATCAGTATCAGAAATCGGTATTGGACATTTTCTATGCTAATAGGCAAGGTATTGTCAAATGTCATGGAGGGCTGGGCACTGTCTTGGGGGAGATGTACCAAAGTAAAAGAAAACTTTTTAAAAACTCCATTTGGTGAGGAGCCGTGACTTAATAATGCTGAAAGTAAAACATTACAAATGTAATTTCTTTAAATAACGTGCCTGGGGTGCCTTAACCTGCCTGTAAAGTGGCACAATGTACAATGTATACAACCCACCACAACTAAGCTGCCATTTACAATAAAAATTATACTCTTTTAATTGCCGATAAATGACAGCTCCTGGCTGCTTCCTTCTGGTTGCACACTGATTACTGGTGATTCCCTTCATATATGCAAGACCCTTATCCTAGATTAGGGTCTGTAACGATGTTAATAGGAACCCCCTGCACAAAATAAAAGCAAAAAAGCATGGGGTCCCCCCCAAGTCCATAATGGACCCTTATGTGAGCATGTGGCCAGGAACAGGTTGTGGGAATCTGTGAGGGTCTGATAGCAGTCTGGAAGCCCCCTTTGAAAATTAGGGGGCCCCAATACTGGTATCCTGTGAAACAGGCATGACCAGAAATGTGTAGACTTGCACAGAGAAGCACCGAACATAAGTATAATATAAATAATGTGATTTATTAAGGATAAAGTAAACAAAACAACTGTCACTGGCTGATGACACAAGTTCACCTGAGGTGGGGAGTTTAAGTACTAACAGGTATTCACCAGAGCTCATGGTGGTGGTGTCAGGGCTGGGCTCAGCCTATCCTTCTCAAAGCTGGCCGTTTAGCTGTCGGCTAATTGCCAGCTCCTATCTCTCCACAGTGACTCACCTGTTGATGATATCCTGCTTCGTCAGTCCTGCCTACTTAAGCCGTCCAGCCCAGATGATCTCTGCCTTCACCTTGGTCACATCTCTAGAGACGGTCTCCTCTGTTCCTGTTAAAGACTTGCTTGGCTGACATTCCTTCTGGCTCCAGATCCTGCTTGCTGTTCTACTACGCTCATCTCTGGCTTCCTGACGTTTTGGCTTGTATGACTATCCTTTCTGGTTCCTGAACACTGGCTATGTTTTGACTATGTTTACTCTGTTTACCTTTTGATTATTATTATTAAACAAGTGTGATTTAACTGTACTTCTCTCTCAGGCTGATTCATGGTTTCTGACAGGTGGAGAAGGGTTTTGCTGTGCATTAGTACCAGGTCGCAGTCCCCAGGATCACCTCACCAGGAGGTGATCAAGCAGGGATCCCGTAACAGATAAGCAGATTGGGATCAAGCAGAAGCATAGTCAGTAAACAAGCCAAAGGTCAGTAAAAAATGGTAGCAGGTTGGGATTAAGCAGAAGCATTGTAGAGGAACAAGCCAAGGGTCAGTAATGAATGATAGCAAAGATATGGATGGCAGCAGGAGACAAAAGTAAGATATTGTCTGGAGAGAGCACAGTAATCTGGCAAACAGGAAGTGCAGAGATATGGCTTAAATCAGGAAATTCATGGGGGGAGCAAAGAGTTCAAGGCAGGATCATTCACTTTCCAGGCTGGCCCAGCAAGAAGAGGCATTGCCACACACAGCAGGGGTCCCAGGTTCAAGTCCAGGCCCTGACAACAACAATATAAACACATGTCCAGTATACCAAGAACCAGGGCCAGGGCAGGGAGAAGGGTGCATGGGAACAGGGAAAAGCAGGCAGATGAAGGACCAGGAACAGAGTGCAGTTACACAGTTCACAGATCAGGGGCACATGGGCAAAACACCTATGCAAGGGGGAGTAGCACAGGAAAATATCCACCTAGCAATCAGCATCAGGTGATGACAAATGAGCTGCTGACTGACACCCTCTGGTGGACACCAGAACTACAACCTGCAGGTCTGGTAGCCACAGTGCCCAAAAATCCATCATCAATCCTGTTGTCCCTCAATGCAAATCCTTGTCATCACAATGAATGATGCCTGTATGATCTCCTGACATGTGTGATCCTGATACTCACTCACTATGAATGACAGGTCATTCCCCAGGCAGAGAGCAATGAAATTTAAATCTGAACACTGTTCTAAACAAATATTGTCTAAGAGCAGTGTATATTCATAATTGAACTTTAATGTCTACAGTGTATTTTTCCCAGAGCTGTGCAGTATTATTCCTGCACTTTGCCTTTGTGAAGGTGTATCCTGTAAAACAGACCAGTCACTGCTCTTCCCTCTCCTTGTGTAGGGTAACAGGTCTTCTATCCTCCCCTCCATAGTTCTTCACAGGCAAACCATAGCAGCAGGACTGAAGAGTCCCACCTATAGCTTTGCTCTTTGCAAAAGGTATATGCAGGTGAGTGATGATATCACTGCTGTATTTACAGGCAGTATCTGGGTTTGAAAAAGGATTAGATTTACACAAAGTAGTTTTAATTTCTTTGAGGGTTTTGAAGAGTATATTTGAATTTTGCACCCAAAAGTCAGCATTAATGCTGTCGCTTCTGTGTTTTCAACCTCCACAAACACAAAGCCTATGCACATGAGTACCTGGGGCAGTTCAACATAAAATTGGGGGCATATTTCCTAACTTGGGAGCTGCAGGGGCTGCGTACAGCCGCTATAGAAATCAATGGCTGTAGGTGGGTATATGTGAACACTTGTATAAACATGAGCATGCATACTGATTTACAACCCTGGATGCAGACTGCCTGCTTCCAGGGGTGTAAGGTTTTATGCATGCATGTGTTTACAGATGTACTGGTGTGTACCCGCATACAGCTAATGATCTCTAAAGGTGGCTAATTGCAACACCTGCAGCTCTTGGACAGTGAAATATGCCAGAACTGTGTCTTATATGGCCTCAGGTGTCCAGGAGCATGAGGTCTTATTCAGCTTAATTTAATTGGAAATATGTTTGGGTATTCCTTACAGGACTATCCATACTTTTTCTGAGATTGTTGCCACTGCCTCTAACTACAGTCATCCAGCATCCTACATGATCTTCTAGAGACTTCCATATATTTACTGCATCTACATCACCTACATCAATAACTGTCTGTTCAGAGAAAGAGAGAGAAACTAGAAACGCTCTCAGAGTTATCAATTCCCCATGCTTACATCAACCACTGAGGTATTTTTCATGGAACTGTGATGTACTGTGCAGTGAACAAAATCTTTAACTTTACTACTACTCATTATTTCAGTTACAATGAAGGTAGGAAATTTAAAGGGTCAGTCTGTTCAAAATTGACAATTTAGTGACAGGCCATAAGTATAGATTCTTAAAAGTCTTGGATAATTCAGCAGGGCGATTTTCTTGTTGTAGTTCCTTATTTCTGTTCTTGTGTTCCTGAGAGTTTTGAATGCCCACATGTCCAAGCACTTCCTGCTACAGTCTCTATAATATAAAATAATTAAAAAATGCAGCATCTGCCAAAAAAATGTGGATAGTTTTTGGGTTGACTGAACCTTAAAAAAAATAAACACATTACTTACAGCTTTTAAAATCCAGTTGTTGTAAACTCTAATGCCTCTAATAAACTCTCTTTGCTGTCTGTCAAAAAGTTGGAAAAGATTGTCAACTATTAAAAAAAAAGCAAGCTAAATTGGAATCTTCTATTTCTTTATTCACAATTTATTCTCACACAGAAATTAGAAAGGTATTGTTGTTTTTTTATAAATGATTGGCATAAAGTTCATCTTGATGAAATTCCTACATTATTTAAAAAGCTTGTAGGTTATTGAATCTCTAAACTCCCACTTAAAATATATTTTAATATATTTTTATTTTTATCCATATTCTTCATAAACATGTACCCTCTTTATATATAACTATTTCACTATATATAGCATAATAATTACAATTCATACAGTGTCACAATAAATATGATACAAATATATGTCTACTACAAAAAAAAAATACCTTTGAAAAAGAGAGCACAATAATAATCTTGCTGTACAGTTTTGTTGTAAAACAAATGGCATGTGTACTTTCATTCAATAGACTCTGCCATGAACCTTGTGTACCTCATAATTTTCAAAAACATCTTGGATTATTCACTGCACACTCCTCGAAAACACTGATCGCGGAAGGAAGGGAATAAAAAAGATGATTTCCATTGCATATTCTATCAGTAGCTTTAAAGAAATGCAGAGAGACATGAAATTATCTTTCCCTGTGTATAAAATTCATAGTCTTATCACTCTATGATCATTTTAAAGCAGCCTGCCTAAATGACGGAAATATGCTTCCATTTCAAATGAATACCACTGTATTTTCTTATTTGATGTGATCATACTATTGCACTGTTGATATCTAGAGATAGATGAATAGAGTTTAAAATCCAGACGTAAAAGTCTCTTCCATCTATTTGAAGTCGTCTGTGATTGACAAGGCTTCCTTAGAACAAAACCGGTGGTGGAACTATCTTTGATATTTGCAGGGCTTTTATATATTTCACATAGCACTGATTATATGAAGAAACCTTGTGAAATCTATCTTTAACCATCTTGAAGAAAAATGTTTTACCAATATATTTTGTTAATATGGCGTCTATTAATTGAGGATTGGGTTGTAATGAATTCTTTTTAATACAATCATATATTAATCTACTACAGTTAAATTGCATTACTGTATTATTAAAAGCTAACATGAATATACTTACTGCATTCATTACTTTTGCACTTACATGAAATAAAATATCTCAGCACCTGTTCTGTTAGCATAAAAACATATGCAGCAAATGAGATTATTATGGATTTTATATACCAAATATGTGTTTACTAAATGTCAAGTTTCTAGGATAACTTGGAAGGGGCATTCTAAGCCCCAATTCATAAACCATTCTACATTTTATACAGTGTTAAACTGTGAAACAGAGATTCTGAATAATGGCTCAGGCTCTCATACTTAACTATTCTAAAGACTTATCTGTTATTGCTACCATAGTAACAGAAAAACAGCATGGAGGCAAACAGGTCAAGAGCAAATTTTTGCAGTACTCTTCCAGAATGTACTAAACCCCTCATCAATGTAATAGCCAGATTCTATTTCCTGTAAGCTCATTAGTTTCTTTAAAAAGAATTAAAATTTTCTTCTATATTTTGTAAATAAAAAATGGTCCAACCAGGCTTGTAACTGAGGCCCTCCTGACTCTTTAATCTCCATCTCAAAAACTATACATTTAGAGATGCAAAACAATTTGATTACGGTATATATATATATATATATATATATATATATATATATATATATATATAGCAATCCTATGCAGATTCACAAATGTGTATATAATTTATTGAAATGTATCTGCCAAATGCTTTCACTGCATAAATCACATTGTAGCCAAACTGCTCTGACTGCTTTGGTGTTCCTTGCCTTCATTGCAGTCTCATGGTCTTCTATGGTTATAGGTATATTTTTAAGTCAAGCAAAAACACAGCATAGATAAGGGTAGAGATGGGTAAATCCCATGTCAGGTATTGTTTTATCCTGGAGGTAATTTGTTTTATTCTCTGTGGGCAATGAAACTCCAATCATCAGCATGGAAGAATTTTTAGCCAGTCAGTAAGTTACAATTGCTAAAAAAATAAAGAAGTAGGCTACTCCACTTTGCTATGAAGCATTGTTTTAGTAACTTTTAAGATCTGATTAGACCTAGAGCAGTGGTTCTCAACCTGGGGGTCAGGACCGAATCCTGGGCTGCTCCTGAAGCTCGGGCTGCTCTCCCAGCCTTTTCGCAGGCGCCCAGCTGGGCTGTTCCTGGAGTCCCGGCCGCCCACTCAGCCTCTTTGCAGCCGCCCATTTAGTTCACGGCATGGCTGGGGGGCAGAGACTAGAGGTCAGCTGACTGGTGAGGAATATGAAGTGGGAGGGGCTGGAGGAGACCCTATCTCCTGATTTTGGCATAGGTGTCACTGCTACGAGACACCACAAAGTCAGAGACACAGTGAGTAACACTACCTGTGATTATAGTTGCCATTAAAAGTTCCCACTACAGTTCTCAGATCAGCAGATGACCTTGATCAAGAGCACCTAAGTTGGTTGATCAGAACTCTCCCCAGTACTGCCACTCATCCCTTCCCGTGCACCAAGGAGTAAGAGAAGGAATAAAAACAGAATACATGGAAGGGAGAGGAAAAGAGTGGGAGGAACAAATAAAAAGAACAAGAAAGACAGCTAGAGAGAGGGATGGGGGGAAAAAAAATGAGAAATTAGCACAGAGAGAGATAAAAGGGAAAGAAAGGAGAACAAAGAGTGATACATCCTAAAATGTACCATACGGGGTTTTAATACTGTACGAGTGGAAGGGACTCAGGGAACGCTAAATGTCCATGGGTTAGGGGTGCAAATTGCTTGTCTTGACTTGCGTGCTGACAACCCACACTACGAAAATAATTTTACTGTTAGGGGTCCCCACAACTTGGGAAATTTTATCAAGGGGTCACGAAACTAGAAGGTTGAGAACCACCTTCCTAGAAGGAGCCACACAAATTTTCACTGCAGCAAGCTTCCTGAGTTATAAATCTCAGAAATTCACTACAAGGGAAACGCAAACCATTCTCAAAAAGAAAGAGACCACCATTGTCTATAAAAAGAGTTGAGGCAAAACTGCCAATAGCTAACTGTAATTTTCAAGTTGGTTTTCACCCTTTATGCTAAAAATGGTGAGTTTGGATCAGTGAGATGTAGGTTATATCCTGTGTGTTCTTGATTTCTGGAGTCTTAACCTAGTGGGTCAATTTGTGTTCTTTAGAAACTGTTATCCTAAACAAGTTACTTTATCCTCCAAAAACAGGCAGCACAGTGGTGTAGTGGTTAGCACTTTCGCCTAGCAGCAAAAGGGTCACTGGTTTGAATCTCAACCACAACACTACCAGCCTGGAGTTTGCATGTTCTCCCTGTGCCTGCGTGGGGTTCCTCCAGGTACTTCAGTTTCTTCCAACACTCCAAAGACATGCTGGTAGTTGCACTCTGAAAGTGCAGTTGCTCCAGAGCTTAGTAAATGAGCAGAAGCTCTGCTGATTTCCATGATCCAATCATGTGGAAACAAAATTTCTGTTTAAAATAAAATACAATTTTTTTAAATTTCCTTGCACATGATTGGGTATTCTTTGCAAAGTGAAGCTGTACCTGATTTACTAAGCTTTGGAGCACTTGCACAGTACAACTGCACTTTTTGTTTACTGTGTACTTTTTTTGTGTGAATGAGTTGAGGTACTATGTACTGCTTAAGGCTCGTACACACTATAAGAAAATCGGGCGAACATTTTCGACCAAAGAATTTTCGTACGATTTTCGTATAGTGTGTACACAACTTTCGACAACTGATTTTGACTTTTTGTATGAAAATTCCCAAAGGGACAAACTCCAGAATGTTTCTCGTACAGGAACAGAATAAACGATTTTCGTTTAATGTGTACCGTTTTCATAAAATTTTCGTAAAAGAAAAATCAGAAAAGAAAGACTGCACATGATTGGAAACAATAAACAAAAAAAGCCTTTGTTGTACCAATTTGCGTTCATCGGTTCCAATTTTTTGTGAAACAATGAGGAAAAAGGGATGATCGTTCGTTTCTTATAGTGTGTACCCTACTTTACTCATTCACAGTAATTCATGTAGGTCATAAAAGTTAGAGGTTCTGGCATTATTTTTTTGGGGGCCCGAATATATAGTTACATAGCTGGTAAGGTTGAAAGAAAGACATAGATCCATCCAGTTCAACCTATGTGTGTGTTTGCTTTTTTTGTAGTGTGCACTGCTGGCTTTTTTTTTTTTACTTTTAATGGCATGGAAACCCCAAAGGTTCAGCCAAATACATATCAGACCTTTAATTCTTTTATTCAGACATTTTATTCAAATGCAGGCAGAATTTGGGTTCACTGATCTGAAATTGCATAATAAAGCACAACAGTATTAGTCATCGAAATTTACTGTTTAGGTTGGAGACACCTTGTCAAATGTGCAGATCTGTGCACTTTATAAAATGTGGGAAAAAAGTACTGTGTTTAGAAATCAGTTGAAAAGGCACATATGTTAAACAATTCAAAATAGACACAGAATTCTGGATTGTATTTCTTCCATATGTCATTATTTAAACAAGCCTATTTTTACATCTGAGCAAATATATATCACTTACTGCTCTTATTTTGAATTAAAAAGGAATCGTTTCAAAATGCAGAGCTACCTTCCTTTCTTCCTAAGTGGCATCATAACACATTTATTATGTATTGCCAAAAAACATTTACGCTACTTTAAGGGATAGTGATATGCATTTTCTATTCATCAGCAATAATCCATTTTATCTGTTTGTAAAGCTATAGTACCCAACAATATTATTTTACAAACAAAGTCCATTTTATATTAGAACTTTTCAATGTGATGTGGTCTGAATATAGAAAAAAAAAGAAAAAAAACAAAACAATAGTCTAGAGGCATTTAATTTGGCTTTGTTTACTGCTATTGTATACCATATAGTTCCCAGGCAGAAAAAAAGGGGAACTGGAGAAAAGTGAAAAGTGGTATACTGAAAGTCTATTAGCCAATAGGGTGCACTTAATTCATATGCCGCGCACACACGATCGGAAATGCTGCTAGCAAAACTCAAATGAGAGCTTTTTGTCGGAAAATGCTCCATCGGGCTTTTGCTGGCAGAATTCCAGCCAGCAAAAGATTGAGAGCATGTTCTCTATTTTTCGGTCGGGAAAAGTTCCTATCCGAAAATGTGATTGTCTGTATGCAATTCGGACGCGCAAAAAACGGCGCATGCTCGGAAACAATTTGATGCATGCTCAGAAGCATTGAACTCCATTTTCTTGACTCGTCGTAGTGTTGTATGTCACCGCGGTCGAAAGTTCAGAGAACTTTTGTGTGACCGTGTGTATGCAAGCCAAGCTTGAGCGGAATCCCTTCGGAAAAACCATCCAAGTTTTTTCTGACGGAAATTCCTATTGTGTGTACACGGCATAATGCTATCATTGGTGCAAAAATGAAACAAGGATTTATAGTGTTTCTCACAAGATGCAATGGGCCCGGGGTCTGTAGTAAGGAACATGTTATCTGGGAACAGAAACAATAAGTAGGGTAAGGCGGGCCCTACACAGTTCGAATCTCGATTGGTTCAGCATGAAGCGGCTGAGATTTGAACTGTGTATGGGCAGTCTAAATGTACCAAGTGTATCAATCGATCAACTTGGGTACAACCAGCCTGCTGGGTTTTACTTGCAATTATTGCTAGCAGCTGTTATAGCCACTAGCAGTAATCACTGTTTTCTCCCGACGGGGTGGCTTCCCCCTCCCCCCTTCCCCCAATAAGACAATGGCTCGGCAGGAGAGATTCTGGCATCAACATTGTCTGTGTTGATGGGGAAAATTAGCAAATTTCTTTCCTGCAACCCATGGTTGCAGGAAAGAAATTTGCTCTGTTTATGACTGTCTTCAACTCTTCCGAGAAGGCTGTCCACAAGGTTTAGGAGTGTGTCTTTGGGAATGTTTGACTATTCTTCCACAAGCGCATTTGTGAGGTCAGTCACGGATGTGGACGAGAAGGCCTGGCTCGCAGTCTCCGCTCTAATTAATCACAGAGGCGTTCTATCGGGTTAAGGTGCAGGCCAGTCAAGTTCCTCTACCCCAAATTCGCTCATCAAGGCTTTATGGACCTTGCTTTGTACACTGGTGCGCAGTCATTTTGGACCAGGAAGGGGCCATCCTCAAACTGCTCCCACAAAGTTGGAAATATCAAATTGTCCAAAAATGTCTTGGTATGCTGACGCCTTAAGAGTTCCCTTCACTGGAACTAAGGGGCCAAGCCCAACCCCTGAAAAACAAAGCCACACTATAATCCCCCGTCCACTAAATGATTTGAAAAAAATAAACAAGAAAACTGGCGCTCAGAGTAACCGGTGTAGTGTCACAAAATCTGACAAACAAATCAGATGAATAACTGAAGGAAATAGGTGTAATGGACAATATATATATATATATATGGAAAAAGTTCAAGCACAAAAGGAAGTCCATGAATTTTGAAAATGTCCAATAAATAGAGATAATAAATGATTTGCTGGTAGAAAGGGTTCATTCAAAACGATATGGGACAGTCAACAAAGGGCTGCTCTTCTCAGGAGTATGCCGGCTTGGAATCAAAGAAAAACAAAGAAAGAGGAGCGCCTCTAAGTTAAAATGTTTTATTCCATATGATAAAAGAAATAGTAGCCACTTACATTTCATTCTCCTCTGCAGGATCGGCTGTGTCTGTCCCGGCTCCCCACCGTATTGCAGCATGGATTAGAGACACTCTTGGGGACTTGCTTTTGCATACAACCACATTACTTTGACACATATCCATCTGTGTAGAGCATCGTTGTTTACTGAAATTTAAGTGGCTACTATTTCTTTTATCATATGGAATAAAACATTTTAACTTAGAGGCGCTCCTCTTTCTTTGTTTTACTAAATGATTTGGACCAGTGCACAAAGCAAGGTCCATAACGACATGGATGAGTGAGTTTGGGGTGGAGGAACTTGACTGGCCTGCACAGAGTCCTGACCTTAACCCGATAGAACACCTTTGAGATGAATTAGAGTGGAGACTGCGAGCCGGGCCTTCTCATCCACATCAGTGCCTGACCTCACAAATACACTTCTGGAAGAATGGTCAAAACAAGAGAAAGAAGAATGGTCAAACATTCCTATAGACACACTCCTAAACCTTGTGGACAGCCTTCCCAAGAGTTGAAGCTGTTATAGCTGCAAAAGGTGGGCCGATTCAATATTGAATCCTACAGACTAATGCCCCGTACACACGGTCGGATTTTCCAATGGACAATGTCCGATCGGAGCGTGTTGTCGGAAATTCCGACCGTGTGTGGGCGCCATCGGACATTTTCCATCGGATTTTCCGACACACAAAGTTGGACAGCAGGAGATAACATTTTCCGACAACAAAATCCGATCGCGTCAATTCCGACCGTGTGTGGCCTGTTCCGACGCACAAAGTGCCACGCATGCTCAGAAGAAATTCCGACACGGGACAGCTCGTTCTGGTAAACTTAGCGTTCGTAATGGATAAAGCACTTTCGTCACGCTGCAATGTAAAAAATGGTTTAATACAGCGCACTCTCTTCTTCTTTATAATGTGACAAGAATTAAGTCGTTTGGATGCTCATATTCACACACACTTCTCACAAACTTCTTTCGTTACTATTTATCGGGATTCCCTCAATATATTTTGATTTCTCACATCTGACAATATATTTTTTTTTTTTTTTGATTTTGATTTGTACTCCCGAAAATGTTTGTGTGTTTTTTGTGACAAGTTCCCACAACACCATTGATATGTTGTTGTATTTAATCTGTAGGAGGAGATTGTTTGGTGTTGTTGTCCCTTGTTAATTTCACATTGTACTTTAGAAATGTACCTGAATACTCACCAACAAACTGTCCTTTTTGGATGAAAACACACACAGGAGAGTAGAATTTACCTAAAAATATTTTATTAAGGGGTCACAACTATAAACAAAGAGGGAGCAACGCTGGAGAAACTGCAGAAGTGGGCGAAGCCTTGGACCCCCAGGGCAGACATCAATTATTTAAAAGCAAAATTGGTGGCCTGAGGAGTCCTTATCTAAGGGAGGGCAGTCTGGTCCAGAAGTCCCAGAGATCCGGAAAGCAGCAGATGACATCTGTGTCCCCAGGCTGTGGTCATATGAGAGACTGCATCTTCTGTCAGACCAGACTGAACCCAGGTCATCACTCTCAGGTCTTCTTTCCACACTTCCTTCCAGCCTTTGGCTGTGGTGGTGGAGTTGTGGCAGCAGCAGGAGGAGGAGGAGGAGGAGGATCGTCCCTCTCCATGACATCCGTCTTGTGTGTCAGTTCCCCACTCTCCCCCTTCCGAAGGACTTTATAAATCAGGTCCTCAGAGATCTTGCGTTGGCCCTCCTGCATGCCCAGCAATTTGGTGCCAGCCATGCAGGCAAAGGCCTCTTCAGGACTGGGGAAGGCTCGGAGGGACGCCGAAGCCTCCTGGATCAGCCTGTACGCTGAATCCTGCACAGGACTGGGAGTGGCCTTCCTGGCCCTTTTATATGGCAGACGGAGGGGAGGGACCTGAGACTCAGTCAGGCTGCGACTTGTCCCAGGCTTCTCTTGGCTGCCACTTAGCCCCGCCTCCTCCTGGCTGCCACTAATCCCCGCCTCCTCCTGGCTGCCACTAATCCCCGCCTCCTCCTGACTGCCACATTCCACAGCCTCCTCCTGGCTGAGGTCTTCCTGTGTATGAAAAAGGGACATAGTTTTAGTATTGTTTTCATCAATCACACACAATTTTCACCTCCTGACTGCTGCAAATTCAATGTTAACAAATATAACAGACTATCATTCTGAGCCCAGCATTTTGCATTCTTGTCCCAATTATTTTTGCCCACTACTGTCTATTGATATGTAAAACACTTTTTTTAAGCAGCAATTAGTGATCAATAATAACATCTAGTAAACATCATTTCTTTATTGCCCAGAAATCAGTAGAAGAATGCTATACCTGACTCCAGCTGGGCTCCTCCACTTCTTCCTGGCTGGAAGGCCCAGGTTGGACATCAGAAGCCTCAGCTGGCATGGAAGGAAGCGTGGAAGGAAGAGTGGAGAGGGATTCCCTGACTTCAGTGTGGTCTGACAGAAATCGCAGTCTCTCATAGTACCAGAGCCTGGGGACATAAACGTCATCTGCTGCAGCTCCAGACCTCTGGGAATCTGTGACCTTCTTGCGCTCCCTAAGATAAGTGCTCCTTAGGCCACCAATTTTAGCTTTTAAATAAGAGATGGTTGCTGTGGGGACCACCGGCTTCACCAACTTCAGCAGTTTCTCCAGCGCTGCCTGCCTCTTCTGTTTATGGTTATAGTGGGGGTGTCTGACCTGCCACAGACAGGGCAGCTCTCTGTACTTGTCAATAAACAGGGGCAGGAAATTGTGGTCGTTGAACCCATCCATTTTCTCTGCAAGACACAACACAAGACAAACCCTAATGTCAGGCCAAACTCCCCTAATCTTGTTACAATATAGGCTTCAATTTCGAAGCAGTATAGGCCCAAGTTTAGATCCTACCTTCGTTAGCACGATCGGCGTCTCCGATGCTCCTTCCTCCGCTCACAGATCGTACGTAAGACGCGCGCGTTACGATTTATACACACTGCGCATGCGTATAACTCCGCCCGCCCCTGACGTTCTTTCTATTCTATTCCCCGCCCCTTTTCATTCGGCGCAGTGGAGGAAGAGCACATGGCGGAGAGACAGCAGGATAGTGCTAAGTACAGCAACGAGGAGGAGGAGGAAAGGCCGGAGCCTGAAACGTCCCGATCCAGAAGGAGATTGAAGGACTCAAATATGTCCTTTGGGGAGATGTTGGAAATGGTGGACATCCTGAAGAGGGCCGACTATGATGGAAAGTATGGGCCTTACCCCAACCACAATGTCCGAAAGGCCAAGATCATGGCGAATGTGGTCAGGAGTCTGCAACGGAAATTCGGGGTACGACGATCGAAAGATCAGCTCAGGAAGCGGTGGTCGGACCTGAAATTACGAGAACATGAGCAGTACAGAAAGATCCGGAGAGTGCTGCAAAAAAGTAAGTAGTTGTGCTGTGTTCCTATTGTTCTTGTGTTTATTACGTTCGTGCTGCTCCATGTGCTTTTAGGAACTGTTGTACAGTTTAAAATGGCAACTTTCATGTTCATGGGCACATTATTAGTTCGGATCACACATTTTTCGTTGCAAATATAAAATACCATTGTTTAGCCCATATGCATTTGGCCACCATTTTGACGCCCTATACTTGTCTTCAAAGAATTGGGTTGTGTAGATGGCTTTGTTACTAGAATGAAATGCAAACTAGATTGTGTGTAAGGAGAGGACACTGAGCAGCTGTTTTCACATCTGGACACTGGAGCACTAGTGTGGGACCCCAGAACACCCTTTTTATTAGGGGGGCCACACAGGTGCTCCAGTGTATACTATAGGGGGGGCTACATCTGTGAAGCTTGTACAAAACAGGTAAAGTATTGCAGCTTGACAAAGGACACTAAAAAAGCTACATCTTGGAACTCTGCTAAAATAGATAATTGTACCCCACTTCCAAGCAATGTTTCATCTTTAGAGTTCTGCCATCAAATATCTGTGTGCTAATTATACCATTTTTGTTTTACATAGGGGAGAAAAGACTCGGAGGACACCCCTCATCTGAGGAGACCAGAGCCCCCCCCCTCTGGAAGAAGGGAAAATACCCCCAACACAAGCTGAGCAGGAGGATGAAGACGTGGTGGAACTAGTCACCACAACAGGTGAGTGTCTGCGACCACAGGCTCAGATAAGAGATGGATGGCGGCATTTTTTTTAGACCTAATTTATTTTGGTTTTCCTTTCTTTTTAGGTGATCGTGAGGTTGTGGATCCAGATCCTTTCACATCCGAAAGTGCCCAGATCCTGATCGGGGAGATCATGGGGTATAATTTACAATTGGAAAACATACAGCAAAACATCAATGATGTTATTCCAAAATATAAAAACATCATTGATGTTTTGGGGAGAGTTTAAAGCCCCTCCAAATCACTTTCTTCTTTTGTCTGCTACAATGTGCGAAATGTTTTTGTGATTTTTCCCAAAGCCAAATTTGGAGGATGCACACAGTGTGCCAACATGTGCTATCTGCCATCACGGGAGATCAATGGACGCGTTTTGGGGGTGCGACCCCTTCCGCAATAATAAAGTAGTGGTGAGGAAGGGCTTTCTCCCCCAAAACACATCCCTTGATCCCCCCTGATGGCAGATAGCACATGTTGACATTGGGAAATTTGTGTGCATCTTCCAAATTTGGCTTTTCCAGGGGTGATTTCCCCCCATCTGAACGCAATATCAAACACAGTTCCTAAATACTCATGTCTGATATTGCCTTCCAGTTCTACCAAATGTGAACTTTGTAAGATCAAGATTTGTGTCTTTCTTGTGGGTTTTACACAGGCCTGTTTTCTATAAAATGCACATTTTGATTTTGGATAATGCCACCACAAAAATTGTTATACAACAAACATTTAGGTTTGTCAGAAAAACCTTTGGTAAATGCACATGTGATTGTGCTGGTATTAAAAAGATTGTTCATCAAGAATGTGTGGATTATTGTCTCACGCTACAACACTTTTGGGGTGATGTAATTGTTGTTTTAGGAGAAAATGGGGGTAATTTCCTAAGGGCAAATCCACTTTGCACTACAAGTGCAGTTTCAGTGCAGTTGCAAGTGCACTTGTAGTGAAAAGTGTCTTTGCATTTAGTAAATAACAGCCAACAGTGCTTTGTATAAGGTTACACAATCACGACATTTTCTGGACTCCACACATTTCTGTCAGGGTCAGCTAAAACAAACACAAGCAGTAAATGTCCACAAAGAAGAGCCTGGGGGGAGATGCCTGTCGAGAACTTGAGGTCCTGCAGGCTTCTCCCTGTGGCCAAATACCGCAAGGTAGCAACCAACCTCTGCTCCGGAGTGATGGCTTGCCTCATGCAGGTATCCTGCCTGCTGATATAGGGGGTCAGCGAAGCCAACAAACGGTGAAACACGGGGTCCGTCATCCTGAGAAAATTCCTGAAATCACCAGGATTATTCTCACGGATCTCACGGAGCAAAGGCATATGACAGAACTGGTCATGCTGAAGCAACCAATTCTTGGTCCATGAACTCCTCCCCACCCTGTTCATGGACTGGACTTGTGTCAAGGTCAGGACCCCAACACCAAGCCCCCGCACAGCACGAACTGTACGAGGAGTACGCATACGAAACATGGCTAGAAAACGGTCGGCTGCTCAGAACGAAGTAACAGAACGCACTGAAGAACAGCAAGGCCTGTGAAGAGCGACCTGAAAAACAGCAACGAGCGGACAAGATCGCACAGAAAACTCCGATACGAACTGACTGCACGCACTGAAGAGCAGATACAAACCCACAAGCACAAACTGAACGGCAGAAAACGATCTGAAAGCCACGAGTCTGAAAAAGCGCGAATCGTCTCTCACCAAACTTTTACTAACACAAGATTAGCAAAAGGAGCCCAAAGGGTGCCGCGCTTGGTTCTGAACCGGCCTTTTCTAGTCTCGTCGTACGTGATTGACGTCACCGCGTTCTTGGCGATCGGAAATTCCGACAACTTTGTGCGACCGTGTGTAGGCAAAACAAGTTTGAGCCAACATCCGTAGGAAAAAATCCGAGGATTTTGTTGTCGGAATGTCCGATCAATGTCCGACCGTGTGTACGGGGCATAAGACTGGGATGCCATTAAAGTCCATGTACGTGTAAAGGCAGGCGTCACAATACTTTTGACAATATAGTGTAATTTGTAATATCTTTCCCATACCACTTGCAGCTAACATAGTGACTTTTTAAGAGGAAGTCAACAAACAGCTTTTTTAAGTGATTTTATTGCAAATTCATAGAGTTCCTCTTATTGCGTAGAATAATTCAATGTAATTATTGTTTTTACATTTAGTTTTATTTTTTCATATTTCTATTGGAACCAGTAGGTATGTTGGCCACTTCGCACCTATATTTAATATATGCATGTGCCTATCAAAATTTTTTATGTCTTCAATTTTACATAAATGTGAAGCATCATTAAGTAGTGTTAAGAAATATTTAACCCGTGTCACCCATTGCATACTAACTAGAGAACAGCAATCCCCTTAAATATGGAACTCTTGGCTAACATTACGGTCACACATTAGTCATGCATTCCAGAAAAAAAAAAAATTTTTGCAAATTTTGGTGCATTAACCTTAGCTGGTTCTTTCTTCACATGCTGAGCTTTTATTCAATAGATTATACTTACCACACAGTAGCTTCAGGGAGATTGTCACTTTGCTCCCTGCCTGACATCACACAACTTTCCTTCACAACCTCCCTAGTCCTACACTGTGTCCCATGCATTTCAGCCAAAATGCAATTAATTTCCCTTTGTTTCAGTTTAAAGCTTAAATTTAGTGATTCTTAAAGATTTTTTTGCTTGTTTTTGTTTTTTAAATCAGCACCGGGAACAGTACTTCCAGTTAATTAAAAGTGTCTCTTGTCCTGGTGGCTACTGTGTTGCTTGTCGTCTTCAATCCTCTGCTCAAGCAGCTGCACCTGTCAAATACACTCATCACAAGCACTTGTCCACACCGCCAACCATGTCCATCCTTTCCGCCACATGCTCCATTCATAGAAGCTGTACCACAATGAAACACACTCGATGACTAGAGTATGCACAGATGAATGAAAGGTCTATCTCCTCCATTTTATAATTTTTATTTGAAAAAATAAACTTTTTTCACTTGCAATCCTGCTTAACCACTTCTGGACCGACTCACGTACATTTACGGCGGCAAGTTGGCTCCCCTGCGCAAATCGCCGTACCTGTACGTCGGCCTTAAGAGCCATAGCAGGCGCGCGAGCGTGCCTGCTGCACAGCGAGGGACCCCATGCTCATGGCTAGCGGGTGCTATGTCCGCCGGCCACCTGCGATTGGGGGCATGAGAGCCAGAATGGGGATTTGTGTATGTAAACACACAGATCCCCATTACAGGAGAGGAGAGAGAGATCGTCTTTTCCTAGTAAATAGGAACTACAATATGTCTCCTCCTCTAGTCAGTACACTGCCCCCACAGTTAGAAACACACGAGGGAACACATTAACCCCTTGATCGCCCCCTGGTGTTAACCCCTTCCCGGCCAGTGACATTTACACAGTAACCAGTGCATTTTTATAGCACTAATCACTGTATAAATGTCAAAGGTCCCAAAAAAGTGTCAAAGGTGTCCGATCTGTCTGCCACAATGTCGCAGTCCCACTAAACATCGCAGATCGCCATCATTACTAGTAAAAAAATAAAGTAATAGAAATGCCATAAATCTATCCCCTATTTTGTAGACACTATAACTTGTGCGCAAACCAATCAGTATACGCTTATTGCGATTTTTTTTTACCAAAAATATGTAGAAGAATACATATTGGCCTAAACTGATGAATACATTTGTTTTGTTTTTTTAAATGTGGGGTATTTATTATAGCAAAAAAGTAAAAAATATATATATTCTTTTTCAAAATTGTCACTCTTTTTTTGTTTATAGTGCAAAAAATAAAAACCGCAGAAGTGATAAAATACCACCAAAAGAAAGCTCTATTTGAGGGCAAATAAGGACATGAATTTTGTTTGGGTACAGCATCGCACAATCGCGCAATTGTCAGTTAAAGCGACGCAGTACCGTATTGCAAAAAATGGCCTGGTCATTAAGGGGGCAAATCCTTTACGGGGCTGAAGTGCTTAATTGACTTACTTGTAGATAAAAAGAACCTCCCTTGATTTGCACTTAAAAGATCTAGTCTAAATACATCAATAATATTGTCCCAATGTTTGTATCACAGGAGCCACTGTCACTGCTTCTGCAACACCAACTGCTGTCAAAATAACAGCTGGTACTGGCCATTGGAGACAGCTCCAGAGCAATGGAGAGAGAAAGGGGTGAATATCAAGCTCAGGGTAGATGAAAAAGAGAAGGTTCTGAGGGCCTAGCACTTTTTGTGATTCTTGTTGTCTTTTTTGATCCATGGGTCAGCTTCCAGATTCCAATAAGACCCTCCACCAACAGACACCTACAACCACCGGGCCAGGGTTGAGCGTAAGAGGCCCTTGTCCTCATCAACATGGGTACAAGGTGCCTTTCCATGAGGATACCCCTGGCAAGGTAGTCTCTGATGTTAAGGGCACATAGCCTGGTATGGTTCAGGAGTTTTTTTTTAGGTAGATATTTCCTGTTAATGTCTATAAGGGTATCATCTCGATCAGTGGTCATCAACCCTATCCTCAGGGCCCACTAATAGGCCAGGTTTACAAGATAACTGAAATACATCACAGGTTATATCATTTGCTGCCCAATGATTGCAGTATTCTACTCTGCATCTCCCCAAGGTAATACATGAAACCTGGCTTGTTAGTGGGCCCTGAGGACAGAGTTGATGACCACTGTTCTAGATGAAGGGAATCAAACAGAAGGAAGCAGCCAGGAGCTGTCATTTACTAGCAATTTAAACCATATTATTTTTTTTTGTAAATGTCAGTTTTGTTGTAGTGGGTTGTATACACTGTACATTGTGCCACTTGACAGGCATTTTAAGAAGGCACCCCAGGCATTTTATTAAATACATTTTTTCGTTTTACATTTCAAGGCACCAAATATTCAAGCAGCTCCTTCGAACCATTACAGAACACTTTGCAAAACCTTGATCTATATAATGGGCCCTCTACTAGCCCCCGTCGACGTACAACATCTAATTCTCCACAAAGTGCGTCTAAGCCTGGAACTGACAGAAGCAGACAAAGCAGACTAAGTGCATCAAAAAGGGGTGTATTCAAATCTCCAGACCTAGACCCACCAGACAAAATGGACTGAACGCATTTTGCATTTCTCTCTGAAGCTCACCTACCTTATCTTTAATTTTAAATATTTCAAGTTCTTAATATGTTATAAGTTAAAGTATATAACTTTACATTCAAATATTCATATATAATTAATTAAGGATTTGTTAAAAGGAATACTATTTAATCTGACTCTTATGTTTGCTTATTTTTTAAGGAATATAGCCAAAACCAGATGTCTAAATAGAATTTTTTTATTTTTTCATAAAATTTGGCCGCGGGGGACCCGAGAATTGGTCACTGCTGCAACAATTTTTCCTAGGACTCTCCTCCACTTACAGTGTGAGGGGCCTCCTCGGATAGACTTTGTGCCTCTGAGCTAGAAAATTTGCGTGCTCAGTACGCCATTGTTTTATTTTTATACATATATTAGTAATTATAACTTATTTTAAATATATGACTCTTATTATTTCTTTCTTCTCTCATAATCTATTTCTCCTTTTTTCTTTTATCCAATCTTTCCCTGGGGTTTCTTTGATTCCACACCTGATAACAGAAATATATTGATATATCTTACATATATCTTATGTAAAAATTATATATGGCTCCTTTTAATGTCCTAACCTTAAATGTCCAAGGTCTAAACATTCCTCATAAGCGAACTAAAGTATTCAGATCTTTATCCTCCTCAAAAGCCTATATAGTGTGCCTCCAAGAGACGCATTTTACTGAAACTTCAACCCCTAAATATTTTGGGACATGCTACCCCAAGTTTATACTGCTTCAGCTAAATCAAAACGCAGAGGAGTACCAATAGCATTTCACCGAACTACATCTTTTTCCCTCATAACAGAGATCAAAGATCCAGAAGGCCGCTATCTCATACTTTTGGGACACCTATGTGATATCCCACTCACAATTGTTTCCTATTATGCTCCTAATAAAAGACCAACATCATTCCTCTCCCACTTGCTACAAGTAATAGTTTCGCATAAAATGGGCACACTTTTGATATGTGGTGATTCAAATCAAGTTCTATACCCCTATCTAGATAAATCCCCTACTCCAACCATATCCAGCTCTCAATCTCGTATGTTTCAAAAACTTCTTCAACAACATTCACTGCTAGATTCCTGGCGTGAAATAAATTCTTCAAAACGTCAACACACTTTTTACTCCCACCCACATAAATCTTTTACCCGTATTGACCATATCCTAATATCTATAAGTATGTCACAAGAATAGCTCAACCCTTATATTAAACCTTATACTTGGACAGATCATTGTATGATAATTTCAACCTTTACTTCTTTAATCCCAAAAGCTCAAGACCTCACATGGCACATAAACGATTCAATTCTTACACACCCATCACATTCATCTGACTTAGAATCAGCAATAAAAGAATATCTGGGAAACAATGATACTCCTGATATATCCCCATTTACATTGTGGGAAGCCCATAAACCTGTTCTTAGAGGGGTCTGTTTATGGCAAGCATCATACCTTAAAAAAGAAAAACAACAACTACAACAAAAACTAGAAAAAGAATTTAATAACTGCCACACAAATTTTCAATCAAACCCTGTTACAGTGTCAAAAGCACAACTTGATAAGGCAAGTTTAAATCTTGACCTATTCCTATCAGAATCGGACAAAACAATACGTAAATCTAAACATAAATTCTACTTTAAAGCTAATAAACATGGCACCCTTCTTGCACATGCGCTTCAAAAATTAAATAACCCCTTTAAGTCAATTCGCCTAAAAATACCCCATGATAAATACACTAGTAACCCAGTAAAGATATTACACACCTTTAATAAACATCTTACTTCTTTATACAAAAAAAGAAGGATCCTTCAACCGATCCTCAGATTGGTCGAGTTCAATACGATAACCTTGAAAGTCCTATTGAACCTATAGAAATCGAAATAGCAACTAAATCCCTTAAGTTAAATAAATGACCAGGCCCTGACAGATTCTCAGCCCTCTACTATAAAAAATGTTCCCATATTCTTACTCCCATCCTGACAAAAGCATTTAACTCCCTACTTAACAAACAATCCTTCTGACGGGAAACTTTAACAGCAATAATTTCAATGATCCCTAAACCTCAGTCTGATGACTCATCTTGTACTAACTTTAGACCAGTGTTTCTCAACCCTCTAGTGCAGTGACCCCTTGATAAAATTTCCCAAGTTGTGAGGACACTTAACAGTAAAATTATTTTTGTAGCGTGGGTTGTCAGCACCCAAGACAAAACAAGTAATTTGCGTCCCCTAACCCACAGACATTTAGTTCTCCCTTCCACTCGTACAGTATTAAAACCCCTTAGGGTACATTTTAATTTTATTTCTCTTTGTTTTCCTTTTGTTCCCTTTTATCTCTCTCTGCTAATTTCTTGTTTTTTTTTTTTTCTCCATTCCTCTCTCTAGCCATCTTTCTTGTTCTTTTTTTCTTATTCTTTCTCTCCCTTTTTCTTTGTTCCTCCATCTCTTTTCCTCTCCCTTCCATGTATTGTCTATTTTTATTACTTCTCTTACACCTTAGTGGGGGAGTGGGGGGAATGGGATGAATGGCAGTGCTGGGGGGAGTTCTGATCAGCCAACTTAGGTGCTCTTGATCGAGGTCATCTGCTGTAGTGGGGACTTTTAATGGCAACTATAATCACAGGTAGTGTTACTCACTGTGTCTCCGACTTTGTGGTGTCTTGTAGCAGTGACACCTATGCCGAAATCAGGAGATAGGGTCTCCTACAGCCCCTCCCAATTCACATTCGTCACCAGTCAGCTGACCTCTAGTCTCTACCCCCCAGCCATGCCGTGAACTGAATGGGCGGGTGCAAAGAGGCTGAGTAGGCAGCCACAGGCTCCTAGAAAAAACCCAACAGGGTGGTCACAATCTTCAGGGACAGCCCTGCTGGGCGGCTGCAAAAAGGCTGGGAGAGCTGTGCGGGCTTCAGGAACAGCCCAGGATTCGGTGACCCCTGGCAAATCATCATTTGACCCCCGAGGGGGGTCAAATGGTTCATTAATTAATTGGTTCATTAATAAACAAAGATCAAGTAGGTTTCATCCCTTTACGACAAGCAGCAGATAATGTCCGTAGAGCATCATTATTGATTCAAGCAGCTAAAACAAGGCGAATACCTCTGTGTCTCCTGTCATTAGATATCAAAAAAGCATTTGATACAGTGACGTGGCCCTACTTAAATTTCACTCTACAAAAATGGGGCTTTGGCCCTCATTTTCTAAGCTGGGTCACTTAACTTTATAATAATCCCAAGGCATGTGTTAGATATGCAGGATACAAATCAGACATATTTGACATAAATAGAGGAACACATCAAGGTTGTCCTCTCTCCCCACTTTTATTTGCCTTACTTATTGAACCTCTTGCCCAGGCTCTCCGTACAGACCCTTCAATCAAGGGCATAGATTTAGTAGGCCATCAACATAAATTATGTCTATTTGCTGACGATATATATATTTTACCCCCGCAAAGACTACAACAAGCTCAAACATCTCTCCCTTTTACATGGTCAACGTCTCACCTCACATATCTAGGTATTACTCTTACCCCCAATCTATCTGATATCTTCTCTGCCAACTATCCTCCACTACTACGAAAAATAACTAATTTTCTTAAACAATGGTCCTCTTTGCCAATATCATGGATTGGTAAAATAAATGTAATAAAAATGACTGTATTACCTAAAATGTTATATCTCTTTCGCGTATTACCCATTCCTATCCCGGCATACATCCTTAGGAACCTACAACGTAAAACACAAGCATTCATATGGAGCTCCTTAAAATCTCGCTTACCTACCCACACTCTTTATCTTTCTAAACTTAAAGGAGGATTAGGTTTCCCTAATTTTACTGATTATTTCCATGCAGCACAAATAGCCCATATTCCTAAATATCACACGAAACACGAGATCCCCCTCTGGGTAGCGATTGAATCAATCGACTGTGATCCGATCTCCATACCAAATCTAATATGGTCTACATCTTCTGACTATAAAATAATAAAAAATAGGATTACTAAACATACAATTGCTATATGGGATAGATTCAAAGTAATCAAAAGACAACAATCTCCGCATATACCTCTTGTATCATGTATTAGAAATCCACTTTTCTACCCGGCTCATACATCTCCTAAAACTTTTAAAAAATGGATTTCTGCTGATTTAACACAACTCTATGACCTGATAACGACCACTTTACTTAAAACATTTCCTGAAATATGTGAAACCCATCAATTGCCAGATTCAGAACTCTTTTGTTATCTACAGATCATTTTTTTTTTATGCCATTTATACAAGGCAGAGATAATCTATGTGACATAACGCATTTTGAACGTATTTGTAAAAATGACCCCCATTCAAAGGGGCTTGTGTCAATGTTGTATAGTCACCTGAATGCTTTGCCTGATACAAAAACACCCTCCTTTGTGGAAAAATGGGAGAATGATCTTGGTTTTCACATGGACTCATCCAAATGGGATAAAGTCTGGGCCAATACCAAAATATCTTCTCATAATGTAGTAGCCTTAGAGGCGAACTATAAAGTACAGTGGGCAAAAAAGTATTTAGTCAGCCACCAATTGTGCAAGTTCTCCCACTTAAAAAGATGAGAGAGGCCTGTAATTGTCATCATAGGTATACCTCAACTATGAGAGACAAAATGTGGAAACAAATCCAAACAAACACATTGTCTGATTTTTTAAAGAATTTATTTTCAAATTATGGTGGAAAATAAGTATTTGGTCACTATCAAAAGTTCATCTCAATACTTTGTTATATATCCTTTGTTGGCAATGACAGAGGTCAAACATTTTCTTTAAGTCTTCACAAGGTTGTCACACACTGTTGCTGGTATGTTGACCCATTCCTCCATGCAGATCTCCTCTAGAGCAGTGATGTTTTGGGGCTGTCGTTGGGCAACATGGACTTTCAACTCCCTCCAAAGTTTTTCTATGGGGTCAAGATCTGGAGACTGGCTAGGCCACTCCAGGACCTTGAAATGCTTCTTACGAAGCCACTCCTTCATTGCCCGGGCAGTGTGTTTGGGATCATTGTCATGCTGAAAGACTCAGCCACGTTTCATCTTCAATGCCCTTGCTGATGGGAGGAGGTTTGCACTCAAAATCTCACGATACATGGCCCCATTGATTTTTTCATGTACACGGATCAGTCGTCCTGTTCCCTTTGAAGAGAAACAGCCCCAAAGCATGATATTGCCACCCCCATGCTTCACAGTAGGTATGGTGTTCTTTGGTTGCAACTCAGCATTCTCTCTCCTCCAAACACGACGAGTGTTTCAACCAAACAGTTCTACTTTGGTTTCATCTGACATTCTCCCAATCCTCTTCTGGATCATCCAAATGCTCTCTAGCAAACCTCAGATGCCCCGGACACGTACTGGCTTAAGCAGGGGGACACATCTGGCGCTGCAGGATCTGAGTCACTGGTGGCGTAGTGTGTTACTGATGGTAGCCTTTGTTACGTTGGTTCCAGCTCTCTACAGGTCATTTACTAGGTCCCCCGTGTGGTTTTTGGATTTTTGCTCACCGTTCTTGTGATCATTTTGACCCCACGGGGGGAGATCTTGCGTGGAGCCCCAGATCGAGGGAGATTATCAGTGGTCTTGTATGTCTTCCATTTTCTAATTATTGCTCCCACAGTTGATTTTGTCACACCAAGCTGCTTGCCTATTGCAGATTCCCAGTCCTAGTCTTCCCAGCCTGGTGCAGGTCTACAATTTTGTTTCTGGTGTCCTTCGACAGCTCTTTGGTGTTCAGCATAGTGGAGTTTGGAGTGTGACTGTTTGAGGTTGTGGACAGGTGTCTTTTATACTGATAACAAGTTCAAACAGGTGCCATTAATACAGGTAATGAGCAGAGGACAGAGGAGCCTCTTAAAGAAGAAGATACAGGTCTGTGAGAGCCAGAAATCTTGCTTGTTTGTAGGTGATCAAATACTTATTTTACACCATAATTTGCAAATAAATTCTTTCAAAAATCAGACAATGTGATTGTCTGGATTTGTTTCCACATTTTGTCTCTCATAGTTGAGGTATACCACTGATGACAATTACAGGCCTCTCCCATCTTTTTAAGTGGGAGAACTTGCACAATTGGTGGCTGACTAAATACTGTTTTGCCCCACTGTACTTATACGTTGGTATCGGGTCCCCATTAGGATTGCAAAATATGTTCCACAATACTCTATACTTTGCTTTCGCGGCTGTGGTGATCTAGGAACGCATTTTCATATCTTTTGGGATTGCCATATAGCAAAAAATTATTGGAAAGAAATATTCATAATGCTCTCTTAATTATTGAAGAAAACTATCATCCCAGATCCGACAATTGCGCTTCTAAATTTAAAGCCTACCCAAATCTCCTATACCCAATTTAAACTCCTTCTACAAATTACCACAGCCGCAAAGCAGACCATCGCCAAAGCATGGAAGTCCTCATCATTAATGCTTTCTGAAACTACGAATAGAATACATCAGGCCATGATCCTCTCGAAAACAGATGCCATATCCAATGATAACATACCTAAATTTGAGAAAATTTTGAGTCCTTGGGTGACCCGCTTTCTTTCTCCTAATTTTGACACTTCTTTACTAAGACCTTGGTAAATATATAACTTTGTTTTGAATAACTGATAAAAAGATACTATGTACATATTGTTACTAAGAAATCCCCGTAAACCTCTACTAATCCAGACTTTTTTTTTTCTTCTTCTTATCTTTACTTTCCTTTAAATCTTTTCTTTTCTCTTTATTCTATCCTGTCTTCTCCTATTTATTTTTACATAACGAAATGGTAGCGAAACATTCACTTTTATAATGTTCAACTATAATACAATAATAGATAGTAAGCTCTAATGTTCTATTACAAATAACTGAATCTCGTAGTAATTAATATTATTTCTTTATTACATATTACTCAAAGTTAAAAGTTTAACAACTTTTTCATTTTTTGTTGCTCTTGATTATATAATTGTTAAAATTGATTGTAACACCTTAGTCTTTCTAAAACATATAGCCTATTTAAGTCTTTCATTGCTTGTAACTACAAGAAATACTAAGATCTGATATGTAAATTCAACTAATGCTACCATTTAATGTAAACAATATTTTTTTAATTGTACCAATGTTTATATTTTCAAAATCAATAAACAAATTTGACAAGAACATGGAACTAAAGGTATAAAAACAACAAACCGCAAACAGACAGGATTGCTATTGTTATCTCAGAAGAGACATTTTATTTGGAGTATGGAAACTCATATTGATCTACAGGTTGAGAAACAGGCAGAAAGAAAGTGACAGCCCTAAATGATGAAGCAAAACATTACATGACATCAAAGAACTTCTCCAAACATGTCAGCAAGTAAGTGAAAAAACAATTCAAAGGTGGCTATTTTATGCTGAATTGAAAGCAAAAATACCAAAGTAAAAGCCATATTTGAATGTTACTCAGAGGAGAAGACGTGTTTTATGGGCCAAAAGAACATTGTCACTAGACATTTGAAGACTAGGATAATATGGAGCAATCACACTAAAATATACATTTTTGAGAGTGATGGTGTGAAATATATTTTTTGAATTACTATTAAAGAACTGCTTCCATATAATATTGAATACAATGGTAATAAAATGTCCTTCTTCCCGGACTTTTCAGTCGAAGTACAGAGACAGAGGGCGAAATTTGTCAAGGTAAAGCGCAGGCTACGGGCATTGAAAATCACATACTCAATGCTGTTTCCTGCCAAATTGCGCATCACTGATGAAGATGCAGTTCAGTTTTTTGATACTCCGGGTGCAGTGAATATTTGGTTGGATAAGATAATGGGTAATGGGGCGGGGACGGTAATGGGATGGGGGGCAGGAATGTTTCTATTATAGTGTGGATGAGGTGGTGTTTTTTTTCTTTCTTCTGGGGGGGTGAGACATTCTAGCATCCAACCCACCCCTCTCTCTCTAGACTTTGTATGCTACTGATGTGACTTCGAGCCTTGCCACAATGGATCCCCTGTATGTGTGGACAAGAGTTGTGAAGTTGGTGCCTCCCTGCATGGGGAGGGTATTTAGCTAATTGTGGGTGTTTCCAGATACAGGTTAGATTGGGGGAGGTGGGTGGGAGGGGTGATGGGAAGTGTGGTAGTGTTTTGGGGGAAATTGTTTTTTTCTCCTCTTTCTCGCTCTTCCTCTCTCACCTTTCTCTTCGAGAAGTGGTATATTATTTTATGGAGGGTATCATAACAATTAATGACCTAATGGGCTTATTCTGTGTTCATAGGACATCGGTATTGATGACAAGTAAAATCAAGGTGATGTCCTGGAATGTGACTGGTTTGGGGGACAGGAAAAAAACACATTGTTTGGTACATCTAGATATAGGTGTCAGTACCATGCCACCTATTCTACATACTCACGAGGAGTAAGAATTTTGATTTCTAGCTCCCTTTGTTTTTCAAGCAAACAGTGTATCAAAGACCCTGATGGTCACTATTTAATGCTTTTATGGAGAATGGAGGTACCAGTGCCATATTGTGCTTGGATGCCCAGAAGGCTTTAGATATGGTGGAATGGGAATATTTGTGGATGGTACTTACTGCTTTTGGTATAGGTCCGGGATTCTTATCATGGCTGAAATTGCTGTATAAGGATCCCAAGGTTGAGAATTAATAATACTATGTCTCCATTTTTTTCATTATCTAGAGGGACTAGACAAGGCTGCCCTCTGTCCCCATTACTGTTTGCTTTGGCAACAGAACCTTTGGCTATTGCCATAAGACAGTCAGAAGGGATAGTTGGGTTTCGCCGTTCAGGAAGGGAAGAAAAAATTGCCCTATATGCAGACAATTCTCTTATTTTTTGGGGGATATTACAAAATCATTAGTGGGACTTATGACACTTATTTCTATGTTTGGGCAGTTGTTGGGTTTTCAGATTAATTGTGAGAAATCAATATTGATGCCATTGGATGATACGGAAATCTCCTTACCAGACCAAGCTGCGCAAATTCAAATAAAACATACAGTTACATATTTGGGGATTGAGGTAACCCGTAATGTAAAGGATTATATTGAACTGAATCTTAAACCATTATTGCTTAAATTTAGGTATAAGTGCCAGAGTTGGTGTAAACTTCCACTAACAGTGATTGGCAGAGCGAATCTCATTTAAATGATCTGGACTCCACAATTACTGTTTACTTCATAATTCTCCCATTTGGATAATATCGTATTGGTTTAGGAAGGTTGAATCTCTCTTTTGAGAACTTATATAATGGAAAAAATAATCCCGTATAAAGCTAACCAGCCTAATGTTAGCTAAAGACGCAGGGGGACTCGCTATCCCACATGTTAAAAGTTATTTCTTATTCTTACCCTTACAACTACAACAATTTTTTGGTTGGACGGATATTGCGGTTCCTGATCCTATACACGGTCTACTATTGCCGTTGTGTAGGGAATATACACTGATCCCCTTGGACAAAAAATTTGCGAGGGGATAAAGGGTTTTCGACAGGTAAACTTTTTGATAAAGTATGGCAAGAAATGAAAAGCATTACTAACATTACGGGTTATATATGTTATACCCCGATATGAAATAAAGAAAATTGTGCGGAATTGCAGAAACTGGAAGGGTTCGAGTTATGGCAAAAACATGGGTTAAGATATTTGAAGCAGCTGTTTCAGAATGATCATTTGAAAGGTTTACTCAAATCATGGATGAATATGGAATTCCAAAACAAAGGTTTTTCCAATATCTTCAACTCAGGCATTCCCTACAGGCTCAGGCCCATTCTTTTGAATTTAAACTTAATCAAGCTACAAAAATATCATTATTAGATGTTAAAGGGCATAAGCAAGGTCTTATATCATGACTATATGGGGTACTATACAATACGTTTCAAGGTTCTGTAGATATTACTGCAAGGGCTCGAGACCTGGGACCATTATCAGATGACCATTGGACAAAGGCTCTGTCTATGGTCCCTAGTGTATCGATGTCCACTACGCAAAAACAAACGCAATTATTCATTTTACATCGGTCGCATTATATTCCTGAGAAACTATTTAAATGGAAACATAGAGATTCCCCTCTCTGTCCTCTGTCCTGCTACAGACTTAATACGTATGTTATAGAGATGTCCTAAACTCCACCGACATTGGCAGGGCATAATCAAGAACGCCTCAGACGACGTCCTATGACGAAACGCATAAGACAGAGCTTAGTACGCACCTATGTCACTTCCAATCTGTGTTTTTTCCAGTCTGTGTCACGTACCTTACAGCGGAGTCTGAAATGACGAGGGCGGCCTCTTGCACGGTCCCGGTCCTAGCGTCCCTGGAGGTTGAGACAGGGTTGCTAGGGCGGCGGAAGGGTGCAGGTGCCCGCTGGCAGGATCAAGAACCCAGAAGTCTTCAGAAGGAAGCTGAGATGCTGATCCCTGGATGGATGCAGGAGAGGTCCAGCAGAGGAACTTGCAGGTCAAGGCAGGCAGGAGTTGGCAACGTGCTGGCAACGAGGTACACAATCGGCAGGCAGATACGTGGTCAGGGACTAGCGGAAGTTGGCAACAAAACTGGCAGCGGGGTACCGAATCGGGAGACAGAGCCGTAGTCAGGAGTCCAAGCCGGGTTCAGTACAGGAAGCAAGGCAGGCAGAGATGTAGGGGTGATCCGAGAGGGTAGTCAAGGCAAGCAGAGGTTCAAGATCAGGGTCAAGTAAACAAGGCAACAGCAAGGGTTCAGGAACGAGCTGAAACAATCCAGCACTGATGCTAGTCTGCTGATCGTTTAAATAGGGTGCCTTGCGCCGTGATTCGTTGGTGTGCGAGCGTGCACGCGCTGATGTGCCCTCGTTCGTACGATCGCACTACGTGCGTGTCTAGTCCGGGGCTCGCTCGTTCTTACCGTACGTCCGGCTGGCACCCGGGAACGAGCGTTTGTGATGGTTCTCTGACAGTCTGTGGAACGCGCGCTGGTTTAGACGACTATATTGCATTTTATCTTCCTTGATTTTGCTGGTTGGGCATAAGGTTTGCCCCATTTTGTTACTGTGTGACTAATAAATATAGTTTTAATCAAACGGAGTCACGCTATGAGTACCCATTTTTTATGTCCATTTACATGAGGATATCCTTAACCTGGTGTACCAGAGATGGTGATTGGTGCAGGAACTTGATTACACGCGCTTTACCCCTGCAGGGGTACAAAGATCTGATGAGTGTGGAACTGAAGGGGAGCACTACTGTCACTTCATCAATTTGCTGCACTGGAGTCATGAATAAGTGTATGCACAGAGCACTTTGGACATCTGCACAAGTCACTTGGAAATATTGCATATATTTTAAAGACTGCATTTTTCATTATATACAGTACACCCATCACATTTTTGTAAATATTTTGTTATATCTTTTCATATGACAACACTGAAGAAATGACACTTTGCTACAATGTAAAGTAGTGAGTGTATAGCTTGTATAACAGTGTAAATTTGCTGTCCCCTCAAAATAACTCAACACACAGCCATTAATGTCTAAACTGCTGCCAACAAAAGTGAGTACACCCCTAAGTGCAAATGTCCAAATTGGGCCCAATAAGCTATTTCCCCTCCCCGGTGTCATGGGACTCATTAGTGTTAAAAAGTCTCAGGTGTGAATGGGGAGCAGATATGTTAGATTTGGTGTTATCACTCTCTCATACTGGTCACTGGAAGTTCAACATGGCACTTCATGGCAAAGTACTCTCTGAGGAAATTAAAAAAAGAATTGTTGCTCTACATAAAGATGGCCTAGGCTATAGGAAGATTGCCAAGACCCTGAAACTGAGCTGCACCATGGTGGCCAAGACCATACAGCGGTTTAACAGGACAGGTTGCACTCAGAACAGGCCTCGCCATGGTCGACCAAAGAAGTTGAGTGCACATGCTCAGCATCATATCCGGAGGTTGTCTCTGGGAAATAGATGTATGAGTTCTGCCAGCATTGCTGCAGAGATTGAAGGGGTGGGGGGTCAGCCTGTCAGTGCTCAGACCATACACCACACACTGCATCAAATTAGTCTGCATGGCTGTTGTCCCAAAAGGAAGCATTCTAAAGATGATAAACAAGAAAGCCCGCAAATAGTTTGCTGAAGACAAGCAGACTAAGGACATGGATTACTGGAACCATGTCCTGTGGTCTGCTAAGACCAAGATAAAAGTATTTGGTTCAGATGGTGTCAAGCGTGTGTGGCGGCAACCAGGTGAGGAGTACAAAGACAAGTTTGTCTTGCCTACAGTCAAGCATGGTAGTGGGAGTGTAAAGGTCTGGGGCTGCATGAGTGCTTCCAGCACTGAGGAGATACAGTTCATTGAGGGAACCATGAATGCCAACATGTCCTGTGACATACTGAAGCAGAGCATGATCCCCTCCCTTCAGGGACTGGGCTGCAGGGCAGTATTCCAACATGATAATGACCCCAAACGCACCTCCAAGACCACCACTGCCTTGCTAAAGAAGTTGAGGGTAAAGGTGATGGACTGGTCAAGCATGTCTCCAGACCTAAACCCTATTGAGCATCTGTGGGGCATCCTCAAATGGAAGGTGGAGGAGTGCAAGGTCTCTAACATCCACCAGCTCCGTGATGTCATCATGGAGGAGTGGAAGAGGACTCCAGTGGCAACCTGTGAAGCTCTGGTGAACTCCATGCCCAAGAGGGTTAAGGCAGTGCTGGAAAATAATGGCACTTTGGGCCCAATTTGGACATTTTCACTTAGGGGTGTACTCACTTTTGTTGCCAGCGGTTTAGACATGAATGGCTGTGCGTTGACTTATTTTGAGGGGACAGCAAATTTACACTGTTATACAAGCTGTACACTCACTACTTTACATTGTAGCAAAGTGTCATTTCTTCAGTGTTGTCACATGAAATGATATAATAAAATATTTACAAAAATGTGAGGGGTGTACTCACTTGTGTGAGATACTGTATATATATATATTTTTTTTTTCACATAAGGACACTTTGTTTTTTGATTTATTATATTTTTTGAGAATTACTATTTTTAGAAGAGTATATATTTTTGCATATATTCACGGTTTCTATTTGAAATGAATCGTGTGTTCGTATAATCTTTCACATGTATGGTAAATCTGTGTCACATATTTGGTGATATATTAGCACATTGCATTTTATAGTTTATAGTTTAATAATCATTAGCATTTATAGTGGTTTAATGCACTACACTATTGCGGATCATTTAAACAATTACACTCACTGATGCAAAGTGTAATACACTTCTGAAGGTCTCGCTTCAGTAAAGGGGCAGTGCCACCTTCCTCTTTCCCATACCTCTGTATTAAGTTTGTTCAGAATAAAATTGCCACTAGAACCTGGCATCTGTTTATTAAACATAATAGAGGAATCTACTATTCCAGATTGTGCTTATATTACAATAGTAAAAAGTCTGTTTCAAGCTCATAAGTTAATATGAAATGGATTTCAGTACTGTATATCCATCAACAGTGGAGGATTGGAAAACGCAAATAAAGGAAACCCTGTGTAGAGAAATATATTTTTCTACATCAAGGTTGCCTACGGAAATTTGAGACTATATGGAGAGGATGGATGGATGCTCTAGGCCCTAATCTGGAAAGAGCCATATAGGATGAGAAGGGATATAGAGAGAAAGGATTGAGTAGGGGAGTGCGGGGGGGGGTTGTTTTTTTTTTGTGTTTATGGTTTATTCAATGATATGTGTATTAGGATTGCATTTGGGTAGTATGTATATATTGCATTTTGATTTGTCTATTGTATTATAAGGAAAAAATTCTCAATAAAAATTGACTGGATTTTAAAAAAAGATCTGCTTCCAGAGTGTACAACAGTGGCAGTGAAGCAGCCTATGAGTATTATTATCTTGGCTTGCATATCTGGTCATGCTATCGGCCACATTTAGATTGTAAAAGGGACACTGACAGAAAAAAATACGTTAGGAGAATATACAAATAAGAACATCTTCCTTGTGCTGTTATTCTCCCACACTGCAAAAAAAAAAAAAAACATTCAGCAACATATTGCTCCTCGCCATACTGCTAATGCTGTAAAAGGACTGGTTTTTACATAGTAATGTTATTGACTGGCTAAAAAACAGCCCAGATCTAAACCCATTGAACACCTCTGAGCAAGACTTAAGTACAGTGTTGAAAAAGAAAGACCTAGAAGCAAATGAGAACTCGTAGAATCTATAATGAAGTGCTGTTATCACATTTTTAGAAGAACATAGAAATATAATGATTCTATGCCAGAAAGGTACAAAGTTGTTATTGCTTCCAAAGGCTATCCATCCAGATATTAACATTGATGTACTTAAAAGCATGCATAATTCTTGTTTGAATAGATATAATATTAAATAATATGAATTGTATTAATAGTATATATAATATAAGTTTCAGATATAATATTAATTAATATTAATATAAAATTGTATTACATTTTTAACAAAATTATATTTAATATACGTTTCAGCACTTTTAGAGTAAATATACAGTATAACTACAAAGTAGACAAATCCAAAACATTTTTTAATTTGTCCACGATTTTGGCCACTGGTGTTTATATGACCATCAATATATCTGCAGAATATTTACTATGACAGCTAGTGGGCTGTTACCTGAATAAGGGTAGGAGGTGATAACCTCAGCTATCAATACACCACTCTGTACGTGACTGAAAGAGGGCATTAAAAATCCACACTTCCAGTACCTAATTGTAAAAACAGGTTAGCAAGGGAGCAATAGCACCCATAGTGCTATTGTTACCCCCAACAGGGCACAAAGATAAAATAATTAATTTTGAATACTAAATTTAAAAAAGTCAATATGATATAGCAGTAGACATGTCAATTATAATATGATTCAATATTTTAAATATTCAACATTCTATTAAATCATTTTTTATTTGTCCTGCAAAACAGTTTGAAATACAAACAGCTACTAGCAATTGGTGATTTTTAGTTTTAACAGTATGCTTGCCTTTAGAATGCTAGCATTACTAGTATGTGACCAGTCCTGAATGTCAGTGGTTCTTCTGTAATTTGTAAAGTTCCTGTATAATATGCTTTAAATAAACATAGATAGGTCATAGGGTAATGTTAGTATTACTCACAACACATTTTACTATATCTATATTTACCAAGAGGCTTTTGAGTTCACTGCCATCTGGCAAGATGGCTATTTTTATATCCTTTGGAATATTTTATTCTCTTCCTTGATCATTCTGAATTTAATTTTCAAGCGTAGAGTTCAATTTTGTTTCCTATGAATAAGTAGCAGTAATCACTTTGTGAAGAATTTCAGGAATATTATTCAGCAGCTACATATTTTTGCACAGAAATCTGGCATAAAAAACTATTAGCAAAAAGTTTTGGGCTGAAGTTCAGTAGTAATGTGTTTTTTTTAAAAAAGAATGATATTAAAGTATAACAGAGATTTAATTTTCTAAAATATATAATAATTTGAAACAGACAACAACAAATTACATAAACATCTACCTTTAGTGCAGACATCTGAGTTCCTGGAATATGACAATAGAGAAAGGCTTTTGTCAGTGCACTACTCTTGCAGTATCAGCATAAGCATTTAACAAAATCTGGCAAACGTGTCTAATTCTGGTTTGCAAGGATCGACATGCAACTATGACTCCGTAGTTCATTGTTAAATCCTGGAGTTACTGGAACATATGTTAAGTAATAGATGGCACATTTGCTACATGCTAACAGACAGATGGGTTTCACTATTGCATACCAAAATACTTTAACCACAAAAGGTGCACACTATATGAACATGTGTATGGCTCTAATATGTTAGCATTGGCAAACTGTTTACCCTTTCTTATTATTGGTGTTTATTATTTTACAATTTTCAATCTTTGTTTCAATAAAGTTGTATGTCTTCTACTACTCTCTCAATGATGTCTATACAAACTAGGACTGCCTTTTTGCATACTTACAATGTATCATGGTGATGTAGTGGAAGATACTGTATGTAACTAGATGTAATGCCTGATGCAAGAGCTTATGTACCCATTAACAACTGTATTAAAAAATGTGTAAATTAATACAATCATCAAAGGAGTAGTATACTTTTAGCAAGAAAGTGAAAAGTGCTTTTACCATTCTGGCTAAAAGTTGAATGCCCCTAAGCCTGGTAGCTAGTTAACCAGCAGAGCTGGTGTAAGTGGAACTAATGATATCATTTCATATATCATAATAATATTGGATGAAGAGCCACCTACTCTAAGGCTTATAATTATAATGTTTAATAAAACATTTAAGATATCTTTATCAAATTTTAGTGGCAGGGTCAGCCGGGTACCAGTGGCAGCACTAAAAGGGCAAAAATGTTGGATGTCCAAAATGTGGAGCTGACTATTCCAGCCACCACTAGTAAGCAGATATATATTGCCACTTTCTTTCTAAACTGAAAGTGAAAAGTCCCTTTAAACAATACGTTTTTCTTAACAGATTGATAATGAATTCTATCATACGAGTAGATTTAACTGTTAACTAAATTGCAACAGAAATCTATCACGTAACATCTTTATTAGTGGTTAAAAAGAATATGTTTGAGTGGCAAATATCTGAAACTGTGCTGACATTCATAGGAACTAGCAGAAACTGAATAATTAATCATTTAGTATGATTAAGGGAATTAGAATGTGATGACTACAGTTAAGTGCCAAAAAGATTGAATCATTACACTTGGTCAGAAAAAGAAATATAAGTTACTCTAATTAATTACTTGAACTTCAATGCTGGTGTCAGAATCTGAACAATTGATTATATTTTAGATTGCAAGCTCTTGTGAACAAAGTTCTCTTTTGAAATATTTTTATGGTATGTTGGAAATTGACTAGATTTTAGCTATGTGCCTCCATAAATTACTTCTACTTTAGAGGGCAGTCTAAAAGTTGTATTGTTTTAAATTCAGCTACATTCAAGCCTAAACCCACCTCTGACACAAAGAAAGAGACACATAACTGTATCCAGATCACAAGCATGTTTTTCACTCCCTTTCCACATCTCTTGGATGAATCAATAACTGATTCCTAAATTTTTTAGATGTATCTGGACTGTACAATGAGCAGGGCACCAGGTACATGCATTTACTAAAGGCTAGGCTGTGGTGAAGGTGGGCCACCTTCTAAGTTGGCACTGTCACTGGCTTTGGGCTGCAGGAGAATGATTGCCTGGAGAACTCTGTGTTTTAATGTGTTCAGGGCTGGTCACTAATTTATTTTGGCTTCTTATGCATAAGTTAGCCCTATAGGAGACCTGGACTGTCTAAGGTGATTGTTGTTATGATAATAGGATTAGCTCTACTGTCTAAGGTGACCTTTGTCTGAGATAATGGGAGTAGCCCTTATCTGATGGTTTGCTGTATAAATTCAGTGTGTTTTTAAAAATAAAGCAATTCAGTTCATTTTTTGGTGTACTCTAAGACTGGCGTTGCCTGGTTCTTGAGGTACTATAGTCAGATCCATTGGTCTCGTGTTCCAGGACTTGGAAAGCAGCTTTTGGTATAAATACCAAAGAGGGTGTCCAGACTCATTGGCAGCGGTGTAATGCTTTCTTGTTCCTGGAACATCCAAACCACCAAAGGGACCTTGTCAGATAGATCTTTGCTACTCCAGCTTTAAGCAAAGTACACTCAAGGATCTACAGGAATCAAAGGGACAGAATGCCAGCGACAAGTCAAAGGCCACCCTAATTGCTGAGTTGATGGAGAGTGACCAGGCAAGAGACCGAAGCAGAGGGCCAGCTATGGAGGGGTCTGGGATGGGTGAACTCCAGTGAGAGATCCAGTAGCAGCTGTCGATATACAGCACCCCTTCCCCCCAAGAGGTGATCACCCAGATAATTGCAGATATATTACACGTCTGAAAATGCTTGAGGTTCAGAAGGAGATTGGGGGTACTGCAACTGCAGAACGGGGTAGCCACAACAAACTTCCCTACGCACCTTTACGACCCTTCCAGGATGGGGTGGAGGAAATCGACTGGTACCTTCATGTCTTTGAGACCCAGTGTGATCTCCAGGAAATTGACGAAGCTGACTGGGTCACTATCCTCATCAGCAAGCTGTATGGTCGAGCACTGGATGCTTTTGAAGCCATACCTGGCGAAGACAAAAAAAGACTACGAGCGAGTCAAGGAGCGGCTGCTGGCAAGATACGCATTCACCCCTGAAGCTGATAGGTCCAAATTTTGCAGCCTACAATGGAAAGAGGGCCAGCCCTATATGGAATGGGCTCATCAGATGTCCCAATCAGTAGATGTATGGTTCTCTGGCTGTCAGGCGGATGCTGCCCAACTGATCTTGCTGGAACAGTTTTACAACCAATCCCCTAGTGAAGTAGGGTCCAAGACCAAAATCCCTTGATGGTAGACAAAGCAGCGGAATTTGCCGACCAGTATATGGATACCCGGAGATCCCTCCAACCGGAGCCTTGCAGCTTCTCCAGACCACCACCACCACCTGCCCATATCTAGCCATCTACCTGGCAGTCAGTCACCATCCCTGCAAGGGCCCGACTGGCTATATCATGAAGACTGGGCCTCGCTGTTATGGGTGTAATCAAATGGGACACCAACGAGCTAACTGTCCTTGGAATGTCAATGCCACTTCATGGAACCGTGCTTCCCCTGGCCCAGCCTGAGCAGCCGCTTATTACCTAGAAGCCGCCTCACCATCTACCTCAACTGGCTGGGATGAAGAGGAATTTGGGCTACTCCATGAGGTGAACCCGATACAAGCTGCTGCTGATGACAACCGCAGGCAACACAGACAGGCCGTATGGGTGAATGGGGGACCCGCTCAAGGACTTAGGGACAGCGGTGCTACTATTACTTTGGTGCAACCCAGGATGGTTACAACAACCGGGAAAACTGGGAGGTCCATAGCTGTGCGAGTGGCTGGAGGCAAAGTTTTACGCATCCCTACCACCCAAGTGCATGGATTGGGGCTCGGGATATAGAGACGTGGAAGTTTGAGCTGTTGGAGATATACCCGCAGATGTTCTACTTGGAAATGATTTGGGACATATTTCTTCATCTTTCCATGTGGCTTTATCCCCAGAAGCCTTCCCTGTGACCACCTGGCAGCAAGCAAGGCGAGCGGAGGAAGCACTCGATGATGGGACCCAGGTGAGGCCTAACTTTCCTAACCCTGACCAGACTGTACCACTCTTTACCTGGGCTACCCCGACTGACTTTACCCGGGAACTACTATCTGACCTGATGTTAGCTAGTTACCGGGAGAGGGCAGGGATGGACCCCGGGGGATTAGAAAGGGAACGGATAGAGTGGGATCAGTAATTACTTTATCGGGTGACTGAAGGGAAGGGATCTCATCCAGCGCCCAAGAAACAGTTGGTTGTGCCACAGAAATTTTGGCGCGACCTGCTTAGCATTGGACATGACATTTCCCTAGCTGGTCACTTTGGAGTGACCAAAACCATTCACCGTTTGACTCAGCTATTTTTCTGGCCAGGGATAACTGGGGATATTAGACAGTATTGTCATACCTGTGATACTTGTCAGCATGTGGGAAAAAAGGGCGACCGAACTAAAGCTCCTTTGTACCCCCTGCTGAGCCCTTTAGCCGGATAGCCGTAGACCTGGTAGGACCGTTACCCCGACCCAGTCCCTCTGGGAAGAGATATACAGTATCTTGACGGTGGTAGATTATGCTACTCGTGAATAATATAAAATTTAATCTTAAGCTGAATGGTGAAAAAACAGTGAAAAAGAAAACTAAAGCAGCTGCCACACACAAAGTGCTACTCACTAGAAATGTAAAATTATGAAAATGTGGTGCTCGAAAATGTTATTAAACATGTGTAACCAAGTGTAGATGAGTGCAGATGTGAATATACAAAGCAAAAAATATGTAAATAAAATCCAAATAAATGTGCTGAATGTTCTGATCCGCAATGGGAAAAAAACTTTTGAAGTGCAATGGACCACAGACGCTCCAGGACTTTTCAGGTGCAGAAACGCCGCCCCCACATGTGTCCCCACTCACCAAATGGCGATGACCCCCAGCTTTGCAGTCTGGGGGTCACTTGAGGCTTATGCGATGGTATCCAGAGAAGCTCAGGAGTGGTGTTGTGCATATCAGATCAAAGGATTTCTTGTTGGAATTTCTCAGCAGAATTACCAGGCACCAAAAAAGGATAAAAAAATGGATCCAATAGTGAAAAGTACCGTTAAAAAAGGGATTTATTCCATATACAAATGGGTACATACAAAATAGTTAATAAAAACAGGCATGTAAAGGGATTAGAGATGGATCCGGACGATGCTCACGACGTGCGTTCCAGAAACCAGGAAGTGCGTTCCAAGGAGCAGGAAATGACGTCGGTGCCACAGGAAATACGTCGACATGTTTCGCCAACCTACAGGGCATTATCAAAGACCTAATTCCCGGCCCACTCAACCGTCTTCCCCCACACAGAGGACTAATCACCGTCCACATGGGAACCATGCTGATGATGAAATGAAAAAAGACAGAGTTGAGGAGCATTAGAGAGGAGGTAACCTCAAGCGAGCTATTTCTCGTAATGAGACCCAGTGGATCCATCGTTTAAAAACGATGAGCCCCCGAGAGTTAAACATTGAATTGGATCTGAACTGTTTCCTGTCGAATTTTTAGAACAATATAGTGCTTTTTATCCATTGTATTTTTCTTTTTTCTTTCTATTTTTTTTTTATTGATTTATTTCTACTTATTTTTATTTTTAATTTTATTTTTATTTTTTTATTTTTATTTTTATTTTTTATTTTCATTTTTATTTATTTTTTTTATTTCATTTTCGATATTAGTCCTTTTATATCTCTTTTTTCGGCTTGTATGTATATTAATTTTATTTTGCATGTAAATGTATTCTCAGTGAGCTCCATGGTTTAGCCAAAATGACGTCTTTAGTCCTTGGAATCATTTTTGCAGATTGCTATTTGCACTTTTTTGGTCTCTCCCAGCGGCTGTGCTCTGCCTGTGGGAGCGACCTTTTTTCATTTCACCATCAGCATGGTTCCCATGTGGATGGTGATTAGTCCTCTGTGTGGGGGATGTTTCCTCCTTTCCTCTATTTAAGACGGTTGAGTGGGCAGGGAATTAGGTCTTTAATAACGCCCTGTAGGTTGGCCGGATCCATCTCTAATCCCTTTACATGCCTGTTTTTAACTATTTTGTAAGTACCCATTTGTATATGGAATAAATCCCTTTTCAAACGATACTTTTCACTATTAGTTCCATTTTTTAATCCTTTTTTGGTGCCTGGTGATTCTGCTGAGAAATTCCAACAAGAAATCCTTTGATCTGATGTGCACAACACCACTCCTGAGCTTCCCTGGATACCATCACATAAGCCAGACTGCAAAGCTGGGGGTCATCGCCATTTAATAACATTTGCGAGCGCCACATTTTCATAATTTTAGATTATGCTACTCGTTACCTGGAGGCAGTTCCTCTGACAAACATCAATGCAGATATGGTAGTGGAGGCCCCGCTCCTGATCTTTGCCAGGGTTGGTTTCCCTCAGGAGATTATCTCGGACCAAGGGGCTCAGTTTACTGCGGACCTGACCAGGCAGTTGGGGAAGCTCTGTGGAATTAAGCCTATACACAGCTCTCCCTACCACCCCCAGACTAACAGACTATGTGAGCGGTTCAATGGAACGCTGAAGCAATTATTGTGGATGTTCGCAACTTCTCACCAGGATTGGGAGAAATTTCTGCCACACCTTCTGTTCGCTTACAGGGAAGTGCCGCAGGAATCTACGGGGTTCTCCCCATTTGAGTTATTATATGGGAGACGGGTGAGGGGGCCACTATATCTACTTAGAGCCCATTGGGAAGGAGGTGTAGGGGCTGAAGATACCTCTGTGCTCGGGTACGCATTAGCGCTCAGGGACTGGCTGAAGGAACTCACGGACACCGTATGGAAGAACCTCCAGACCACACAGGGGTGGCAGAAGCGCTGGTATGATCGTACCGCCCGGAATCGCACCTTGGCTGTAGGGCAGAACATGCTTGCCCTCAAGTCTACCAAGTCAGACAATTTACAGGCCTCTTGGCAGGGACCGTACAAGCCAGTGCAGCAAATATGTGACAATATCTACCTGGTAGCTAGGTGTTTAGATGAAAGAGTCCGGTGGACCTTCCATGTGAACATGCTCAAAGCGTACAAAGAGAGGCCCGAGGAGATAGCTGCCATATGTGCTCCAGCCGGGGAAGATTCTGAGAACCTTCCCCTGCCAGAGCTACCGGTGAGAGACAGGGACAGAGCAGGTGTAGAGACAGTGAGATTAGATGGTCAGCTAGGGCCGGAGCAGCAGGACTAGGCCAAGCTGGTCCTTAGGCAGGGTGAGGACATGTTTTCCACCAACCTTGGATACACTACTATGACAGTGCACCGAGTGGAAACCCCGGGACAGCCATCTATCTGGCAGGCAGCTTAACCTGGTACCTGAGTCAGTGAGAGAGGGTATCAGGTAGCAGATAAAGAACATGCTCGATTTAGGAGTCATCGAGCCCTCAAACAGCCCCTGGACATCCTCAGTAGTGTTAGTGCTGAAGTGGGATGGTGCTACTCGCTTCTGCATAGATTACCGCTGATCAAATGACTGCACCATGACTGACGCCTACCCCATGCCCCGAGCCGATAAACTGTTAGGCCGCATAGCCCGAGGTGATTTCCTAACTACCCTTGGCCTATGCCAAGGGTACTGGCAGATTCCTCTGGACCCGTAATCTGTTCCGAATTCAGCATTCATCGCCCCGTTTGGCTTGTACCAGTCTAAGGTCATGCCATTTGGAATGAAAAATGCTCGGCGATGTTCCAGAGGATGGTAGATCAACTCCTCGATGGCCTTCAGAATTATGCCTGTGCATACCTGGATGACATTGCGATTTACAGCGATACCTGGGAGGAACATCTACTCCACCTGGGTACTGTGTTAGACTACATCAGGGCTGCGAGACTAACATTAGAGCCAGAAAAATGTAGCATAGGAATGTCTGAGGTTCAGTACCTCGGGCATCGGATAGGCCATGAACAACAGCGTCCTTAACCAGCTAAAGTAGAGGCCGCTACTAACTGGCCCACCCCGGACGAAAACCCAGGTCTTGGCATTCCTAGGCACTGCAGGATACTATAGGAGGTTAGTTCCCGACTATAGCACAATAGCTAAACCCCTGACTGACTTGACCAGAAAGAATCTTCCCCGCCAGGTCCTGTGGTCCCCAGAGTGTGAAAATGCTTTCCAGCACCTGAAAAATGCTTTGGTTTCTGCACTAGTTTTGGCTGCTCCTGACCCAAACAAACGTTTTTGTGTACATACAGATGCTTCTACCTTTGGGTTGGGAGCAGTGCTATGCCAAGTGGGAGCCGACAGCAGTGAGCACCCTGTTGCCTACATCAGTCGCAAGCTACTACCCTGGGAGGTGGGGTATGCAGCCATAGAAAAAGAATGTTTGGCGCTGGTGTGGGCCTTGAAAAAACTTCAGCCATATCTCTATGGACGATCCATCACGGTGCTCATGAACCACAACTCTTTGATCTGGTTAAATCGAGTATCCAGGGACAATGGACGCTTATTGAGGTGGGGTCTTGCCCTGCAGCCCTACAACTTTACCGTGCAGTACGGGCCGGGTCGACAAAATGGCAACGCAGATGAACTTTCCCAGCAAACTGAACTTTGACTGTACTATAGCTCCCAGACATCCCCAAGCTGACCTGTATTGGATCTAGCTGGGTGTGCCAGGGGGGAGGGGGGAACAGGGGGGAGTATTGTCACAGACTTTGGGCTGCAGGAGAGCCATTGCCTGGAGAACTCTGTGTTTTAATGTGTTATCCCGACAGGGCTGGTCACTAATTGCTTTTGGCTTCTTATGCATAAGTTAGTCCTATGGGGGGAGCCAGACTGTCTAAGGTGGTCATTGTTGTGATAATAGGATTAGCTCTACTGTCTAAGGTGACCTTTGTCTGAGATAATGGGAGTGGCCCTCATCTGATGGTTTGCTGTATAAATTCAGTGTGTTTCTAAAAATAAAGCAGTTCAGTTCATTTTCTGTTGTACTCTGCTGGTCATTTTTTCTCTGCTGGCTATGTTCTAGTTTTTCTGTGTATCTGGCATCTTAATCCTTTTGTATTAGGGAACATTCACTTTTTTGAGTAGTGTGTAACCTTTTGAGACCGGGGGGGGTGCAGTTTCTTTTTCTTTTTCCTCCGCTCTTTAAGGTTGCTATATGGAATAGAATCTCTTTTTTTGTGTTTCCGTTTTTTGTTTTTAAATAATTTTCTGAACAGGAGATTTTATTGGTCTGAAGTTGCTGAGTCTGATTTTAATGAGATGCACTTGTGCTGTCATGCGATTTATGTGTTATAAATGTGCTTGTAGTTTTTGCAACTTCTGTGGTTTTGACAAAGCACTTCTATAGTGTGAAACGCATCAACCTACCTGCATTTCCCCTGCCTGTACCCACCCAGTGCTTTTAATATTTATGCTTCAATAAAGACTTTATATTTTACTTTCTGTGTTGTTGTGCTGCCGATCCAAAGATTCTCTGTTCCATGGTCAAATGGGTCCATGTCCCCTTTGGTCAAACAAACAACCGACCCTCCAGCACAAGAGGGGTGGCAGCTGTCTATAAGTCAGTTAGATCTCTCACAGCAGTCTGTAATCACAAAATGTCCAGGGACAATTTTTTTGCCCCCTTCCAAGCGACCCCTTTCTCCTGTGATACCAGACTAGATCCTCAGATGATAGCCCCTGAGTCAGTTCTCTGTATCTTCAGCCTCCAGGCCCTCAGGTCGCCCATCTGAGACCTCATGAACAGCAAGTAGATGTCAGTGTTGCCCTTTAGGACAGTAAGCACTCCAAGCTTGATCATCTCTCTGCAGGCAAAGACCCAGAAGCTCACTATCAGCAGCCATCAGGGCCCTGCTCCCTGAGATTGGCCTGGGCTGCATACATTTTCATGCAACCATTTGCATTGCCCCACAGCTATGTTCCAGAGAATTCTACAGCTCTCCAGAAAGCAGAGGGGGCAGTCAAACTATCATAACCGGAAACACTGAACAGACCTAGCTAATCAAACGAAGCTGCACTGGTGACATTGAGCACAGCTAAATTTACCTGACACAGCAATTGCAGCCACACTGGTTACCTAACAAAAACACAGTGAGTCAACACTAAATCCAACTAATCCTAGCACCTATCTAGGAGAGTGCTACACAGGATATCACCACCAGGAAAGCCTACTAACTCACAACACACAGTAGGTGATGTCACTCAGCATGACTTTTTCCGAAGGAAATTCCCATGGGTTTTCAGTCATGATCCTCGGCAGCGGAACAAAGATTCTGTAAAAGGAGTGGTGTTCACTTTCAGAAGTGTTTGAAGTTCCAATTTGCAAGCATGTAGATAGAAAGTTTGCTGTGCCCAGGTTTTTTTTTCCCTTGCCTCACCGCTATGTCCCATGGTGTTTCACAAGTATCAAAAGGAGGGATGATTGATTTGATATGGCATCGTTGCAGCCACCTAAATAGGTTCTTCAGGAAGGTAGACATTCATTGGTTATAAAAACACACCATTAACAGGTTTTGTGGCTATAGTGGCCACTTTGTCAGGAAAAGGTGTACAGTACACGGAATGAAATACGTAAAATATTATAAAATATGCTGACAGTTGAATGAAAAAAAAAAAAAACGTTGCCAGCAATAGAAAAAAGGAAAAAAAGAAAAAGAAAAGCAGAGTGGGGTCCCCCCCAAAATCCATACCAGACCCTTTTCTGAGCATGCAGCCTGGCAGGACAGGAAAGGGGGAACAAGCAAGCACCCCCCCTTCTGAGCAATACCAGGCCACATACCCTCAACATAGGGGGTGTTTTGGGACAGGGGGCTCTGCTCCCCCCACCCCAAATCACCTTGTCCCCATGTTGATTGGGAAAAGGACCTCTTCCTGACAATCCTGGGCTGTGGCTGTGGGGGTTTGTGGCCAGGGGCTTATCGGAATCTGGAGGCCCCCTTTAACAAAAGGGCCCCTCAGATCCCAGCCCCCTATGTGAATGAGTATGCAGTAAATTGTACCCCTACTCATCACCAAAAAAAGTGTTAAAATAAATAAAGACAGGAAGCAGTTTTTGACAATTCCATTATTATAAAAAATAAAAAAACAATGTCGCCCAATGTAGATCCACCATCATCAAACATGATGCCCGCCGCACCATCCTTTTGATACATATATTCAGAATTCCCCTTCCTTCCTCCACATTGTATATGCACCAACCGGGAGAGGAACACTATTGCCGTGACTCCAAGGGAGTAGACATACATCACTACATCAAGAACGATCTGTCAGGATTAGAAGGCCACCTTGACGCTTAAATACAAGAAGCCACAAACCCGATTCATTTCACCACCCAGGATTTCCATTGTCATATATACACGGTGTTACCTTACAGCCGTATGGTAAGGGGCCATTTTGCACTGAAGTGTGGTTGCACAGAAGAGGATAATTCAGCTTGCACATTGCTTCTATTTGCACTGAAGAGGATACATCACTTATAAGAGGGAACCCAGTTTTGGTTTCTTATTTTTCCTTCACCATATGTTTATAAGACTTTTTTATCTATTGAATACGGACTTTTATCACATGTTTTTATTTTCACCATAATTTATCACAGTTATTTGTAAAATTCAAGCAATTTTACTTTATTGTAATATGTAACAGCGCAGCACCATCTATTATATATGTATTTATCCTGTGATTATGGACTGACCTTTTCGGTGCTTGCAGCAGTTAATACCACTTATTTGATTGGTAGCGTGGGAATATTTATATATTTTATTGATCAGTTGTCCTAGTGCTTAGGAACAATGATCGGTCTCCTCCCTCAGGCAGTCCCATCCCCCTACAGGTAGAAACACTCCCTATGTAACACATTTAAACCCTTGATTGCCCCCTAGTATTAACTCCTTCCCTGCCAGTGACATTTATATAGTAATCAGCAGTTTTTTTTTAGCTCTGATCACTATATAAATGTCAATGGTCCCAAAAAAAAGTGTCAAAAGTGTTCAATCTGTCCGCCACAATGTCGCAGTCCCGATAAAAATCACAGATCACTGCAATTACTAGTAAAAAAAAAAATTATAATAAAAATGCTATAAGCATATCCCTATTTTGTAGATGCTATAACTTTTGCGCAAACCAATAAATATACACTTATTGCGATTTTTTTTACCAACTATAGCAAAAAGTAAAAAATATTGGGTTTTTTTCAAAATTGGCGTTTTTTTTTTGTTTATAGCGCAAAAAATTAAAACCGCAGAGGCGATCAAATACCACCAAAGGAAACCTCTATTTGTGGGGGAAAAAAGGCGCTCAATTTTGTTTGGGTACAGCGTCTCATGACCGCGCAATTGTCAGTTAGAGAGACACAGTGCCATATCACAAAAAATGGCCTGGTGGTTAAAAAAGGCCTGGATTCTTTCCTAAATGTACATAATGTAACTGGGTACTGACATTTTTAGGTAAAGTTGATCCAGGGAAAATCCTCTCGGTGGATCAGGAAGGAATTTTTTCCCCTGCTATAGCAAATTGGATTATGCTTTGCTGGGGTTTTTTGCCTTCCTCTGGATCAACTGTGGGTATACCATTGTGTATATGGGATTGTGTTCTTTTTTTGGTTGAACTGAATGGACTTTTGTTTTTTTTCAACCTGACTAATTATGTAACTATGAAATAATTGGTCTTCTGGGTGGGTTTTACAAGGATTTATGTATTTTTATTATAATATGGATGGTAGGTGTGTTGAATTCCCCCACCTTTAGATATTCATCATCTTTTTTTAGCCAGGAGACCGGCTTCAAATGCAAAATGTAGTTTGAAGTTTAGTTCTTCAACAATTAGAGGGAATGGGTTAGTGGTTAGCTTTTCATACAGTATCTCACAAAAGTGAGTACACCCCTCACATTTTTGTAAATATTTTATTATATCTTTTCATCTGACAACACTTAAGAAATGACACTTTGCTGCAATGTAAAGTACTGAGTGTATAGCTTGGGCTGCATACTTGAACTGCTATAGGGTGGTAAGCAAGTGGATAAAGAAGTTTAGGTAGGATCATTATTTTTAAGGCTACAAGTCTACCAATAGCAGAAATTTTGCATTTACTAAGGGAATCTAACTGATGGGGTAGAAAAGTCCAGAAGTAATTGTAATTTAGGTAGACCAGGGAATTTTAGGAAGCAGAGAATTGAATATTTAGGTATTTAACAGAGGAGGCCCAGGGAAAAGGGAAACTCATCTTAATTACTTGTTTTGAAGAAGGGGAAATATTCAGCCCTAAGATCAGTATTAGGTCTTCAAATGTGTGACGTTAGAGCCACCCTGAATGTTGATCGTTATCAGAGCGTGGTCTGACCCGGTAATTGTCTTGATGGTGGAAGAAATTATTTGTTGCAAAGACCTTTTATCAGTCAAAAAGTAATCAATTCTAGAGTACATATGGTGTGGAGGTCACAAGAAAGTAAAATCGAATTTCAAACCATGTTAGCACTGCCAAATATCAACAAATAAGGTCATTTAAAGTATGGCCAGATTTTTTTTTAGCTTTGGAAGCAGTATCCCATGTAGGCTCGCGTACCAGGTTAGTAGTCACCGCTTATTGTGTAAGTGGAATTGTCTGACATTTGGGACATAGACAAAGTACAAAGAATATTATTGATATTCCAATTTATATTACAATATATTAATTAGTGATAATAATAAGTATATCAAAAGTGATCAAGTCCAATAAGTGTGTGTACTCCATGCAATATACACACACACAACACAAAAGTGACTAGTGTCTAGCTCTGTGCTCGATGGCCTCTCACCTTACAGCTGTGGATTAACAGCATAAGTAGACATAATTGTTGGGCCTTCCATGGCTAAGGTGGACAATTCTATAGATCCTCCGACTGTGAAATTCCCAGGCAGTCCCTCCTAGCTCCCTCTGGGTAATGGTATTCCTGGTATTCCTAGATGGGGTCTCTCCACAGGGTGGATATTACTGAATCTTCTATATGGGTAATATGAACTGGGGGTGCCCGCAGGTAACTCCAATAGCATAGGTATGAAAGAAAGGGGGTACCCAGATAGTGTAGTATCAATTTAAAACTTTTTTAATCAATAAAAGCAGCTGAAAATTACTCACATTAAAAACAGCAAACAGTAACCACAACCCCACAAGCGGCAAGCTCATACTCCCGCGTCACTTCTGGTGTGCCTGTCAGAACCAATCCCGATGCGAATCGTCACAGTCACGTGACTTCATCAGGATTGACTTTATCTAGCACATAGCTACACTTAGTATTGTATTTATTTATTTTAGTTTAAGTTCAGTTAATTTTATAGCGCTTCTTATCATTCTTTATACTAATATATACAATAGTATACATTATATTCATTGAAAAGCCCTTGTTCTTATTAATATCCTAATCAAGAAATATTATAGTACAGTAAAACCTTGGATTGTGAGTAACGCATTTTACGAGCGTTACGCAATACGAACTGTTTTTTTAAAAATCTCATTCGATTTGTCTCGCAAGACAAGCATGAGTCAAGCCAATGTAAACTCAGATAATTGGTTCCAGTGTCACTGCTAGTGTATGCAGTACCGCATGTGGTCAGAGGTGGGGGGCACCGGAGACACTCAGAGGCGCTCGGAGACCACTATGAGACACTCTGTTCCGAGTGTCTCAGAGCATCTCTGAGTGGTCTCCGAGCGTCTGAGTGTTTCCGAGTGTCTCCAGTGCCCCCCACCTCTGGCCACATGCGGTACTGCATACACTAGCAGTGACACTGGAACCAATTATCTGAGTTTACATTGTTTCCTATCGGGAAACTCGCTTTGGAATACTAGTGCTTTGGATGACAAGCATGCTTCTGGAACAAATTATGCTAGTAATCCAAGGTACTACTGTAAAAAGAATTTATGTTCTTAAATCATACATACAGAAAACTCAGAATTTTAAGAAATGTGAAACCTTATCCATTTGCGATGGGGGAAGGATAGCCTAATTACTACCTCATGTTAGCTCTCCAAGGCTATGCGTAGAACGCTATAATAAAATGTATATTTTCACATAAGTCTAAAAGTCTATATATTTTACTTTTCACAATCTAGAGAAAATAAATGCATACTTAATAATAATATATACTCATAATATATATAACTCAATCATACTATAAAGACCCAATCCATTCATACATATGTTAGTAATATTAATTGGTAAATATTAGATATTAGATTAAGGAAGGCTTCTAACACAGTTACTGTATTTTTTTTTCCGCTGCAGCAGATGGGGTATAGAAATTTGCTGGCTAAAGTCTACAGCTGAGGTGTGCTACTGGCAGATGTGCTGCAAGGACCCGGGACACCCTGCGCTATAGTGTCATCCCTGTCAATGGAGCCTGCTGAGAGGTCATGAGGTATAGCGGGGCAAACTGAGGTGAGGAGAAGGAACAGAATTGCGCCCCTTTTGTGGGGCTTTCAGGTGCTTTTGCCAACGTGGTGGGAGGATAAATGCCTTGTCAAGCATGTGATACCCAAATGGCTGTTTTTTTTTGCCAAGCTTGATGTGCTTGAGACAAAGTTTGCAAATTGCAACAATGCGATCAGCTGTACATGTACTAAAAAAGGCCCAGACAGCTGAGTTGTGAGAAGTTGGCCGGGAGATAACAGCTCCACAATGTGATGGGCTGCTCTCTACTCTTCCATGATGGCTGCTTCGTTGGGATTGTTCCTCACCCTCACTTTCCTCCTCTGCTCTATCTGGCACCCAAGTCACTTCAGTGACCTCATCATCATCTCCTCCATCCTCATTACCACTGGAGACAACTTGTCAATACACTGCGGCTGGGGGAACATGACTACCAATTTGTATACCAGTGTTCTCCCCTCTCCATAGGCTCAAGTCCCTGCCTTCCTCAACCTCAGAACCAACATCTTAATCAAGTAATAGCTGTGCATCATCAAGAAGCAAGTGTCCGACACTGTGTTCAAATAACTCAGGTGACTCCTCTTATGCCTGATGCTGAGGCTATGGCAGGAATAGTTGTGGACAAGGAAGCAGGTTTAGCCTCTCTGACAGCTGTAGTGGACTGCACACTAGTCCCTGCTTGGGTGACGGAAGGATGAGGAGGATGAGGATGGTTTAGTAAGCCAGTCCACCTCCTCCTTTGCATGCTGAGGCTGGATAGCATGGGCAACATCACTAAACAGAGGAAATGTTGCCCTGCCTGAGGACTGACCACATCCACCTTTGCCTGTGGAGTGGATACATATGCTGCTCGCCCCCTCACAGTGCCATGGGAACGTCTACCTCTCCTTGTTGTCCTTCCTGACATGATGGGAGCTGCTTATTAACAAAATGTAATAAAGATGTGGAAATGTGTACGTGGATGCACTTTAATCAATGGAAAGTGGTGTTTTTTGCACTTTACCTTGAGTAATACACAGACACACTCCACTGATACACTATAATATACTGCAGTAAAAACGCACTGTTGCACTGCAATATACTGCATCAAACGTGCAGTAACGCACAGAAATATACTGCGTTAAACATACACTAATGCACTGAAATATACAGTGTTAAACTTGCAGTTGTGCACTGAAATATACGGTGTTAACCTTGCAGTAGTGCACTGAAATATACGGCGTTAAACTTGCAGTAACACACAGAAATATACTGTGTTAAATGTGCACTAACGGGGGCGTGGCTTGGCAATGGCGCTGTGAGGTTGCTCGAACGGGAGCTCCGTGCTGAAGTCGGGTGACGAACCTTCCCTAGTAGACAGACCTCACGGATCTTACATGTCCGCGACAGCTAAAGCTCCAGGGACACCCACGGCACAAAGGGGAACGGACATAGCGGCATATTTTCTGAGGAATTTGGTGACTCTGTCCCAGGCCCTGGAATCCAAGATGGCGCCACGTGCGCTAACACGGCCGGTACGGCCGCACTAAAGAAAGCAGGCAAAGGTATATCTGGCACGGTCCAGGAGATACAGCAACCTTCAGACCGAGCGGACTCACCCATCCCTTCACCTGAACTGCATGGAAAGGCTTTATCTCAGCTCTCACAGAGGAATGACATGCAGGGGCAGCCATCAGTGGACACATGGAGGGACATTATCTCACTCCTCCCCACTAAGCAGTACATAGCAGAATCAGCTGCAACAATTGTGAGTACCCTTTCCAGAGAGATTCATGATCTCAAGCAAAGAATAGACACGGTAGACCCATGTGTGACTATGGTTGAGTCCTCCTCAAAAGCTATAGAAACCAGAATGGTAGCTTTGGAAGAGACACAATCTAACTATAAACGTTGCCTGATTTTGCTGCAGCTTGCTGTTAATGATGGGGAAAATCGCAGTCGCAGAAACAATATTAGACTGCGCGGCTTACCAGAAGCTACCAATGGGGGGACCTCAGGTCTACAGTCACAGCTATTTTCAACCGCCTCCTGGACAAACCACCTACAGCTGAATTGGAATTGGTCAGGGTGCACAGAGTACAGGGTCCCAGAGGAAGAGAAGCTCTTCTCCCTAGAGACGTCCTGGCCAGAGTCCATTTTTATGCTGTTAAGGAAGAAATAATGCGACAGGCATGGTCCAAGGGCCTGGTGGACTTTGACGGCATGGCTGTGCATTTATTTCCAGATCTATCTCGGCTCACACTCAAAATGAGAGGCATGATGCGCCCCCTACTGGAAGCAATTAGGAATGCTGGAGCCACGTACAGATGGGGCCACCCTTTTCATCTTGTAGTGCTCAAAGGTGGCGGTTCTTCATCCTGCGATGGCCGGAGCAGCTAACAGATTTGTTCATATTTCTGGACAGGCCTTTGATACCCATTCCTCATTGGCTGGACTTTCCGCTCGCATTTGGCAATATCCGACCGGCGTCCCCAAGACCACAAAGATGCAGCAGACGACGGCAACGTTCCAGTTCAGAAGCGATATTCAGAAACAATCCAATATCTCCTGAACCATAGCTGGAGAAGGTATCTTAAGCTGACGCCTGCAAGGACATTACTCCGCATTTCAATATTGCTGTAATGACACGGACTGTCAATATCCTTTTTCATGTAACTCTGGCTCAGACAAAACCTCGGAAGGCGTCGGGGCCGGATGGATTCACTCTTTGAGCTTTAGATAGTTCTACCATATAGAGGGCGGGACCGTATAGTCTGGCCGCGATCTGGAGCTAGAGGGGGATGGAGTTTTACTTTTTTTTTTAATTTGATTTTTCCTTGGTTGTGGCTGGGGCATGTTGGGGGTCCTCTCTCCGAAGACTCTGGAGCGCAGAGTTTCTTGATTCTTATGGTTGATATCATAGGTTCCGTGTGGTTTAAATTTGTTTATGATTTTGATTAATACTGAATATATGTGTCCTTTCCTGGAAAGGACAGGTGACCATTCCGTTACCCGCTAGTGCAGTTACTCTGATATGAAAGAGATGGCTCCCCTGAGCTGCCTCCAAATGAGGTCTCAGTCGAGTGTTAACATAATATAGGTTCCAACCCGATTGCACGTCTCCCACTGCTTTACAGAGTCAGACTCCCACTCCCCGCTTATAGGCGGCGCATATTTGCGCAAAATTTGCTTGGCAAATATGAGAGCACCCTACTAACTACCTTTCTTCTTTTTCCTATTCTTTGGTGCTTGTCTCCTCCTTACTTCTTTTCTTCGGTCCCCTTTCTTTCCTTCCCCCTTTTTCTCATCCTTCCCACTTTCCCCTTCCCTTCCCCCTCCCCCCCTCCTTTTTTTTTTTTTTTTTTTTACCATGTCATCCTCTACAAGGATCCCTCCACAAGGGATTACATTTACCTCCTTGAATGTCCAAGGTTTAGCCACACCGGAAAAACGCTCCAGACTCCTTTCTGATCTTAAAAAAATCCCATATCCAGGTAGCATTCCTGCAGGAGACTCATTTTAAGCATCAGGCGGTTCCCAGGCTTTACAATCGAGACTTTCCCAATGCATATCATGTGCCCTCACCTCTGTCAAAGTCTAAGGGAGTCAGTATTCTGATCGCTAAATCGGTCCCCTGGACCCTCCTAGAGGAACGTGCTGATTCACAGGGCCGATACTTGTTGCTGAAAGGGAAAATTGGAAATACTACAGTGACCCTGGTAAATGTTTATTTCCTAAACACAGATCACCTTGCCTTCCTGAGGTCGCTAGTTCCAATTATATTGGAATTCCGAGAGGGTATTTTTCTGTTAGGTGGTGATTTTAACTATGCACAGGAGCCCTTATTAGATGTCTCTAGAGGGTCGTCACATTTGTCTTTCTCTTATCTCAAAAAACTTAAAGCTGAGATGCTCAATCTGAATCTAGTTGATCCTTGGAGAATTATGCATGCAGAGGATAGAGACTATACCTATTATTCGTCTGTACATCAGACATACTCCAGGATTGACTTCTTTTTGATTCAGCATAAGGACTTGCCTCTTGTCACCTCCTCCCAGATTGGTTATATAGCCTTTTCCGACTATGCACCGACGCATGTGACCCTGTGCTGGTATACTGCATCCCGTGCACCCCCGACATGGAAACTTAATGAATCTATGCTGCAAATCCCAGAAATACGAGAAGAAATAGCGAAAACTCTCTCAAATTACTTTTCTGAAAATGCTGATTCTTCAGAGGCACATAAATGTGTAATAAGGGGTGAGCTGATCAGGATAGGGGCTTTAAAGAAACGAGAAAGGAATAAGAAGATTGACTTACTGATCTCTCAGGTGCACTCCCTCGAGCTACTACATAAGCGTTCACTGGCCGAAGCTCATCTTAAGACCTTATTGAAGGCCAGGGGGGAATTGAAGGACTTACTCTACCAAAAGACAAACCAAAGTCTAGCGTGGGCAAGGCGCTCCCTGTTTGAATTCGCAAATAAACCGGGCTCGATGCTGGCCAGAGCTCTATGTGGTCCGAGCAAGCGCACCTTTATCCCCCATGTTACAACAAGGCAGGGGACCAAAGTACATACTTCCAAAGAGATAGCGGAGGAATTTTGCGACTATTGTCGGAAATTATATAACTTGAACCCAGGAGAGTCCTCCGAGGCTTTAAGGTCCAAGACTGAGTTAGCGAGTGAATACATCAGGGCCTACGGTATGCCGACATTACCGGATGAAGTACGAGACTCTTTGGAGTCGGAGATTACTGCGGAGGAATTTCATGTAGCTCTGGCTCAGACAAAACCTCGGAAGGCGCCGGGGCCGGATGGATTCACTCTGGCTTATTACCAATCATTTGTGACTATCTTGACGTCACACTTTGTGACCGCATACAACACGTTGAGAGGGGGAAACCCCATGCCATATCACTGAGAGCATTTATATCTCTGATACCCAAATATGGGAAGGACTTATCCCAGTGTGGAAATTAAAAACCCAATTGCACTCCTAAACGTTGATTTGAAGCTTTTCTCTAAAAGACTATCAAACCGACTCATATCACATATCCTGCATTTGATACACTTAGATCAGGTGGGCTTCGTACCGATGAGAGAGGCAAGAGACAAATACCGGTTTTTAATCTCATTCACATGATTCGCCCAACTAGACGGCCCTTTCTCCTACTCTCGACAGATGCGGAAAAGGCCTTTGACAGGGTGGCTTGGCATTTTATGCGGGCCACCCTGACACACATTGGTCTCGGCCCCAATATGCTTAGCTGGATTTTATCTCTCTATTCCAAACCGTCGGCGGCAGTACAGGTAAACGAGTGGCGTTCCGAGTTTTTTTCCATAACAAATGGGACAAGACAGGGATGTCCCCTGTCCCCCCATATTTTCATCTTGACCCTAAAACCGGTTATGTGCCACATAAGGGAAGACTCAAACATTACAGGCGTGCAGAAGCCCTCAGGACATCACAAAATTTCGGCCTACGCCGATGACTTGATTTTCTTTGTCTCAAACCCGCGGATATCGCTCCCCAATATCCTAGCAGCTTTACGGAAATATGGAGAGCTGTCAAATTTCAGGGTCAACTGTGCCAAGTCCGCAGTGTTAAATATAACGATGCCTGAATCAGAGGCTCACAGTTTGCGTACGTCCTTTGCGTTTCATTGGGCGGACAAATCTATTCAATATCTGGGTATTGACATCACACCGAACTTGGCACACTTGTATACATTTAATTATATACCCCTGCTACATAGACTGAAAGCTGACTTACGCAACTGGCATACCCTGACCCTGACATGGTTCGGACGGTGTAACGCCCTAAAGATGACAGTTCTACCGAGGATTCTGTACATACTCCAAACCATCCCAATCCAGATTCCGCTGAATTTTTTCAAACAGCCCCGGACGATAGTTAGAGACTTCATCTGGGCACATCAGTCACCCAGGACGAAAATGCAATTTCTGACTAGAGCAAAGGAGAAAGGGGGCATTGGCCTCCCGGACTTCCTCAATTATTACAGAGCGGTGCATTTATCAAGGATAGTGGATTGGCATTGTAACAAAGAATCAAAACAGTGGGTAGGGATGGAACTTGAAGATGCCTCTATTCCCCTCTTGACCTCTCCATGGCTCACATCCCCTCCACCGGAAGACATGAGGAATCACCCTTTGATAGGTGCAACTCTTAAAGTAGCTAGATCCGCCATTCATATCACTGGTCTCTCAAAGCTGCCCTCTCCTATGATGCCGGTTATAGGCAATCCAGACTTCGTACCGGGGCTCACTAGTAGAAGGATGAGACAATTGACCGCAGAAGGGAAGCGTAGACTGATGGATGTCTGGCCGAGAGGGGAGCTCCCCTCGCCGTCAGCCATCTCTAACCTCACAGACCCACCACTAGATGCTTTCAGTACCTGCCAACTCCGAAATTTTTTACAGTCTTTGCAGAAAATGTTGTACACTCCACGAGACCTTACCCCCTTCAAATCGCTCTGTAAGGTAGGGGAACTCTCACGGCATACGCTCTCTTTGCTGTACGGCTACCTGACTATTTCAGACCGAAGAGCCAACCCTGCCATTTATTCAAAAGTGGGAAAAGGACTTGGAGGTTCAGTTTTCACCACAACAGATAGACAAAATCCAAACTCTGGCACATAAGTCTTCCATCGCGAACCAATATCAGGAAACAGGATACAAAATCATGTCCCGATGGTACTGAGTCCCCTACTTACTCGATAAGATGAATAAAAACGTCTTGGATAAGTGCTGGCGATGCAATATAGCAGTTGGTACCCTTATACATATTTTCTGGGCCTGTCCAGTATTGAGACTGTTCTGGGAGGAGGTGACAACGACTATTAAAAGTCTAACTTCAGTAGACTTGCGAGACAATCCGGCTGCGTGTCTCTTACATCTGACAGAAAGACCCATTCGGAAATACAAAAAAACTCTGACAATGCAACTCCTCAATGCAGCAAGGGCATGTATTCCCACACTCTGGAGGCAATCCCAGCCGCCGACCAGGGTCCTGTGGTAATCCAAAGTCAATTGTATACTACGTATGGAGGAATTGACTGCTACCCTCCATAACACGGAGGAACAATTCAGGGACAAGTGGAGGCCCTGGAGACACTTTACAGGCACGAACGCATACTTGCAAGCAGTGGCTGATTCTATGACATGAATGACTCACACTCTAATGTATTGGGAATAAGATTGTACTGAGTATTGATAACCTGTATGGGATTGCTTCCCCTCCCTCTCTCTTACCCTCCCCCCTCCCCCTCTCTCTCTCTGCTTTCCTGTTCTTTTCTCTCTCTTTCTCTTCCTTACATACAAGTTTCATTAAGATATTTAGGCTGCTGTACAGCCGTATCATAATTGTAGAGATCATAAGACTCATAAAAGTTATGAAATTTATAGAGGTAAGATAACGGCACATGATCTTCACTCTGAATCGCTTTACTCTTTATGTTTTGTTTATATGACAATTTTTCAAGGAGGTATCTTTGGCCTCTGGTTTTTATGTCTATAAGGGTTTTCACATAGTCGAAGTTGAACTGTTAATAACGATATTGGTGTGTTTGAACATATCTTTTAATTTGCGGAATCTGTTTGATTACTATGTCTGTATAAAAGATGTGAATATTGTATGTCAAGGAACTTTGCCTTAAATAAATAAAGAATTTAAAAAAAAAAAGTACACTAAAGCATAGAAATATACTTCCTTAAATGGCATATAACTTGCAGTAACTCACTGAAATATACAGCGTTAAACTTGCAGTAATGCACTGAAATATACTGCATTAAAAGTGCTCTAATGTACAGAAATATACTACGTTAAACGAAAGGTAACAAACTGAAATATTCAGCGTTAAACTTGCAGTAATGCATTGAAATATACTGGGTTAAATGTGCACTAACGCACAGAAATATACTGCATTAAACGGCACGTAATGCACTGAAATATACGGTGTTAAACTTGCAGTAACGCACTGAAATATAATGCATTAAATGGGAGGTAACTGTCATGTACCTCTGTGTGGGATTTTTAAGGCAATAAAAAAATGTTTTTTTGAAAAAATGAATTTATTATACAAAAATAGAAAAAAGTTCCATAGAAATTTCAAACATATGACATGTGAGTATTAAAACATTGTATATTGCAGGGCCCCTTTCCCAGTGGACCCCTTTGGGGGCTTAGTGGGAAAGGAGGCACGGAAGTCTCACATAAGAGCAGGGGCATGCAAACATTTTGCTGAAACCCAGGAATGGTCTGTGACGGGATATCCTTTCCAATGAACCATATACCGAGGCCGCAACTCCTGTGGAGCCAGGAGCATCCCGGTTCAATGACACCCAGGTACATAACAGTTATCAAAAGACACTCATGTAATTGGGCATGTGATTGCCATCATCCCTTGTAACTTTAACAATAAGAGAAACCTCTGTTGTGGGATTTTTAAGGCAATAAAAAAGTTTTTTTTTTTTTTATGAATTTATTATACAAAAATAGAAAAAAGTTCCATAGAAATTTCAAACATGTGACTATTAAAACATTGTATATTGAGAAAAAGATAAAGATAAAGTGATACTTTGATTCCTATGCTTTTCAATGGATCATGGTTATTAAAATCTTCATCAGGGATATTGTATCACTGTCTATAGAAAATCAAAAAATACAACATTTAAAGATTACATATAAGAATCATATTGAATACACCTGATTATGTGGTTCAAGAAACCACATACAGTGGGGCAAAAAAGTATTTAGTCAGCCACCAATTGTGCAAGTTCTCCCACTTAAAAAGATGAGAGAGGCCTGTAATTGTCATCATAGGTATACCTCAACTATGAGAGACAAAATGTGGAAACAAATCCAGACAATCACATTGTCTGATTTTTGAAAGAATTTATTTGCAAATTATGGTGGAAAATAAGTATTTGGTCATCTACAAACAAGCAAGATTTCTGGTTCTCACAGACCTGTATCTTCTTCTTTTAGAGGCTCCTCTGTCCTCCACACATTACCTGTAATAATGGCACCTGTTTGAACTTGTTATCAGTATAAAAGACACCTGTCCACAACCTCAAACAGTCACACTCCAAACTCCATTATGGTGAACACCAAAGAGCTGTCGAAGGACACCAGAAACAAAATTGTAGACCTGCACCAGGCTGGGAAGACTGAATCTGCAATAGGCAAGCAGCTTGGTGTGAAGAAATCAACCGTGGGAGCAATAATTAGAAAATGGAAGACCTACAAGACCACTGATAATCTCCCTTGATCTGGGGCTCCACGCAAGATCTCACCCCGTGGGGTCAAAATGATCACAAGAACGGTGAGCAAAAATCCCAGAACCACATGGGGGGGACCTAGTGAATGACCTGCAGAGAGCTAGGACCAACATAACAAAGGCTACCATCAGTAACACACTACGCCGCCAGGGACTCAGATCCTGCAGTGCCAGACGTGTCCCCCTGCTTAAGCCAGTACATGTCTGGGCCCATCTGAGGTTTTATAGAGAGCATTTGGATGATCCAGAAGAGGATTGGGAGAAAGTCATATGGTCAGATGAAACCAAAGTAGAAACACAACTCCTCGTTTTTGGAGGAGAGAGAATGCTGAGTTGCAACCAAAGAACACCATACCTACTGTGAAGCATGGGGGTGGCAACATCATTCTTTGGGGCTGAAAGAATGAATGGGGCCATGTATCGTGAGATTTTGAGTGCAAATCTCCTCCCATCAGCAAGGGCATTGAAGATGAAACGTGGCTGGGTCTTTCAGCATGACAATGATCCCAAACACACTGCCCGGGCAATGAAGGAGTGGCTTTGTAGGAAGAATTTCAAGGTCCTGGAGTGGCCAACCAGTCTCCAGATCTCAACCCCATAGAAAACCTTTGGAGGGAGTTGAAAGTCTGTGTTGCCCAGCGACAGCCCCAAAACATCACTGCTCTAGAGGAGATCTGCATGGAGGAATGGGCCAACATACCAGCAACAGTGTGTGACAACTTTGTGAAGACTTATGGGGTGTACACACGGTCTGACTTTTTGACCGGACTGGTCTGATGGACGCTGACGGACCAAATCCGGTGGACAGTCCGATCGTGTGTGGGCTTCACCGGACCTTCAGCGGACTTTTCCAGTTGCAAATCTGATGGACTTTAGATTTGGAACAGGCTTCAAATCTTTATGTTGTGACTCCACCAGACCCAGAAATCCGCTCATCTGTATACTAGTCCGACGGACAAAAACTGACGCTAGGTCAGCTATTGGCTATTGGCTATGAACTTCCTTATTTTAGTCCAGTGTACGTCATCACATACGAATCCGTCGGACTTTGGCGTGATCAAATGTAGGCAAGTCCGTTCATTAGAAAGTCCGACGAAAGTCCGCTGCAAAGTTTGTAGGACCAGTCCGGTCGAAAAGTCCGTCCATGTGTACGCGGCATTAGAGAAAACGTTTGACCTCTGTCATTGCCAACAAAGGATATATAACAAAGTATTGAGATGAACTTTTGATATTGACAAAATACTTATTTATCACCATAATTTGAAAATAAACTCTTTAAAAAATCAGACAATGTGATTGTCTGAATTTGTTTTCACATTTTGTCTCTCATAGTTGAGGTATACCTATGACGACAATTACAGGCCTCTCTTATCTTTTTAAGTGGGAGAACTTGCACAATTGGTGGCTGACTAAATACTTTTTTGCCCCACTGTATTGTGCCCCTATTTTCTACAGGAAGGCTGGATATAGTAAATCCAAAAATTTGGCATTTAAAGGCATATAATCCGGGTGCTCTAAAATGCAGACACAACAATCAAGGCTGAGCTAAATAACCCTCACTTACCAATGCCTGTTGGCAAGGAGTACTTACTCTGCAAATGGGGCCTGGTTCAGATCCACTGACACTGAAGGGTCTTGAAAGAAAAACACTCCTCAGCGTCCTTTTGTATGATGTTCCGTGTGTCATCCTGACGCTCCTCGTCATCCCGGTGACGTGGCGTTTTTTGGACCTTCCTTGGTGATATCATGGGGAATGCATCTGCTACTTGACCAATTTTGTATTGAAAAGTAAGTTATTTTTGTATGCTTATAATCTGGTGTATTGAATATGATTCTTATATGTAATCTTTAAATGTTGTATTTTTTGATTTTCTATAGACAGTGATACAATATCCCTGATGAAGATTTCAATAACCATTATCCATTGAAACTCGTTGCATCAAAGTATCACTTTATCTTTATCTTTTTCTCAATATACAATATTTTAATAGTCACACGTCATATGTTTGAAATTTCTACGGAACTTTTTTCTATTTGTGTATAATAAATTCATTTTTTCAAAAAAAACTTTTTATATTGCATTAAAAATCCCAAAACAGAGTTTTCTCTTGTTGTTAAAGTTAAAAGGAATGATGGCAATCACATGCCCAATTACATGAGTGTCTTTTGATAACTGTCATGTACCTGGGTGTCATTGAACCGGGATGCTCCTGGCTCCACAGTAGTTGTGGCCTACAGTATCTGGTTTATTGGAAAGGATATCCTGTCACAGACCATTCCTGGGTTTCAGCAAAAGGTTTGCATGCCCCTGCTCTTATTTGAGACTTCCGTGCCTCCTTTCCCACTAAGCCCCCAAAGGGGTCCACTGGGGAGGGGGCCCTGTCATAGGCCTGGGTGTTTTTGAACCGGGATGCTCCTGGTTCCACAGCTGCCACCTTTTCTGTTGTGCCACGGGGAGCTCTTTAGTTGTTGCAATGTTCTCCCAGCTTGATGCATTGCCTTGGACTCACTAGCCCCACCCGCTGCCAGCTGTGGACAATGTACAATTAAAAGGCCCAAAAATAGCAGCACTTCCTGTTACTCAGTGCGGTTTGTGTTGACTAGCTCCCTGGGTGTATTGATAGTGATGTGATTCTGATTACTGTGTATGGACTTCTGCCTAAATTGTTGACCACTCCCTAGCCTGCTGATTTTGTACTTCACCGCCAGCTCGTATATAACCTCTGCCTGCCTGACCACTCTGGATTTCGATTGTGTACCACTTTGCCTGATCTGTTGCCAACCTGACCTGCCTAGCTACATTTCCGTCTGAATCCTCAGCACACAAGCTCCATTTTGGACAGTACCTACCACAAGTATCTTACATAACAAACGGGCCACAATGGCAGTGGACCCTGCTGAGATTGTTAAGGCAATTTTGCATCAGGGACAAGTGATTGAACTTTGTGCTATGCTTAAGTCTTGTTTGCCTGGTTCCTCTGCACCTGTCGAGACTCAAGCTCCTACTCCAATCCAACCTGCCTCTTCTGTGCCACCCAAACTTCCCTTGCCTGAAAATGTTGGTGGTGATACTGAGGACTGCAGAGTTTTTTTAAATATTTGCCATTTGCATTTCCATAACAACCCTGGGACCTTCAGCACTTCTTCTGCCAAAGTGAATTTTGTAATTTTGTTTTTAAAGGGGAAAGCCCTGACATGGGTCTCTCTTTACCTGGAACACAATGACCCTGTGCTGCAAGACGCTGATAGATTTCTGGCTTCTCTCCAGACTGTATTTGGCAAGCCAGATAGAGCTTCTGCAGCAGAGTGCTCACTTTTATACATATAGCAAGGTACCAGAACTGTGGCACAGTATGCTATTAACTTCCGTACCCTGGCTGCTGAGGCTAATTGGGACTCAAGGGCATTATGTGCAGCTTTCCGTAAAGGTCTTACAGATCGCATTAAGGACTAATTGGTTTATAAGGATTCCCCAGAAGACCTTGAAAAAGTTTACCATTTGGCCCCTAACTCCCAAGCACCACCTCAGCATGAACCTGAAATTTCAGTTGAGTCCAAGACACCTGTGGAACCCATGGAAGTCAGCTGTCTCTACTTAACAGAGTCAGAAAACAAAGGAGGCATGCATTGGGCCTATGTTTGTACTGTGGACTTAAAGGACATTTGTTATCTGTCTGCCCTTCCCGTCCAGTAAAAGGCAGGGTCTAACCAGTGTTGGAGGAGTTGGGTTAGACCTTACAAGTACTTCCTCCAAGACCAAGATTACTGTACCCGCAATCTTCCATTTAGCCTCTAAATTTGTCTCCTGTGAGGCTTTTGTGGATTCTGGAGCCGCTGGCATATTCCTGGATTACACTTTTGCTAAGAAAAATAACATCCCAGTTGTTCCCAAGTCTCGACCCCTGAGCATCACCACCCTGAATGGACAGCCATTGGGAGATGGCCTTGTAAAGTTTGAGACTACTACAATCACCCTTCAGGTAGACACACTCCACAAAGAGGAAATCATCCTGTCTCTTATTGATTTAACACTTGTGCCTGTTATCCTTGGTTAGCCATGGTTACAACAACACAACCCTTCTTTTGATTGGGTAAATGGAGAACTAACCTCTTGGGGGCCTTCCTGTTATCTAAACTGTTTGTCTTGACTTTCTGGTTGTCTGTTGGCTTCCGTGGCCATCCCTCCTACCTTACCTCATGATTACCATGGATTTGCAGATGTATTTTGCAAGCAAAAGGCAGAGGTTTTACTTCCACATCATTCCTTTGACTGCGCAATTTAATCTGATTCCTGGAGCACCTCTTCCCAAAGGAAGGACCTATCCCCTGTCACTGCCTGAACACAAGTCCATGGAGGAATACGTCAAGAACAACTTGGAGAGAGGTTTTATCTGACCCTCTTCTTCTCCAGTAGGGGCAGGTTTTTTCTTTGTTGAAAAGAAAGATGGGGGTCTTCGACCATGCATAGACTATTGAGGGTTAAATAAGATCACCAAAAAGACTCCTATCCTTTGCCTCTTATTCTAGAATTGTTTGATGTGCTTAAGGGAGCCGGTATCTTCATTAAGCTGGACCTCCAAGGGGCTTATAATCTGATTTGAATTAAAGAGGGAGATGAGTGGAAGACAGCATTCAACACCCGCAATGGACATTTTGAGCATCTGGTTATGACATTTGGACTCTGTAACAGCCCTGCTGTCTTCCAACATTTCCTGAATGACATTTTTCATGATTTCAGCAACAGTTTTGTGATTATCTACTTGGAAGACATTTTAATCTTTTCCAAGACTCACCTAGAGCACATCTCACATGTAAAACAAACATTACAGTGACTGAGAGAAAACCACCTTTATGCAAAGATTGACAAATGCAGTTTTCATCAAAACCGCATACCTTTCCTTGGATACATCATAAGTGCTGTCAGTTTCCAAATGGATCCACAAAAACTTTCTGCTGTCTTGCTATGGCCCCAACCAACCACTTTGAAGGGGCCCCAAAGCTTTCTAGGGTTCACAAATTACTACAGGAGCTTCATCAAAGGTTTTGCCTCCATTGCTGCCCCCCTAACTGCTATAACTAGAAAAGGTACAAATTGCAAAGTGTGGCCCTCAGAAGCAGAACCAGGATTCCAGCAATTAAAAGGCATGTTCAGCAAGGCTCCAGTTCTTCAGCATCCAAACCCTGATCTCCAGTACAAAGTGGACGTTAATGCCTCTGAAGTAGGAGCAGGTGCTGTGCTGTCCCAGAGAACCTAATTCCGATAGAATCCATCCAGTGGCATTTTTCTCTAGAAAGTTTTCTCCAGCGGAGAATAATTATGATGTTGGGAATTGAGAAGTATTGGCTATCAAATTGCAATTGTCTGAATGGCAACATCTTCTGGAAGGGGCTCCCAAGCCTTTTTCTATCCTGACTGACCATAAAAATTTGCTGTATCTTCAGACTGCTAAACCTTTGAATTCACGTCAAGCTCGATGGGCTCTGTTCTTCTCCCATTTTAATTTTGTTCTTTCTTATGTCCCTGGGCATAAGAACAAGAAAGTCTATGCTCTTTCCAGACAGTTTGCTACTTCTGAAGAAGATCGACCTACAGAGCAGTATATAATCCCACCTCACAAAATTGTCACACAGACCTCTACGGCTCTTTCTCAACAGTTACCAGAAACCCAGAATCATGTTCCTCAAGGCTTGAAGATACCACCAGGTCAACTGTTCGTAGCCACCAGCCTCAGAAAACCTGTACTCCTCTGGGCACATGATGGAGTTTTATCTGGTCATCCTGGTGTCACTATCACTCTTAAGACCTTGCAGCATCATGTTTGGTGGCCTCACATGAAAAAATATGTTACTGATTATGTGACTGCCTGTCCAACTTGTGCTGCTAATAAAGAACCTTGCCTACTGGGCTGTTACAACAACTTCCTGCACCTCGTCAGCCTTGGACCCATTTGGTTATGGACTTCATTACAGAGTTACCCAAATCCAATGGCGTGACTGCTATATGGGTCATGGTGGATCGATTTTACAAAATGTCTCCCTGGATTACCTACATCGGAAGCACTGTCTACCCTCTTCCTTTTCCATATTGTGAAACATCATGGCATACCTACCAATATCGTCCCAGACCGCGGATTCCAGTTTGTTTCCCGATTCTGTAAGAATTTTGTAAGAAACTGGGAGTAACGATCTCACACTCTACCTCACATCACTTACAAACAGATGGTCAAACCGAATGCATGAACCAGACCCTTGAAACCCATCTTCGACAGCTAGCTACTAAGCTACTTGCGAGCTTGCCATGGTCCTCAAAAAGATCCTCTTAAAAAATCCTACTTGGATGTTGTGCTTCAGAATGATGATTATTCCATTTCCAGCCTCTGCTCCCACCTTATTGATCATCAAGCTGATAAATATCATCTTACCCCATTCCAGAAGTGGTCCTCAATATTTAAAGACACAGAACTGCCAGAAAAGATCCTACAAAGTTATTGATACGTCCACAAACGTGTTGTGTCGGAAGCATGGCGGGAAACCCACTTCAAAATCATTCACAGGGCATACTACCCCTTCCGCACCAGCAGCTCAGAACCTACCCAAGCTCACTGCCCTTGGTGCTCTTTCCCCCGGCCTAACTTATTGCACCGCCTATGGGAATGACCCGCAATCTCCACGTTTTGGGACTCGGTGCTTAAATATATATTCAAAGTAAACAACACACAGCTGATTAAAGATCCACTCTTATGTCTATTTGGATGCGATCCACCAGCCTCCCCATCAACACCACTGAGATCACCAACTCTCACACAGTGGACTTATATATGCCTATTGGCAGCCCGCAGAATGATCATGTCCCACTGGATCAAAACATCTCCACCCTCCTTGCAAGCCATAAAGCAAACATTATGATCATTGTTTCATATCAAGAGACTGGATATCATGATGTTGAACTGCCGCTCTCTTACCCGCTTCTTTACCCGATGGAGAAAATATATTGAACACACGTTCACCACCGATGAGTTATCCTACACCATATATCCATTTCGGCGATCTCACCAATACCCTGGGAAAGCTCGAAATAAAGGATCGGCCCACTTGCTCTAACCCCCTTTCGCCCAGGTCTCCCCACAGGATGCCAGCTTTGCAGAACTATTCATTCACCACAGGCCCCTAGTCCGGGAATTAAACCTCTAGCCATTATCGTTATGTGTTTTGTTTATAGGCGTGAACTATATATGACAGTCTCCACTGTAGTATAAGTTAGGAAGCTTCCACTCCTCCAGGATACCTGACACACAATTTGATAAGCTGACAATGTATCTTTCATGACTGAATCAGCTCACCATTGCTTTATATACAGGTGATTATACTCATATATTCCTTTTCCCCACCTTCTCCCCTTCCCCTTTTACCCCCCCCCCCCCTTTTTTTATTACCTATCCTTTGCATTGAACTGCTACTGTGTTTCAAAATTAATCGATTGTATACTCTTCATTGTCTGTTAATTTATACTCTGTATCGCAATAATCCAATAAAAATATTTAAAAAAAAAATGTGCACTAACGCACAGAAATATACTGCATTAAATGGCACGTAACACACAGAAATATACTGTGTTAATAGGCACGCAACGCACTAAACTATACTGCGTTAAATGGAAAGTAACGCACTGAAATATACGATGTTAAGCTTGCAGTAATGCCCTGAAATATATTGCATTAAACGTGCACTAAAGCAGAAATATAGGGGGTCATTTACTATAGCGCCACGGCGCTAATTTGCGCAAATTGCCACAAATAATTTGCAGCAATTTAGCGCTAATTAGCGCTAAAACGGTATTCACTATAGTGCTGGTGAGAAAATACTCCCAAAATCGAATTTACCAAATAGCACCCAAACCCTTACTCTGCTAAAACCTGGAGAATTGCACATGGAAATAATGTTTAGAGCATGATATAATTGCCTAAATGGTACTGAAATATGCGGTATATTATTTAAAGATAATCTGCTTTTAAACCGTGTGAAAAAGTGATTTCTACACTGAAATATCTTTAAAAGTCTGAGAAGTGAAAATTTCCCCGTTTTGGACAACTAGGTGCCAACACAACTGAGCATGCTCAGACCTGAAAATAACTCTCATTTTAACTCAAGTGCCTTTTTTAGCCGGCACTATAGTAAATACCAAAATGAGAGCTAATTAGAGAACATTTTTTGGAAGTTAAAATCTGCTCTATTTTAGTCCAAATTAGGTTTCAGTCATTGATTCTAATGGAACAATTCTAACTTTCACAAAAAAAAACTTTTAATGTTGAGATGAAATGTATCTTTCTGTGAAATAATTTTTCCTTTGCAACATTGTTGCTTCTACTTAAAATATTTTGATTTTAAGAATGCTAAAATGTGGAATGTTTTGATGTTTTGGTAAAATATTTTTCCTGACGCCACCATGGCAGCATACTAGTGATAGGCTCCGCCTTTCTCCCCTCTCTCAGGACCAATGAAATAGCATAAATTAAAGGCCAGTTAGGCCCCGCCCCATTCTTCTTTTTGTCCTCATACCAGTGAAGAGTAAGCAGTACTATGTTCCCCTCTCTGCCTCCAGGCAGCTGCCAGCTGGGTTAAGCCTCTCCCAGTGTGAAGTCCCAGTATCAGGCTGCTAAACGTACCAGAGTAGCTTGGGAGCTCCTTCTGTGGGTCTTGATGGAGCTGAGCAGTTTTTCCTCTTTAGGAATCAAATCTACCTTTAAGGTTGGTGTCTGCAATGCTTGTGCCAGCTTTGCATCCTTCTTACCTTTGCCTTTGTTTGTCTCCTGTCATTTTCTGCACATCCTGTTCTTTTCCTCCTGCAGTGGCACTGGTCTGGGTACATTACTCCCCCTAGACAGGTTCCCTATCCTTTGCTGTCCTAGGCCAGCTGTAGGTATAGCTTATATTTGTAGGTTGTATATGTATAGGTTTGGGGTAGGTGGGTATGTGTTTGTATATATGTATGTATATATGTATGTATGTGTGTATGTGTATGTGTATGTGTGTGTATTGTAGGGGATCAGACGGGTGGACAGCTGGCTCAGAGACAGCCCATTAAAACAAAAGTGGCTTTATTCAGCAAAATGGCAAATTAAACATAAGATAAGACAGACTTGTCTTGTCTCAAGGTTGTGCACACAGGTACAGCTCACAGTTCAGCAGCACACAGGCTTATAGGTAACAGTTCATGGCTCCAATCAGAGCTACAGTCTTTATGTGGTTAAACTCACCAAGCACACCATCCAGCAATGGACATTTTCACACACAGCATGCTGCTGTCTCTCTCCTACTCAAACAGCTCCTCTCTGAGACTTTCAGCCCAGCTGACAATTAGCAGGTCTGAAGGGGAAATATCTGCCCTCTTCGATTAACGCCTTCTTAACCCTGCCCCAGGCTTACCCTCTGCAGTATGTATATGTTTGTGTATATATGTGTGCGTTCTTATGTTGGTTGGTATGTATGTGTGTGGGGGGTGTTATATGGAGCGGTATGTGCATGTAATTATATATGCATGCACATTGTTTAAAAAAAAAAAAACATTATCTATTTTTCCTCTTCTCTGTCTTTCTGCGGCTGTCCGTCTCTCAGCTGGTCGTCCCATTTCTCCATGGTTCGAGTATCAGTCACCACCCATACAAAAGACCCTCAACACTTAGGGTGGGGACCACCGTGTCGGTAAGTTTTCAGGAAAAGAGTGCCCTCTCATGCGGATTGCTTTGCTTTGCTTCAGCTCCGCGAGCCCACGCTCTCAAAGGCCAGAGCCAGAGGCCATAGAAAGGCGGACGTTCTTCAGAGAAGCATAGCTCGGATGCCGCTCCCACTCAGCAGAGAGGTTCTAAGGAAAATGTCTTAGCTCTTCTTTCCCAGACCCAGCACCCCAACAAGAGTCCTGCAGGACCTGTGGCGCAGTGCCTATGCCTAGGAGGCTGGTGAGTGAAGTCGGCCTGGTTGAAATTTGCAGCTGACAGGTAATACCGAATGTCCTTATTACTTATAAGGTGGCACAAAACTTCTGTTTTAAACTCACTGTAATTACTCTAGCTAGTCAGCCCCCTTGTTGCGGGTCTAGCCACTAGCAGAACAATCTGCCTCATGGATCACTCATCCTTTCAGTACTCCTGAGGAGGGGGCGCAGCCTGCATATGATTTTAGCTCCCTTGCACCAGAGGAAGATCTGGAGCTATTTGGTGTCAGTTTTTCTTTGGAGAACTGTGCATCCAGGCAGTCATGCAGACCATTACATGGGTTAAAAGACAAAGTCATATTTACCCTTTTAATGAGCAATCACTTTTCCATTAGGAAACTAGTTTAATTCAAGGTGGATATAGCATCGCTGAAATCCATGCCTACAGTGGGACCGGCTGTTGTCCAATAGGGTGGCGGCTGGGAAGGGTCTGCCACTCAACAGAGGCCCTTACCTTGGTGACGGATACTTTGGGTTTCTGCTCCCAGGATATGGTTGGAGAGGAAAACCTTAGGGGTGATATCTTGGAAACCGGCCAAGATGTATCGGCAAATTTCACTACGGAAGCAGCAATAGTCTCAACCTGGTGCCTGGCCAAGGCAATGCTATACTCAGTTACGGCTAGGGGTACCCATTGGGTTGAGACCCGGGGCTGTGTTTGGCTTCCTTGAAACAAAATTGGAATAGTCACTTTATAGTGCAAGATCTCTGTTTGATATGAAACCAGAGACAGCCATGTCGGAAGTGACAGGAGGAGGGTCTGTTCTTCTCCCACAACAGAAAGCAGGAAAGTAAAAAAAATATATATATATATATATATATATATATATATATATATATATATATATATATATATATATATATATATATATATATATATATATATATATATATATATAACTAAAAATAAATAATAAAAAATAAAGGGCGAAATATGTTTCTCCCGCTAGGTTCCGCTCCTCTAGAGGCAACCTTTCATAAGGTCCATAAATGAAAATTTTTGGGTGTACCACAGGTACACACAAAACCCTTTTACCGGGTGCATGCCCAGACTTTTAAGGTAAGTTCCAGTGGGCACGCATCATGGGTTACTGGACAGTGGATTGTGCAGATCCTTGGAGGATAGGCACTCATGGTCACTTTGGTGGATTCTTCACTGTTCCTTCTCCGGACCTTTTTCTCCCCCTCGTAGCTGCTAGATCCACCGCAACCACGGCGGTTACAATACTTACAGACACTTCAGACTCAGAGGGGAGCTGTCCTGGTCACATCTCACAGGAGAGATTGTAGAATTCCTACCCACCCCTGTTTGTAGGTTGCAGAGGTTGGAAAGAAGCATTCGCTTGCAGCAGATGGCTGGAGGCTTTCGCTAGATCATCAGGATTCTTAGCCTCACAACCCGAAAACGTTTTCTTTTCTCTTTTATTCCAAAGTAAGTAAATTTGTTGATTGGTTGGACACATCTCCACTTTATCAGCCTACCTTTTAGCTTATGAATATCTCTAAGAATATTCACAGAGGTTTCAGTGCCATGTAAGTTCCTCTTGGAGAACAGGGTCTCCAGATTCGTCATTACCTGGGCGTCATTCCTTTCTACATTAAAAAAAAAAAAAAATGCCAACTTTTGTTTTCCAACAGTTAAAGTGCCTGTGGGGGCTCTACTGGTTCCTCTGTTTTGCTTCCATCAGAAAAGGATGGTGACGGTCATAAGGAGAATTCTGAGATCAGATTCCTCGACTTCCTGGAAGACTTCTAAGTGTCTCGGCCTCCTGGCCGTAATGTTGTCATTCCTACCGATGATATCTTGGGTACATGGGCACCGTTGCTAGTTTCAACTACAACAGAGGAAACAGGATCCGACGCAGCTATGGTCAGTATCACACAGTATGTATAGCGGTCCACGGTGATGGAAAGACTTTGAGGATGCCACGAACCATCTGACTTGATCAATGTGTTGAATCATATCGGCAAGACAGCCTGGAAGGCGCACTGCGAGGGTCTGTCGGTCAAGGCAAGCGGAGTTTGCTAGCCAAGGAAGGTAGTCTCGAAAGCGCCGGAAGGTCAGGCAGCCTTTTTTATCACTTTGACCTTGCTACACAGAATCAAGGGTGACCAATCATCTTGCGGTTAAGCAGCAGGACAGCAATTGCGTATTTTCAGCTCCAGGGAGGATCTGACGGCAATATGCTATTGAGAGATGTAGAACCCAGAATGTCTGGGTAGGAAGATCACCAGCAAATTCCAGAAGCAATTTACTTCCTAGGGGACTGGAATACACAGACATACTGTCCATCATGCCAGCTTGCCAGAGCATGAGGGGGAGGCTTGTCCACAGGTGGCCTACCACAGACAGGCTTCTTTGCTTCTCACAGCAAATGGCAATTTAAGAAGAGGTCTGACTCGGTTTCCGCTCCCCAAAGCAGAGAATAGAAGCTGAGTTTCTCCATGAAACTGCAATCAAGCCTACTGTATATGTTTCCCCAACTTCTCTCGTAATGAAATTCCTCTGGAAGCTGTCAAGAATGAGCATGGTAGTCATGACCACCCCTCCGATCTGACCATAGGAGTCTTGTTGCTTCCTGGCTATCTACTTCAGAATACAGAAGTCGATTCCCCTTCACACATGCACAGACCAGAGATGCAAGCATAATGGCGGGAAGGGGAAGCCACAGAACCTAGATTGCTCCAGAGTTGCTCCAAGAGTGAGCTCTACTTTGGGGGGTGCGAAAGGCACTCTACTAACAGCCTCTATGCCAAGATCTGGAACAAACTTTTTTTTTTTCTATTTGGCATGGCAAGATATTATTCTTACTGTGCCTCTGGTGGCAGCTGTTCTGGTCTTCCTGTAGGTCAGATTGGACATGAACCTTACCCTATACTCTTTTGAGGTTGCAGGTGTCAGCAAGAACAAGGTTTAATTTGGCCAAAGGCCCTTTAGTTTGCAAAATTTTGAAGACAGTCAGGAGGTTTCATCAACCGCGAGAGAGAATCTTTTACAATTAAAATCTTTCGATGCTGTTGGGGTTTATTTCAACTGTTTACTCCAACAGGGCAGTGTTTGGTTTAAGTCATCGCTTACTAACCAGTATTTAGCGCAAATCGTCAAACAGAAGTCAGTTTGAGTTTCAAGCCCTTAGAGCTTCAGAACAGCATATTGCTTTTGTTACAGGAGTAGAGCTGCATCCTGTAGTTCAGCTTATATCAGAGGTAGCGACAGCCCTCCATCTATCAATCATCTGTTCACTGCCTAACTTTCCAGATGTTCAAGCAAGAAAACCACACAAATTTGTCATTCCCAGAGCTTTAAAGAAGTTTCTGTCCACAATTGCTCTTTTCAGTTCATATAAGTCTTTCACTGTTCCAGATGGAATTCATCAGACAAGAGAGGTTGCCTCCTGGACTTTAGCAAGATTGGTTGTGCAGATGGGAAATGGGTCATGAGCCTCCTTCAGTGACAGGATGCATCCTCTTCGAGAGGGGTTGAGGCCTCATAGGTGGCCCAGTTGAAAGCATCTATGCATTCATCCTAAAGGAAAGTGGCATGCTTTTCCCAGCATACCTTTCCAACCTTTACAGAATAGATCTGGGTGCCTTGTCATCAGTGGGCTTCGGAGGAATGACTGTTCAGTCTTCTGTCCCATTTGAAAATATATAAAATAATTATTTTGGTTTGTTAAGTAGAACCCACCCTGTCAGCTAGGATATGTATCACTAGTATGCTGCCATGGTGGCGTCAGGAAAACGGAAAATTGTATCATACTTACTGTAATTTTCCTTTCCTGACGCCAATCCATGGCAGCATACGGACCCACCCTTGTGTGCTTCGGTATCTAGCTAATTACGAAGAATGGGCGGGGCCTAACTAGACTTTAATTTATGCTATTTCATTGGTCCTGAGGGAGGGGAGAAAGGCGGAGCCTATCACTAGTATGCTGCCATGGATTGGCGTTGGGAAAGGAACATACGGTAAGTATGATACAATTTTGCGTTTTTTCTCTGTCACTTTCACTTATTACTCTTCATTTCACAACCATCGTTACCCAAACTCACACAGGTGTCTTTATAATCCACAAACAATGCCATTGCTGATGCAAATTTAAAATGAATCACAATTTTTTGTGCTTTTTATTATTTCCAAATATTCATAATTTGAGCCCAAAAAATGTGATATGTGTACCAACATCAGAAATCAAAATGTAATTCCCCAAAATTTGAGGGTAATATTCTACTCTCACCCACAAAAAAACACCAAATATCACAGAATAAATCAAGAAGAATAACTCTTGAGTAATGTAATTCCATCACTTGTATGTCAAAAGAAATGCAGTATTTATGTGTTTTTATGTATATTTATGTGTAGGAGATTCTCACAAGTGGCAGCTCTGTGGCTTAGAGGTTAGAACGTCTGCTTAGTATCCCTGAGCAAATGGGTTCAAATCCCAACCATATTGCTTCATGTAGAGAAGTTGTCTCATCTCCCAGGTCCTATAACTATGTCTAAATGTAGTATTTATGTGTAGGAGGGTTCCACCACCATTGTAAGGCTTTTCCAGATACATTATTTAGCCAAAAGTATTGGGACGCCTGCCTTTACACACACATGAACTTTAATGGCAGCCCAGTCTTAGTCCGTAGGGTTAAAATTTGATTTTGCCCACCCTTTGCAGCTAGAACAGCTTCTGGGAAGGCTGTCCACAAGGTTTAGTGTGCCTATGGGAATGTTTGATCAGTGCATTTGTGAGGCCAGGCACTGTTGTTGGATGAGAAGGCCTGGCTCGCAGTCTCTACTCTAATTCAGCCAAAGTGTGTTCTATTGGGTTGAGGCCAGGACTCTGTGCAGGGCAGTCAAGTTTCTCCACCCCAAACTTGCTCATTCATGTCTTTATGGACCTTGCTTTGTGCACTGGTGTGCAGTCATGTTGAGACAGGAAGGGGCTTTCCCCAAACTGTTCCCACAAAGTTGGGAGCATGAAATTGTCCAAAATGTCTTGTTATGCTGACGCCTTAAGAGTTCCCTTAACTGTAACTAGGAGGCCAAGCCCAACCCCTGAAAAACAACCCCACATCATAATCCCTGTCATGGAACGTCTCACACTCTGCTTGAGTGTTTCCATCATATACCACTTCCTCCCAGTCTGTATACAGATATCAGATATTCCAACCTCTCTGAGCACAAAACAAGGCGACACTTGCTTGTTGCTAACATGAACTCACTATATTTAGAATCAAAATTACAAGACTTTATATGCCGTTGGAACCTCCTCTAACAATACAACTGTAACCTAATTAACATAAATGACATTAGCTAATTAACTAATCCTTTATACAGCCTAGGTGACTGAGACATGACCTATTGCTCAGACTGAGTTAATTATCACAGGACAAATAGCAGCAGCTCCAATAGGAGTCGTCCCGTCTCCTACATTGTATAGAGGACAATGTGATCAGCTAATTCAATTAACATAAACACAGGTAGTTGGAGTTGATGACACCAGCATCTCCTCACAGGATGTGTCCCAACAGTATGAATCAGTCTTATCAGCAGGGGGCTGCTGGAGGAATCCCCCCTCCCTCTTCAGGGACACAAATCCACAGCAAGGAGTCCCCAACAGAATCAAACAACATACAATATATACATTTATACACGACTGAGTCCGATTAGTACAGTTCAGACTGGATTTCTAATTCACCTCACAAAGAGTATTGTTCCATTGAAAATCCAGGGCCCATAATCAAAAGGCAACAGGCTTGCATTCAGTCCTCTCCAACAGCCTCTGTCCCGGCTAGGTCTGTCACAATCTGTGTGTACTACTATTGGGTGTGTCAATGTGCTAACAATGCAACCTCTCTTATATAAAGGCCTGCAGTAGGGGGATTTGTTTCGCCTGAGAACTGCAGGTTTTTTGTTGTGAGATGTGGGGGAGAAGGAATGATATTGGGAGATTTGATGAAATTAGTGTGCATTTTTTCAAATAAAAGTGCGTTTATGTGGCCATGCTGTCAGATTTGTGCGTGTATTGTTCCTGTCTGATCATGCAAACATCGTTTGGAAGCATCTGCTGACCTACTCTTTTTTTTATCTCGTTTAATCGTGTACACCGAAATGCAGCTTCCAGCAGAACATGGTCACCAATGTATGTATGTGTGGATTGTGGGCTGGTGGTGGGTGTTTTGAATAAGTCTTTTGTAATATTATGTGGGAATGCTTTGTAAGAATGACTGTTAAGCATATTTCTATAATCTTGCAGATGACAATGTGATGTGTTGCCTGTTATACACTGAAATTAAAGCTGTGTCCACTCTAAGGTTTTTGTCAAATTTCAGATTGTAAGCTCCTATAAGCAGGGCCCTTAAAATCCCATTGCTAAATGTAGCACCATACATCCTGTCCAAATTTTTTTGAAGTTAGTAAATGAATGTAAATTTTTTTTTTCTGCTGGTAAAATTAAAGTACATTATTGAGCTTTTGTTGTAGTTTTTTTTTTTTCTTCTACTTTTCTTTCTCTTTAGTTTTTGTGGGTGGTGGTTTTGGGAACGTGCAATATCTCTTATATTTTATTTCAATATGTATTTGTGCACCAAAAAACTAATCTCTTTGCCCTGGTTCACATTGATGCTACTTCACTTAAAGTAGCACGATTTCAAAGTAGCAAGGTCAGTGTGATTTCAGGTGCGACTTGATGGACATCTGTGTGGCTTCAAACACAAATGTCCATTGAAGTCGCACCTGAAATCGGCAAAAGTATAGTGCAGAAACTACTTTAGCAAATTGGTGTGGCGCCACAAAATTGGTGTCACATCAATTGGAACAGTGCCATTGCCGCTAATGGGCTGTGTCTTGTTATGCAATTTGATCTCTCAGATCACTCCAATGTAAACCTAGGCTTCAGCACACCTGCAAGTAAGTGCTAAAGGTGGACTCTTTATATATAACAGCTGTAGAGAATTGCAGGTAATGAATTCAGCTGGTGGATAGGCAGTGTTTGAATGTGTCAGCTCTGGTTCACATTGGTGTTTTTGACATGTCAAATCGGTGGCAATTGCACCGTTCTAATTTGTGCGATTTGTATTGATATTGGTGCAGAAACCTGCACTGATGTCTCTGATGTTGCCCCCACAGTTGGGACTGACATACAGGAATAAAATTGGGTGAGTTCAGCTGAACGCTTTCCTCCCTCTGTCAGTGTGAACCAGGGCTCAAACTGGGCCTTTTGTCTTTGTAATTCACCTGCTGCTAACCCAGGGACACCATTTCTTATCAAACTCCCTTAAAGCGGGGGTCCACTATCTATCGTTTTTTTTTTTTTAGTTCATTCACAAACTTTTCTTCTCAGCATTACATACTCACATATTGTGTGTAATATGTCCGCCTGTGTCAGATTTCGTCGGAAAGAATAACTTATATTATTCACTGCAGGCGGTTTCCATCTTCATTGTGGGCATTTGAAGCCCACAAGCATTTATTTCCTGAATGCGGTGAATGCTGTGCTCCCAACATTCACTGCTCGTTCCCGCACATGCTCAGTGGCATCCTGGGAAGCCTGAGACTAGCTCCCAGGAGACTGAAACACGCCTACTCCCACGGGAGGAGAACCAGGAAGTGCAAAGAAGAATAGAAAAATAAAAGGTAATTACTGCGATTTAAATTTTTTTAAATGGCATGTCAGCATCTAGGCAAGGAAGAGAATACATACAGATATTGTTCAAAATTTGGGTGGAACCCCGCTTTAAGTTTACCTTCAAATATATGTAGAAATACAGATTTGCATATCAGAAAATAAAAAATACTAATTGTGGTTGAGATCAAATATTTGCAGCTGCAATCAAAAGCATGGTTTCACCTTGAGACCCGGAAATGAGTCATTGTATTCACCCGGAAGTTCCTGTGCTGGTCAGGATCTCCATCTAGGTGGACATAGCGAGGTCTCTTTAGCAAAGACGAGGTGCTGCTCATTGGCCGGGTAAGTGTAGGATATGTACTTGTACTTGAACAATGTGGGGGTGGATGTGGTAGTTGGATTTGGTGTGGGTGGGGTTCATTGATTTGTTTGGCATCACCACACATTTGCTTCCGTCCCATGTGCACACATCACTTCCTGCATTTGTTCTGCTGATGTAAATCAGTAAGGACTATGCAAGTATAAATGAGAGCTCCTTTTATTAAAATATTTATTACTTGTTTCACAGTTGGGCGAATTTTCCAGCAAATTTGGACCTCTGAGTTGCATGACAAGTTGTACCCCATGTTTCTCAATGATAACCATTCATATCTGTGCTACTTTAAGTCGCACCAACTTCAAAGTAGTCCCTGTACTAATTTGGTGTGACTTTCATGTGACTTGAGGTATATCGGGTACAATATTACACATGCATGCCCAGAAGTTGGGGCCAAGTTGCAGCGGCAAAGTGGTAGCAAAATAGTGTGACTTTCAGGTTGCAGCAGTGTGAATGAGATTCAAGGATAACACCTTTGAATTTGGCCCTATTGTCACTTGTGCATGCTGAAAGTGTAGCAAATTCGTCCCTGCACTACCTTGGTTTGACTTTGATGCAATTTGAGGTCAATACACCACAAGATTACACAGACATTGCTTCAAGTCATGGCAAAGCTGTGCAATTTTAAGGTTGCACAAGTGCAAATGGGGCCTTATTCAAAGGTGTTATCAATTAATCTCATTAGGTTACTTTTACACTTGGGTGACTTTTCATGCAGCTTTAGACCTCAGAGTCACATGAAAAATTGTCCCCCATGATTTCCATTCATATTTATTAGAGCTGCACGATTAATCGTCATCGTGATTTTTTTCCCCTTTGCGATCTTGAAAAAAGCGTTTCACGATTCTTGCTATGCAAAGAATTCTTTCTGCTCTTCTGAAGCCACAGCTGTCAAAAGAAAGGAATAGAAAAACCGGAAAGTCTGCCAAGAATTAGAACATTCTTTATCAGTGAACTTAACTAGAAACATTGTAACAATTTGTCAATGAAATAGACTTCTGTGTAAGTGAGGAAAGTTTAACCACTTAAACACTAAACCTTTTTCTGACATTTGTTGGTTTCAGGTTAAAATAATTTTTTTTGCTAGAAAATTACTTAGAACACCCCAACATTATATATATTTTTTAGTAGAGACCCTAGAGAATAAAATGGTGGTTGTTACAATATTTCATGTCACACTGTATTTGCGCAGTGGTCTTTCAAATTACATTTTTTTGGGAAAAAATTACTTTAATGAATTTAAAAAAAAAAAAAAAAAGTTAGCCCAATTTTTTGGGGATAATGTGAAAGATTTTACATCGCGAGAATCGGGATCTTTTTATTCTAAGCAAAAAAATTGTGATTCTCATTTTGGCTAGAACCGTGCAGCTCTAATATCTATGCAACTTCATCCATGTTCACATAGCTCTGAATTGACATGTCAAATTGCAGGCCAAATCGGCGCCTATTAATGGCAATGGAACTGTCCGAATTGGTGCGATGCCACAACGATTCCCAAAAGTAGTTCCTGTACTACTTTGGGCGACTTCATGGGGCGATTTCTTACCTCCCAACTTTTTGAGATGGGTGTAAGGGACACCTATTAGCAAAAGTAGGTAGGCATAGGACACCTTCTTAAAGGAGAACAGTTGGGACCTATGTGATTTCACTAGACATCTGTGCAGGAAAGTGCACTGAAGTCTCTCAAATTGCTCACAAAGTCGGGCTGAGTCACACTTGTGCGACTTTGGACATCAGAGTTGCATGGCAAGTCATACCCCATGATTTTCAATGTGTACCATTCATATCTGTGCGACTTCAAGTAACACTGACTTTAACGTAGTCCCTGTACTACTTTGGTCTGGCTTTGATGCGAGTTGAGGTCCAAAGACCTCAAGTTTACACAGGCATGCCCTGGAATTGCGGCAAAATTGCTGAAGCAAAATTGCAGGAAAGTTGCGTGCCTTTCCCTGCGACTCCTGTGTCCATAGACCTCAAGATTACACAGGCATTGCTTAAAGTGGCATCAAAATCTCGCAACTTTCAGGTCGCACAAGTGTGAAAGGGGCCTAAGTCACTGTGCAAAGTACTATTATACCTAGAATATAAAGTAGTCCCACCATCAAACACTAGTAAACGTATGTTCTCAATATAATTGTGCTCAAATGGCTGAAAATTACACAGATGGTATCACCTACTGAAAGCTTGCATTAGACTCAGCAGCATATGCTGAAAAGAGGCAAATTCCTATTAGCCAATGCCACATCAGCATGAGCATGGTTGTTACTATAATATTAATGCCTGAAATGCAAAACATTATTGTATAGAATCAAACATCAATGTATTTTCTCTGTAGGTATGTGCTCAGCTCTGTAGCATAGCGGTATACCCTGCTACCCCCAAAAGTTCAAGCAAAGTACAATTAGCCAATGCCACATCAGCATGAGCATGGTTGTTACTATAATATTAATGCCTGAAATGCAAAACATTATTGTATAGAATCAAACATCAATGTATTTTCTCTGTAGGTATGTGCTCAGCTCTGTAGCATAGCTGTATACCCTGCTACCCCCAAAAGTTCAAGCCATGAGTTCAAATCCCACTGACAGCATCACCTCCTGGAAGTGTGCATTGTACTCAGAAGCATAATTAGCCAATGCATATCAGCTTGGTTTATTCCATATTTTAACTCTTCAAATGCATGCAATGGTATGTACTTATTCAATAATATTATGGTATGGAATTCCAAAATTCAAGGAAAAAAATGTCACAGGGTCCCCCCAGTACATACCAGGCCCTTCGGTATGGACTTTAAGGGGAACCCCACACCAAAATGTAAAATAAATTTGATGTGGGGCCCCCCAAAATCCATACCAGACCCTTATCCGAGCATGCAGCCTGGAGGTCAGGATAGGGGGGGACAAGTGAGCACCCTCCCCTTCTGAACCTTACCAGGCCACATACCCCAAAGCACCTTTTCCCCATGTTGATGGGGACAGGGGGCCTCTTCCCGACAACCCTGGCCGGTGGTTGTCAGTCTGTGGGCAGGGGGTTTATCAGAATCTGGAAGCCCCCTTTAACAAGGGGGCTCCCAGATCCTGCCCCCCTATGTGAATAGGTATGGGGTACATTTTACCCCCACCCATTCACCAAAAAAAGCAGTGAAATGTAAAAAAAATCAATAGCCGGTTTTTGACAAGTCCTTTATTGTAAAATAGCTTCGAACTGTCTTCTTCCCTGAGCCATCTTCTCCAGACGCTGTCTCTCCCTCCTCCATCTTCTCACCGAGCTGTATTCTCCCAGAGCCGTCTCTCCTTCCACCGCCATCTTCTCCATCTGCTGTGTTCTTCCGCACCGCTGGTTACCCACTAATAAAAAAAAAAGCTGATCTTCTTCCGTGGCGGTCTTCCTCCGCTGTGTTGTCACCAGCTGTGTGGCGTCTCTTAATAGCCATGGAGCGGACTATCCAGGTGACATTATCAGATGGCCACAGAAGACCGCCACAAGAAAAGTGGCTTTTATTTTATTAGTGGGTAACCGGCTGCTCGGAAGAACACATCAGCGGGAGAAGATGGCGGCAGCAGAAGAGACAGCTCGGGGAGAAGAAACATCAAACACTAGTAAATGTATTTTCCTGGTGCCTCCCATGTCAGCATACCCATGGTTGGTTGCTCCGCCCCCTACCAACCCACAGGACCATTTTAACTCTATAAAAAAGAGTTCCTCCCCTTAGTCAGTATTCTTTACTTTGTCCTCATGCCTGCAGGATCATTATCAGACTTACCTCATCGCTTTATAGTGTAACCGTTGCAGGTTCATGCTCTCCTGCAGTATAGAGTCCCATCGCTTGGGCTGCTAAAGGCGCCAGATAAGTATGGGAGGCCATTTTTTTCTGTGGATCTTTTTTTGGGCCATATTGGAAGATTAACAAGAGCTTAGCCTCTCCTCTATGCTCTTCCCTGATGGTATGTCTCTTATCCGTATGTGAGCAGGCTGTTACTTGCATTGCAGCGTCCCTCCATGGATTATGTCCCCCCCTCCTCCTGTAGCAGTGTGTGGTGCTTCACGCGCGCAGATCGGCTCTGTTTTACTCAGCGGGGGGCGGAGTCACGGCGCAACGTCATGTGACAGTACGGCGCATGCTCAGTAGCGAACTAAAGCTGTCGGTGGCCATCTTGGTACTCCCAAAGCGCTCTCAGCATAAATGGAGAGCCTGGGATTCATTACAGGGCCAGCTATCGAGGTGAAGACATCTCCCTTAAGTGTCTTCCCTATTTTTTGCAATGGAGCCTGGCCAAGGTATTTAGGGGCTTGCAAATGGGTACTTTTGTTGGGGTTATGTATATGTATTGTGTAGATATATATATGTATATGTATGTATGTATATGGTTAAAAAGGAAAGCAGAAAGAAATCTATCCTTTTTTTTTTTCTTCTTGCCCAGCTGCCCCTAGTAATGTGATACCGCAACAAAAAGATCCTCATCATACCACTAGGTAAGGGCTGCTACAATCAGGTAAGTTTTAAAGGAAAAAAAAAGAGCACTACGGGCAAATTAGAACATATTTTTTGTTTCTACAGCCCGCACCGGGGATCATCCCGCAGATCATCTCACCGTAGCTCCTCAGATAGGAGATCCAAAGGTCATAGGAGCTCAGGACACTCTCACTCATCCTCAGCTCATGCCTCCCGCAGTGGCCAGAGGTCACCCCGACATACCCCTAGCAGACACGAATCCCACAGACCGGTGTATCCAAAAGAGAAGACCTGTTGGGTATGTGGAAGACAACGCTGCCGGAAAAAGTGGTATGCGAGAAGTGTCTACTAGAGGCTACAGGGGATAAAGAGAAAGATAAGCAGCAGTCTCTGGAATCAAGTAAGAGCTTGATCAAGGATTCAATCAGGGAGTTGGCCCTCTCCCAAGACCAAATTAACCCACCCTCGCCTGAAGCAGCAGTAAGCACGTCCACTCCTCATTCGGACGCAGAGGTGGATTCTGAAGACGAGGCAGAAGGGGTGGATAGCAATATTTCAGCTTTTGACTTCGCTCTAGTTGAGCCTTTCATAACCGCAGTCAAGGATGCAATCCAGTGGGAGGAAAATCCGGAGCCACCTTCTAAAACAAAGATATATTTCAAACATCTGAAAAAGAAGGTATCAAATTTTCCCTTGATGGAAGAAATCAAGGAGGTGGTAACAGATGAATGGCAGAAGGCAGACAGAAGACCTATGGCGTATAATTGTTTTCTTAAGTTATATCCACTGGCAGAAGCAGAAGCGCAACTTTTTGATGCTGTACCAACTGTGGACGCCTCAGTTATGAGGTTGGCTAGAAACTCGACCTTGCCACTAGAAGACGCAGTCTCCTTTAAAGATGTCCTTGACCGAAGGATTGACTCAGACCTGAAAAAAACATATCAGGCGGCTGGAGGAGCATGCAAGCCAGCGGTAGCTCTGAATTCGATCTCAAGGGCCACCAGAGTATGGTCAGACAACGTGGAAACGTCCCTCAGACAAGGGGTAGGTTCAGAAGAAATCATTAAGGCACTGGATGAATTAAAGCTGGCCACAGATTTCATAGCAGGAGCAGCTATTGACGTCCTAAAATGCTCTTCCAGGGCCATGCTGTATTCCATAACGGCCAGAAGAGCGTTGTGGCTAAAACCATGGTCGGCCGACCCAACGTCTAAGCAATCATGGTGTCGTATTCCATACGATGGGAAAAGCCCTGTTTGGTGAAAAAATGGATACGACAATTACCAGAGTCACAGGGGGGAAAAGTGGGCTAATTACCCAGGACAGAAGCAGGAGGAAAAGATTTGCAAACCGCCCAGCGGGCCAGTTAAGAGGGAAGGACTCCAGATCCTACCGTCCGGGAAGGGAGTACAGAAGGGGCTGGAAAGGTTCACAAGCTACCTTTCTGAGATCGGCTAAACCAAAAGCCTCTACATCCACAGTTGATGGCCAGAAGTCCTTTTGACGCCCTCTCCACCCAAACCGGTCCGGTAGGAGCCCGTCTAAAGGCGTTTGCACGGGTTTGGGTGGAAGGTTGCGTAGACCAGTGGGCAGTGTCCACGGTCTGTCAAGGTCATTTCTGGGGATTCAAAAGGCAGCCTCCCCTCTATTCCTTTCAGGCCACCAAGATTCCAACCTCCAGAGAGAAGAAGGAGGCCCTTCTTCAATATGTCAAAATGCTTGTTCTCCAGCAGGCAGTAGTACCAGTTCCAGACTTGGAGAAGCACTTAGGCTTTTATTCCCCAGTTATTTTGGTCCCTAAAAAATCAGGGGGTTGGAGGCCGGTGCTAGACCTGAAGAGGCTGAACAGGTATATCCGGGTGGAACATTTCAAGATGGAGTCCTTAAACACGGTCATTCTATCTGTTCAGCCAGGAGATTGGATGGCGTCCATAGACCTTCAGGATGCGTATCTGCACATACCTATCCGCCCTCAGTTTCAACCTTTTCTTCGGTTCAGAATAGGCGACTTACATCTTCAATTCCAATGCCTTCCCTTCGGGATTTCAACAGCGCCCAGAACTTTCACCAAAGTGCTAGTAGCGACCTTGGCTCCTCTTCGAGAGAAGGGGATTCGAGTACTACACTATTTGGACGATATTCTAGTTCTTTCTCAGCACAGGCAGACCTTGGTGATACATGTACAGTTGGTCCTAGACACATTGATAAAGTTTGGTTGGCTAATCAACTACGCCAAAAGTCAACTTACGCCCACACAGGAGATAATTTACCTAGGGGCATTTTTCAACACTCCAGGAAGAGCAGTTTCACTCCCGGCAGAAAAAATCCCTTCATTGATAGGGAAAGTGAAAAGGGCGCTAGCAAGCCATTCTATGGCAGCATCAGACTGTCTGAGCCTGCTAGGTTCCCTCTCTTCATGCATACCTATGGTGAAATGGGCCGGATGGCATCTACGGACTTTCCAGGTGGGCTTCTTATCACAGTGGAAGAAAGATCGCCTAGAGCAGAGGATATTGATTACACCTACAATGAAATCCAGCCTTTGGTGGTGGACAAGACCATCCAACCTTCTGCTTCACTGTCCCCTTGGCCCCATCCCATGCACTGTTCTGACGACAGACGCAAGTCAGTTAGGATGGGGGGCACATTACCAAGACCAGTTGGTACAGGGCAGATGGCAATTCAATGCAACAGAAGTAGTATCAAACACCTTGGAGCTAAGGGCGGCTTGGTTAGCAATCCTGTCTCTGGCCACCTACCTCAGGGGAAAATCCATCCTTCTCCAGATGGACAACAAAGCGGCAGTAGATTATGTTCAGAATCAAGAAGGAACGCACAGCAGGTCCCTTCTGAATGAAGTGACACCCATTCTGACATGGGCCGAGAGGAATTTAGTCAACCTACGGGCCTCATATATCCCAGGGCCAGAGAACCAGTTAGCCGATCAGCTTTCAAGATCTTTCAGCCACAACAACGAGTGGTCTCTGAATCCGAGGGTCTTCTCCTGGATATGCCAACAATGGGACACTCCCCAAATAGACCTATTTGCCTCCCCGCTCAATGCGAAGACACCGCTTTTCTTTTCAAGGTTCCCATCTTCGAAATCAGCAGGGGTAGATGCCCCAACCCAGCCATGGAACTTTCAGATGGCATACGCATACCCACCAACTCCACTGATACTGAGGTTTCTCCAACGTCTAACCACAGAAGCGATCACAGTTTTGGCAGTGATTCCATACTGGCCCAAGAGACTGGTTCGCGTTGCTAATCAAGATGACCTTGTGCAAACCGCTCCACCTTCCACGCATAGACAACTTTCTGTCTCAAGGCAAGTTCTGTCACCCCCACCCGGAGATCCTAGACTTGAGGGTTTGGAAGTTGAGCGGAAAAGGTTGGGCAAGTTAGGATGTTCGCATAATGTCATTCAAACACTACTACAGGCCAGAAAAGCATCTACGATTTTCACATACTATAGAGTTTGGAGAAAGTTTACGGAATTGGCAGAAACAAACCATTTCAATCCTCTAAACACCGGAATCCAGAACATACTCCTCTTTTTACAGAGTGGATTGGACTTAGGTTTGGGCCTGAATACGCTTAAGGTCCAGGTTTCAGCCCATTCGGCTCTAACAGACACCCGGTGGGCGCTAGATCCTCTGGTGGAACGTTTCCTGAAAGCAGTTCTAAGTTGGGACCACCTAGAAAGACGCTATACCACAAATGGGATTTGACTATCGTGCTTCATATCCTTTCAAAACCTCCGTTTGCTCCCACAGAAGAATGCACCTTGGAGGATATTTCTCTGAAGGCAGTCTTTCTAGTCGCCATCACTTCGGGTCGCAGGGTATCAGAGATCCAAGCATTAGGGTCACAAGAACCCTACATTACCTTCTTCGCGGACAGGGTGGTGTTGCAACCTATTCATCAGTTCATCCCTAAAGTACCTTCAGTCTTCCATCTGAGCCAAGAGTGGGTTCTTCCAGCATTCGGGGAGGATCCAGCCTCCTCAAAACTGCATGAGTTGGATATAGCCAGATCCCTAAGTCACTACCTAAATTTGACGCAGCAGTTCAGGAAAGATCAATGGCTATTTGTCATTCCCAAGGGTGCCAGGAAGGGAATGGCAGCATCTAAGACGACCTTGGCAAGCTGGATTGTAAGGTTAATCCAAAGAGCATATCGGGCTAGTGGTCTCCCAGTTCCAGATGCGGTCAATGCGCACTCAACGCGTGGAATAGCCTCCTCCTGGGCAGCTTTGGCGCGGGTCTCCCCTGAGACAATTTGTCGAGCAGCCAGCTAGTTGTCCTTCAGCACGTTCATGTCCCACTATAGTGTGGACCCAGCAGTCCTTACTTCCTGAGAGTTTGGGAAAAGGACTTTGCAGTCATCTGTACTGTAGCTTTTTTTGTTTGATTAAATTGCTTTATTGCAGTACCCTCCTTGTAAGCGAGTTATTTACCATGGGTATGCTGACATGGGAGGCACCAGGAAAACGGAAAATTGAATACTTACCTTTCTGTAATTTTCCTTTCCTGGTGCCTGCCCATGGCAGCATACACCCTCCCTTCAATGATCCTTAGCGTTATGAGATCTAGTTACAAGAATACTGACTAAGGGGAGAAACTCTTTTTTATAGAGTTAAAATGGTCCTGTGGGTTGGTAGGGGGCGGAGCAACCAACCATGGGTATGCTGCCATGGGCAGGCACCGGGAAAGGAAAATTACGGAAAGGTAAGTATTCAATTTTCCGTTTTCTATGTATGACTGTGCTACGCCCAATAGGCTAGTGGTCAGCACTTCTACCTTGAAGAACTCATGGGTTCAAATCCCACAGAGAAATACTAAAAGATTGAATTGGTGAAAAAAAAGGCAAATGACTATTAGCCAATTAGCCAAATCAGCATATACTGAAAATAGGTGAATGCTAATTAGCCAATGCACTTTAAGTTTGGCTGATTCTATTATATTAACTCTTCAAATGCATGCAATGATATGTAAGTATTCAATACTATTATGGTGTGAAATTTCAAACACCACACACTAACTAATGGGCAGATTACATTTTTTTGTTTGTTTATTTTAATTTGCTTGTGTACTGAAAAAATAAACACAGCTGGTGGATGGTATTTGAACTTGTACCGTGAGTGCTGTGGAGACATCTGAGCAGACCACTAAGCCATTGTGCTAAGTACGAGACCTGCATTATAGTGTAGTATGATTAAATAATGAATATAAATAATTACCGCTTTATAGTCACCTAAATTAAAAAATAAAAAACAACATACAACAAATAGGTAACCTAAATGTTTAATACATCTAACTTTACAGAATAGCAGACATTACTATATAATAATCATTCATAACTGCATTCGTTAGCAAAAGAAGGAAAAAAACTAGGAATACTAATTGTAACATACATCAATAGATGCAAACGAGGTAGAGCACATATCACATAAAAATGTTTCTTTCACATATATGGATCATGGTTACAGTGCTGTACTATATAACTTGGTAGGAATTGGCATTTGCCTATACGCAGAAGTGCTAATTAGTGCCGATTTGGAATTTGCCAACATATGCTTCTCAATAATAGTGCAAATTTTCATTTGCATATTCGCCTGTTTAAATTTTATTTGGCTAAAATGGGAGCTATTATTTGCCATAGTGCCCAGTACTTCCTGGCGCTATAGTAAATGACCCCCATACTGTGTTAAATGGCATGTAATACACTGAAATATGATGTTAAACTTGCAGTAACACACTGAAATATATGGCATTAAATTTGCAGTAATGCACTGAGCTATACTGCATTAATTGTTCACTAATGCACAGAAATATACTAAGTTAAATGGCACGTAATGCACTGAAATATATGGCGTTAAACTTGCAGTAACGCACTGAACTATACTGCATTAAATGGCACATAACGCACTCAAATATACAGTGTTAAACTTGCAGTAACGCACTGAAATATACTATGTTAAACATGCACTAATGCACAGAAATATACTGCGTTAAATGGCACGTAATGCACTGAAATATATGGCGTTAAACCTGCAGTAACGCACTGAACTATACTGCATTAAATGGCATATAATGCACTGAAATATACAGTGTTAAACTTGCAATAACGCACTGAAATATACTATGTTAAACATGCACTAATGCACAGAAATATACTGCGTTAAATGGCACGTAATGCACTGAAATATATGGCGTTAAACCCGCAGTAACGCACTGAAATATACTGCATTAAACGGCACGTAATGTACTGAAATATACTGTGTTAAATGGTCACTACACTCACACTGACATAACTATCAGTAGATTCACACTAAAGTGACACTAAAGTAAAAATGCATGAACTATCCTTTCTCTTTGGCCTACCTTTACACAGGTTATCCCCCCTTCAGTTTATCATAAATTATGCTGCTAGACTCATACACCTTACTAACCAACTGGTGGGTGCTACCCCTCTCTGCCAGTCCCTTCACTAGCTTCCAGTAGCCCAATGTATAAATTACTAACTACATGCAAAGCCATCCACAACACTACCCTAGCTACATCACCAACATCACCTTGAGTTATCAAATTGTCCACTCCACTCATCCAAAGACCTCTTGCTGTCTAGCTCCCTTGTTACCTCCTCCCATGCTCATCTTTAGGAATTATCCAGAACCTCTCCTATCCTCTGGAACTCCTTAACCAAGTATGTCTGGTTAGCACCTACTCCTTCTGCCAATTCCTGAAAACTAATTTATTCAGGGTAGCCATCTAAAAACTGTACTGCAGCCACCCCCATAAGATCATCCCCCACATATGTTACCCTTTGTACCACCTTACCCTCCCTTTAGATTGTGAGTTCCATAAGCAGGGCCCTCCTAATCCTTCTTTATTAAACTGTACTGTTATTATACTGTCTTTCAATATTTTGTAAAAAAAACTGTGCAAGCTGTTGGTACTATATGAATCCTGTATAATAATAATAGCTACATATAAACAATGGGGCAGGGTCTCATGGTTGACATCATTGACCAAATATAGACATGACCATATTTGGTCAATGACCTCACAGAGTGGGGGTTATAACATTGAACATTGTATTTAATTGAAAAGAATGTCAAAAGGTATGTATGGGAACTGCCAAGTGTCTCGCAATTTAGTAATATTATATTACTGGCAGGTGTGTAAACAGAAATATACTGTTTAAAGTATAAATACATTACCACAGTTCAGATCTAAGTCCCATTAGAAATCAGTAATGGCCATGTTCTGGGCTAAAAGGCAAGGTATTGTCAAACAAATGGCATGGGGAGCTGGGCAATGGCTTTGGGGACAAATACCAATGATCTTTTTTTTTTTTTCACATCTTTTGACAGGAAGAGGATCTTTTCTTTTATTAATATTCAATCCAACAGATAAGCTCAACAATTAGATGGTTACATTGCATATGAGACAAAAAAAACAGATCAGAAGAAAAAAAAAATTCTGGAGTGTTTCGAAACATAAAATTGACTGCAGCTAATCTCAAAACCATATGGTCAATACATTTGCATGTAAAAGAGGGTACTGTACAATAATGCAATAATAACAGCACTGAAACCATCCCAACCAGGCATACGCCTGGTAGCTTGATAAACTTAGAAGGAAAAAGAGAAATGAGACTAGAGAAAGGGAGAAAAGAAAGGGGAAAAAAAGAGGGAAGAAAATGGAACCAGAAATAGGAAGGGAAAGAGAGAAGAGAAGCAATCCATGGGGTGTGGATCAGGGATGTGTTAAATCGAGAGTGGTGTCAAATCTGGAAGGTTGAATTTAGGTAACCCATGGTTGCCAGACCCGAAGGAATTTATCATGTGTGTCTGAAAGGATAGCTGTTACCTTTTCATTTACCATAATATCATTCATACGGTTTTTCACCGCCTCAAAACTAAGTACAGGCGTTTTCCATGGCCTTCTTATAGTTAACTTAGTTGCAGTAAAAAGATGCAGAGCTAGCTGACGCTCTGGATGAAGCAATTCCACAATTGGTTTGCAAAGAAGAGCTTCATAGGGGTCCCTCTTGAGATTAATATGAAATAAGTTGTGGAGGAAAGTGTAGACTCTGACCCATAGCCTACATACCTTCGGACATGTCCTCCAAATATGTACCATAGTGCCCTCCTGGGAATAACCTTGTAAGCAAAGAGGAGAGTAGGTTGGGAAAAAACGGGCCAGTCTAGCTGGTGTATAATACCAACTGTATAATATTTTGTAAGCATTTTCTAGTATGAGAACATTTTTTGAACACTTAGATGCTATAATCATAAGCTGCCAGCCCTCCGGTTCCAGCTGTCTCCCCAGCTCCGTCTCTTATTGAAGAAGATAAGGCCCCAACTATATTTTTTTAGAGAAGATTATTGAAGAGTAAATTGATGATATATAGCCTGAGTAATGAGGTTGGGCTCTATAGAGGCTTTCAAAGGGGGTCAAGGTGTATGGGGTAGGTCAAGATTTAGTGGCTTTGAAAAACGTTTTTGCATTTCAGTGGCTATCCTCTTTGCCTTATCTGGGGATTCGGCTCACTCCGACTTATGCAGGACTGTATCAGGCCTGACATTTTGTTGAATCATAGAATACAAAGCTCCCCATGAAAGGCTGAGCAGTCAGCCTGACTATAGTTTTTTTTCTAGGAATGAGGTGGGAAGTCCCTGTATACTGTACGTAGCTGAGGCTGCTACACAGACGGCACACCCAGCAAGTGTACCTATTCATGCAATTAATAGTTCATTTGGGCTAGTTTGGCCCAAGGAAACTATTTAAAGTGACATTAAATGTGGAAATCCTCTTTAGGACAAAATAATGATAAACATCAGGAATCAATAGGCAACTCAGTAATCTTTATCTTCAGTTCTGTTGTTCTGAGCTTGGCTCAGTAATTTCTTTGTTACAAAATGAAAACCCTGTCCAAGAGAAGAAATGCTGTCTTACAAGTCAATACATTTGGCAATATTTTAAAAAATCTAGACCTGGGGATACTATAACGCCTTAGGGCCAAACTCATGTAATAGACTGACAACCATTTAGAACTGCAATTTGCACAATTCCCAAAAACAAAATTACCATATCAGTATTTTTTTTCTGGAACAAGATAGATGAGAAAAAGAATAGACAGACATAGCCACACGAAAGGGTAGAATTCTTCCTTGTGACTCGAACATTGTTCAAAGCTTGCAAAATATGGCAGATGCAGATGAGCACACTAGGGAATCCATCTGAAATCTCCCTTTTGCGAATCTGGGACAAAACTAAAATAACTGCGTGCCGAACTGTAGATTTATGGGATACTAAAATCTCATTTATTTCTATGCAGTTCATGCTCTGTGATGAATCTTACACTATTTCTGTATCCAAGCAGTATTACTCTTATATGTTTTATTCTACTAGTGAGCACATCTGTGTTCCTCTATATTTGAAAGCAAATGCTCTTCTTTTTACTAAAGGGTTATGATAAACTACGCTGTAAATAATCTTGTGCAACAGTTAAATAACTGTATTCTTCAAAATACAGTACTCTGATAAATACACTCTTTGATTTACAATAGAAAGCATCTTAATAATGAACAGTGCATTCTGAGCAGTAAGCACAATAAGTAACACTAAAGGATGACTAAATGCAAAGGAAAATTTGCAAACAATATTGCAGCTTACCATTCCTTACATGTGGTGGCTGCATTATTTTACCCTTTACAGGCTAAGAACATGTTTTAGCAAGTACAAAAAAAACCTGTTGACCTTGCCAGAAATGCAAAATGTACTATAAGGTTCTTGTGAGCTTAAAAGAAAACACACGCAGATATATCTTTCGTTTGAATATTACTATTCCCATGAGTCCTAATATAATGGAGATGAACAAAGGCAGAAACATTTGTCCAGTCCAGTCTTATGCCCCGTACACACGGTCGGATTTTCCGATGGAAAATGTCCGATCGGAGCGTGTTGTCGGAAATTCCGACCGTGTGTGGGCTCCATCGGACATTTTCCATCGGATTTTCCGACACACAAAGTTGGACAGCAGGAGATAAAATTTTCCGACAACAAAATCCGATCGCGTCAATTCCGACCGTGTGTGGCCTGTTCCGACGCACAAAGTGCCACGCATGCTCAGAAGAAATTCCGACACGGGACAGCCCGTTCTGGTAAACTTAGCGTTCGTAATGGATAAAGCACTTTCGTCACGCTGCAATGTTCAAAATGGTTTATTACAGCGCACTCTCTTCTTCTTTATAATGTGACAAGAATTAAGTCGTTTTGATGCTCATATTCACACACACTTCTCACAAACTTTTTTTGTTACTATTTATCGGGATTCCCTCAATATATTTTGATTTCTCACATCTGACAACATATTTTTTTTTTTTTTTACTTTAATGTAGAATCTTTTTTTGTGTTTCTCTTTTTATTTTTATTTTTTTGGTGATTTTGATTTGTACTCCCGAAAATGTTTGTGTGTTTTTTGTGACAAGTTCCCACAACATGTTGTTCTATTTAATCTGTAGGAGGAGATTGTTTGGTGTTGTTGTCCCTTGTTAATTTCACATTGTACTTTAGAAATGTACCTGAATACTCACCAACAAACTGTCCTTTTTGGATGAAAACACACACAGGAGAGTAGAATTTACCTAAAAATATTTTATTAAGGGGTCACAACTATAAACAAAGAGGGAGGCAACGCTGGAGAAACTGCAGAAGTGGGCGAAGCCTTGGACTCCCAGGGCAGACATCAATTATTTAAAAGCAAAATTGGTGGCCTGAGGAGTCCATATCTAAGGGAGGGCAGTCTGGTCCAGAAGTCCCAGAGATCCGGAAAGCAGCAGATGACATCTGTGTCCCCAGGCTGTGGTCATACGAGAGACTGCATCTTCTGTCAGACCAGACTGAACCCAGGGCAATCACTCTGTGGTCTTCCTTCCACGCTTCCTTCCAGCCTTTGGCTGTGGTGGTGGAGTTGTGGCAGCAGGAGGAGGAGGAAGAGGAGGATGGTCCATCTCAATGACATCCGTCTTGGGTGTCAGTTCCCCACTCTCCCCCTTACGAAGGACTTTATAAATCAGGTCCTCAGAAATCTTGCGTTGGCCCTCCTGCATGCCCTGCAATTTGGTGGCAGCCATGCAGGCAAAGGCCTCTTCAGGACTGGGGAAGGCTCGGAGGGACGCCAAAGCCTCCTGGATCAGCCTGTACGCTGAATTCTGCACAGGACTGGGAGTGGCCTTCCTGGCCCTTTTATATGGCAGGCGGAGGGGAGGGACCTGAGACTCAGTCAGGCTGCGACTTGTCCCTGGCTTCTCTTGGCTGACACTTAGCCCCGCCTCCTCCTGGCTGCCACTAATCCCCGCCTCCTCCTGATGCCACATTCCACAGCCTCCTCCTGGCTGAGGTCTTCCTGTGTATGAAAAAGGGACATGGTTTTAGTATTGTTTTCATCAATCACACACAATTTTCACCTCCTGACTGCTGCAAATTCAATGTTAACAAATATAACAGACTATCTATCATGAGCAGGTGTGACCAGAACCGTGTGATCTGCGACAGAGGACACCAAAACGTATATAAGTGAAAATATGTTAATTTATTAAAGAAAGTGAATAATATAATACAACCAACCAACTCCAATATGATACAGTGCAATAACCAACCACAGACAGAGACCCACAAATAACAATAGACAAATAAGGTGGGACAGGATAAGGTCCCAGACAGGGAGACAGGATCAGGGGACAGGATCAGGGCACAGGCTCAGGTTCAGGTTCAGGGCACAGGATCAGATAGCTTGCAGGTCAGGAGGCAATGACGAAGTCAAGGCAAACATGTGAATGTTTGCCGGGTATTTATAGGCCTACGATTGGCTTCAAGTGACACCTGATTGTAGGAGGTACTGTCTGCTCCACACTGCCAGGATCCATCCGCTGGTGGACGCCAGTACTGCGGCCCAAAGATGATATATTATTAACAGGGAAAAGCTCTCCTGACAGTTCCAAACTGCCAGGAGACACCTGCTGGTGGACCTCAGTACTGCATGCCAAATAACAGGTCTTACCAGCGGATGGAACATTTCCTGACAGTACCCCCCTCAAAGGAGCGACCTCCGGGCGCTCCAACTAGCCGTTGCTGGGGAAAGTCCATGGTGTTCAGCTGGGCAGTGGGCACATCAGGCTGGGTAGCGGACAGGAACACTCCAGGCTGGGCAACGGACAGGAACACTTCAAGCTGGGCAGCTGGCATGGGCACTTCAAGCTGGGCAGCTGGCATGGGCACTTCAAGCTGGGCAGCTGGCATGGGCACTTCAAGCTGGGCAGCTGGCATGGGCACTTCAAGCTGGGCAGCTGGCATGGGCACTTCAAGCTGGAGGGCAGACACCGGGACATCAGGCTGGAGGGCAGACACCGGGACATCAGGCTGGAGGGCAGACACCGGGACATCAGGCTGGAGGGCAGACACCGGGACATCAGGCTGGAGGGCAGACACCGGGACACCAGACTGCAAAGCTGGAACATCAGACTGCAAAGCTGGAACATCAGACTGCAAAGCTGGAACATCAGACTGCAAAGCTGGAACATCAGACTGCAAAGCTGGAACATCAGACTGCAAAGCTGGAACATCAGACTGCAAAGCTGGAACATCAGACTGCAAGGCTTGAACATCAGACTGCAAGGCTGGAACATCAGACTGCAAGGCTGGAACATCAGTCTGCAAGGCTGGAACATCAGACTGCAAAGCTGGAACATCAGACTGCAAAGCTGGAACATCAGACTGCAAAGCTGGAACATCAGACTGCAAAGCTGGAACATCAGACTGCAAAACTGGAACATCAGACTGCAAAACTGGAACATCAGACTGCAAAGCTGGAACATCAGACTGCAAGGCTGGAACATCAGACTGCAAGGCTGGAACGTCAGACTGCAAGGCTGGAACGTCAGACTGCAAGGCTGGAACGTCAGACTGCAAGGCTGGAACGTCAGACTGCAAGGCTGGAACGTCAGACTGGAAGGCTGGAACGTCAGACTGGAAGGCTGGAACGTCAGACTGGAAGGCTGGAACGTCAGACTGCAAGGCTGGAACATCAGACTGCAAATTGGGAGCAGGTTGGGTTACTGGCAGGATTGTGTGAGTGGGGAAGAACTTCCGTTTCTTCTTGGGGCTTAACTACTGAAGATCTGTAGGTGAGGGGTGCAGCAGACTGCAGAGGAGGATTGGGATATGGCAGGGAAGAGGTAACAGTGGCTGGAGGAAGTTCGTGTGGGTTTGCAGGCAGCAGGGAAGAGACAGGTGGGTTATATGCAGGATAGGTACAGGGAGCAGAGACTGGATATGAGTATTTGTTTGGCAGCAGCGTATACTGAGCTGCAACTGCGGTTGACATGGGTGATGGGAAAACATACATTTGAGTAGGCTGGTGTTTGGTGGCAGAGGTGGTTTGTTTGACTGGAGCTGCTTGCATCATGTCAGACCATGCTGAAAGTATAGGTTGTACGAACTGTGCTTTTAAACCTCCCTGTCTAACAAAAGACTGAGCAGACTCAATGCACTCAGCAATCACCTGTGAGGAACAGGCTGAATAGTGCTCACAAAAATCGTCTGGATCATCTTCAAAAAGCCAAACTAGTGATACAACCTGATTTATATCAAAAGGAGGCGTGAAATCATCACGGCCCTCAGGAATACAGGGCAGGGCCAGCTCAGTACATAGTTTGATCAAAGGCTGCACCTCCCCAAACAAAATATAACCCTGATCGACCAGGGAGTGAGCCAAACGTATAGTGGCAAACAACTGATCACTAGACCATCCTTTCAAAGCCTGGCGGCAATAATCACCATTTTCAGATGCCAGCAGAGAAAGATAAATAACCTCATCGGTATTCATGTTTGTAACCAACTGAAAAATGGTTCCCCTGTGCAGCCACTTCTGGTCAGGGATGGCCTTGACTTACTGTCATGAGCAGGTGTGACCAGAACCGTGTGATCTGCGACAGAGGACACCAAAACGTATATAAGTGAAAATATGTTAATTTATTAAAGAAAGTGAATAATATAATACAACCAACCAACTCCAATATGATACAGTGCAATAACCAACCACAGACAGAGACCCACAAATAACAATAGACAAATAAGTGTAATAAATGGGAAATACCAGGTTCATAAACAATAGCCAGGCCAGGGTCATACACAGCAGATCAGCAGGGGGATGTTCCAGAGACATAAACGTAAGCCAGGCCAAGGTCATACACAGGGAGATCAGCAGATGGGGTATGGAACACAGGACAGGGAGAGGATGGATGGGTCAGGCTGCAGGCAGGGATGCAGGGTCACAGGTGGGACAGGATAAGGTCCCAGACAGGGAGACAGGACCAGGGGACAGGATCAGGGCACAGGCTCAGGTTCAGAATAGCTTGCAGGTCAGGAGGCAATGACGAAGTCAAGGCAAACATGTGAATGTTTGCCGGGTATTTATAGGCCTACGATTGGCTTCAAGTGACACCTGATTGTAGGAGGTACTGTCTGCTCCACACTGCCAGGATCCATCCGCTGGTGGACGCCAGTACTGCGGCCCAAAGATGATATATTATTAACAGGGAAAAGCTCTCCTGACAGTTCCAAACTGCCAGGAGACACCTGCTGGTGGACCTCAGTACTGCATGCCAAATAACAGGTCTTACCAGCGGATGGAACATTTCCTGACACTATCCTTCTGAGCCCAGCATTTTGCATTCTTGTCCCAATTTTGGGTGCCCACTACTGTCTATTGATATGTAAAACACTTTTTTTAATAAGCAATTAGTGATCAATAATAACATCTAGTAAACATCATTTCTTTATTGCCCAGAAATCTGTAGAGGAATGCTATACCTGACTCCAGCTGGGCTCCTCCACTTCTTCCTGGCTGGAAGGCCCAGGTTGGACATCGGAAGCCTCAGCTGGGATGGAAGGAAGGGTGGAAGGAAGAGTGGAGAGGGATTCCCTGACTTCAGTGTGGTCTGACAGAAATCGCAGTCTCTCATAGTACCAGAGCCTGGGGACATAAACGTCATCTGCTGCAGCTCCGGACCTCTGGGAATCTGTGACCTTCTTGCGCTCCCTAAGATAAGTGCTCCTCAGGCCACCAATTTTAGCTTTTAAATAAGGGATGGTTGCTGTGGGGACCACTGGCGTCACCAACTCCAGCAGTTTCTCCAGCGCTGCCTGCCTCTTCTGTTTGTGATTATAGTGGGGGTGTCTCACCTGCCACAGACAGGGCAGCTCCCTGTACTTGTCTATGAACAGGGGCAGAAAATTGTGGTCGTTGAACCCATCCATTTTCTCTGCAAGACACAACACAAGACAAACCCTAATGTCAGGCCAAACTCCCCTAATCGTGTTACAATATAGGCTTCAATTTCGAAGCAGTATAGGCCTAAGTTTAGATCCTACCTTCGTTAGCACGATCGGCGTCTCCGCGCGTCTCCGCGCGTTACGATTTATACACACTGCGCATGCGTATAACTCTGCCCGCCCCTGATGTTCTTTCTATTCTATTCCCCGCCCCTTTTTGTTCGGGGCAGTGGAGGAAGAGCACATGGCGGATAGACAGCAGGATCGTGCTAATTACAGCAACGAGGAGGAGGAGGAGGAGGAAAGGCTGGAGCCTGAAACGTCCCGATCCAGAAGGAGATTAAAGGACTCAAATATGTCCTTTGGGGAGATGTTGGAGATGGTGGACATCCTGAAGAAGGCCGACTATGATGGAAAGTATGGGCCTTACCCCAACCACAATGTCAGAAAGGCCAAGATCATGGCGAAAGTGGTCAGGAGTCTGCACCGGAAATTCGGGGTACGACGATCGAAAGATCAGCTCAGGAAGCGGTGGTCGGACCTGAAATTACGAGAACATGAGCAGTACAGAAAGATCCGGAGAGTGCTGCAAAAAAGTAAGTAGTTGTGCTGTGTTCCTATTGTTCTTGTGTTTATTACGTTCGTGCTGCTCCATGTGCTTTTAGGAACTGTTGTACAGTTTAAAATGGCAACTTTCATGTTCATGGGCACATTATTCGTTCGGATCACACATTTTTTTTTCGGACTATAAAATACCATTGTTTAGCCCATATGCATTTGGCCACCATTTTGAGGCCCTATACTTGTCTTCAAAGAATTGGGTTGTGTAGATGGCTTTGTTACTAGAATGAAATGCAAACTAGATTCTGTGTAAGGAAAGGACACTGAGCAGCTGTTTTCACATCTGGACACTGGAGCACTAGTGTGGGACCCCAGAACACCCTTTTTATTAGGGGGGCCACACAGGTGCTCCAGTGTATACTATAGGGGGGACTCCATCTGTGAAGATTGTACAAAACAGGTAAAGTATTGCAGCTTGACAAAGGGCTACATCTTGGAACTCTGCTAAAATAGACAATTGTACCCCACTTCCAAGCAATGTTTCATCTTTAGAGTTCTGCCATCAAATATCTGTGTGCTAATTATACCATTTTTGTTTTACATAGGGGAGAAAAGACTCGGAGGACACCCCTCATCCGAGGAGATCAGAGCCCCCCCCCCCTCTGGAAGAAGGGAAAATCCCCCCAACACAAGATGAGCAGGAGGAAGAAGACGTGGTGGAACTAGTCACCACAACAGGTGAGTGTCTGCGACCACAGGCTCAGATAAGAGATGGATGGCGGCATTTTTTTTAGACCTAATTTATTTTGGGTTTCCTTTCTTTTTAGGTGATCGTGAGGTTGTGGATGAAGATCCTTTCACATCCGAAAGTGCCCAGATCCTGATCGGGGAGATCATGGGGTGTAATTTACAATTGGAAAACATCAAGCAAAACATCAATGATGTTATTCCAAAATATAAAAACATCATTGATGTTTTGGGGCGAGTTTAAAGCCCCTCAAAATCACTTTCTTCTTTTGTCTGCTACAATGTGCGAAATGTTTTTGTGATTTTTCCCAAAGCCAAATTTGGAGGATGCACTGCACACAGTGTGTCAACATGTACTATCTGCCAACACAGGAGATCAATGGACGCGTTTTGGGGGTGCAACCCCTTCCTCAATAATAAAGTAGCGGCGAGGAAGGGCTTTCTCCCCCAAAACACGTCCCTTGATCCCCCATGATGGCAGATAGCACATGTTGACATTGTGAAATTTGTGTGCATCTTCCAAATTTGGCTTTTCCAGGGGTGATTTCCCCCCATCTGAACGCAATATCAAACACAGTTCCTAAATACTCATGTCTGATATTGCCTTCCAGTTCTACCAAATGTGAACTTTGTAAGATCAAGATTTGTGTCTTTCTTGTGGGTTTTACACAGGCCTGTTTTCTATAAAATGCACATTTTGATTTTGGATAATGACACCACAAAATATGTTATACAACAAACCTGTTGGTTTGTCAGAAAAACCTTTGGTAAATGCACATGTGATTGTGCTGGTATTAAAAAGATTGTTCATCAAGAATGTGTGGATTATTGTCTCAATGCTACAACACTTTTGGGGTGATGTAATTGTTTGATGAGAAAATGGGGGTTATTTCCTAAGGGCAAATCCACTTTGCACTACAAGTGCAGTTTCAGTGCAGTTGCAAGTGCACTTGTAGTTAAAAGTGTCTTTGCATTTAGTAAATAACAGCCAACAGTGCTTTGTATAAGGTTACACAATCACGACATTTTCTGCACTCCACACATTTCTGTCAGGGTCAGCTCAAACAAACACAAACAGTAAATGTCCACAAAGAAGAGCCTGGGGGGAGATGCTTGTTGAGAACTTGAGGTCCTGCAGGCTTCTCCCTGTGGCCAAATACCGCAAGGTAGCGACCAACCTCTGCTCCGGAGTGATGGCTTGCCTCATGCAGGTATCCTGCCTGCTAATATAGGGGGTCAGCGAAGCCAACAAACGGTGAAATACGGGGTCCGTCATCCTGAGAAAGTTCCTGAAATCATCAGGATTATTCTCACGGATCTCACGGAGCAAAGGCATATGACAGAACTGGTCACGCTGAAGCAACCAATTCTTGGTCCATGAACTCCTCTCCACCCTGGACTTGTGTCAAGGTCAGGACCCCAACACCAAGCCCCCGCACAGCACGAACTGTACGAGGAGTACGCATACGAAACATGGCTAGAAAACGGTCGGCTGCTCAGAACGAAGTAACAGAACGCACTGAAGAACAGCAAGGCCTGTGAAGAGCGACCTGAAAAACAGCAACGAGCGGACAAGATCGCACAGAAAACTCCGATATGAACTGACTGCACGCACTGAAGAGCAAATACAAACCCACAAGCACAAACTGAACGGCAGAAAACGATCTGAAAGCCACGAGTCTGAAAAAGCGCGAATCGTCTCTCACCAAACTTTTACTAACACGAGATTAGCAAAAGGAGCCCAAAGGGTGCCTCGCTTGGTTCTGAACCGGCCTTTTCTAGTCTCGTCGTACGTGCTTGACGTCACCGCGTTCTTGGCGATCGGAAATTCCGACAACTTTGTGCGACCGTGTGTAGGCAAAACAAGTTTGAGCCAACATCCGTCGGAAAAAATCCGAGGATTTTGTTGTCGGAATGTCCGAACAAAGTCCGACCGTGTGTACGGGGCATTAGTGTCAGACAGGACAGTCACCTCATCTAAGGACTCAAAGGCTGCAATATATTACATTTTTTGGTTATGGGTTGCTGGTTCCATAGTCACAGGGTCTACTGTTTTCTTGTTGTGCATTCTCAAAAGTATAAGAATTATGGAGAATCCACAACCATGTAAATGTAAAACGTATTCTGAGTGAATTAGAAAGTGCATTACATGTTTCAGATACAGGGTCTCTGAACCGTCAATATAGTAAAATATGTTGAGCCTGCTGTCACTGAAAATATTAAAATGCAATGTTTCTGTTCTGTGTTCAGTAAATTATTATACTGTTAAAGGATATCAATAAGAGTCAACTGAAGTAGCTGAGAGACAGAAAAGGCTTGGTCGCCACAAGAAATTAAAATATCAAGTCTGCACTCACATTATAGTAACTATTTAAAGGTGTGCGGAGGGTTAAATTAATATGGGCATTGATGGCAACTCTACATTATATATGAACTAAAAATATTTTCTTTCTAACTTACAATTATAATAATATTTGCAAAGTGTTCTGTTTGAGCTAATTCTCATGAGATTCAGATGGCATTTTTACATTTATTAAGTGCCAAACCTTTACCATTCTTGTAAACACGAGAGAGTCAATCCTGCATTTTAAGACCATTTCCAGCTTGGACAAAAGAGGAGAATAAAAAATATAAGACTCCAGCAGAAGCTATACTCACATCTTCTCTGACACCATCCTCTGCAAATTCACCAGTTTAGGGATCTAGTGCTGCTTCTCTTTTGGGCTGAAAAACACTCAATACTAGAATTGGGTTGAGTATGGTTTAGAGGTGAAACTAGCTAATTTTCAGCATGTTGACTCACTGAACAATTTGACCAATCAACTACCAATAAATCAGTTCCGGCTTTAGAACTTTGGTCAGGTTACCTCACAATAAAAGCCTGGGTTCCAGTAATTTTGATGATATGCTTGGTAGTAAATTATAAAAATTTCTGCTGATAAAGGGCAAAGGAAAAGATTAGTTTAGGACTTGTAGGCACCAATCTCTTAAGCTAGATGTTGTTGAATGTCCTTTAGGTAGCAAAATGCTGTGTATATTGAGGATTTTGGGTTGTATGAGAGGAGTGGGTTTTTACTTAATAATGCAGCTGATGTCCTACAGCTTTTTTACAGCCTTTCCCTGTTTACATGCACTAGGAGTTGCAGTGTTTTTCCCTCTCCATACTTTCTAGTTTTTGCTGGCTGCAAACGTTTTTTACAGCCTGTCCATGTTCACATGAACTATACTGATAATTGACTGTGTATGTTTTTTTTCTCCCAGGGCATGTATCCTAACCGTTGTTTCATTTTTCACAGCCTATCCCTGTTCACATACACTACACCAATAACTAACTACATGCGCTTTTTTCACGGGGCATATTTCCTAATTGTTGCTGGGTGCAAAGTTTTTAAGGCCTTTTCTGTATAAACAGTGTAATATTTCTGGCCAATGTGCATCAGCACAGAGATTTATTTCTTCCTTTGGGAGGGCATGTGACAGGATAACTACAGACAGGAAATTATGGTGGACAGGGGCAGAGTATTGTCACCCCATAACACAAAGTGCCCAAAAAAGAACCTTTATATCAGTATCACCAGCTTTGAAGCTTATGTGAAATTTAAGTGGTTGGGTGTTTATCTATTTAAACATGCTATGCCAACTATGCTTGAGTTTTTTGAATTGCTGTGCTAAGGTACATTTTATTATGTGTCCGGTCAGTGTGCACAGATTTGTACACCCAAAAATCCTTTTAAGGTCCAATATACTGTGTGTACATAAATCATGATTTATTTGCAATTGGCAGTACCTAATTAATTTGTGTTTTTTCCCATTTTTTTGCATTGTTTGAACAAAAAAAATAGGTGCAAGTACAGTGTGTACCTAAACCACCTCACATTCACTGCACCTCCCTATCCCCAGGACCGAAACTACGGGGGCATCTGCCCCTGGTGCTGCATTTAGAGGGGTGCTGCCTCTGGCAGAAGTAGTGATGGCAGCATAACTACTGTCAGCTCAGCTCTGGGAGCGAGGAGAAGAGAGCAGGGAGGAAGCACAGGCTGTGCATAGCTCTCAACTGTCCCACTCCTTTTCTGTTTGTTCCTTGATGTTTTCAGCTCGGGCTTCCTCTCAAGACAGTGCCTCCCTTACTGAAATGCAGTGACTGTTACAGCCGACAGCTTCTTTCCTTTTCATCTCCGTGCTTGCAGTGAGAGCTCGGCACAAAGGATACAACTGCTTGGGAGAGGGGTGGGACATCTTTCCCTGCCAGTGAGAGAGAGAGAGAGAGAGAGAGGCATGAGCTGCCTGCATGGAAGAAAGAGTTGAGGTGGCTGCTGTCTGGAGCAGGAGAATCCAGCATGGTCACAGATATCTACAGGTCTGATTTTTAAAATAGCAATGAAAAGCTTTTGTTTTCTTGTCAACATTAAGTGATGAAGGATTCAGATAGTGATGAGTATCATTGTCACCGGGACATTACAGTAGGTTGCTGTTAGAGATATTATACTATTGTTAAAGTGACCATATGCACTGTGAATGTGCTTTTTTATTTATTTTATTTGTAATATGAACATATACATATTTATTTGGGTTTATTGATATACTGTAGTTTATTATAGCTATAATAATAAATCCAAATATCCACATGTTCACATTACCAAAAAAAATAAATGCATAGTGTATATGTTCACTGTAGCAACTTTCCACATCTTCATACACATTCTGATCTCTCCAGTAGCAACCTAATGTTCTAATGACAATAATAATAGATATGTGCAGTATCATTCCCTGAATCCCTGGTGGTTGCCCCAGGTCCTAGGTGCGATCACCGACACCACAGCAGCGTCTTACTCTGCTGCTTGCCACCTGTCTCGAAAGGCCCCTTCCGCATGGGATGGAATTCGTTTTTCTCATTAGGGTATTTGTCAGCTTATCCCCTGCTGATCAGAGCAGACCAGGTAGATGGCAGGTCTGTGTCTGCTCAGTTTATGCAGAGTGCAGATTGGACACGGAGACAGCCCACTCTGCACTATGGATAGCTGGGAGTAAACAGACCAGCTGTCCGTTTACACCCAACTGCCCTCCAATCCCATACACCTAGATCAAGGGGGAAGTTTCCCCTTCATTTTTTTTAGAGGAATGGAATGGAGATAGGCAGGTGTAACGGGACACAAGTTCGTTTACTCCCCCAGTCCAAAGTAGAGAATGGAGGCACCGATCAGGTCCACCTAAAAAAACTGACAGGTGGACCTGATCGGACCCTTGGCCTTAGACTGTAAATTTCAGACCCAAGAAAAGCTATACCCATAGTTGCCAAGTGTCCCAGACAGTCCTATTTTCTGGACAGCTGTCCTGCAGTGGCTTTGTCCTGACCTAATGTATGTCCCAGAATCCAAACCGTGGGGATGGCTCCAGCACTGTACATCCCTGGGCAATTTAAAGAATAATTCCAGGCATAGGCTATATTATACATATTTACATTGTTCGAGCTTGGACCAATGTAACTATGTATATACCATACCTGACTGATGCCCCTGAAGCGGCAGAGAAAGAAACTGTCCCCAATCCCTTTCTCTCTCTCAAAAGTGAGGAGATCTTTTTAGACCCTTGATATTTCACCAAAGCCCCCCAACAGGGCTCCTAAAAATAATATTGTAAAAAAATAATAAAATTGTAAAAGATAATTTAAAAAAATAACACAAGGAATGTGCATACCCATACAAAAGCATGGCCAAACATCGAAAATTCCTCCTTACCTATTCGGCAACTACCCTGGACAGCCCCAAGGTACATTCCGCAAAATTGCAAACAACACCCTCTGATATACAACACGCTACAAATCTTCCATAAAACATGGCGTAAATTCCAAATTTCCTCTGTCCCGACCCCACTAACCCCAATCCAAAACAACCTGGATTTCACACCGGGTCTATCAGACTAGTTCCTTGCAGAAATATGGCCCCAAACTGACATGAGGGCAGAACACTTCTTCTCCAGGGACACCTTTCTGACTCCACTTGTCAGAGGACTAGCAGAAACTTGACCTGCCAGCATCGGCGCCTTCCTGTGCGCCTGCGCAGAAGAGTTGCGCTACGGCACGTGCGGGTGCGCAATCCAGCGGGTTTGCGCTTCCAAACACTCAGCTCTGCGGGTCGGCGCATGCGGGTGCGCGATGTATCATAGCGCATGGGTACGTGCACGCTGCCATGCGCACAGCGGAAGTCCCTTGGGCAGGCCTATAAAAGTCAGCCTTGTGTATGATATCATTGCTGGTTTGTCTTTTCAGCTCCTGTAACCTTGTCCTGAACGTGTGTACCTGTGCCTGCCTATTGTGACCCGGATCGACCTTGACCTCGCCTTGAACCTCTCCTGTGTTTGACCCCCAGCCTGCCTCCCGGACTTTGCCTCTGCCTTATCCCAGTGTTTGATCTTCATCCTGCTTGACTACCCGTGTTTGACCCCCGGCCTGTTCCTGGACTTTTACCTTTGTGTTGGACTCTCAGCCTCCTCTTAACCGGCTTTAGTCTTCATCTCCAGACTCTGCTCAAGTTCCTGCCAAGCCAGTTCCAGCGAGGTGTCAGCCACCCTGCACGGATCACTTCCCTACCTGAAGTACCTTCCAGCTGCTCTGCTACATGCTGGTGACCCATGCTTCTTCGTGCCCAGGTCAAAGTTGGGAAAGAGAACTCTTGATTAACCTCTCAGACGGGGATTGGGAAAACATCTATTCTTATATCCACAAAGGGTCAATCAATGTTTCCGCACAGGAAAATGGCTTCAGAGTCTTTTCCAGATGGTATAAGACCCCCCCATAAGTTACATAAAATCTCCCCCACCATTCCCCCCAATTGCTAGAGATGCTCTGACATAGATGGGTCACTTTTCTACATATGGTGGTCATGTTCCGCAATCCAAGACTTCTGGAAAGAGGTACACTGCATCACTACCCTAATTACAACCTACCAGATAGAATTTACCCCAGCCCAAATGCTCCTACACTACTCCACCATGCCTAAAAAAGATTATCAACACTCACTAGCTCTGCACCTTGTAAACGCTGCAAAAATGTGTATTCCAACCAGATGGAAATCCGCTGAACCCCCAACCATCGTGGATTGGATCAAACATATAGATAAAGTGGCAGAAATGGAGGATTTAGTTCACCAAGCCAAAGACAACCAAATTCAGGAAAACTTGGTCTTGCTGGTATCACTTTAAAACAACTGATGAATATGCTCAACTATTGCCTTAATGGTACTTGAGGGAACGTTATGTCGGGCCGAAAGAGGAGGAAAAGTTTGCCCTTTTCTTCTTTAGGTCACCCCTTTCCCTCACTTATCCTTCCCTATCTATGTATATGCATAACACAATATGAGTTAAGCTAACACACTCCCACATAAAATACGGTTCCAACCATTACCTTCTACCATTGCCAGGTATCCCCTCCAGTAAAATAGACCCACTTTAGCTTTCCCCTCCCAAGAAGAACCTCTCTAACCTTGGTCCCCTCCTCCCTCCCCTTCTCCCCTCCCATCCTACTGTCCAAACAGGATCTTCCCATTGATTCAAATCTACCTACCCGAACACGACATATACCCTCTAAATTAACCCAATATCTGTGGTCCGGTGACCGCAATCCCACAGGAATTTATTTGTCCTAGAGACTTCAGACACAAAATCAATGGAACTCATCATACACCCATTTTTTGATTTTTTTGCACAGGGAGCAGGTGGTGTTTAGGCCTAGGATTTCCTTTTCTTATAAAGATAGTACCAAGTTTGCATTGCTATCCATGCCCATGTTTGCTTAACCACTTGCCAACCAGCCGCCGTTATACTGTGGCAGGTTGGCTCTTTCCCACGAATTGCCGTGGGTGTACGTTGGCTCCTTTAAGAGCCATAGCAGGCACGCGCATCTGCTGCACGAAGGGAACCTGATTGCACGTGTCAGGCGGCCGCGATGTCCGCTAGCCACCCACGATTGTGGGAAAGAGAGCCAGAATGGGGATCTGTCAATGCCCCTGTCCTGACAGGGGAGGAGAGAGAGATCTGCTGTTCCTAGTGATTAGGAACAGTGATCTCTCTCCTCCTCCAGTCAGTCCCATCCCCCCACAGTTAGAAACACCTCCCAGGGAACACATTTAACCCCCTTAACCTAGTGTTAACGCTTTCCCTGCCAGTGACATTTACACAGTAATCAGGGCATTTTTATAGCACTGATCACTGTATAAATGTCAATGGTCCCAAAAAAATGTCAAGTGTCTGATCTGTCCGACGCAATGTCGCAGTCTCGCTAAAAATCGCAGATTGCCGCCATTACTAGTAAAACTAATAATAATAATAAAAATGCCATAAATCTATTCCCTATTTTGTAGATGCTATAACTTTTGCCCAAACCAATCAATATAAGCTTATTGCTATTTTCTTTTTACCAAAAATATGTAGAAGAATACATATTGGGCTAAACTGATGAAGAAATTAGTTTTTTTACTTTTTTTTGGGGGGGGGGGATATTTATTATAGAAAAAAGTAAAAAAAAAAAATATTTTTTTCAAAATTGTTGCTCTTTTTTTGTTTATAGTGCAAAAAATAAAAACCACAGAGGTGATCAAATACCACCAAAAGAAATCTCTATTTGTGGTAAAAAAAGGACATCAATTTTGTTTGGGTACAGCATCGCATGACTGCGCAATTGTCAGTTAAAGCGTCACAGTGCCATATCTCAAAAAATGGCCTGGTCATTAAGGGGGAAAATCTTCTGGTCTGTAAGTGGTTAACTATGGCAGGGGAAAAATGCTAAAAAATGTAAATAAAAATGTAAAAAAAATGTAAATATGTAACAATTCTGTCTGCCTAGTTTTTCTATCTATCAACATGAATAAATAAAAAAATATTGATATGAAAATAATGACCAGATGTCTTTCTCACTTAAATGGTATATTTAAATGTTTATATTTATAGAAGTTGGTAGAAGTAAAAGAAAAACAAATTTAGTTTCTTGTGCACCTGACTGACAGGAAATAAACCCACCCCTAGTTAGAAAATTTCTGATATTAGGTGTTCAATAAATTTGGCCAGAACCCTATCCTTACACCTCCTTCTTACTGCCAGCACTCCAAAACTCCTCATCCTCACCACCAGTATTCCTCCTCTGTACGGCGGCTTATCCTAGCTGGAATTCTTAGCTAGGGATGGGCTCCATGAGCGGCGGATACCAGACGGACATTACACTGACTAAGGGATTTTTTCAGTACCGGGATTACCGCAGCCGAACCTCTCGAGGAGCTACCATACTAGCACTGACGGTCGTTTCCAGCAGCCACCTAAGGGATTCCCAATGTGGGACAAGGGAAGCACTGACATCCAAGCCTAGAGGATCGCACTGCCAAGGAGTTTTGCAGTAATGGTGAAGATGGTAACGTACAGCCACTTTAACAGGATTGATTGTCTTAGCAACTCTACTTGCAAGTCACATTAACATACTGCATAACGTAACCGTTTCCAATAACACCCAATAAGATGTGCTGATTGCAAATCCATGATCCTACCTTCTGCTTGGCAATTGTTTGAATCAGGAACCTGTATAACTTGGACAAGGATTGACAAATGACTCACTAATTGCCATTCAGCCATTATTCACATACAAGAGGGATTTTTTGTTTTTTACCCTCCTAACTTGATTCTGAATACTGTTCTAACCCAAACCCAGATCCAATAGATGTGAATAGGCTCAGTACATCATCACCCAGGTTTATCACAGGTGCTTCCACCCTATTGCACTCTCCATCCTCACTTGCATTATACCACGTATGAAATTTTAAATGATATAGAACCATTCACCTAGGGGTTACTTGTACACCACTATTTGGCTATTTGACGACTCTTGATGGTCATCAGGGTATAATGCAACATGCCCTGACCAGGTAGCTTTATATGTTGTCCTTTGTAATGTTTGTCTTGTTGGTCTTGTTACTAGCGGCCGCATTTATATTATAGTTGTGTTCATTTGCAGTACTTATCTTTAAATGCGATTTTATATGTCAAAATATTTGAATAAAACAGAATTATTTTAATAACTAAAGATCTTTGATTATATTGTTGCACAGAGTAACCCCTTTAAAACCCACCTCTATTGGGTTTACCCCTCCCCCCATCTCCCCTTCATTTGTTACAGTGAACAATATGGTTACAGCAACAATACCCTAACGGGTAAAGCACAGGGTACAGGTAATCGCGATTATCGTGACCCAGTACAGGAGACACTCACGTTACCCTCTGTTCCCAATCCCCCAACCCCTTTTCCCCTTTCCAACTTTCTTTATGCATTCCTCCTCTGCAACCTGCTGCCTCAGGGAATTGACACATGCTGGTGGAGATCAGGAATGAATTCCTGGGCAAAGTATTATTAGATGTTTCCTTTGGCATTTGAAGAGATGTAATACTGTTGGGTACCTGACACTATGATGTAGCATGGGTCACAAACTTGCATAAAGGGGTGTTTGGCAAAGCCGGATTTAAGATGCTGGCTATAGTTCTGCTGACTCCTTATAGCCATGCTTTCATGGGTTTGTTTAAATTTAGATCTCTTTTTTAGTTCAAAAAATCACATTACTGCCAGAGCTCTGCCCCCATATCCACAAAGATTGCAATGACTGACAGCGGGGCCTTTCCTCCTTGCTCCACTGTTTGTCTATGCAGTCCTCCCACATATTAACACAAACTGCATACCCTTGCTGTGCTGTCAGTCAAAATGCTTGATCCTCCCTGCATGTGACATGAAGGAGTGTCACGTGGGGTGGCTTTCTGTGCAGTAAACATAGAATTCTGAGCATGTGAAGAATGAGTGGCAACACAGAAGAGAGCAGATCTTCCAGAATAGGGTTGCCACTCTGAATATGGACCTTGCAGAATCACCAGGTATTTACAGCCACAGGAAGACATTTGGAAAAAAAAGAAAGCACACTTAATTATATGTTATAATGTTATACAGTATGTTTAAATACATTTTAAAGATTAGGTTTTAATGTCACTTTCACTACTCCACACCATTATATGAGTATACACTGTATAACTAGCCAATTGTAGCATTTTTATTTTACAAATATATATAACCTCACATAATATATATATATATATATATATATATATATATATATATATATATATATATATATATATATATATATATATATATATCATAATATTTTGGACACTTTCTGCACATGCAAGCTTCATGTACATAATTATTATGCAGAATACTGCAGATCAGATGCTAAGGCTGATTAAAACATCACATGGCAATACTTCTAAGCCCAGAGAATCCAAAGAAACAGTTATATTGATAGCATTTTTACAATCAGCATTATTGTTTATTAGTCTAAATTGTGGGGGAAGTTCCAAACATTAGAGTCGCTATTGCTGCAGACGTATCTTCATTAAACACCTAATGAATACCCATTTGTTTGCCAAATTGGTCTAAAAAAAAACAACTGAACATTGTGTTGTCGCCATTGAATATCTGGAGAACCATGCAGCCCAGTAATCAATTTGCAGCTAATTCTTTCAGACCTGTCACATGGCATCTATGTTACTGTATTCAGTCATGTAGACATCCTGATTTAACGCCTGCAAGCAAGATACTAGAAAGAAAAGCACCAGGGAAAAAGACCTGTTATTTCAAGTAAAATATATTCATTTCTACATCTTAAATCCATCCAGAATATTTATGTGTAAGGAAAAAAATAAATCCTGAAACTAAAATTTTCTAGTATGAATTAACATAAGATCATTTAACTAATCCTTTTACTGCAAAAAGCTTAATCATAGCTCTGCACATTAACAAAATATCCAAATCTTCCACTTGGTATTGTGAAATACCTCTACATGTTTTTTAACCTTACACTTGCCATACTTATGAACAATAAATAAACAGAACATTAAGCAACAATCTAAAATGGTTTACATCTTTCTACCCAGCAAAAATATTCTCACTGCTTTACTTTGCAGATTGGAAATGTTTGCAAATGAAATAATTAATATGCGGAATTCTTTGCCAGCATGTGTTCCTTGTTACGGTGATAAAAATAAAAATGTTTTGTGGATGCAATGAGAATTAGTCCCAAGAGGATAAAGGGGACTTTGGCTCCAGACTGCACAGCCTCACTGTATATGAAGCATGCATAATTTGCCACTGCTGTCTGTTCATACATTAGCATTTAGCACATATACCCTTAGCTAATTAATCATATTCAACATCCTATTTGAAAATATTTCTAATGTTGATAAGTGGAAAGTGTATCGAAAAACAGCCACTACAATGCCAATAAAAAATAAATATTAAAAATATATATTTTTTAAAACGCTGTAATACAGAAATAATTATTTAACTCAAAATGGCTGTTTGGCGTGTACTGATAACACTTTTTTTGAATGCCTATTCAATTGGATTAATACAATAGGGGGAAAAAATCTGGATAATCAGCTAAAGTTAAGTAACCAGACTGCTCATCTCATTAAAAAAATTGGTTTTCACACAGAGCAAAGATACAACGCAAGTACCTGTGGTAAAGAAATAGCTCTATTAACAAGTTGGTCTAGTTAAAAGGAAATATGATGGGAACAAATAAGGGAGAAAGCTAATAACAGAACAACTTTTCTAAATTTCTGTTATTAAAGCTCCTTCTGATGTCAAGTAATTACACATACGCTGCCTCATTTCAATAGAGTATGGTCAGCCTTTAATGATTGGGCTCATTAAATCCAAATGTACCTTTAATCCTCTCACAGCTCTCACTCTAAAGGATGGCATTCTGGGAGACTGAATGATCAGTTAATTCTGAACAAGTTTTACCATGATTGACTTAAAACTTGAGTTCTGATCAGTGCAGCATAAGGTTAAGATAATCCTTGCTCTTTTTGACATTTTGCTTCCTTCATTTTCTGTTAACAGAACAATCCTGTGTCAAGAAAAAGGATATGGAAAAACATCAATGTTAAAAGTATTCCTTAAACTAAGTTAATGAAACAAAAATAATGGGGAACTGTCATATACCATGCCCTAATTTTAGCCTACTTTATCAAATTAAACCATAGCCTTTCACCCACAATGCCTTCTCCTCTACCACTTTGTCTTTTCATTTAACGTTTACAGGACCTAAGGCACATTTTAATACCTTGAAAATAAGGAAGCTCTGCTTGGATTTTTAAATTATATCACATGCAAAAAATGAGACTATATTTTCTGGCTAATGATAAAGTTCACAAAAGTAGCCTTTTAAGTTTAGATAAGAAAAGACCATATATATGCCTTTTGTAGCTGTAAAACTAGTTGCCCTCAGGGGGGTAACATACTCAAAAACATGAACAAGATTTGTTACAAGCCTTGCACAGGTAAAACCTATTGCAGAATCTGGCCAAAAAACAGGCCTAGCTCATAAGTCAGACACCTAAACAAAACTCAAGGTAAACTTTGCAATAATATAATAAACATTTAAGTATTTACCATTTTTTTACACGCAGTGCATGGGCCTAAAAAGAAGCCCTCATTAACCTCTGTAGCTGCCAGAAATGTGATGCCATCAAACCTCAAATTTCGAAGCAGAAGCACCAAGTTCTCTTTTTCCTTTAAGCCATCTAAGCTCACCATGCTCCTCCTCCCAGAAGTGACTTGGCATATTTCCAGCCTTCTAATCTCTAATGAAAATGCAGAGCAGGTGCTCTGGCAGTAGGGAACAGTGGAAAATGATCTGCTAAAAGGTTAGTGTAGGATGTTTTAAAGGTCATGTATTGCTTGTTATGAATATATACTTCCAGTGTCTACAGATTCACCCAAAAGTATTTGGTTTAAAATGCATTATCAAAAAAACAAACAAAAAAAAATATATAAGTTCTAAACAAGGATCAAAATACACTTTAACCCTTTCAATGCACTGCTTCCAGCTGGCCAGGTCGACACGCTGTACGGACCTGACATTTCCTCACATTCCTCCTTCTGCTATAAGCTCATGGTCACTTCAGTGACCCCAACCCTCCACTTTCCACAATTCCACTTGCTTGGATTGTGGGGTGCTTCTCCCTGCAGCCTTCTGTTTGTATTTGAATTCGGCATGGCTTTACATAGCTCAACCACACAGCTGCTTCATTCATTCACAGATCCATTCACAGGGATCTTTGAAGGGAAAAAGTCCCATCTATTGGCATGGCAGAGGGACTCCCATATCCTAAGCACAGGTACGGTGATGTTACCACACTTGTAGTCTATTTATTATTTCCTCTAAACCATTAACTGTAGGTCCATAACTCTGTATAAGCCTGGGGCTAAAATGTAACTCATTCAAAGATGCAATGCTTTGTAGGCTTTAAAGTAAAACTTTAATAAATGCATATTTTTTCTTTTTTCAATATGAGTGCATTGTATTACATTTTTGTAAAAGATGAACTATGCATTTAATCAAAGAGTAAGAAGCCAATGGTCTTATGAAGAAGATAGAAAGAGCAAAAACCTGACCTTAGATAGTAGTGAGAGTCAAATGCTGTTATAGGCTTAGGCATTTTCTCACACACCATCGCTATTTTTTATGCCTTTATTTTTTCCATTATTTACAGATTAGAATTATTCATCATTTTTAACCCTACCCTGGTTAAGTAAACACAGAGGGCAGGGATGGCAAGGTTGTAACTAAAACACTTACAAGTGAATCATATCTCCTGAATTAAAGCAGACTAGCTTTTTTCTGCTGCCACAGACATGTACTGTATACCTGAGTATTTGATTTTACTATGGCTATGTATCAGTAACAAAGATGTTCAATTCAAATCAAATGGAATTCCTGAAAGAGGATTGATATGGATGTCAAAGTAAAGGGTCTTCTATCCAGCTTACTTTGTTGTGGCGATCACATGGAGGAAAAGCAGATCAAAGCTCATGAATATTTTATAATTGAATTGTCTAAGGCCTAAGTGTGTTTAGGCAGCTGCTAAATAACTCACTGTTTTATGTATCTATTAGTAATAGCATAAAGGCACAGACAGACAAAATAATAAGATACCACAAATGATACAGCAATGTAAAATTGGCCAGCAGCAGCACATGTTTATTCAGGGATAATGGGCCTAACTTTTATTTTATCTATGGGGATAGGGGGTGCAGTGAATTAGAGTGATGTCATATGAGGAAGTATAGGTACATACTGTTATTGCACCAGTGATCACCGTATTAGTGTTACAGGTGACACTGGTTAGTTTGTTAGTTTTTTATAATGTCAGGGCACCCGCCGTATAATACCCAATAAAGGTTTAAGCCCCTGATCACCGGGAAGTGATATCAGTTACCTTTTAGCGTCAGTCAGGGTCTGCGTTACCCCAGGCAGCGTCAGATTAGTGCCAGTAGCGCTTACACCCACACACGCACCATACACCTCCCTTAGTAGTATAGTGTCTAAGCGGATCGATATCTTTGATCTGATCAGAGTTATATTAGCATGCCCAATAGTTAAGGGTTCCCAAAAATGCAGCGTTAGCGGAATCAGCCCAGATACCTGCTAGCACCTGCGTTTATACCCTCCACCCAGCCCAGCCCACCCAAGTGCAGTATCAATCGATCACTGTCACTTACAAAAGCACAACACACATAACTGCAGCGTTCGCAGAGTCAGGCCTGATCCCTGTGAGCGCTAACAGTTTTTTTGGTAGCGCTTGAATCAGTCGCTGATAGTCAGGAGCTCTTTTTCCTGTGAGTCTCACTAGTGTACCAGTAAATTTAGAGACTAAAATGTCAAATCGAAGGTACACTAGTGAAGAGACCTACACATTTCTGAGCATTTCTGAGATAGTGAAGAGGAAGTCACCCATCTGTCAGATTCAGGTTCAGAATACGAGCCTGTAGACAGCAGCGGCACCCTGACAGATAGCTCTGACGATGGAGTTGTGGTCCCTGCCAAGGTCAGGCGTACCTGACCCCATTCTTCTGCTTTTGTTGAGGTGCAAGAACCGCAGGGCTCTCGTATGGAGCAGAGAGCTAGTACTAGTGCCTTTCATCCTTCTGGTGAACTGGCAAGCACCAACGGTCTAGTACACCCTGGTCGTAGTCAAATCAGCACTGCAGTAGCACGTGGTGACGTGGCGAGTTCCATAACTGCAGTTCAAGCTGGTGAGGTGGTTAGAACAACTAGTGTCCCACAGCCACCAAGTAAACAAAGACAGGCCCATCAAGCCCATAGTGCCCTTCCTGCTGCATTTGCCAATGCTAATTGGGAGCCCACCACTTCTGCAGTACCTGTACTTCCCCCATTCACTGGCCAACCCAGGAATTCAGGTGGAAACAGTTGATTTTACATCACTTGATTTTTATTCGCTGTTTTTCACAGAAGATCTCTATAGATCTATTGTAGACCAAAGCAATTTGTATGCTGGTCAATTCATCACCGCTAATCCCCGTTTGACCCTTGCCAGAGAATGAAAACCTATTACGGTTTCCGAATTTAAGACCTTTCTGGGCCTATCCCTCCTCGTGGGCATAACTAAAGAGAATGAGTTGCAGTCATATTGGTCCACTGACCCAATTCACCATATGCCTGTGTTCTCTGCCTCCATGGCCAGTGCACGATACGAGCAGATCTTGCGGTTCATGCACTTCAATGATAATGAACTCCGTCGTCCTCGGAGTGACCCTGGATACGATCGGCTCTACAAAATTCGGCCCCTCGTAAACCACTTCAATCAACAGTTTGCATCCTTGTTTACTCCCGATCAAGTTGTCTGCATTGATGAGTCCCTGATTAAGTTTTCTGGCCGCTTGTCTTTTAAACAGTATCTTCCCAGCAAGCCTGCCAGATATGAGGTCAAAATGTATAAGCTCTGTGACAGGGCCACAGGCTATACATGTAGTTTTATGGTTTACAAGGGAAGAGATAGTCACGTACAGCCGGAGAACTGCCCAGACTACATAGGGAGCGCTGGTAAGATTTTGTGGGACTTGGTGTCACCCTTATTCGGAAAGGGGTACCACTTGTATGTGGACAATTATAACATGAGCGTGCCACTTATTAGTCACTTGTTTGATCATGGAATTAGCGCATGTGGCACCGTGCGATCTAATTGCTGGGGCTTACCCCAGCGGCTTGTAGATTCCCATCTTAGGCTGGGGGAGAGAGCCTGCTTGAACTGTAATAATTTGCTTGCTGTGAAGTGGAGGAATAATTGGAATGTTTTCGTTCAGTCCTCCCTTCACACAGACACGATGATCCAAATTCCTACAGCGACTGGTGTTGTGTCCATGAATATAACCTTAATATGGGAGGGGTGGACCTCAACGACCAGTTGTTGGTGCTGTACCTAGTTGCCTGTAAGGCCAGACGCTGGTATAAAAAAGTGTCTGTATACTTATTTCAATTGGCTCTGCTGAATGCTTATGTGCTATACAAAGCTTCAGGATGAACTTCCTTCCTTAAATTCCAGGAAGAGATCATCGCAGCCCTTCTTTTTTCAGACGGTGCTGTGGCCCAACTTCCCAATCCAAATGCAGTAAGCCGTCTGCATGAGGGGCATTTTCCATATTTCAGGACTTCTCCCGAGCCTCGCCCATCCTCTAGAATTCCCTACCCCAATCTGTCAGACTGTCTCCAAATTGATACACTTTTAGGCGATCCCTGAAAACTTTTCTCTTCAGAGAAGCCTATCCTGCCTCCATCTAACAACTGTACTATTTTCCCCATTAGCTCATTCCCCACAGCTATTACCCTTTTGTATAACTTGACCCTCCCTCCTAGATTGTAAGTTCTAACGAGCAGGACCCTCTGATTCCTCCTGTATTGAATTGTATTGTAATTGTACTGTCTGCCCTAATGTTGTAAAGCGCTGCGTAAACTGTCGGGCTATATAAATCCTGTATGATGATAATAATAATAATATGTCTTCCCTGTTACCCCTACCCAACGAGCCCCTCAAAGAAATGTTGTGTCTGTAAAAAAGGCGGATATAGGTGTGGCACCCATTATTATTGTAGCTCCTGTCCTCACCATCATGGTCTTTACATTGGTGAATGTTTTGAATGCTACCACACACTAGTGAAGTATTAGCGTAGGGTACAGCACTGCACAGACTAGGACATACTTTCACAGGGTCTCCAAAGATGCCATCGCATTTTGAGAGACCCGAACTGTTACAACCACTACAACCTTTACAACCACTACACCCATTACAGTTGCAAATAAAAGTGTAAAAAAATATATAAAATAAAAAATATATATATTTGTTGTTTTATTGTTCTCTCTCTATTCTCTCTCTATTGTTCTGCTCTTTTTTACTGTATTCCACAATGCAATGTTTTATTGTTACTATGTTTTATCATGTTTGCTTTTCAGGTATGTAATTCTTTTATACATTACTGTTTACTGGGTTTTATTGTTAACCGTTTTTTTGTTTTCAGGTAAACCATTCAGCTGCAGCACTGATTTATTTATCTTGCTACCACGATACGTAAAGCCATGACTCCAGCACTGTCGGAGGTGATTTCACCACCACAGTTAAAAAAAGAGCATATATGCCAAAGCATGGGGACAGGGGTGGAGGAGCGAGTTGCTCCTAACATTAGGGGTGGATTGCCCCCATGCTTCGGCACCTATTTTTTAGACACAGATTGCATTAAAAAATGTTTTATTTTTACTATGTCTTATTGTATTTGCTTTGCAGGTATGGTATGTCTTACAGGTATGTTGTATTGTTACTTTGTTTTATTCAGGTTCAGGTTCAGGTTCAGCTGCAGCACTGATTTATTTATCTTGACAGCAACCTTTTGCTCCCACAATACATAAATCAGCGACTCCAGTGCTGTAGGAGGTGATTTCACCACCACAATAAAAAAAAATATGGTTCGTGTATGCCCATCATGAGTAGTGGGTGGATGAAGGGCAGTATTCTAATGGTGGGCATACCCACCGATCAATCTCTTTTTTTCGTTCAGCCCACAGGCTATGAAAAAAAGAACATTACAATGTATGCCCAACAAGGACCAGCAACGTACTGGACTTTGATTGGTTATACTAGAATGATGCCTGCAGGTTTAGGTATCATCTTGGTATCATTCTTTTCAGCCAGCAGTCGGCTTTCATGTAAAAGCAATCCTAGTGGCTAATTAGCCTCTAGACTGCATTTACAAGCAGTGGGAAGGAATGTCCCCCCCACCATCTTCCATGTTTTTCTTGGGCTCTCCTGTCCCAACAGGGAACCCGAGAATGCAGCCGTTGGTCCCGCCAGCTGACAATAGAGCTGATCAGAGATAAGAATGGCTCCAATAATCTCTATTGCCCTGTATACACGATCGGATTTTCCGACAACAAAAGCGTGGATTTTTTTCTGAAGGATGTTGGCTCAAACTTGTCTTGCATACACACAGTCACACAAATGTTGGCCCAAAATTCCGAACGTGGGAACGCGTAGACATACAAGACGTACGATGAGCAGAGAAAAAGGAAGTTCAATAGCCAATGCAGCTTCTTCTGCTTGATTCCGAGCATGCGTGAACTTTTGTGCGACAGTGGAAAAATTGAGAACCTGCTTTCAAACATTTGTGGGCAGAAATTGCGACAGCAAATGTTCGATGGAGCATACACATGGTCGGACTTTTCGACAACAAGCTCACATCCAACATTTGTTGTCAGAAAATACGATCGTGTGCACGGGGCATTAGGCCTAAGAAACCGGAAGCTACAAGCATTTCATGACTTAGGTTTCGCCGGATATAAACAGCCCCATTGGGAAATTGTCAAAGCATTTTATCACACCGATCTTGGTGCGGTCAGATGCTTTGAGGGCAGAGGAGAGATTTAGGGTCTAATAGACCCCATTTTTTTCAAAAAAGGGGAACCTGTTCCTACCTATTGCTATCATAGGTAAAATAAAATAAAAAAGCAAAGTAAATTAAAAAAAAAAAATGCCTCTGTCCCCCCGTGCTCTCACGCAAAGGCAAACGCAAGCATCGGTCTGGTGTCATATGTAAACAGCAATTGCACCATGCATGTGAGGTATCACCGCGAAGGTCATATCGAGAGCAGTCATTTTAGCAGTAGACGTCCTCTGTAAATCTAAAATGGTAACCTGTAAAGGCTTTTACAAATGTATGTAGTTTGTTCCCGCTGCACATTTGTGCACAATTTTAAAGCATGTCGTGTTTGGTATCCATGTACTCAGAATAAGATCATCTTTTTTAATTCATCAAACATTTGGGCAATATAGTGTGTTTTAGTGCATTAAAATTTACAAAAGTGTCTTTTTTTTCCCCCAAAAAATTGCGTTTGAAAAATTGCTGCGCAAATACTGTGTAATCTGTAGGGCCTTTGCTTTAAAAAAAGATATAAGGTTTGGGGTTCAAAGTAATTTTCTTGCAAAAAATAATATTTTTTCAGGTAAACAAAAAGTGTCAGAAAGGGCTTTGTCTTCACATGGTTAGAAGAGTGGGTGATGTGTGACATAAGCTTCTAAATGTTGTGCATAAAATGCCAGGACAGTTCAAAACCTCCCAAATGACCCCTTTTTGGAAAGTAGACACCCCAAGCTATTTGCTGATAGGCATGTTGAGTTTATGGAATATTTTATATTATGCCACAAGTTTCGGGAAAATTACACTTTATTTGCACAAAGTTGTCACTAAATGATATATTGTTTAAATATGGCATGGTTATATGTGGAATTACACATGGCTGAATACATTTTGGCCTAAATGTATGACTAAAATTGAGTTTATTGAATTTTTTTTATAACAAAAAGTAGAAAATATCATTTTTTTTTCTAAATTTTCAGTCTTTTTCCATTTATATCGCAAAAAATAAAAATCGCAGAGGCAATCAAATACCATCAAAAGAAAGCTCTATTTGTGGGAAAAAAAAGTATGCAAATTATGTTTGGGTACAGCATTGCATGACCGCGCAATTACCAGTTAAAGCAGCGCAGTGCCAAATTGTAAAAAGTGCTCTGGTCATTGAGCAGCCAAATACTCCCAGGCTGAAGTGGTTAAATTACTTTTTTCCTTTAGAAATGTCATTTTGCTGCGGTACTGTTCTAAACATGGGAAAACTGTGCCACTTTACAGGCATACTATAGACACCCCCCAGGCACGATATTTAACCACTTCAGCCCCGGACCATTATGCTGCCTAAGGACCAGAGGACTTTTTCCAATTTGGCACTGCTCCACTTTAACTGCTAATTGCGCGGTCATGCAATGCTGTACCCAAACAAAATTTGCTTCCTTTTCTTCCCACAAATAGAGCTTTCTTTTGATGGTATTGGATCACCTCTGCCGTTTTTATTTTTTGCGCTATAAACGGAAAAAGACCGAAAATTTTTAAAAAAATGATATTTTCTACAGTTTGTTATAAAAAAAATTCAATAAACTCAATTTTAGTCATACATTTAGGCCAAAATGTATTTGGCCACATGTCTTTGGTAAAAAAAAAGTCAATAAGCGTATATTTATTGGTTTGCGCAAAAGTTATAGCGTCTACAAACTAGGGTACATTTTCTGGAATTTACACAGCTTTTAGTTTATGACTGCCTATGTCATTTCTTGATGTGCTAAAATGGCAGGGCAGTACAACCCCCCCCCCAAATGACCCCATTTTGGAAAGTAGACACCCCAAGGAAATTGCTGAGAGGCATGTTGAACCCATTGAATATTTATTTTTTTTGTCCCAAGTGATTGAATAATGACAAAAAAAAAAATATTTACAAAAAGTTGTCACTAAATGATATATTGCTCACACAGGCCATGGGCCTATGTGGAATTGCACCCCAAAATACATTCAGCTGCTTCTCCTGAGTACGGGGTTACCACATGTGTGGGACTTTTTGGGAGCCTAGCCGCGTACGGGGCCCCGAAAACCAATCACCGCCTTTAGGATTTCTAAGGGCGTAAATTTTTGATTTCACTCCTCACTACCTATCACAGTTTTGAAGGCCATAAAATGCCCAGATGGCACCCCCCCCCCCCCAAATGACCCCATTTTGGAAAGTAGACACCCCAAGCTATTTGCTGAGAGGCATGTTGAGTCCATGGAATATTTTATATTTTGACACAAGTTGCGGGAAAGTGACAATTTTTTTTTTTTTTGCACAAAGTTGTCACTAAATGATATATTGCTCACACAGGCCATGGGCATATGTGGAATTGTACCCCAAAATACATTTAGCTGCTTCTCCTGAGTATGGGGATACCACATGTGTGGATCTTTTTGGGAGCCTAGCTGAGTACGGGGCCCCGAAAACCAATCACCGCCTTCAGGATTTCTAAGGGTGTAAATTTTTGATTTCACTCTTCACTGCCTATCACAGTTTCGGAGGCCATGGAATGCCCAGGTGGCACAAAACCCCCCCAAATGACCCAATTTTGGAAAGTAGACACCCCAAGCTATTTGCTGAGAGGCATGGTGAGCTCTCATTTGTTTTTGAAAATGAAGAAAGTCAAGAAAAAACATTTTTTTTTTCTTTTTTCAATTTTCAAAACTTTGTGACAAAAAGTGAGGTCTGCAAAATACTCACTATACCTCTCAGCAAATAGCTTGGGTGTCTACTTTCCAAAATGGGGTCATTTGGGGGGGTTTGTGCCACCTGGGCATTCCATGGCCTCTGAAACTGTGATAGGCAGTGAAGAGTGAAATCAAACATTTACGCCCTTAGAAAGCCTGAAGGCGGTGCTTGGATTTCGGGGTCCCGTACGCGGCTAGGCTCCCAAAAAGTCTCACACATGTGGTATCCCCGTACTCAGGAGAAGCAACAGAATGTATTTTGGAGTGTAATTTCACATATTCCCATGGCATGTTTGAGCAATATACCATTTAGTGACAACTTTGTGCAAAAAAAAAAAAAGGTGTCTCTTTCCCGCAACTTGTGTCACAATATAAAATATTCCATGGACTCGACATGACTCTCAGCAAATAGCTTGGGGTGTCTACTTTCCAAAATGGGGTCATTTGGGGGGGTTTTGAACTGTCCCGGCATTTTATGCACAACATTTAGAAGCTTATGTCACACATCACCCACTCTTCTAACCACTTGAAGACAAAGCCCTTTCTGACACTTTTTGTTTACATGAAAAAATTATTTTTTTTGCAAGAAAATTACTTTGAACCCCCAAACATTATATATTTTTTTAAAGCAAATGCCCAACAGATTAAAATGGTCGGTGTTTCATTTTTTTTTCACACAGTATTTGCGCAGCGATTTTTCAAACGCATTTTTTGGGGGAAAAAACACACTTTTTAAAATTTTAATGCACTAAAACACACTATATTGCCCAAATGTTTGATGAAATAAAAAAGATGATCTTAGGCTGAGTACATGGATACCAAACATGACATGCTTTAAAATTGCGCACAAACGTGCAGTGGCGACAAACTAAATACATTTTTAAAAGCCTTTAAAAGCCTTTACAGGTTACCACTTTAGATTTACAGAGGAGGTCTACTGCTAAAATTACTGCCTTCGATCTGACGTTCGCGGTGACACCTCACATGCATGGTGCAATTGCGGTTTACATTTGACGCCAGACCGATGCTTGCGTTCGCCTTTGCACGAGAGCAGGGGGGGACAGGGGTGCTTTTTTTTTCTTTTTTTTTTTTTCTTTTTTATCTTATTTTTAAACTGTTCCTTTCATTTTTTTTAATCATTTTTATTGTTATCTCAGGGAATGTAAATATTCCCTATGATAGAAATAGGTAGTGACAGGTACTCTTTTTTGAAAAAATTGGGGTCTATTAGACCCTAGATCTCTCCTCTGCCATCAAAGCATCTGACCACACCAAGATCGGTGTGATAAAATGCTTTCCCAATTTCCCAATGGCGCTGTTTACATCCGGCGAAATCTAAGTCATGAAATGCTCGTAGCTTCCGGTTTCTTAGGCCATAGAGATGTTTGGAGCCACTCTGGTCTCTGATCAGCTCTATGGTCAGCTGGTTGAATCACTGGCTGCATTCTCAGGTTCCCTGTTGAGACAGGAGAGCCAGACAAAAACACGGAAGACGGTGGGGGGGGCATTGCCTCCCACTGCTTGTAAAAGCAGTCTAGAGGCTAATTAGCCGCTAGGATTGCTTTTTACATGAAAGCCGACCGCTGGCTGAAAAGAATGATACCAAGATTATACCTAAACCTGCAGGCGTCTTTCTGGTATTACCACTCAAAGTCGTGAATGGCGTACCTGAAGACAAAAAAATGGTTAGCAATAAAACACAGTAAACGGTAAAGTATAAAAAATTGCATACCTGAAAAGCAAACATGATAAAACATAATAACAATAAAATATTGCAGAATAGAATACAGTAAAAAAGAGCAGAACAATAGAGAGAGAATAGAGAGAGAACAATAAAACGACAACTATTTTTTTTTATTATATATATATATATATATTTTTTTTTTACACTTTTTTTGTAACTAACTTTTATAACTGTAACCAGTTCCAGGTTCGGGTCTCTCAAAATGCGATGGCATCTTGGGAGACCCTGTGAAAGTGTGCCTAGTCTGTGCAATGCTGTACCCTACGCTAATACTCAACTAGTGTATGGTAGCGTTCAAAACATTCACCAATGCAAAGACCAGGATTGTCAGGACATAAGGGACAATAATAGCGGGTGACATCTTTTTTGGGGGGGTTCGTCGGGTAGGGGTACTCAGGAGGACATAAAGAAAATGCCTCTCATGCAGCTGACTGCATTTGGTTGGGGATGTGAATGGGGAAGTACGGGCGCTGCAGAAGTGGTGGGTTCCCAATTAGGATTGGCGAATGCAGCAGGAAGGGCATTATGGGCACAACGGGCCTGTTTGTCTTCTTCTTGGGGGCAGCGGACCACTACTTGTGCTTGCCACCTCACCAGCTTGAACTGCACTTATGGGACTCGCCACATCACCAAGTGTTACTGCAGTGCTGGTTTGACTACGACCGGGGTGTACTAGGCCGCTGGTGCTTGCCAGTTTACCAAAACGCTACCAAAAAAACTGTTAGCGATCGCAGGGATCAGGCCTGACTCTGCGAACGCTGCAGTTATGCATTTAGTGTTTTGTAAGTGACAGTGATCGATCGATACTGCACTTGGGTGGGCTGGGCTGGGCCGGGCGGAGGGGCAAAACGCAGGTGCTAGCAGGTATCTGGGCTGATCCTGCTAACACTGCGTTTTTGGGAACCCTAAACTGCTGGGGACGCTAGTATAGATCTGATCGGATCAGATATTGATCCGTTCAGATACTATACCACTAAGGGAGGCGTATGCTGCGTGCGTGGGTGTTAGCGGTACTGGCGCTAATCTGACGCTGCCTGGGGCGACGCATATTACCGCCGGGTGATCAGGGGACTAAACCTTCATTCGGTAATAAACGGCGGGTGCCCTGACACTATAAAAAATAAACGAACTAACCAGCGTCACCCGTAACGGTTATACGGTGATCAGTGGTGAAAGGGTTAACTAGGGGGCAATCAAGGGGTTAAAACATTTATTAGATAGTATATGGGGGTCCCTGTCGCTATAAAACGCTGAGGGCGAACCTAAATATTTACGTCCCTAACTAGCGTCAGCAGCGACACTAATACAGCGATCAGAAAAGTTATCGCTTAGTGACACTGGCGACAGGGGGTGATCAAGGGGCTAAAATTTATTAGGGGGGGTTAGGGGGGTACCCTAGACCTAAAGGGGGCTAACCCTAACTGACCTAACACAGTAACTGTCACAAACTGACACCATGCAGTAATCAAAAAAAAAAACTGCTTGGTGTCAGTGTGACAGGGGGGGAGGGGTGATCGGGGGGTGATCGGGGGGGATCGGGGGGTAAAGGGGGGTGTAATGTGGGCCTGGCATGTTCTACTGTGTGTGTGTGTTTGGTGCACTCACAGTGAAGTCTTCACTCCTCGCCGGAACGGAAACTGCCGAGCCGAGGAGAGATGACATCACATCCCCTGCCTCTGTGTACTACACAGAGGCAGGGGAAGAATCTCATTGGCTGGGAGCGATTGTGAGGGGGGCCACGATCAGATGGCCTCCCCCTCATCACTGAATGCTCCCAGACCAAAGGCGACCGCCGCTGGCACTGCGGGAAGGCAAGGACATATATGTATGTGCTTTTGCCTGCCCGTACCACTCTGTGGACGTACATCGTCGTGCGGCGGTCGTCAAGTGGTTAAAGGAATATTTCATTTTTATTTTTTCATATTAAGCATTATTAAAATTACTTCTCCCAAAAAATCGGTCATTTTTAAAACTTTTTTTGCATTGATACATGTCCCCTGGGGCAGGACCCAGGTCCCCAAACTTTTTATGACAATAACTTGCATATAAGCCTTTAAAATTAGTACTTTTGATTTTTCAAGTTAGTGTCCCATAGACTTTAACGGTGTTCGCGTGTTCGTCCAAAGTTACAATGGAGCTTGGCCCTGCTTGCCGTGGGAGCACTTGACAGGGGGGACAGGCCAGGAGTACCAGCGGGGGGACCCGAGAACAGGGAGGATTGGGGCTGCTCTGTGCAAAACCCTGCACATAGCAGGTAAGTATGACATGTTTGTTATTTTTTAACAAAAATAAACAACTTTAATATTATTTTAAACCTGTTCAATTATCTGTTTGTTGGTTCACACCATGTTAAATTAAATTTCCATAATATATTTAACTAATTTACTATTGTAGTGCATTCAACGTAGGAGTCACTGGTGAATAGGAATATACAGCCAGGCACACTGAATTTCCACAGGCTCGCTTGAGACAGGAAACAGTCCAGCAGATTTTTTTTTTTTTAATCTTTTTATTTAGGGGTTAATAGACTTGGATGGGTATAGCGGATTTATGGGATGCCCAGTTGACTGGAACAAAGTCTCTTCAGGGACACTCTAACTATATACACTCTCTTATACACTCCTCTTCCTCCAGCACATCACTTGCTTGCGGAACAACTCAGACCCAGCTGAAACACTGTTTATTAAATTTGTCAAGGCCAGATTAAGCAAAAGCCCTTTACAGGCAGGGGCCGTGGGCCCCTTTGGTGTGTAGAGAAAAATCCAGTGTCCAGCTACATTCCTGCGGCTACTGATCCCAGCACCACCTCTTCAGGCACTGCCAGCCCACCTGGCTGCAGCTGCCCCTTTCACTAGGCCTCCTGGCTACTTCTCACAGTCCTCCCAGACTCCCACACTCATCAAACATCCGGCTGTTCTCCCTAGAGATCTCCTGGATGTGCTCGCTGGCTCCTGCTGTCCTCACTCTTGTTTCTGTGCCTCTGGACAGGACTCCTCCTGGTGTTTTGAGAAGATACCTCAAGCACCTGAGCCCTTGGTCCAAGGCCCCCCTAGACTAGGGTTTACCCTCAAAGACCTCCAACAGCCTCCTCAGCATTCCATCTCCAGCTTCCACCCAAACTCCATGCTGCCTCTGCTGGCCTAACTCTGAGTATTTAAGAGGGGCCTACCCCCTGCCAGCCCATTTTGCTGGGGATTGGCTGGGGCCCTCCTCAATACTTCAGGCCGCTCCACCTAACCTCACTCCCATTCTTCTGGAAACGTATCTAGGGTTCCAGCAAGTAAGGGGAGGTATCAAAGGGGCTGCTTGATGAGTCATCCAGCCTCCCTGGATCACTCACCTTGACCCAGATTCAAAACAGGCTTGGCTTCAATTACCTATACTACTAAAAAGCACTATGTACATTATCTAGGACTCTAAACTAGAGGCTGCTAAACTATCAAGCTGTTTGTGGGCTTATTCCTGTGCATTCTTATAGAATAGTAGCCTGCTAACACTTAAAGTAGTTGTAGAGTCATATGTACTAATTACTTTCATCCTCTCTGTTTTAGGTCCCTGTTCAGTACAGTGGGTGTGTTAAATACCTTTTTTGCAGAGCCCTGCTGTCCTGTCATGTGACCTTCCTCTGCTTCCCTTCCCGAGTAAGTGAGTGCAGTTGGAGGGGCTAAGATTTCCCTCTGATGAATGCAAGCTGGCAAAGGGAGGTCACATGACTGCACAGCAGGGCTCTACAAAGATGGTATTTAGAATTATAGTTTTAGGAAAACACACTCACTGTACTGAACAGGGACCTAAAACAGGACAGATCAAAGTAATTTATACATGTTTCTTTACTTTACAAGCACTGGATCAGCTCCAGGGAATAGAATTACAAAGGCATGAGAGCAGAGGGGAGGGGAAGGGGGGGGGGATCGGCTCTCACAGAGACTACAAAAGAGACAGGGGGAGGGGGGAGATGCAGAGCCGCTAAGGACAGAGCAAGATGACGGAAGCACGTAATCTGACCACGCTATCAGAGATCAGTAGCCATGATGCCATGATAATATGGTCAATTTACAGTGGGGAAGACAGGAACAGGCAGGATCAGCCAGGTATTGTACAACATAGAAAGGGGCAATTGACATGGCAAAAGCAATGCTCTATATCTCGTGCCTTAAAGGGACATGAGCATGTTTGTGTATTTTTTAGGATTATAACCACTTTAAATGCACAGGAGTTAACAGTTTTTAGTCTACAACTATACATGTAATGAACAGTTAAGAGAGCCATGGCAGAAAATAGGACCCATCATCATCAGTGGCTCATTCGGTGCTAAGCGCTACACTACCAACAGATATTGCTCCTTAAAGGGATTTTTGGAAGTACAGATCTTTGCAGGGCACATAAGAGAATTTAAACCAGCACTGCAATTTAAACAATTCAAACATAGCATTTTAAAGTAAATGTAATTCCAGTTAGAAAATCTCATATAAGCAGGTGATATTAATATATTGTGTCCAACAATCTCCTGTCTGCAAATGACTTGGGTACATGCCATTCCAAAGGGAAAAAAATGCTTCTGTGCTGATGCACATTATCAGGAATATTACACCGTTTTTACAAAAAAAAGCCTTTAAAAAACATACAGAAAAAATATTAAATATGCATTGGGAAAAAACACATGCAGACAGTTATCAGTGAAGTGTGTGTCGGATAGGCTGTGACATGAAATTGCAGCTGGAAGAAATTAAAAAATATGCCCTGTGAAAAATGCAGCCTGCTATGACTGCAAGGCATGAGGACATTGACAGGCTGTGGGAAAAAAATAAATGCAGCAATTGCAGCCTGAAGAAATAGTGAATTTACCCTTTTAAAAAAACACATTCAGCTTGACTGTAGACGATGCATGTGAGGGGGCTTTAAAGAAGCTGCAGGACACATATCAGCAGCATGAAAATGTAAAAGTCTTTCCCTTCTCACAAACTCAAATTCAACAAAATACACAGAATTACCTTAAAGACATTAAAGTGGTGGTAAAGGCACAAGGTGTTTTACCTTCATGCATCTATGCATGGAAGTAAAAGACCTTTTGTGTTCAGCACCCCCCCAGCCCCCCCAGTACTTACCTGAGCACCCTCTCAATCCAGCGATGTCCACGAGAATGGTAAATATATATAGATAGGGGGCGCTAATGATTATTCAAAAAATATTAAAAATAAATTATTGAAGTGCAACAAATGTAAATTGTGCTTAGTGTGTACCTTGTGTACTGAGGAAAAAGGAACATAGATTTATATAAATATTAACAGTGGGATTGACCCATAATACACAGAAACCAACACAATGGTATCAATGCAATAGTGTACTAGTGGTAGTTAACAGTGAAAAATAAATTCTAAAATAAAGTGATATCTTCCAAGATGTGCCAGTTCCTTGCTGTTGATAGATATAAAAGTTCCTTCACCAAAAGACAGAAGAAAATACACCTTGTATAAATGGATATCTGCTTACCAGATAACAATGACCCCTTTATTTAAAAAGAGAGTCACTGGTGCTTTTGCAGGATAGTTCCTGCTCACATGGACAACTGGATAGCTGCATGGTGATTAGGCATGGACCCCTCCGATCCCAATCGTTCAAGCAAGGGATATATGGGAAACAAACAAGGTCTCCATAGTGTAAAACCTTTTATTAAAATGCTAAGATAACATTAAAAAGCCAAATGGCCGCTTACATTTGTGGGTGCCTACCCGGCACTGGGGCTGCTAGTTTGTCAGGGTAAGATTGGTATCAGAGATCCGTCGCACCACATCGAAAGACGGCGTGCGTTCCACCCGGCATGAGAGACAACCAGACGTCCAAACGTAGGTAAAGATCGCGTGACCACGTACCGCTCCGACGTACGTTTAGTTTTGAACGTCCTCAGGGAAGCGTACGTTGGTCACTAGGTTACAGGTTTATAAAGGAAAAAGGGCAGGTAAAACGGACGTGGCAGGAAGAGTTCAGTTCGCATCAATAAAGTTGGTGAATTGAATGGTATTAGATAAAAAAATGCTCCCACTAGTGGCTCATAACCAGATGTATCTAATAGTCGCTACAACTGGATGAATTATTCGCTACTATAAACTGGCAATACTTCCCTTTGTTAAATACTGTTCCCCCTAGTGGTTAATCCAAATAGTGACAGGAATTATCCTTAATGCGGATAATGATTGAGAATTCAATAATCAAAAAAAGGATTATTAAATCAATAAAAAATATAATAAAAAAATGTAAAAAAAATTATAAACATATAAATGAAATATATAAAGATGTGGGTAATCTTAATTGAATTGATGGGTAATTGGACCCTGTAGTACCGTGCAAGGTAGTCTCTTACATTTAAATTGAAGTAGAAATAAAAATTAGAAAAAGGAAAAAAGGAAAATTTGGTAAAAAAGAAGAAACATCATTGGCTCCATATCAAAAGTTGTAATGTTTTGTATATAAACTAATTATTAGGCCATATAATTAAATTAGTGTAGTTACCAGATAGAAATATAACAATTGGCCACAAAAATATTAAGTGATTAATATCTGTGGTATGAATATCATTAGTACGTGCCCATGGGGCTAGTCGTTAGTCAAAAAGCAGTTTACTGTAAATCTAGATCTATATTCATTCCTTGTGGTTGCATGGTCTTTAATTTATAGAGCCAATAAGTTTCATTTTGAGATACAGCCCTTTTCATATGGGTACCCCTCCAGTTTTTTGAGATTTTATCAATACCATAGAACGTACACAGTGATGGTCACTGGATGTCCACGAGAGCCTTGCCTCTCCGGGGACTCACACTCCTGGTTGGCTTTTGGCAGCAGGGGGAGTCACTGGCTCCTGCTGTTGTATATCACAGCAAGTGAGCCAATCAGGAGACATAGGGTGTGGGGCAGTGTCACGGCTCCATATGTGAATGAACACACAGGGCAGCGGCTCAGGAACGTGCCTGCTTCGCTGCCCCTGTTGCAAGCTGCTTTCTGTGGGGGCACCTGGCAGGTGGTAGGAGCCAGGAGCGCTGGAAGGAGACCCAAAAAGGAGGAGGATGCCGGGTTGTTCTGTACAAAACCATGCACAGAGCAGGTAATTATATCATGTTTGTTCTTTAAAAAAAAAAAAAAAGACTGTTTACAGGGTTTATTGTAAGAGACCAATGCCTACAGGCCTACAGGCCTTATACTGATCTGTCCTTATGCACTTTATCAGCAGCACTCTATATACTTTCCCTATCCCATCTAATCATGTTATCAATATGGTTGCTGACTGAGATCCCTGCCTTTCCATAGTGAGGGTCTGGCACCTAACAAAGCTCCCTCCCCACTGGCCATTGTAAGCCATCTGACCTATGCTTAGAGTCAGGAAGTTCATTATCGATAGTTGGTAGCTATGACAGCAAAGGAGCACATTGGTTTACCATGTCCACAACTTCCACCCAAACCTATAGCTAAACCTAAATGCAAACAATTTAAAAAAATAATAATTAATTAACCACTTCACTTTCACACTTTTCCTGCCCAGGCTAATTTTCAGCTTTCAGTGCTATCGCATTTTGAATGACAATTGTGCGGTCATGCAACGCTGTTTCCACAAATAGAGAATTTTTTTGGTGGTATTTGATCACCACTGTTTTTTTTTTTTAAACAAATAAAAAAAGACCGAAAAATGTTTAAAAAAAAAGGTTTTTCTACGTTATAAAACTTTGTAAAAAGGAAGGTTTCGCCTTCACTGGCAAGGCTGCAGTGACGGGCACTGATGAGGCGGCAATGATGAGCACTGATGAGGTGCCACTGATGAGGTGGCACTGATGGGCACAGATGGTGAAGCACTAATATGCAGCACTAATGGGCACTGATAGGTGGCACTGATATACAGCACTGATGGGCACTGATAGGCAGCACTGATGGGCACTCATAGGTGGCACTCATGTGCAATGATAGGTGGCACTGATGGGCACTTATAGGTGGGCACTGATGGGTGACACGGGTGGACACTGATAGATGGCCCTAATAGGCAGCACTGATGAGGAGGCACTGACAGGCATTACTGATGGGCACTGATTGGCATCCTTGATGGGCACTGATTGGCATCCATGGTGGGCACGGGTTGGCATTCCTGGTAGGCTTTAGTGGGAATCCTTGATGGGTCTGCACTGATAATCAATGCGCTGATTATAAGGCAGGCCCCCCTGTCAGGAGAGCTGCTGATCGACTTTCCTCTTCTCGTGCCTTGTCAGCGTGAATAGAGGAAAAGCCAATAAATGGCACTTCCTGGTTACGATGTGACCAGCTGTGATTGGAGCGACACACCACACTACCGATCGCTGCACTGCGTGCCCTCGCTGCTTATCCTGCTGGATGTCATATGACTCCCAGTCAGGATAACACAACCACTCTGCGACCGTCATTCTGAATGCAGCGGGCGGGAAGTGGTTAATATCAGTTTATGATAAAATATATGAGCAAAGCATTCATTAAAACAGTGGACAACATAAAAGCCCTATATAAATTGTAAATATTACGTAGAAAGTCAAATTAGCTGTAGAGTTATTTTCAAGTTAACTCATACTCATGCTGCTAAATTTGGTTCAAGCATCTAGATCTCAGTGACCTATGGTCATGAATGGGTTAAACAGACATGGCTTTATTTGGGCAATACAAACATTAGGATTTCAATGTGTCATTTTATAAGGCATGTTTCTCTCTGGAATATATCATCATGTACACATCCTACTACAAGGAAGGCGCATTTGTTTTAGTTTTAGATTATGAAAAAAGGGGGGAAAAATCATTTTTATCATTTTAATCATTTTTTATTAGATATTATTGAATAGTGCCTATTGTAAATAGGTGATGTCACATAGATCTCAGATGCAGCTTGATGTACTTCATGTTCATCTTTTTTGAACTGCTTCTAATAATGAAAAAAGATTTGTAACTTTTGATGATTTTGTCAAACTGGTTAGCCTTTAACCACAATGACCATGTGTCATTACTGTCCTTTTTTTCATTTTGTTTCAATATGATCTCCTTGGCAACCCTCTGCAAAAGAGAGATTTGGATTTAGCTGAGCACTAATAGTACAAAACAGCGCGGCAGAGGGTTTATTTGCTGTCTAATCCTGAAACATGCACTGTGAGTCTGTTATTTTCTATAATTAAATTATTACACAGTAACCTACATGATGTAACTAGATCATAACAACCTATGATTAAATTGTAATGAGTTGTATAATATGTTATTTTTCAGTGACAGTGTCATTATGGTATAGACTTTTATATTCAACTACAGATACAATAAAAGAACACACTGGTAGCCAGTCATAAGGGAGAATTTTAACAAAATTAATCTTTACACATATAAATGGTGACAGCATGAATGCATACTCCATGACTGACAATCCATTAGGATTTCCACCTGGAAGGTATTTTACAGGCTTGGCTGGTTAAAATTGAATTGGTTGCCATTGTTAGTAAAAGGAAAAAATTAATCAAGCTGCTATTTTTCTTAGTGGCAACTTTAACCAGCATCTATTTTTTTAGGTGCAGTGGTTTAATATACTGTATACAGTTGGGGGAGATCCAATAATCTTAAAGTCCCACTCCGGCTAGGGACATCCCACCTCCACACACACACAAAATCACTGCATGAATTAAAAATAAAAATCTTTTTTTAAACCTAAATCCATAGTTACAACTACAAGACTGGTTTGCGCATGCACAGACTGCTTTGCTGAATCAGTGATCCAGAGATCACCAATCTCCACTTCCAGAACAGGCACTGCTTGGGAAATGGAAAGCAGACTCAGCTCATTTCAAAACAGCTTTAAAGTTTTTTGAAATGTAATGCTTTGAATCAATAGATGCAGTGGTGGTGGTAGGAATTAGTGTGTGGGAGTAATTACTTCCCTCGGTAGCCTCCTGGCTCTGAGTACATCCTGTTGTATTTTAAAACATCTGTTTCCAGCAAATGTATTCCTTATTCAGCTCACTGCAGAATAGATCACCTGTATAAAAAAATAAAACTCTCCAGTGAGGGCTGGGAATAAATACTATAAAGCAAAAATGGATAGATGCACAGAACCCGGCCATGCTGCTGGATGCTGAAAAAAAAGTAACCCATCACATTTAAAATAGAAATATAGAAAATTAGAGAAGTGATGGCAGAAAAAAGACAAAGTGGTCCATCAAGTCTGCCTCTTTTTATATACAGTGGGGACGGATAGTATTCAGACCCCCTTAAATTTTTCACTCTTTGTTATATTACAGCCATTTGCTAAAATCATTTAAGTTCATTTTTTCCTGATTAATGTACACACAGCACCCCATATTGACAGAAAAACACAGAATTGTTGACATTTTTGCAGATTTATTAAAAAAGAAAATCTGAAATATCACATGGTCCTAAGTATTCAGACCCTTTGCTGTGACACTCATTTATTTAACTCAAGTGCTGTCCATTTCTTCTGATCATCCTTGAGATAGTTCTACACCTTTATTTGAGTCCAGCTGTGTTTAATTATACTGATTGGACTTGATTAGGAAAGCCACACACCTGTCTATATAAGACCTTACTCACAGTGCATGTCAGAGCAAATGAGAATCATGAGGTCAAAGGAACTGCCTGAAGAGCTCAGAGACAAAATTGTGGCAAGGCATTTTTAAGGGGGTCTGAATACTTTCTGTCCCAACTGTATATATAACACGCACTTTTTTTCCCCTTAAAATCAGGGGAAAATCACGGGTGCGTGTTATACGCCGATCCCCGCCAGTCCCCCGCTGACTGTGAGCGGAGGAGCGAGCGCTGCTGACATTCATACATAGCCGTGTGTACTCGTCTAGGTTTGGCTAGCTCCGCTCACAGTCACGCCCAGTCCCGCCCTAAGATGGACATAACACAGGGACTGGGCGTGACTGTGAGTGGAGCTAGCCAAACCTAGCCGAGTACACTCGGCTATGTATGAATGTCGGCTGCACTCGGCTCCGCCCACAGGACTACGAGAGGAGCCGAGAGGAGCCGAGAGGAGCCGAAAGCAGCCAAGAGCCGCCGAGAGACACAGGACCGACTGTGTCTCTCGGCTGCGCCATATTTAAAAACTGCAGTGACACTACAAGGCTGCAGATGACACAACAAGGCTGCAGATGACACAACAAGGCTGCAGATGACACAAGGCTGCAGATGACACAACAAGGCTGCAGATGACACAAGGCTGCAAATGACACAACAAGGCTGCAGATGACACAAGGCTGCAGATGACACAACAAGGCTGCAAATGACACTACAAGGCTGCAAATGACACTGAAAGGCTGCAAATGACACTACAAGGCTGCAGATGACACTGAAAGGTTGCATCGATGGGCATTTTAATGTTAAGTTTTTTTCCTTAAAATGTTTTTTTCCTTAAAATTCACTCCTAAACTTGGGGTGCGTGTTATACGCCGGCGTGTGTTATACGCTGATCAGTACGGTATATATTTTCATGTGACAACACTGAAGAAATGACACTTTGCTACAATATAAAGTAGTGAGTGTACAGCTTGTATAACAGTGTAAATTTGGTGTCCCCTCAAAATACCTCAACACACAGCCATTAATGTCTAAACCGCTGTCAACAAAATTGAGTGCACCCCTAGGTGAAAATATCCAAATTGGGCCCAAAGTGTCAATATTTTGTGTGGCCATCATTATTTTCCAGCACTGTCTTAACCCCCTTGGGCATGGAGTTCACCAGAGCTTCACAGGTTGCCACTGGAGTCCTTTTCCACTCCTCCATGACAAAATCAAAGAGCTGATGGATGTTAGAGACCTTGCGCTCCTCCACTTTCCATTTGAGGATGCCCCACAGATGCTCAATAGGTTTTAAGTCTGGAGACATGCTTGGCCAGTCCATCAACTTTAACCTCAGCTTCTTTAGCAAGGCAGTGGTCATCTTGGAGGTGTGTTTGGGGTCGTTATCATTTTGGAATACTTCCCTGCGGCCCAGTCTCCGAAGGCAGAAGATCATGCTCTGCTTCAGTATGTCACAGTACATGTTGGCATTCATGGTTCCCTCAATGAACTGTAGCTCCTCAGTGCCGGCAGCACTCATGCAGACCCAGACCATGACATTCCCACCACCATGCTTGACTGTAGGCAAGACACACTTGTCTTTGTACTCCTCACCTGGTTGCCGCGACACACGCTTGACACTATCTGAACCAAATAAGTTTATCTTGGTCTCTTCAGACCACAGGACATGGTTCCAGTAATCCATGTCCCTAGTCTGCTTGTCTTCAGCAAACTGTTTGCAGACTTTCTTGTGCATCATCTTTAGAAGAGGCTTCCTTATGGGATGACAGCCATGCAGACCAATTTGATACAGTGTGCGGCGTATGGTCTGAGCACTGACAGGCTGACCCCCTACCCATTCAACCTCTGCAGCAATGCTGGCAGCACTCATATGTCTATTTCCCAAAGACAACCTCTGGATATGACGCTAAGCACATGCACTCAACTTCTTCGGTCGACCATGATGAGGCCTGTTCTGAGTGGAACTTGTCCTATTAACCGCTGTATGGTCTTGGCCACCGTACTGCAGCTCAGTTTCAGGGTCTTGGCAATCTTCTTATAGCCTAGGCCAATTTTATGTAGAGCAACAATTCTTTTTTTCAGATCCTCAGAGAGTTCTTTGCCATGAGGTGCCATGTTGAAATTTCAGTGACCAGTATGAGAGAGTGAGAGCGATGACACCAAATTAAACACACCTGCTCCCCATTCACACCTGAGACCTTGTAACACTAACGAGCCCTATGACATCGGGGAGAGAAAATGGCTAGTTGGTCCCAATTTGGACTTAGGGGTGTACTCACTTTTGTGAGATACTATATGTATATATATATATATATATATATATATATATATATATATATATATATATATATATATATATATATACTATATTGTCAAACGTTTTGGGACACCTGCCTTTATATGCACATGCACTTTAATGGCATCCCAGTCTTATGCCGCGTACACATGATAGGAATTTTGATCGGAAAAAGGTATGATGGCCTTTCCGACGGGATTCCGCTCAAGCTTGCTTTGCATACACACGGTCACACAAAAGTTCCCTGAACTTTCGACCATCAAGAACACGGTGACGTACAACACTATGACGACCCGAGAAAATGAAGTTCAATGCTTCTGAGCATGCGTCGAATTGTTTCCAAGCATGCGTGATTTTTTGCGCGTCCGAATTGCATGCAGACGAACGCATTTTCGGATAGGAACTTTTTCCGACCGAAAAATAGAGAACCTGCTCTCAATCTTTTGCTGGCTGGAATTCCACCAGCAAAAGTCCGATGGAGCATACACCCGGTCGCATTTTCCGACCAAAACCTCTCATCGGAGCTTTGCTGGCGGCATTTCAGATCGTGTGTACGGGGTATTAGTCCGTAGGGTTCAATAATGAGTTGGCCCACCCTTTGCAGCTATAACAGCTTTAACTCTTTTGGGAAGGCTGTCCACAAGGTTTAGAATGCCTGGCTCGCAGTCCTGGCTCGCAACTCTTTTAACAATATAGTGTATACATTTTTTTTTTTACTTTTTTGTCTCAGTATAGATCTATGTTTGTCCCAAGCATGTTTAAAACCACTTACTATAGACTAACTCACTACCTTTGCTGGAAGTCTATTCCAAGCATCAACTACTCTTTCAGTAAATAATAATTGAACTTTCTTCCAGCTAGTTTAAGGTCATGTCCCCGTGTTCATATATCCACAGGCTTTATGGACAGATACAAATGTATAATGCTCAGTGAGAACATAGTTCTCTTTATAGAGAATCTAATACTGAAATAAGTAGTAAAGGGGGGGCAAAGAGCTGCAAGTATGTGCAATGTGATCATTAATCTATTGCCATATTAAAGTGATCCTTAACCACTTGTCGACCACGCTATATTAAAAAGACGGCTACAGCGCTGTCATGCAGTTCTTGGAGGGCGTCCATGAAATTTGCCTGATGTCTAGGTCTCGGAATCCACATCTTGACCTCTCAGTCACTAGGGTTCCATTTATACAGCACCCATTTGTCTTTGGCATTTTGTGAGCATGCATTCAGCACATTTTGTGTTTTTATTAAACTTTTCATCAGGTAATGCAAATGCCTTTGTGACCTCTTGTTTTTATTTTGTTGTTTGGTAGAAAGATTTCCCTATCTGAAGAGGTCAGCACGGGTGAAGCATACCTGTTTTTGGCAAGAAGGATTATGATGGTTTTACTGTTTGAAATTGTACGCACACTCACACACACACACCTATTGACCCATTACTTTGATTATCAGCTTCACTAGCTAAGTGAAATGTGCAGGAGGCAGGAAGAATTTGACAAACTTTGGCATCCTCAGGAAGGGCAGAAGATTTGCCTGGCAGAAAGGCATGAGATTCAGCTGTTTCAGGTGGGTTTTTAAGATTGTATGTACATGTACCTTTCTGTCAATGCACTTCATACCTGCAATTTGCCCACTTCCTTGCGGTGACATAGTCCTTTTAAGTCTTTAACTGCCTTCCAAATCAAGGAAGTATGGAAATAGTTTTCACAATGGACTAACTTGTATGATGAATTTGTGATTACATTCAAAGCTTTGCCACACCATAATCCCCCCTCCATAATGCCCCCTCCATCAAATGATTTGGACCAGTGCACAAAGCAAGGTATAAGCAAAAATACTACATTTTATCCAGCTTTTTTCCTGTTGCACGCTTCCATAATTTCTGCCAAGGTCTGCAAGAAATCTATAATACAACACCTTCTGAATGTGGAAACAAGAGGCCTACATGCACCTGGACATTATGGAACATGTTTCTTTATTCTGAGGAAGATCGACTGACATAGACTAGACCAGTGTTTCTCAACTCCAGTCCTCAAGGTGCCCCAACAGGTCATGTTTTCAGGCCTCCCATTATTTTGCACAGGTGATTTGATCAGTTTCACTGCCTTAGTAATTACCACAGCTGTTCATCTGAGGGAAATCCTGAAAGCATGACCTGTTGGGGCGCTTTGAGGACTGGAGTTAAGAAACACTGGACTAGACTACCCTTCTGCCCTACAGACCACCCAGCCACCACCCCCCTCCCACCCCTGGCTCTTAATATATTTTTTTTTCTCTCTTCAACTTCTTGTTTATACTCCATGTTTTCTTACTTCTCTGTAAAAATTGGGCAGTTTTATACATCATATAGAGATCACCCAGAAGTTACCCAATTTCGGGATTATCTGGAATTACATTATATGATTCTAGATTGGTATCCCTAAGGGATGTTTCCCCATGTTTTCCTTATCGGTACCGGCTTACATTATGGCTGATATTTGTCAGGACTTTTGCATTTTGGTGGTCAGCATTGGTCCTCTTTAAGGATGAGCTTGGGCGTGTTCGCACAGCCCACGTGCAGAGCCAGCCAGGAAGTCGGCACTGCACTGCGCTAATCACAGGCAGTGAGACATTGTCCCGATGCGTGGCTGCAGAGATGATTAGCACAGCGCAGTGCCGACTTCCTGGCAGGCTCAGCACGTGGGCTATGTGAACACGCCTGAGCTCATCCTTAGTCCTCTTTTTTTGACTTATCTGATACTAATCCGTTGTATTTGTAACTCACTGTTATTGGATTCTTTGTATGCTTCCTATTTTCTATATGTACGTTTATTTGGAGGCTGCCTTTCCTCATTTCTTACTTTCTTCAATAAAAAAATTGAAAAAAATAAAAATACTATATTTTATTGCATACAAAAATCATGTTGAAAAACTAACAGTCAAATATGTATTACCAATCCCCCTAAATGGGGATAGATCTTATCCTTTATATTTCACTTCTGTCAGACCAGAACCCAATGTCTATGCAACATGTTAACACTCACTCAGAAGTGACTCAGTAGTCAGTAGTAAGGGAAGCGAGTTCCAGTGTCAGTAGTATTTAACGGTCAGCTTGGCTTACAGACTAATGCAGTGTGGTTTTCCCACACCATGGTGCAGCACAGTGTATCTGCAGTTTTCATGTAGGTTAGCTGCGCTTTGCAATAAATTTCTATTATACCCCACTGTTTGGATGCACTTTCTGAAAGCACACCAAAACCACAATTTCAGTTTTTTGTTTCAGAAAGCGCACCAAAACCGTGAGACATAATAGAAGTATATGTCAAACCGCAGCTAAACCACTGCACTGCACCCATGGATTGACTTGAACATTGGGTGTTCGACTTGAACATTAGGTGTTCGTTTGTTTGCAGAACAAGCGAACATATGGGGCATGAGTGGTAAATTTGAGTGCCCCATAATTCACTGTGAGATCACAGTGCATTGACAGCTGCTGATTGGCTAAAGCATGCACCTGACATGCATGCTTTGGCCAATCACAGCGCGATGTGCTGTGAGAGCTATGATTGGCTAAAGGCAGGGTGCCTTTGGCTAATCATGGCTAAGGGGCTATTCCATGCCTATATAAGGCTGCTTACACAGCAGCAGTATGTAGTGTGTTGTAGAGAACGTGAGATAGATTAGACAGGTTAGTCAGTGAGTTGATAGAGCGTGTAGTCAGTGTGGTATATATATTTAGAGTTCAGGCAGGGTACAGTATATATTACAGTGCAGGCAGGCAGGGTATAGTATATAATACAGTGCAGGCAGTGTACATTATATAATACAGTGCAGACAGTATACATCATATAATACAGTGCAGGCAGTGTAACATATATAATACAGTGCAGGTGGTAAACAGTATATAATACAGTGCAGGTGGTATACAGTACATATTACAGTGCAGGTGGTGTACAGTATATAATACAGTGCAGGCAGTTACAGTATATAATACAGTGCAGGCGGTGTACAGTATATAATACAGTGCAGACAGTTACAATCTATAATACAGTGCAGGCGGTGTACAGTATATAATACAGTGCAGGCGGTGTACAGTATATAATACAGTGCAGGCAGTGTACAGTATATAATATAGTGCAGGCGGTGTACACAGTATATAATACAGTGTGTACAGTATATAATACATTGCAGTCAGTGTACAGTATATAATACAGTGCAGGCGGTGTACAGTATATAATACAGTGCAGGCGGTGTACAATATATAATACACTGCAGTCAGTGTACAGTATATAATACAGTGCAGGTGGTGTATAATATATAATACATTGCAGTCAGTGTACAGTATATAATACAATGCAGGCAGTGTATAGTATATAATACAGTGTAGGTGGTGTACAGTATATAATACAGTGCAGGCGGTGTACAATATATAATTGCAGTCAGTGTACAGTGTATAATACAGTGCAGGCAATGTACAGTGTATAATACAGTGCAGGCAGTGTACAGTATATAATACAGTGCAGTTGCTGTACAGTATATAATACAGTGTAGTGTGGTGTGAAAAAAATCCCCATCATGTCCAGAAGGCAACCAAGGAGAGGCAGACGCTCAGAGGCCACTAAAAAAGGGCAAGCAGCCTCTGTACCTACAGTGAAAAGTGGTGGTCGCAGACATGGTGCATCCTCTGCAGTCGGGTCACGCTTGTCATTTTTTCTGCTGCTGGCCATGTTATTGAGCCACAACAAGCAGAAGAGTTGATGGAGTGGATAACTTAGCCCCCTCATACTCTGTCACCCAGGCCCATACTAGTTTGCCTTCCCACACAGCTGCCAAAGCAGACTATTCCACCAGCTCCTTGTCCACAGTTACTCCTTCCGTTGCCCCACCATCATGCACGGAGGAGTCACAAGAATTATTCGACCATAGTGTCAGCTACATGCTACTGGAGGGTGCGCAACAATTTGAATGCTCCGATGTTGGTTCCCAGGTTGAGTAACAGAGTAACATGAGCCTAGAGAGAGGAGGTGCCACAGAAGAACAAGACACTAGCAGTCATGTTCCCCCAGCTGCAGCATACTACCAAGTTTTCTTCAGTCAGGAGGAGGGAGGGGATGATGAGGTCACTGACTGTACTTGGGTGCCTGAGAAAAGAGAGGGGGAAAGTGAGGAGGAGGAGGCATAACTCCAACAAGGTGGGATGTCCTCCAGGGGCCAGCTTAAGGGCAGCCACCCTACTGTATCACACCACAGACCTCCACATGTACAGGGCATTGCTGACTCCCCGCTGACTTCCAAAAGTTCATTGGTGTGGGCTTTTTTCAACAAATGTGCAGTAGATCGCACCATTGGTGTTTTCAATCCCTGTCTGAAGTGGAACAAGTGTGGCCAGAACACCACTCGCTTGGGCACCACATGCTTGACAAGACATATGACGACCTGCCATGCAGTCCATTGGCAACAGTACCCGAAAGACCCACATCATAAAAAAAGGGACTTCTCCTTACTCCTCATCTGGGATCTCAATCCCTACTATACCTCAAGTCTCAAAAACCTGCATTGAGAGGAATGAAGGTATAGCAATAGGTGCCACAAATACTTGCAGCCAATCTGCTAGCAGTACATCACCTGTTGATTTCAGAAGGCAAATTTTGCTACCCCAGTTGCTGAACCGTAAAAAAAATACTGTCCCAGCCATCCACATGCTCAGGTTTAAATTCTATCTTGGCCAAATAGTTAGTACTACAACTGCCGCCTTTTAATCTGGTAGACTCTGTCCCCTTTCATGAATTTGTGGAATGTGCTGTACCACAGTGGCAGGTTTCAAAAATAATTTTCTTTTCACATAAGGCCATTCCAGCTCTCTACTGTCATGTGGAAGGCAATGTTTTGGCCTCGTGGGACAGAGCGGTCAGAAGCAAGGTTCACATTACCGCTGACTCATGGTCCAGCAGGCATGGTCAGGGATGTTACCTTTCCTTCACGGTGCACTGGGTAACTCTGCTGGCAAGGATGAAGAACAGGGTTCAGTGTTGGAGCTTGTTCCACCACCACACCTCCAAAAAGCTGGTGGTGATTGTGCTACATCTGCCTGCTCCACCCCCTCCTCTTCTTCTTCCTCTATGGCCTCTTCTGCTGAATTGTTCTCTGAACTAGCAGTGCTCCCTAAGCGTTTAAGGAGCTATGCAAACAGTCAGGCTAATAGATGCCATGTGGTGCTTCAGTTGGTCTGTCTAGGGGACAGGAGCCACACTGCGGCAGAGATTCTGTCAGCTCTGCAGGGGCAGGCTCAGAGGTGGTTGATGCCCCCGCAGTTTGAGCCAGGAATGGTTGTATGCAAAAATGACACCAACCTTCTCTCTGCCCTCCGTTGGGACACTTGGCACATGTTCCATGCTTGGCACACATCCTGAATTGCAGTGTTCAGCGTTCAATGCAGCGTTTCTTGACCAGGTACCCAGGCTTACAAGATCTTCTGAGGCAGGCCAGAAAAGTCTGTGGTCATTTCCGGTGGTCATACAATGTCAGTGCTCGGCTGGTTGACATTTAACGGTAATTCAATCTGCCCACCAACCGCCTCATTTGTGACATGCCCACTAGGTGGAACTCAACATTGGCAATGCTGCAACGGCTGCACGCACAGCAGAGGGCCATCAATGAGTACCTGTGTGAGTATGGCACCAGGACAGGTTCAGGGGAGCTTGGCTTCTTTTTGCCACACCAGTGGCTACTGATTAAAGCGGTTGCAAATAAGGCTTACCTGTAGGTAAAAAAAATATCTCCTAAACCTATACGGTTTAGGAGATATTCCCCTTGCTATGAGCCGCTGATTGCAGCGGCGCATGCGCACAGGGGATTCTTGGCTGAAGGCCCGGCAACTGCCGGACCTTGCCGGGAAAGAAATCTCCCGCGCATGCGCGGGAGTGATGACATTGCGGCTCCAGCCACTCACAGCGCTGGAACCGCGATACCCGGAAGACACGACGAGGCAACATGTCAGCTACCTCGGCGTGGAGCAGGTAAGATACCGACGCCTCGTTCTATGGTAAGTATTTCATAATGAGCTAGTATGTGGTGCATACTAGCTCATTATGCCTTTTGCTTTACAGGGGTAAAAAAAAATTTCAGTGGGTATACAACCACTTTAAGGATGCATGCACTGTCCTGTCACCATTTGAGGAGGCCACAAGGATGGTGAGCAGCGACAATGCATGCATCAGTGACACTGTCCCTCTAGTCTTCCTGCTGGAGCACAATCTTCATGGAATTATGGACAGGGCACTTGAGGCAGAATAGTGGGAGGAAGAGGAGGACTTCCTTTCCTCTCAAGGTCCCCTTTATGCAGATTCCATTCCTGCGGGGCCACCAAACACACAGGAGGAAGAGGAGGAGGAGGATTGTGTCAGCATGGGTGTAGAGGATAACTCACAGCAGTCTTCAAGGGATGGTTTTCAGTCCCCAGAAACCCAAGGAGTTTTACGTGGCTAGGAGGAGGTAGTTCCTGACAATGTCATCCTTAGTGACCCAGTAAATGTGTGTGATATAAAGTCCACAGAGCTGTAGAGTGGTGTGTTCTTCCAGGGAAGGTAATCTCAATCATAGAAAAATAATGTGAGGTTTGTCTGTAGTCATTTTCAGTGACACTCCAGAGGTAAGTGAATAGTTTTACCAGCTATGATGGACCCCAAATGTCGTACGGCAAAGGGGTTGAAAAGGCTTGGGATCCTATGCAGTATGGATCAAATGCTGCTCAGGTACTGGACACAGATGAGAGGAACCAGTTCGAAGTGATATCCTCAACTCTTGGTCAGTGGAATCTCCAGGTACTCTCCAACAAGATAGCCGTGTCCTAAACTGGGGCGGGATGCAGCGCTGACACGTCCGTTCAGGATGAGCCCTTTGTGCGCTCTGCTCTCTCTCTCCGCTCTCCAAGCGGCAGCAGCCACTTTGTTGAGGACATCACTTCGAACTGGTTCCTCTCGTCTGTGTCCAGTACCTGAGCAGCATCTGATCCATACTGCATAGGATCCCAAGCCTTTTCAACCCCTTTGCCATACGTCATTTGGGGTCCATCATAGCTGGTATAGGTATTCACTTACCTCTGGAGTGTCACTGAAAATGACTACAGACAAGCCTCACATTATGTTTCTATGATTGAAATGACCTTCCTTGGAAGAACACACCACTCTACACCTCTGTGGACTTTATATCACACACATTTACTGGGTCACATCCAGTTTCGTTGATTTATATTTTGTTTTATTAGATTTGTTTGGAGTTTTCATTTTGTGATTAATTTCACATCCCTCAGTAGCGCTACACTGTCACTTTACTATTTATCTGGAACTTTGTATGTTCGAGTGTTGGCAGCTTTCTTTGACTTATTTTACTCATTTATCATTTTAGCGCAGTCTTTTCCCACACAGTCATCCTTAGTGACCCAGAGGATGCAGAATCTCATGCCTCTTCAAACTTACGCTGCATGAGCTACCTGATTCTGCAAAGCCTGTGAAAGGACCCTAGGATTCGTGGTATCAAGAAGAGAGATCATTACTGGCTGGAAAACCTTCTTGATCCACGTTACAAGGGTAAAGTTGCAGAGCTCATCCTGCCTTTGCAGAAGGAGCAGAGGATGAAATATCTTCAGAACGCCTTGAAGAAAACTTTGTGTAATGCCTTTCCTGACCTTGGGAGGTTACTATTTTCTGGTCCTTGACAACGTATTTCTGAGGCTTCATTCGGTCAGAGGAAGAGCGGTGGAGAAGGTGGCCAGCTGACCGATGCCTTTAAATAATTCTTTAGTCATCAGTGCCCAGGGTTGTTGGGTTTAAGCAACGATTGGCAGCATCTGCATTATATGGTGCAGGAGAATCTAGGGGAAGAGCAGACTTGGAGATCTTTCCAACTGAGCATCCACTTGGTCTTGAGGATGGACCACTGGCCAGAACTTGCTCAATATGCAATGGAGCTACTGGCCTGTCCTGCATCCAGCATGCTTTCTGAATGGACATTCAGTGCTGCTGGAGGGTTTGTAATGGATCAAAGAGTGTGCCTGTCCACAGACTCAATTGATAGGCTTACATTTATCAAAACAAATCAGTCCTGGATCAGCAACTATCAAGCCCCTGATGCTGATGTAACTGACTGAATTTGCTAAGGATCTGGGATCCCTTGAAGACTGCCTATGCTGCCTATCCTATTCATTAATCTTGATGATGCTAGCTTCCAACAATATTTTTGGTTTAGAGCACCAGCAACACCTACGGCCTAATTTTTGTAATTTCAATTTATTAAATATTTTTTTACAGCAGGACCCGTTCCTGCGCCCAACAAGAGTAACTGTGCGGGGTTACAGTGTTCAGGCACCACCAACACCAAAGGCCCAATTTCTCTGCACCTATTTGACAGGGGCATGTCATTTCAATTTTTTCACAAATTTTTAACAGCAGGGCCTGTTCCTGCGCCCAACAAGAGTAACTGTGAGGGGTTACAGTGTTCCTGGTGACCTTGGGCCTGGGCCTGGGTGTGGATGGGACCCTCGTAGAAACCACAGGGTTGTCCTGGATAGGGTTGAGCTTCGAGTTCGAGTCAAACGTAAGTTCGACTCGAACATCGGCCGTTCGACCGTTCGTCAAATTACGAACATTATGGGCTATTCGCGCCAAATTCAAATCGAATTTGGCACGTCATGGCCCATAATTCACAGCGGCATCACAGTGCATTGCTGGCTGATGATTGGCCAAGCATGCACTATGTACTGCATGCTTTGGCCAATCACAGTGCCGTCAGCAAAGAGAGCCATAATTGGCCACAGGCAAGGTGCCTGGCTCAGGGGGTTAAGTACACGCCCCACACTATATAAGGCCGCCTACATGTCGGCCGTGTGTAGTGTGTTGGTGGCGTTTGTTAAAGAGAGAGACAAAGACTGTCATTTCATTTAGTTTCAGCAGGCAGGCAATTCCTTCCTGGTGTTCTGTTGCTAATATGCTTCAGGCAGGCAGGCGAGACAGTTAGATAGCTGCAGTGTATTGTGTATATATATGCATCCCGTCTTATATATATATATATATATATATATATATATATATATATATATATATATATATATATATATGTATATATATATATACACTGTATACAGTTTAGCTTCATTTCACTGCAGACCATTCCTGCTGGTGTATTGTGTCTAATATACTTCAGCCAGGCAGGTGACTCACTGAGCTCAGTGCATTTAATAGATATATATATATACAGGCTTGTGTATATATATATATATATATAGCCTAGCCAAGCCTATACCTGACTAGACCATTGCCTGAGTGTGTGTTCAAAGACACTTTCAGCCAGGCAGGTGACTCACTGAGCTCAGTGCATTTAATAAATATATATACAGGCTTGTATATATATATAGTCTAACCAAGCCTATACCTGACTAGGCCATTGCCTGAGTGCGTGTTCAAAGACACTTTCAGCCAGGCAGGTGACTCACTGAGCTCAGTGCATTTAATAAATATATATACAGGCTTGTATATATATATATAGTCTAGCCAAGCCTATACCTGACTAGGCCATTGCCTGAGTGCATGTTCAAAGACACTTTCAGCCAGGCAGGTGACTCACTGAGCTCAGTGCATTTAATAAATATATATACTGGCTTGTATATATATATATAGTCTAGCCAAGCCTATACCTGACTAGGCCATTGCCTGAGTGCATGTTCAAAGACACTTTCAGCCAGGCAGGTGACTCACTGAGCTCAGTGCATTTAATAAATATATATACTGGCTTGTATATATATAGTCTAGCCAAGCCTATACCTTACTATAGGCCATTCCTGGTGTACTGTTTTTAGTAAACTTCAGGTGTTGTTTTGCTAATCTAATTGTACAGTATGTCTGGAAGGCCACCAAGGAGAGACAGACGCTCACAGGCTACTAAAAGAGGGCAAGCAGGCTCTGTGTCTACAGCAAACAGTGCTGGTTGTGGACACGGTGCATTCTCAGCATGTGGCCGTAGGGCACGCTTGTCCTTTTTTTTCGGGAGCTGGTCGTGTTGAGCCACAATATGCAGAAGAGTTGGTAGAGTGGATGACCAAGCCGTCCTCATCCTCCTCGTCCTCTCTCAGCTAGGCTCAAGGTACTTTGTCTGCCAAAGCAGCTACCAAAGCAGCCTCTTCCCTCGGCTCAATGGCATCGGTCACTCCTTCCCTAGCCCCACCATGTCCTGAGGAGTCCCCCGAACTGTTTGACCACAGTGTTGGGTACATGCTGCAGGATGATGTGCAGCGTTTTGAGGGCTCCGATGATTGTACACAGCTTGAGGAAGGCAGTTACATGAGCCCAGAGAGAGGGGGTGCCCAAGAAGGACAGCAAACTGGCAGTCATGTTACCCCAGCTTCAGCATACTGCCAGGTTTGCTCCAGTGATGAGGAGAGAGGGGATGATGAGGTCACTGACTCTACATGGGTGAATGATAGGCGAGAGGAGGAGGAGTAGGCACCTCTCCAATGGGGCAGGATGCCCTCCAGGGGCCAGCTTAAAGGCAGTCAACCGACTGCATCACACCGCAGAGCTCCGCATTTGCAGGGCGCTGCTGTCTCTGCACGTTATTCCAAAAGTTCTTTGGTGTGGGCCTTTTTTGAGACAAGTGCAGCAGATCACACCGTTGCTATTTGCAACATATGTCTGAAGCGTATCTCGCGTGGCCAAAACAGCAGCCGCTTGGGCACCACATACTTGAGCAGACATATATCAACCTGCCACGCAGTCCATTGGCAAGCATACATAAAAGACCCACACCAAAGAACAAAGCGGACCTCTCCTTGCTCCTCATCAGCTGGGATCTCCAACCCCACTATACCTTCAGTCCTCTCAGAAACCTGCACTGAGAGGAATGAAGGTGTAGAATTAGGTGTGTCACTGCCAAGTACTTGCAGGCAATCTGCTATCTGTACACCAACGTCCGATTGTACCAGGCAAATTTCCCTGCCCCAGCTGCTGCACCGCCGAAAGAAGTTCACTCCCAGCCATCCACATGCCCAGTGGTTGAATGCTAGCTTGGCTAAATTGCTAGCACATCAACTGCTGCCTTTTCAGTTGGTAGACTCTGCCCCCTTCCGTGAGTTTGTGGAATGTGCGGTTCCTGAGTGGCAGGTTCCCAAATGCCACTTTTTCTCACGGAAGGCGATTCCGGCTCTCTACCGGGATGTGGAAGGCAATGTCTTGGCCTCGCTGGACAGGGCGGTCAGTGGTAAGGTGCATATTACCGCTGACTCATGGTCCAGCAGGCATGGACGGGGACGTTACCTATCTTTCATGGCCCACTGGGTGACTCTGCTAGAAGCTGAGAAGGATGCAGGACAGGGTGCAGTAGTGTTGGAGGTTGTTCCGTCACCACGCCTCCAAAATGCTACTAGTGGTGATTCTGACACACCTCTCTCCTCCACCCCACCTCTGGCTCGGCTGGCTGACTAATCTGTGACATGCCCACCAGGTGGAACCCAACGTTGGCCATGCTGCAGCGGCTGCACATGCAGCAGAGGGCCATCAATGAGTACCTGTGAGAATATGTCACCAGGACAGGGTCAGGGGAGCTTGTTTTTTTTTCCCATGCCAGTGATGATCAGGGATGCATGCACTGTCCTGTCACCATTTGAGGAGGCCACGAGGATGGTGAGCAGTGACAGTGCATGCATTAGTGACACTGTCCCTCTTTTCCACCTGTTGGAGCACACGCTGCATGGAATAATGGACAGAGCACTTGAGGCAGAACAGAGGGAGGAAGAACCTCTCAAGGCCCCCTTTATCCAGACAGTGTTCCTGCGTGCCCGATGATCACACAGGAAGAGGAGGAGGAGGAGGATTGTGTCAGCATGGAGGTGGAGCCTGGCACTCAGCATCAGCAGCAGTCTTCAAGGGATAAATAATGATATTTGAAGCGCTTCACAATGTGCATAAAAATGAATATATATGAATAAATATAAATACTCAAATAAATCCAGCGGTGAGTAAAAATTCCTAAAAAATTCAGCAATCAAAATAGTGTAAAATTATAAAAAATTAGTGACACCAAATGTGTAAAAAAATCCACATAAAAAATCCACATAAAAATAAATAATAAATATGTAGGGATGTATTCAGAAGGTTCAATTATACAAGTGTGGAATCAGATTGATATAGAGCTTTGATCCGGTCCCATTAGCAAAGCTGTTTAAAAACACTTGCTTAATTAAGGTGCTCATTGACCTTTATAGTAACAATGTTTCTTTTGCTTCTGTTCACAACCAATGTGAGAATCATAAACAGATCTCATTTGACAGGCAGATAAGAGAAAAAAACAATCATTGTGCAATAGTTAGGATACCAAGGTACACAGGCAAACTTCAATCCACTCACGTGTGCCTTATAATGATAAGGCATATGCAGGTTTTACTATAGCAGTCAGCCGCCTTAGACAGGAGCAGATTCACTCCTGAATCTGCTCCTGTCTAAGGCGGCTGACTGCTATAGTAAAACCTGCATATGGCTGGAGCTACACTGTACCAGTTCAAAATTACAAACAGATTCTACTTAAGAACAAACCAACAGTCCCTGGCTTAGTATATAGCGCCTGGGGGCCCCACGCCTTTCCTTTTTTTAATTTGGGTGTGGGGTTCCCCTAATATCCGTACAAGACCCAAAGTGGCTGGGGGGGTTATCCATGCCTTTTTTCTCAATGATTTTCATCCATATTACCGGGACCAGATATTACATTAAAGCCATAAGCAGTTTTAAATGACTTTTATTCCTTTACAAATATCATTTTGTGCAGGGACAGTACTAAACATGGGAAACACGTGCCACTTTATAGGCATACTACAGTCACCCCCCAGGCATGATATTTCAAGGATTATTTCACTTTTATTTTTTCACTTTAAGCATCATTAAAATCACTGCTCCCAAAAAAGTGGGCATTTTTAAAACTTTTTTTGCATTAATACATGTACCCTGGGGCAGGACCTGGGTCCCCAAACCCTTTTTAGGACAATTACTTGCATATTAGCCTTTAAAATTCGCATTTTTGATTTCTCACGTTTGAGTCCCATAGACTTTAACGGGATTCGAAAGTTCGTGCGAACTATCAGTCCGTTCGCAAGTTCTGGTCCGAACCGAACTGGGGGGTGTTCGGCTCATCCCTAGTCTTGGACAAGAGGCACAGGAGGATCTAGAGAGGACAGCAGGAGAGAGCACTACCAGGCAAGTCTTCAGGAAGAGGAACAACTGGTTGCAGCCAGGAGGGCTGATGAGGGACATGAACAGACCTGAGAAAACTAGGAAGACACGCCTGGGAGGACTGGGAGGACTTGGAGGATGCAGTCTGGGATGGGTGCAGAGCTAGAGATATAGACTGTGGTGGTATGGACAGTGGAGAAGGGCAGCTTCAGCCAGGAGGGCTGGCAGAACCTGAAGATGGCTGACTGGGCTCAGTAGCCGCATGTAGGACAGCTAGCACCAGAGACTTTCTGTCTTGCTACACTATAGGGACCATGGTCTCTGCCTGTAAATGGCAATTGCTAAGGCCTGGCTGAGCCAGTGTCAGGCCTAACCATGCGGTGCTAGCTGTGCCTGGAAGCTCATGCAAGTAGAGTGCTGGAGGAGCTGAGAAGTAATAGTCTGCAGTAAGAGTTGTGCTGGAGGAAGAGAAGCCTGTGTAAACCTGAGAGTATATAAGTTGTCCCAATAAAATTCATGGCGCATCCCATGCTTCCTATACCCTATCAAAGTTAAATTGCCACAATAAACATAAAAACAAAGCTAATGGACAACACTCATTAGCCTCTCTCTCTCTCTCTCTCTCTCTCTCTCTCTCTCTCTCTCTCTCTCTCTCTCTCTCTCTATATAAATATATATATACACACTGTATATATAATACAGTGGAGAGTATATAGTGCCATGAGTGTAGTATATATAGACATTGCAGAGATATAGTGCAGTCAGTGTAGTATATATAATACAGTGGAGAATATATAGTGCAGTCAGTGTAGTACATATAATACAATGCAGGGTATATAGTGCAGTGCAGCGTATATAAGTTGTCCCAATAAAATTCATGGTGCATCCCATACTTCCTATACCCTATCAAAGTTAAATTGCCTCAATAAACATAAAAAAAAGCTAATGGACAACACACAGCAGCCCCTATGGGGTAATATATATATATATATATATATATATAAAATAATACAGTGGTGAGTATATAGTGCCATGAGTGTAGTATATATAGACATTGCAGAGATATAGTGCAGTCAGTGTAGTATATATAATACAGTGGAGAATAGGGATGAGCCGAACACCCCACGCACCAGAACCTGCGAATGGACAGAAAATTCGCACAAATGTTAGAACCCCATTGACGTCTATGGGACTCGAACGTTCGAAATAAAAAGTGCTAATTTTAAAGGCTAATTTGCATGGTATTGACCTAAAAAGGGTTTGGGGACCCGGGTCCTGCCCCAGGGGACATTTATCAATGCAAAAAAAACTTTTAAAAACGGACGTTTTTTCGGGAGCAGTGATTTTAATGATGCTTAAAGTAAAAAAAAAAAAAGTGAATTATTCCTTTAAATATCGTACCTGGGGGGTGTCTATAGTATGCCTTAAAGTGGCGCGTGTTTCCCGTGCTTAGAACAGTTCCTGCACAAAATGTCATTTTTAAAGGAAAAAAAGTCATATAAAACTGCTTGCGGCATTAATGCAATGTCGGGTCCTGGCAATATGGATGAAAATCAGTGAGACAAATGGCATGGGTACCCCCCAGTCCATTACCAGGCCACTTGGGTCTTGTATGGATATTAGGGGAACCCCGCACCCTGATTAAAAAAGGAAACAGCAGTATACAGGCTCTGTACTCTGAACAGCAGTATACAGGTGGTGCAAACAAGACAGGGACTGTAGGTTTGTTGTTAAGTAGAATCTGTTTGTAATTTTGAACTGGTACATTTTTAACGTGTTTAGCTCTAGCCAAAAAATCTATTTTAAGCTTTTTGAAAAACATAGGGAAGGGTTATCACCCCTGTGACATTTGTTTTGCTGTCTGTGCTCCTCTTCAGAAGATTTTACCTCACTTTTTGTCCCAATGACAAATGTTTTTTGAAAATTTGGGTTTTTTGTGAAACAAGGATTGGTGATAAAGCATCAGTGGAAAGGAGAAATGTTTTTCCCATATTAACTCTTACAGGGGAGAATTTCCCTTCCTAGGGGTAGATTTCATCTCACTTCCTGTTGTCTCCTTCCGTTTGCAAGTAGGAGTCGTTTGTAAGTTGGATATTTGAAAGTAGGGGCCTGCCCTATATACTCAGCAGAAATTTGGGCCTTAGGTGTTGTTGTGGCCACAACACTGTAAGCCCTCACAGGGCCCTGCTGTGAAATATTAGATCAAGAATTGTAATTACGTGCCCCTGTTGAACAGGGGCTGAAAAATTGGGCCTTTGGTGGTGGTGGTGGTGCTGGTGCCACAACACTGTAAGTCCTCACTCGCTCTTGGTGGGCGCAGAAACGGGCCCTGCTGTGAAATATTAGATCAAGAATTGTAATTACATGCCCCTGTTGAACAGGGGCTGAAAAATTGGGCCTTAGGCACTGGTGCTGGTGCCACAACACTGCAACCCCTCACAGATAGTCTAGTTGGAATGCAGGAACGAGCCCTGCTGCAAAGTATTGCATCAAAAATTGTAATTACACGCCCCTGTTAAACAGGGGCTGAAAAATTGGGCCTTAGGTACTGGTGCTGGTGCCACAACACTGTAACCCCTAACAGATACTCTAGTTGGAACGCAGGAACGAGCCCTGCTGCAAAGTATTGCATCAAAAATTGTAATTACACGTCCCTGTTGAACAGGGGCAGAAAAATTGGGCCTTTGGTGGTGCTGGTGGTGGTGGTGCTGGTGCCACAACACTGTAAGTCCTCACTCGCTCTTGGTGGGCGCAGAAACGGGCCCTGCTGTGAAATATTAGATCAAGAATTGTAATTACATGCCCCTGTTGAACAAGGGCTGAAAAATTGGGCCTTAGGCACTGGTGCTGGTGCCACAACACTGCAACCCCTCATAGATACTCTAGTTGGTTCCGAGGACAAAGCATAGGAAGAGGCCATGGAGGAAGAAGAAGAGGAGGGGGTGGAGGAGAGAGGTGTGTCACAATCATTAGTAGTGGCATTTTGGAGGCGTGGTGCCGGAACAACCTCCAACACTACTGCACCTTGTCCTGCATCCTTCCCAGCTGCCAGCAGAGTCACCCAATGAGCGGTGAAACTTAGGTAACGTCCCTGTCCATGCCTGCTGGACCATGAGTCAGCGGTATTATGCACCTGACCGCCCTGTCCAACGAGGCATGGACATTGCCTTCCACATGCCGGTAGAGAGCCGGAATCGCCTTCCGTGAGAAAAAGTGGCGTTTGGGTACCTGCCACTGAGGAACCGCACATTCCACAAACTCACTGAAGGGGGCAGAGTCTACCAACTAAAAAGGCAGCAGTTGAAGTGCTAGCAATTTTGCCAAGCTAGCATTCAACTGCTGGGCATGTGGATGGCTAGGAGCGAACTTCTTTCGGCGGTGCAGCAGCTGGGGCAGGGAAATTTGCCTGGTACAATCTGACGTTGGTGTACCGAAATCAGATTGCCCACAAGTACTTGGCAGTGACACACCTAATTCTACACCTTCATTCCTCTCAGTGCAGGTTTCAGAGAGGACTGAAGGTATAGTGGGGTTGGAGATCTCAGCTCATGAGGAGCAAGGAGAGGTCCTCTTTGTTATTTGGTGTGGGTCTTTTAGATAAGCTTGCCAACGACCTGCATGGCAGGTCAACATATGTCTGGTCAAGCATGTGGTGCCCAAGCGGGAAATGTTTTGGCCACGCGAGATACGCTTGAGACATATGTTGCAAATAGCAGCGGTGCGATCTGATGCACTCATCTCAAAAAAGGCCCACACCAAAGAACTTTTGGAATAACGCGCAGAGACAGCAGCGCCCTGTACATGCGGAGCTTTGGGGTGTGATGCAGTCAGTGTGCTGCCCTTAGGCTGGCCCCTGGAGGGCATCCTGCCTCAATGGTGATGTGCCTCCTCCTCCTCTCTCTTATCAGGCACCCACGTTGAGTCAGTGACCTCATCATCCCCTCCCTCCTCATCACTGGAGCAAACCTGGCAGTATGCTGCAGCAGGGGGAGCATGACTGCCAGATTGCTGTCCTTCTTGGGCACCCCCTCTGTCCGTGCTCATGTTACTGCCTTCATCTAGCTCAGTATCATCATCAGAGCCTTCTAAATGCTGGGCATCCTCCTGGATCATGTACCTAACACTGTGGTCAAACAGTTCGAGGGACTCCTCAGGAGGACATGGTGGGGCTAGGGAAGGAATCACTGATGCCATTGAGCCGAGGGAAGAGGCCGCGTTGGCAGTTGCTTTGCCAGACAAAGTACCCTGAGCATGGGTGAGAGAGGATGAGGAGGATGAGGACGGCTTGGTCATCCACTCGACCAAGTCTTCCGCATGTTGCGGCTCAACACAGCCAGCTGCCGAAAAAAGGCCAAGCGTGTCCCACGGCCACGTGCTGATGAGGATGCACCGTCTCCATGACCAGCACTGTTGCCTCTAGACACAGAGCCTGCTTGCCCTCTTTTATTGGCTTGTGACTGTCTGCCTCTCCTTGTTGGCCTTCCAGACATACTAATGGCCTGTAGCTGCACTAATCTTGGATATATATATATATATATATATATATATATATATATATATATATACTGATACTGCAGCTAGCAAAATAAACTGCCTGCCTGTAGTATGAGAACACCACCAACCTTCTACAGGTAGCTTTAGCTGAACACTGTGCAGAGCTCGCAAAAAACGAACTTGTAGCTTATTTAGCTGCCTGCGGTAGTGATAGGATCAGAAAAAAACCACCAACCTTCTACAGGTAGCTTTAGCTGAACACTGTGCAGAGCTTGCAAAAAAATAACTTATAGCTTATTTAGCTGCCTGCGGTAGAGATAGGATCAGGAAAACACCACCAACCTTCTACAGGTAGCTTTAGGTGAACACTGCAGAGCTCGCAAAAAAATAACTTGTAGTTTTAGCTGAACACTGTGCAGAGCTCGCAAAAAACTAACTTGTAGCTTATTGAGCTGTCTGCGGTAGTGATAGGATCAGGAAAACACCACCAACCTTCTACAGTTAGCTTTAGGTGAACACTGTGCAGAGCTCGCCAAAAACGAACTTGTAGCTTATTTAGCTGCCTGCTGTAGTGATAGGATCAGGAAAACACCACCAACCTTCTACAGGTAGCTTTAGCTGAAAACTGTGCAGAGCTCGCACTACACCAACTTGTTGTTTTAGCTGAACACTGTGCAGAGCGCGCAAAAAATAACTTGTAGTTTTAGCTGAACACTGTTCAGAGGACGCACTACACTAACTTGTAGCTTTAGCTGAACACTGTGCAGAGGTCGCACTACACTAACTTGTAGTTTTAGCTGAACACTGTTCAGAGGACGCACTACACTAACTTGTAGCTTTAGCTGAACACTGTGCAGAGGTCGCACTACACTAACTTGTAGTTTTAGCTGAACACTGTTCAGAGGACGCACTACACTAACTTGTAGTTTTAGCTGAACACTGTGCAGAGGTCGCACTACACTAACTTGTAGTTTTAGCTGAACACTGTTCAGAGGACGCACTACTCTAACTTGTAGCTTTAGCTGAACACTGTGAGTAGGATGCACTACACTAACTTGTAGTTTTAGCTGAACACTGTACAGAGGTCACACTAAACTAACTTGTAGCTTTAACTGAACACTGTGAAGAGGACGCACTACACTAACTGTAAATAGTCTAGCTGCCTGACTGTGGTACTAATAGGATCAAAATAACACCAGCAATTTTCTTCAGGAAGCTGTAAATACTGTAACAAGACAAGCCTGCCTGTCAGTAGGAAGATAACAGGAATGGATCTAGCTAAACTGAATACAGTGTATATATATATATATATATATATATATACAACACCTGGGATGCATATATATATACACAATATACTGTAAGTGCAGCTAACTCACTGACTGTCAGGCGGCCTTATATAGTGTGGGGCGTGTACTTAATCCCCTGAGCCATAATTGGCCAAAGCGCTGTGATTGACCTAGCGGGCGGATCAAAGTGCAACCTTGGCCAATCATCAGCCAGCAATGCACTGCGATACCGCAGTGAATTATGGGCCGTGACGCGCCACACAAATTTGGCGCGAACGGCCCATATCGTTCGCAATTCGGCGAACGAGCGAACAGACGATGTTCTAGTCAAACATGGATTCGACTCGAACACGAAGCTCATCCCTAGTGGAGAATATATAGTGCAGTCAGTGTAGTATATATAATACAGTGCAGGGTATATAGTGCAGTGCAGAGTATATAATACAGTGTATTGAAGTAGTTAGAGGAACCCTATGGCAGAATTAAGAAAAAAAAGGCATGGGGTCCCCCTAAAATTCATACCAGGCCCTTTTGGTCTGTTATAAATTGTAAGGGGAACTCCACTCCAACATTTTAATAAAAAACGGCATGGGGCCCCACCCAAAATCCATACCAAGCCCTTTGAGTCTGGCATGGATTTTAAGGGCAACTCCATGCCAAAATGTAAAAAAAAATGGCGTGGGGTCACCCCAGAAAAAAATACAGACTCTTATACGAGCAAGCAGCCTGGCAGCCTGAAACATAGCAGGTCGCTTGCCCTCAACATGGGGAGGGTGCTTTGGGGTGGCCCCAAAGCACCTTGTCCCCATGTTGATGGGGACAAGAGCCTTTTCCTGACAACCCTGGCCATTGGTTGTTGGGGTCTGCAGGTAGGGGGCTAATCGGAATCTGAAAGCCCCCTTTTACAAAGGGACCCCCAGGTCCTAGGCCCCCCCATGTGAATGGATAAGTAAAAACCACAACAGACAGTTTTTGACAATTCCTTTATTGAAAAAGAAAAAAAAAGTGTCCAGCGATGTCCATCCATCTTCAATCACGCTGCTTGAGGGACCAGTAAAATAGAAAAAAAAAAGCTCCGCCTTGGCTCTTGGCTTTGACAACTGTTATATAGGCAAGGGCGGAGCCACCCAGTGATGTAACTGCCCCCTTATGATGTCATGTGACATCATGTGACATCAGAGGGGGCGGGGTCATCCAGTTATTTCAGCGGGTGGCCCCGCCCTTGCCTATATAAGAGCTGCCAAAGCAAAAAGACAGCAGTCGCTGGGAGGCCTCCCATGGAGGCAGAGTTTTTTTTTCTCTGTTTCAGGTCCATCGGGCGGTGTGACTGAAGATGGCTGGACATCGCAGGACACTTTTTTTTCTTTTTATTTATAAAAGAATTGTCAAAAATTGTCTGTTGTGTTTTTTTACTTTTTGACAATTTTTTTGGTGAATGTACCCCTACCCATTCACATAGGAGGGGGGCTGGGATCTGGGGGCCCCTTTGTTAAAGGGGGCTTCCAGATTCCAATCTGCTCTCATGCCCACAGACCCCAACAACCAATGTCCAGGGTTGAGGGGAAGAGGCTCTTGACCCCAAAGCAACCTCCCCATGTTGAGGGCATGCAGCCTGGTATAGTTCAGGAGCTCCAGGCTAAATGCTCGGATAAGGGTCTGGTATGGATTTTAGGGGACCTCCACATCAATTTTTTTTTACATTTTGGCGTGGAGTTCCCCTTAAAATTCACACTAGACCCGAAGGGCCTGGAATGGACTGAGGGGGACCCTACACTGTTTTTCCTATATTGTTGGGAGCTGTCAATACATTACAACCGTGAGCAAGTTTAAATGACATTTTTTCCTTTAGAAATTTCATTTTGCTGTGGCAATGTTCTATACATTGCACAGATGCACCACTTTACAGGCAGACTAAGTGGACCCCCCCAGGCACAATATTTAAAGGAATACTTAATTTTAATGCTTCACTAAGCATTATTAAAATCACTGCTCCTGAAAAAACGGTCATTTTATAAAAAAATGTTTGCATTGATACATGTCCCCTGGGGCAGTATTCGGATCCCCATACACATTTTATGGCAATAGCCTTTAATATTAGCACTTTGATTTTTCATGTTTGTGTCCCATAGACTTTAATAGGGTTTGCATGTTTGCTAGAACTTTTTGCCTGCTCTCGTGTTCTGGTGCGAACCGAATGGGGGGGTGTTCGGACCATCCCTAGTGTTGCTAAATCACACCACATCAGTGTGAAATAGGAGGACTAAAAGCATATTTTATGGGTACAGGAAGGCTTTTGTTTTATTTAACCACGTCCCTTTGAGCCCCTCCCACTGTAAACGCAATTTGGCCACACTCACCATTCACCGTGGCTTTGAGTTTTGGTGTGCAATAGGCTGCACACACCTATGGATAAAATACATGCCTAGGGTGCCTTAGCCACTTTAGCCACGGAAGATTTTACCCCCTTCCTGACCAGAGCACTTTTTACAATTTGGCACTGCGTCGCTTTAACTGGTAATTGCGCAGTCATGCGATGCTGTACCCAAATAAAATTTGCATATTTTTTTCCCACAAATAGAGATTTTTTTTTTTCTTTTTTACCACATCAGTGACCGTTTTTGGAAGGGGATGTTTCAACTTTACAGTTCAATCTTATCCCGACTCATTTTCACATCATTGTGGCGTTTTTATTTGTTTTTTTTTATATAGCTTTCTTTTGGTGGTATTTGATCACTTCTGTGGGTTTTTTTTGCGCTATAAACAAAAACACAGTGACAATTTTGAAAAAAAAATCAATATTTTTTACTTTTTGCTATAATAAATATCCCCAAAATGTTTTTAAAAAACTAATTTCTTCATCAGTTTAGACCAATATATTCTCATACATATTCTTGGTAAAAAAAAACAAAACGCAATAAGCGTATATTGATTGGTTTGAGCACATTTTTATAGCGTCTGCAAACTATGGCATTTTTTTTTCTACTAGTAATGGCGGCGTTCTATGATTTTTATCAGGATTACAACATTGCGGCGGACAGATCGGACACTTTTGACACATGTTTGGGACCACTGACATTTATACAGCGATCAGTGCTATAAAAATGCACTGATTACTGTGTAAATGTTATTGGTAGGGAAGGGGTTAACACTAGGGGGCGATCAAGGGGTTAAATGTGTGTTCCCTCAGTGTGTTCTAACTGTATGGGGATAGGACTGAGTAAGAAAGAAGACATATCGTTGTTCCTATCTACTAGGAACAACCGACATGTCTCCTCTCCCCTGACAGCACAGGCATTTGTGTGTTTACACACACAAATCCCCATGCTCCTGCTCGTGCACGCGCATCGGGTCCCCCACCATGCAAGTGCCTCCGGCGGCGCACGTGCGCCCTCTGGCAGCTCTTAAAGGGCCTAAGTACCCATACGGGATTTTGCGCACCTGTACCACTTTGCTGACATATATCGGCGTGAGCTGATCGGCAAGTGGTTAAATCTACCTGTGCATTTGCACGTCTGTAAGGTTTTGTAACAACACCCCGAATGTGAAAGGGGTTAAAGTCATTTAGGACATTCCATACCCAAACACAAAGTCAGCTACCGAACAATTCCATCAGCCGAACCAGGAACCCATACAAATAATTCTCCCCCAAATACGAGACAAGATGCTCTGTCTTGAGGGTCAAGCAGGAATAAATTCATTTATTTTCACACATGGACACAACAGATAAAATAACTCAGAGACTCTTTCTCCCCACCCTTAGAAAAGAGGGCGGATTAAACCGTCCAATGACAATAGACACACAGGTCAGGTGTGTTCAAACTTCTCATCAGTACACAGTCTTATCAGCAGGGGGCTGCTGGAGGAATCCCCCCTCCCTCCATAGAGATACACATCCTGTGGTCCAAGGCAGACAGACACAATAGAACATTGGAATACAGCCCCACCCCAAACTAGCACAGCAAATAGTACACAACAGCATGAGACAACACACAATACATACACACAACATTGTGAAGCAGTCACTATCTATAATATGGCACATACGGGGTTCCCAGAGTTTTGTGTTTTGGGGGGACATGGACTTGAATCCAAAGTAATATTACATCCAGTGTCCCTAGGCATACAGCTCACAACGAGCACCGTTCCCCCAAATGCCAGGGCCCATAATCGGTCAGCAAGAGGCTGGCATTCAGTCCCCTCCAAAAGCCTCTGTCGGAATTTCCGATCGCCAAGAATACGGTCACGTACACTATGTACAACAAGACTATAAAAGGGCAGTTCAGAACAAAGCACAGCACCCTTTGGGCTCCTTTTGCTAATCTCTGTTAGTAAATGTTTGGTGAGAGACGATTTGCGCTTTTTCAGACTCGTGGTTTTCAGATAGTTTTCTGCTGTTCAGTTTGTGCTTGTGGGTTTGTATCTGGTCTTTAGTGCATGCAGCGAGTTACCCTTGACTTGTCATTGTGTTCTTGTTCATTCAATACTGATTTTCAGGTCGCTCTTCACAGGTCTTGCTGTTCTTCAGTGCATTCTGTTACTTCGTTCTGAGCAGCCGACCGTTTTCTAGCCATGTTGCGTATACGTACTCCTCGTAGAGTTCATGCTGTGCGGGGCTTGGTGTTGGGGTCCTTACTTTGACACAAGCCCAGTCCATGAACAGGGTGGGGAGGAGTTCATGGACCAAGAATTGGTTGCTCCAACATGACCAGTTCTGTCACATGCCTTTGCTCCGTGAGATCCGTGAGAATAATCCTGATGATTTCAGGAACTTTCTCTGGATGACGGACCCCGTATTTCACCGTTTGTTGGCTTTGCTGACCCCTTATATTAGCAGGCAGGATACCTGCATGAGGCAAGCCATCACTCCGGAGCAGAATTTAGTCGCCACCCTGCGGGACTTGGCGACCGGGAGAAGCCTGCAGGACCTCAAGTTCTAGACAGGCATTTCCCCCCAGGCTCTGGGGATCATTATCCCGGAGACCTGTTCTGCCATCATTCAGGTCCTACAGAAGGAGTGTATTAAGGTAAGATTTTTATCCTTTAATATCAAATTTTATTGTATTTAATGTTTGATAATATATTGTATTTCTTTCCTCATTCCCTAATTACCATGATTGTAATATGCTGTGAATGTCCCCTTTGTCCTCATGCATGCTGGATTTTTATGTAATTTTTTTGTCCTTCATACATATTTGCCTTCAATTACCTCCCCAGCATGCTCTCCTGGGCCTGTATTCACCTTGTGTAGTCACTTAACAATGTATTTTACCAGATTCATAGTAGTGCTTTACCCTAAATACCCCCTAAAATGTGGTAAATTGTGATTTGTGCTTTGAATTCAGGCAGAGTGCCAGAGGTTTTTTTGGGGGGTCACAAAATCATTTGGAACCCTCCCTCCCCCCAACTGCTAACTCAGCTGATACCAATCCTCTATCTGCTGACTTTGCCAAACCCATACACACTATACCCACCTCTTTTGTGGTCAGATTTATGGATGAATTCCCCAAAGCATGTAGTGCAAGGGCCTGCCTGAATACTTTTAAATGGTACTGTTTGAAGTTTTTGGATTCTATTATTATCTTGATAGGTAATAACAGAATGTAAAAATGTGCTCAAATGTGTACAGTGTGTATTTATATCTTTGTATTATGACACTTCTTACCTGTCCAGTGGGCTGCCAATAGTGTAAAGATAATAATAACTTCAAGCGCATATACAGTATACAATATTCAGGATTAATCAGATTGGCCAGGCATATAGTCCATGGCTAAAAAGTTAGCAGCCCAGGGGTTAATGAGGGTCTGGCAGTTAGAAGCATATGGATATGGGATTACATGATTAAAAAGGGTTTGGCAGTCCAGGGGTTAAAAAGGTGTAGCAGTTCACAATGTGTGAAGTAGGTTGATGAAGCAATGGATCTAGAAGGCGGCTGCTATCCCCAGAGAGCTGGCTCTGTGACATGTAAGAGAGGGTGAAGAAGGGAAGCGCCACCTGAGTGCAGTATTAGTGAATACTTTTAATGACACAAAGTTTAAATACACTTACAAAAGACATAATTAAAAAGGGCTCATCTGTAGATGGATGATCCTGGTGGGTTCCTGGTGGGGATGATCCTGGTGAGTTCCTCGAGCTCCAGTCTGGGTGATGTGTCAGCGATGTAAGGCTGTAAGAGAAGCTTTTCAGCAGATGTTTCGTCCTGTGGCCATCAGGGGGAGGCTGGGGCCGGCGTGGAGCGCACAGAAGGTGTGCGTGACGTCACGGGCTGTTCAGCGGCTTCCGGGTACATTCCAAGGGGAGGGCTCACATAGAGGGAGGATACTAGCTGTGAGGGAGTCTGTGGATAGGCTACGCGCTCGGAGCAGCTGCTCCTTCAATAGGCCCGAGGGGGCAGTGTGTAGATGCTGTGCTATTTATATGCTGGCGCTGTGGGACAACAAGGCTCAGCGCCGGCTGATAGCACAGCGCTGTGATGGAATAATACAGTGCGGTGGGCTAAAGGGGGGGAGGAGAGGGAGGGGATGTGAAACGTGGTTTGTGAAAGACCGTACTGAGGTGGGGGAGGGGAAGGAACACAAATAAAATGACACATGGGAGGAGGGCGCATGATGGCTGAGAGAATGTTGATGCATATCAAGTATAATACATATAAATAAATTAAGTCAACAATCAATTATGAAAAAGTCAATAAAAAAAATTAATGAAAATCAAATAAAAAGTCAATATAACAAATCAATATAAAATTCAGAAAAAAGGAAGGGGGGGGGGGAGGGGGAAGGGGAAGGGAATCATGTGTATGGAGGGAATTGTCATTATGTGGAGCTGATATGTGTTACAAGCATGCATGCACACACATATGCATGCATGTACACGTACACACATCTTTATTATATGAAATACAAAAAGGAATTACCCTATACTTAAAGGATCTCATATATACATTTGTGTAAAAACAAAAATAAAAACAAGAATATATATATAATATAATATATTTAAGTAGTATGCATGTGCCTGCGCACGGTGTGATATGTAAATATATAGGAAAGTACAAAGTTTAGAGAGGGATAAACTGGGGCATGGGCAAGTTGGCGGGGCGGGGGGTTGCAGGGGGGCGGGAAGCTGGAAGGGGGGGGTTGTGGGGGGGGGAGAAGGGGGGGGAGGGGAGGAAAATGGGGGAGGGATGTAGGGGAGGCTGGATGGAGGGAAGGGGAAATGTAAGGGGGACGTGGGGGATGCTGGATGGCAAAGTGGCTCATAACAGTGTGTGAACCTCGATTTCTTCGTTAAGCCCACCGGGTGTAAGGGTGATATGTAAATATATAGGAAAGTACAAAGTTTAGAGAGGGATAAACTGGGGCATGGGCAAGTTGGCGGGGCGGGGGGTTGCAGGGGGGCGGGAAGCTGGAAGGGGGGGGTTGTGGGGGGGGAGAAGGGGGGGGAGGGGAGGAAAATGGGGGAGGGACGTAGGGGAGGCTGGATGGAGGGAAGGGGAAATGTAAGGGGGACGTGGGGGAGGCTGGATGGCAAAGTGGCTCATAACAGTGTGTGAACCTCGATTTCTTCGTTAAGCCCACCGGGTGTAAGGGTGCCCAAGGAATAGATCCAGTAGGTTTCTTGTTGGCACAGGCGTTTGAAGCATTCAGCTGTAGGGAATGTAGCAGGGATGGACTCAATGACCCACACGCTTAGGCCTACAGTGGACCGGCCGTGGTGTGTAAGGAAATGTTTGGGGACGCTATGGTGGTCACGACCCTTTTCGATGAAGCGCCTGTGTTCCCCAAATCTTGCTCTGAGTGCCCTTATGGTGCGACCAACATAGAATTGTCCACAGGGACAGGTCAGGCAGTATACAACAAAATCCGTAAAGCAGTTGTAAAATTCCTTGAGGGTATAGCTTTTGCCTTTGACATTGAAAGTTTTCCGACCATGTTGCACGAATGGACAGGTGAGACAGAGGGGTTTTTTGCATTGGTACATCTCTCTGAGGGGTATAAGGACAGGTTGCAGGGGGATGGATTGGGATGACTTGATTTTACTAGGTGCGATTTGACTCTTAATATTCCTAGACCTCCTATATGTTACTTTGGGTTTTGTCCCAACTGTAGCTTTTAAATGGGGGTCTTCCAGAAGAATGGACCAGTGTGACTCTAGTATTTTTTCCATTCTTTTATGTTTGTCGTGGAACTGTGTGATGAAACGGGTTGGTTGTTTGGCAACGGGAGAGGAGTTATGACGGTCGTTCTGTGGCTTGCGGTAATTGTTGAAGGCTGCCTCTATGAGAGGAGCAGGATATCCTTTTTCTTGAAATTTTTTTGATAGGAGTAGACCATGGGCTTCATAGTCTGAGTCTCTGGTGCAGTTTCTCCGGAGACAGCAAAACTGGCTCTGGGGAATATTGTTCACCCATCTGGGATGGTGGCAGCTCGTATAATGTATGAAGGAATTGCCCGCAGTAGGTTTGATGAAATTTTTGGCATAAATGGTTTCATTGTCATGGCAAAGTTCAAGGTCTAAGAATGCCAGGGTATCAGGATCAGCCACGTGGGTGAATGATAGGCCTAAGATGTTGGTATTACAATGCTGGACAAAGGTGAGTATGCCATCGAGTGTACCATCCCAGATGATAACTATGTCATCAATATATCGACCATAGTATATTATGTTTGCGGCAAAGGGGTGGTCTGCTGCGAGGTACATATGTTGCCAATAGTGTAAGTAAGGAGGGGCTGGCCAAAGTAATACACATGATTTAGGCATTCATCTCTCAATGAAGTGGAGAGGGTTACCTGTCCAAAACATCTCTCCCCCCCTTGTAAAATTCACAAAATGGCCCATGAGAGGGGGGGAAGAGGAGGAGGAATCTGATAGGTGGACGTTATACCTTTGTCTTTAAATACTCCTTCAAATAAATGTAATACTGATGTTGGCCAAGAATGTTTGTGTCTAATCTGCTTTCCATGTTTATGTGAAAAATGATTATTTTTATTTTCTTGTTTGACTTTACAGTTTCCTTCCAACCCACAGGAATGGCAGACTGTGGCCTCCCACTTTGCCCAGCGGTGGGACTTTCCTAACTGCGGAGGGGCAATTGATGGGAAACACGTCCACATCATCCCACCACCCAACTCGGGGTCATACTATTACAACTACAAGGGGTTAAATAGTATTGTGATGTTGGCAGTGGTGTCGGCTACTTACGAGTTCCTGTATGTGGACGTGGGGAAGAATGGCCGGATGTCAGATAGTGGAGTCATCGCCCAGACGGAGTTCTACAGGCGTCTCCAGAATGGCAGCTTGGACTTGGACCTCCAGAAGACAATGTGGAAGGACTCCCATTCGTCTTCGTTGCGGATGAAGCGTTTGTGCTGGGGGACCATCTCATACAGCTATTCCCTATGAGGACCCTCACCCCGGACCAGAGGGTTTTTAATTACCGGCTGGCCAGAGCCAGAAGAGTGGTGTAGAACACATTTGGAATAATGGCCAGCCGGTTCTGCCTATTTCTTACACCCATACATATGGCGGAGTATAAACTCAATCGTATCATCCTGACGTGCTGTGTTCTCCACAACTTTTTACGGAGAAATTCTGTGAACTATGCTGGCTCAGTTGGACCTGAATCCGGAATTCAAGTAAATGAACCAACCCTGATGGCGCTTGAAGCTGGCCGTCCTGGCTTTCCCCCCTGACTGCACATGAGGTCCGTTTAAGATACATGGAGTACTTTGCGGGTAGGGGGGCCATCAATATGCCATTTTTTAAATAAAAAACAAATTTGAGGGGCGTGGCCTGGACGGGACCCGAGATGGCTGCTTGAGGAGAAAGCTCCCTCACAGTGAGGACGAAAAGAAGCCGAACCTGGGGTATTAGAGACTTGTCCCACGATGGGAAAGTCAAACAGGAGCACCTCCACACCCCGCACACAGAAAGACCCCACACCGCAACTTAGCGTTAGTATCCCAGATATTTTCCGGACCCGCCAGTCCGCACTGCTAGAGGCGTCACAGGTCTCATCACAGGCCGCGTACGCTATACAGGCCGCATCCCCGGACTCGATTAGGAGCGCCACGGACCCGCTAATGGACAGCTGCGACCACACCGATCCGCACCCAAGCCTGCTAGACCTCCAAAGAGACCTCCAGAAGGTTGCTCTGGATATCAAACACACCATGATGTCAGCAATCTCAGATCTCAAAGAAGATATTCATGCTATAACCCACCGGATAAATGATGTGGAGGAGAACGCCAGACTGCAGGCCTCAGCCATCAGGCAAGTACAAAAAACATACGATCTCCACTTGCCTCACATGTTTGAGCTACACAGACAGGTGGAAGACTTAGACAACAGGGGACGCAGGCATAACATTCGGGTGAGGGGGGTCCCGGAAGGGTTTGACCAGGCCGCACTTCCCCAAACAGTCAGCACCATTTTTAATGACTTGCTCGACCGCCCGGCAGATTCCCCCATAGAAATGGAGCGTATACACCGAGCCCTGCGTCCCCCCCCCCGAGACAACGAACCACCCAGAGACATTATCTGCTGCATTGTTAATTTCCCCCTTAAAGAGGAAATCCTCTGGAAGGCGAGAGAAAAAGGACGCATAACCTTTAATGGAACTGAGGTGAAATTATTTCAGGACTTATCACAAATCACATTGCAGAATAGACGCACCCTACCCCCCTACTGGATGTGCTTCGTTCTCGCAACATCCAATACAGATGGAAATTCCCCTTCTGTCTTTCTGCATCAACCAGAGGCCGCACAGCCTTGTTAAGAACCCCGGAAGACCTACCCAATTTTTGCGAGCAGCTGGACATCCCACCGGTGGATATCCCTGACTGGCACTCATTCTATTTCCCCATGGAGCCGTGGAAGCCAGTATCCCCTAATTCTTCCCCCAAAGCTCAAAGGCATCACTCGAGACGCCGCAGGTTGGATCCTACCTCCCCTGGAGACCGCCTATCACGCCGAGACATGCCTGTACACAGCCCTGGGCGACATGACACCCCGCGACGGAATCTTCCGTTGGCATGATAACCGCCTGAACACTCTATCCACGCATATACGGGCAGCACTAACTTTCCTTTTTTTTTTCCCAGCACCGATCTAGCCCTATTTCATAGAAATTGACTTTGAGGTACCGCACCCCACAGACGCCAATGAAGAACGTCGAAGCTTACGGGGACTTTTCACCTTTTACCTTCTACAGGAAGAAGAAGAAGCCTTACATGGACTTATGTTTAGGTAACCTATTCATCCTATTTCCAGGTATTGTTTACCAGCACACATACACATGCTGATGGAGATAACTCCTCTATCTCACTTTGGCCACCCTCTTGGAACGTGGATATCCACTCTCGTGGAGAACCCATATGGTCATAGAGGATCACCAAACCAATCCCATCTACTTTGTATTTCACTAACCCAGACTAGGTGTACTCCAAGACACCTGTTTACAGATAAACCTAGCTAACTGGTCCACTTTAATCACGAGCCTGAAAGACCTGCTTCCAAAGCAACTTGTCTTTTGCTCTAGGAACCAATTAAAACCCTGTAGTGATAACATAACCTCTACTGGGTTAATATAAAGCTAATCCCATAGTCAAACCAGTCTGTTCTTCTTCTCAAAGAATAACTATAATGGAGTCTTGGGGTACACTCATAAAATGTCTCATATAATGTTTTAGTGCGGTGCTGATGTACGCTACCCATACTTCCATAACGTAATTTAGACCGGCTGGAGAAGGAGTCTACATCGTGCTGCCCGGACTGTTACTGTTACGGTTACAGTTATGCCGCGTACACACGAGCGGACATTACGGCGGACTTTGCCCGGCGGACTGGATTTCGTCGGACAATTCGATGTGTGTGGGCTCCAGCGGACTTTGTTTTCTCAAAAGTTGGACGGAATTAGATTTGAAACTTGTTTAAAATTTATCCGTTGAAATCGAGTCCGGTCGAAAAGTCCGCCGTCTGTATGCTAGTTCGACGGACAAAAAGCCACGCTAGGGCAGCTATTGGCTACTGGCTATGAACTTCCTTGTTTTAGTCCGGTCGTACGTCATCACGTACGAATTCGACGGACTTTGGTGGATTGTGTGTAGGCAAGTCCGTTCATTCACAAAGTCCGTCGGAAAGTACGTCGAAAAGTCCGCCGGGCAAAGTCTGCCGTAATGTCCGCTCGTGTGTACGCGGCATTATTGTTATTGTTAGGTTTAGATCTATGTTTATGTTTTTGCTTTCTCTCAGTTCAATTTGGTACAGGTAGCCCCTTTACCCTCAGTTAACATTGACCCAAGTCCTTAGTCATTATTATAGTGCCCAAGACCCGTCCAACTTAGATACAGTGGCCTGCCCATATCCCATACCCCCTACTTAACTGCCATATGTTTTTTCGTCTCCTGAAACCTAGACTACTATAATTTTTGTACACCCCACCCAGCCGAGAAATACCTCTCCACTCGTCCTCACTAGTGCAACAGATCTCGTGCCCGCTCAACCCTACATACCCCACATAGCTGTCCGTACGGACTTGAGCTACCAACCCGGAATTATTACTAGGTGGATAGGCACGCCTACGACCACCTCTGGTAACTGACTCGCCCAGTTCATTAACTGGTGTCTTTTCCCGTCTCCCTCCCTTTCCCCCCCCGCTTCTTCTGGTCTACTCCCTTTCCTCCCTCCCCCCTCGTTTCATACTACCCCCATCCAAACACCTCACCCCACCCCTTTATCTTTTTCCCTTCTCTTTTCTTTCCCTTTCTCTTCATTTCATACCTACTCTCTTTTTGTTTATTTTCTCAAGGGGCCGCCCCTCCGCCCTGCTCCCCGTCGTCGATCCTTGAGCTCCCCCGATCAGGCAAACAGTACTGGAGGACAGGCTAACATTCATTTAAACTTTTCTCATCACTCGCAACACTAACACAATGCAGAAGAGTGCCACCAGCAACTATCAACTCTCACTCAAATGCCTGTCACTCAATGTAAGAGGCCTAAACCTCCCTGAAAAGAGATCTCAAGTTCTCTCAGAACTCACGAAACACAAAACTCACTTCCTGTTACTGCAAGAGACACATTTCCGAACTAAAGCCATACCTAAACTGATGAACCATGTATACAAACAGGCCTTACACTCTACAAATCCATCTTCTAAGACAAAAGAAGTTTCTATACTTATCTCCAAACATGCAGACTTTCACTTATCTGACACACTGATGGACCAGGAAGGCAGATACATTTTCATCAAAGGCACGTATGCGTCCAAACCCATCACAATAGCGAATATATACTGCCCAAACGACCATCAAGTCTCTTTCCTCCGGAAAATCTGTGACTTACTCTCATCTTTTCAAACAGGCATTCTGATACTGGGAGGAGATTTCAATGTTCCACTGAACCCTTGCCTAGACACCTCTACTGGTACTTCCACACTCCCATTTTGAGCCTTAAAACAAATGAAACTCCAATTACAAAACCTCACCCTACACGACTCATAGCGCACTTTATATCCGACAGATAGAGATTACACGTACTTCTCTCCCCCACATCAGAAATATTCTAGAATTGATTATCTATTCCTATCCCAACCAGACCTCTCATATCTCTCACAAGCTACAATAGAAAACATGTTCCTATCTGACCACCACCCCATTACGATAACCCTTTCATTCCCAGAATCGCGAAAGACCACCAAAACTTGGAGATTGAACCCTTCTCTCCTAAAAGATCCTGAAACAATCCGGCAACTGAACGCCCAAATCCAATTGTACTTCCAGGAAAATTCAACCCCAGATGTTACTCCGGTGACGCTGTGGGAAGCACACAAGTGCGTTTTAAGAGGCAAACTCATAGCCCTAGCCACGGCGGAAAAAAAGAGACACCAAGAGCAGGTCAAAGTCCTTACAGCAACAATCCACAGACTCGAAACAACCCATAAAAAGTCCATCTCTCAATCCACACTACAAGCTCTCTCACAGGCAAGAGCATCTTTGCTAGATGAACTGGGGAAGCGCACTAGGCGAAGATACATCCTAGGTCAAAAAGTGTTTTATGAACACGGCAATAAAAGCCGGAGACTTCTCGCTCGCACAATCTAGGCAGCTAAAATATCCTCCACTATACACCACCTTCGCACTGCAAAAAGCACACTTCTCTCCAAAAATGAGGAAATAGCCAAACATTTCGAGGAGTTTTACTCTAAGTTGTACAATTTACCTCAAAATCCACCAGACTCTCCTTCCGCACATGACAGGTCCTCACAAATTCAAGAGTTCTTGACCCAATATTGCCCCAAGCCTATATCAACACAAAAAGCTAAGGAATTAGAGCTCCCCATGACCATAGAAGAACTCAACCTTGCCATTAAACAAACGAAGGCGGGCAAAAGCCCAGGCCCTGATGGCCTACCCCTCATATACTACAAAACTTTCCTAGAGACATTAGCACCCAAAATGTTGTCGGCCTTTAATTTTCTTTCAAACCCACTCGCCACATCCGGACACATGTTAGAAGCCCAGATAGCAGTGATACCCAAAGCAGACAAAGACCCAATGATAGTTTCTAATTATAGACCCATATCGCTGCTCAATGTAGACATTAAATTGTATGCCAAAATTATAGCCAATAGACTATTACCCCTGATTCCAGACCTAATTTTGCCCGATCAAGTAGGCTTTATCCCGGGCAGAGAGGCAAGAGACAATACCATTCGCACCCTGAACCTACACCACTGGCTCAATACATCCAATACCAAGGGATTTCTCTTATCCCTGGATGCTGAGAAGGCGTTCGACAGGGTAGCCTGGGACTACATGCAAGAGGTACTCAAAGGGATTGGCCTCCTACCACGCATGTTTGCACACATTAGTGCCCTTTATACTACTCCAACAGCAAGAGTTAAAGCAAATGGCCTCCTGTCGAACGCCTTCCGTATCAGCAACGGTACCCGTCAGGGTTGCCCTCTGTCCCCCCTAATTTTTGTCCTGTCTCTTGAACCCCTTCTCAACAGAATAAGAGCCAACCCTGATATTCAGGGTATCCCCATAAACCGCAGGGAATTTAAGGTTGCCGCTTTTGCAGACGACATCCTATTATCACCACAATCACCTCGCACATCCCTTCCCAATCTGTTGAAAGATATTAGCCACTTTGGAACATTGTCCAATTTTAAGATTAACTACTCTAAATCCCAGGCCCTTAATGTCTCTCTCCCACCATCAGAAGTTACTCACTGCCAAGCTTCGTTCCCATTTCAGTGGGAAAATGACTATATTACCTACCTAGGCATTAGAATCCCCCGACATCTAACAGAGCTCTATGATCGCAACTTTCTCAATGCCTTGACGAAAATCCAAACAGACCTTCAAAGCTGGAATACCCTGAATGTTTCTTGGTTTGGTCGCTCGGCATTGATAAAGATGATAATCCTTCCCCGTCTTCTGTATCTCATGCAAATGATCCCAATCCACCTGCCCCCATCTTTCTTTTTGGCCTATAAAAAAGGCTGTTCAAAATTTATCTGGAGAAGCGCCCCCCCCGCATCAAATATACGAAGCTGACATGCTCCAAAACGAAAGGGGGGATTGCTTTGCCAGATCTACATAAGTATTACTTAGCTTGCCATCTCTCTAGAGTGGTTAACTGGAAAACCCATAAGCTAAGCAAACTATGGACCATTTTGGAAAATGCCTCTAGTACTATACCCTTGCACACCCTAACATGGGTTCCAATGCAACACTACCCCCACGCTGTCAAAGCACACCCGCTTATATATCCATCATTGCAAGCTTTCTCCACAGCAAGGAACGTATACCACATAGTCTCAACACCAGGACCGTTGACCCCTCTTCGGGCCAACCCTGAATTTCCTCCTGGAGAATCAAACTCTTTCCTAACACAAGAGTGGCCACACGACGATATCTATGCTCGTCACTTTTTTGTTGACGGGAGGTTACGTACATATAACGAATTAAAATCCATCTCACGCACAAAAGAGTTCCCCTTTTGGTCTTACAGACAGCTAAGACACTTTTTCACATCGACCAACACAAACGACCTCTGGACAAGACCACTTACCTCGTTTGAAACAATGTACTCTCAGTCCATTCCACAAGGACACTTAATTTCCATGATTTATTCCTTCCTCCAGGATGACCCGCTTCTCCCACAGACGGAAACCTCAAGACTATCCTGGGGGAAGGACCTACAAATCAATTTTTCTGATGACGACTGGGAATCTATCCTTACATATGCTCATAAGGGGTCTATGAATGTAGCAATTCAAGAGAACGGGTACAAAATTGCCACAAAATGGTATAGAACTCCCGCTCGATTACACCACTTTTCGCCCTTGACTCGGTTGAATTGATGATAGGCAACTCCTATCCTCATATTGATTAGTGGTTCCAAATTAATAATAACTACTGCAGTAGGGAACAGACACAAAAGATACGCTCAGCATCTTTCCAAATTACTGTTCCGCTTTATTATGACACAATTGAAGGTTTTTATGCACATGATTACGTAGGTATCACATTAATATTACAATTGTACGTTTATGGTAACAAGGGGCGTTACATAGGCAGGCTAATTCTAATCAGGACTCAAAAGAATGTAAACATTTACTGAAAACATTATTAGTGCTGTGTGCACAGTGAGGGCAGTGTGCAATACATACAAAATAGAATACAATTATATACAGAACTTACAAATTTCCATTACAGTCTCCCCTCTTTTGATCAATATTTTGATCACTAACCATACCTGCTATCACCTTTAACCTGGAACCTCCACACGCTTAGGTGGAGGTAGTCCTGGCCAAAGAGGCAAAAAAACTCCATTGTGGAGAAAATAATAGCTGAGCAACTTTTTCATTACCAAATGACTTTTCATTGTGAAAAACAAATGATTGATAAGACATATTTACAGAGTACTGGCTGTACACTCCTGTGGCCAGAATGGCCTTCTAGCTTAATTGTTGGCATGCTGACTTATCAGCATATGTAAACACGGACAATTCTACATAAAATGGAAGACGTACAAAAGACAAATATGACTTCAACATGGCTAAACTATTTTTCAAATATATATATCCCTTACAATTAAAGTAACTGAATCAAAAAGTACCCTAGACTGTGATCACAAAAGGGAAACAAATCAAACAGAGATTTCTTTAATTTAGTCATTTTTGCAGTGTCTGGTGTGGATCCAGGTGACCTTTCCCTCAAGTTTTGCAAAAACTGTACATGAAATAGATGCTGTATTGAGTCTCCAAACATTTCCTTATATATAAATGTCTCTTAAAAAATCCACAAGTCATCTGGCTTTAGTTTTAGATCCTTCCAAACTTTTAGGATCTGGAATTGGGGAGAAAACACATAAATGAGTTTGTCAAAAACCTTAAAAGATCATCAACATTCTCCATGAGATCCGAATGAAGGACTTCAGCTGCTGAGACAAAATATAAGCAAGTGAGTAACACACTCCCAAACCAAATCCCATAGGGAGAGAGTCCACCATCCCCCTTAGGGGCTTCATAAAATATAAGAAAACATTCAGACAAAAGTTTTCTAGTTTCTTACTCTACTTTGTCTGATACATTGTAGACAGTAGGGGGTGTAAAAATAAAACCTCAAACCTTTTAGTAAGGACTCTCCTATAAAAAATTATTTCCTCTGTTACTCTCTGTACTCCCTGGCACTCTGTACTTACAAACTACTTCTGATAACACTTTTTACTGTGGCCTTTGCAGTAGCATTTGCCACTGGACATCCAAAAAACATGTCCATACAGACAAAATGCATACTCGTAAGATCCTAACTTGGGCATGTAATCTCTGGGAGGGATGTTCAGCTTTTGGTAACACCTTTGGTAACAGGTAAAACAAGAAGTGGTATGTTATAAAAACAACTGTGGAGAACCCTGGCTCTATCCCATGCTCATTTACTAAGGCAGCCATAACTGCTTGTGACTCATGACACGGTCCATGTGTCAAGCTGAAGGGAAAAGAGTGGCTGGCAGACATAAATGATCACCTTTTCCAAAGTCCCGTTTCATAAGAAGTTGCCCCCTGTGGACCACTTGTTCTTCTCGTTCTGGGGTCCTTAAAGTTGAATTATTAATCCCAGCTATACTGGGCCAGAACTAGGGTGGAATCTGTGAGTTGCACAGACCCATCAAGTGTCCGGGGCTGTAAATGCAGCATCCTTAGTCACCTGGTCTGCTTCCATGTGTGAAAGTTAATATGGCTACCTCAGCAAGAACCTGGAAGGCTGAAAACAGCCGATCAAATTAACTTGGCATGCTTGGTTGGTTTACCTGCCGAAGTAAAAACAAACTTCTGGCCCTTTAAATGGAACCAAAAGCTCTCTATATCTCGACTATCTATATAAATATACACTCTTTTTACAGCTCACAGGCTTTGCTAAAACATGGAGCTCTGTTTCTTGAGCTAGGGAAAAAGGATCCAATGACTTTGAATACAGAGTATCCTTCTGGGTGATAAACTGCATACTCAAATCTACAAAAAATTAAATATCTGGGTCTTCAGGGAGTGTGTCCCGCACTGGGCTCACAGCAGCTGATTCCTTCATCATCAATTTAACACACGTGTCTTTTCCTTTCTTTTGAATAAATGTACGCATTTTTCATTGTTAGATTTGTACATAAACAAACTCATATTTTAAACCTTTCATTAAACAAACATTTAGTTAGCTGTATATTTGCTGCACAGAATGTCGGACCATTAAAAATTAAATGTTTGACCAAAACAATATCTAACTTTGTCTAATAGCACCTTTGCATAAAAGCTACAGCTCTGATATATCGGGATGAACCCTTCATTACTGGGTCCAGCTTGCATAAATATATTACAATGGCTTGTTTTCTATCACGCTATTTGTGTAAGAACTCCAGTCTCATGTTTCAAAAGACAACTTTTTCCTGGCAATATTATAATAAATGATAACAATACCCTGCAGTCATGGAGAGATGCCCATAAATCCAAAATATTCTTCTGCTTATACCACAGTACTTACAAGAAAAAGGGGCACATCATTTCACAATCCACACATTCTGCTTTGGATTTCAAAAATAAAAATAAATAAAAACAAAAGGACCAAGAATCTGTATGATGGACGAGAAAGCATCAAAAACTATAAAACAACTGGCTGCAGGTGACATCTATCCTAACAGTGTGTGTGGACTTGATGTGATGGGTCTGTTATATTTAAATTTTATTTATAACAACTCTCACATCATGGACTGACATCAAGTTATTATCAAGAACCTTGAAATTTCATTTTTGTAGAAAAACTTCTTATGTATTCCATCCATCTTGGCTTTGTTAAATATTATGGCAGCTTTATTCCAAATAACAACCTCATCTTAATCTTTTTTTCTCTCAATAAGGGCTTATTGAATAAATGTAAAATTACAAAATTGTTATCTTAATCTAAACTAATCTCATTCATTACAAATTTCCCCATTAACCTCGACTTCATTTCCAACCAAAGGTTGTCTAAACCAGTTTCAATATATCTATATTATTAATAAAATTGTTAAACTCATATTAGAAATTAATACTCATTATTACTTAATTTTACTTAATTTCCCTTTTTTAAATGCACTGTTTCCACTATCAAAGGATATTCAATTTGTGTAATACACGGTTAAATGTAACCTTCATTTTACCATGTTTGGAAAACAGATTCAAAATAATTGTGATCACATTGTTTACCATTAGATTCGTTAACCCGGCACATTTTGTTATAAATGTTTTGTCTAAAAAACAGAAATTGGCATGGTGTCCTTCCAGCTTATCACTGACCACATTCTTTCAGGAGAGCACAAAGGAGGGGGTCACATCTGCGTACATGACACACACAAGCAATAGAACTAAAGGTCCCAGCATTCGCACACACATACACCATTATCTCTCTAAAATCGCTTACATTTTTCCCATTTGTACACAACACATGCATATCATTCTCTCACTTTGTTTTAACTCTCATTAATATTTTCCTGTCTAAATTCTACTTTCTTTATTTTGTTCAGATATCTTTTATATCTAGCTTCTATGATCAGACGGGCAGCCAGAGTACTCATCCCATCTTCTCTCTCTGACAACATATAAAGTATTCTGTTTTACCTCTCATTTCTCTGTTTCTGACTCTAATAGTTGTAGTGCCTGACCCCAAATTCATCCCACAACTTAACATGAAAATGTCCCTTTCTGTCCAGTGTTAATGTCACCCTTGATCCATCCTGCTCACATAGATAGCTGTTTCTCTAGCTGTTTACTCTGCATGATTCTTAGTCCCTGTGGACCTTGGTAACCCAGTTACCAATTGTGGATCCCTGTCCACTCTAACCATTAATCTAGGGGCTCAGTATAGGCGGAACCGCACCTTTGGTTCATATATAGCGCTCCTCTTGCGCTGGGCATTTTTGAGGGTCTCTTACCCTTCATTCCCTTACTTAATTTAATGCCCATAATGACTGGCCAGTCTTCTCTCTTCTCTACTTGTGCCTATACCCTCTTGCCTCTAAAAAACTTTTTCTAGCAGATGTACTACATATACCTGTGAACAGCACTATTATTCCCTTTCTTATCTATAACACTCCGATGGACAATAGACAGGGACAACATAACATATAACCACCAATCAATACAGTTCGATTAAGGGGAGTAAAATAGGTACCCTTTGTCCCGAAAATGCCTTACCGATCAAGGAAGTCTGATAACTCAAATGTAAGCAAAAGGCTTACCTCAGCCGGCTGATTATCAGAAATTCCCGGATCGTCTCAAGCTCCTCATTTCGGATACTCAGGGTCACCTGGAATCCCCTCCTAAGGCAAAGCTCGCCATGCTGACTCGGTTGAATTGATGATAGGCAACTCCTATCCTCATATTGATTAGTGGTTCCAAATTAATAATAACTACTGCAGTAGGGAACAGACACAAAAGATACGCTCAGCATCTTTCCAAATTACTGTTCTGCTTTATTATGACGCAATTGAAGGTTTTTATGCACATGATTACGTAGGTATCACATTAATATTACAATTGTACGTTTATGGTAACAAGGGGCGTTACATAGGCAGGCTAATTCTAATCAGGACTCAAAAGAATGTAAACATTTACTGAAAACATTATTAGTGCTGTGTGCACAGTGAGGGCAGTGTGCAATACATACAAAATAGAATACAATTATATACAGAACTTACAAATTTCCATTACACCCTCCATCCCCAACATTTGCTGGAGATGCAATAAGGCAATAGGAAATATGTTACACATCTGGTGGGAATGCCCATTAATTCAACCATTTTGGAAAGAGGTACACTCTGTTATTACACAGGTAACAACCTATTCTTTAGACTTTAACCCGGCCCAATATCTCCTCCATCATTCAACCTTCTCCAAAAAAGTTTACCACAAATCACTCGCAATGCACATGGTAAACGCCGCTAGAATGTGTATTCCCGCACACTGGCGCTCAATTAATCCCCCGACCATTACAGAATGGTTAACCAGGGTTGCAAAGATCGAGGAGATGGAAGAACTGATTCACATATCCCAAGACCGTATCCAAAAATTTACTGCCATATGGGCTTGTTGGTCCCATTTTAAAACCACTGATCACTATAAATCTTTCTTTCCCTCCTAAACACCCTCCCTTTTATAGCCTAATACCCATGACCTCCCTGACCCGAATGGGCGCTCGTGGGGCCTGGACTGAGGGGCGGTCCCCCCTCTCCCTCTCTCCATCTGCCTTCCTCGCCTTATCTATTATCTTTTCTTTTCTTCCCTTCTCCCCCTATACCTTCCCCCTAACCCCTGTCTCTTTGTTTTAACAATCCCTCCCTACCTACCCTTTTATTTTTTATTTTCTGAATTTGGGGTCACGCTCCACGCATGATCGTCATAACATGCAAAATCCCCCACTAACAGACACTCAAACTTGTATCCTTATATGTAATTTACTCAAGGAACAGGACAGACACTGGACCTTTCTGTACCAGAGACACTGGAACATTTTTATTACAGTATTAGCAACAATGGTACAGTTCTTGCTATCAAGTTTGCCCCCTCTTGTGTGTATACTTCAATAATTACATATGCACTTTGTAAATCCAAACGTGTTATAACAATAACCATTATGATGTATCATTGTCCAATGAGTGTACTGTATGATTCTTTTTGATACTCTTTCGATGTATTGTACTTGCTATCTTATTCCTTTTTCAATAAAATCTTTTTTGTGGAAAAAAAACAAAAAACAAATTTGAACAACTAAAATATTTGCTGACTTTTACTGCTTGTCTTTCTTTTAGCTGACCCTGACATAAATTTGGGGAGTCCTGAAAATGGCGTGATTGTGTAACATTAGAAAGCATTGCTGGATGTTATTTACTAAAGGCAAAGACACTTTGCACTACAAGTGCACTTGAGACTGCACTAAAACTACACTTGTAGTGCAAAGTGGATTTGCCCTTAGGAAATAACCCCCATTGTCACAGAAACCAACAATTTTACCAACCAAAAATTTGGGTAGCATTGAAAGAAAAATCCACACATTCTTGATGAACAATCTTTTTAATACAAGCACAATCACACGTGCATTTATCAAAGGTTTTTAAAACAAACCAACATGTTTGTTGTATAACAATTTTTGGGGTCACATTAATAAAAGTAGAAATGTCCATTTAAGGTAAAATAGGCATGTTTAAAACAACAAGAAATACACAAATCTGGAACTTACAACTTTATTATAAATTGAAGGCAATATCAGACATGAGTATTTCTAAACTGTGTTTGATATTGCGTTCAGATGGGGTGAAGTCACCCCATGAAAAGTCAAATTTTGAAGATGCACACAAATTCCCGAATGTCAACATGTGCTAGCTGCCATCACGGGGGATTCAAGGGACGTGTTTTGTGGGTGCAACCCCTTCCTCTCAGCTACTTTATTATTGAGGAACGGGTTGCACCCCCAAAACGCCTACATTGATCTCCTGTGATGGCAGATAGCACATGTTGACACACTGTGTGCATCTTCAAAATTTGGCTTTTCGACACTATGTAAAAAAAGGTGCAACAATTTTTTGGGGAGAAAATACAAACTACATTAGGGATTTTGAGGGGTTTTAAACTCTCCCTAAAACATCAATGATGTTCTTCATTTTGTTTTTAACATCATTGATGTTTTTCTGGATGTTTTCTAAGTCCCTATTACACCCCATGATCTCCCCGATCAGGATCTGGGCACTCTCACTGGTGAAATGTCCTTCATCCACAACATCACGATCACCTAAAAATATATAAAAAAAACACACCATGTATTATAAATATGCCGCCATCCATCTCTTACCTGAGCCTGTGGTCGCAGACACTCACCTGTTGTGGTGACTATTTCCACTACGTCTCCTTCCTCCTCCTCCTCCTGTTGCCTTTGGGGGATTTCCACTTCCTCATGAGGTGGGGGGTCTGTGGTCTCCTCGGATGAGTGGTGTCCTCTGAGTCTTTTCTCCCCTATGTAAAAAAAAATAGGTATACTTAGCACACAGATATTTTATGACAGAAATAGGAATATGAAACATTGCTTGGAAGTGGGGTACAATTGTCTTTTTTGGCAGAGTTGCAAGATAAAGAATTTTTTTTTTTCCTTTGTCAAGCTTGAATACTTACCTGTTATGTACAAGCTTCACAGATGGAGTCACCCCTATAGTATACACTGGAGCACCTGTGTGGGCCCCCTAATAAAAAGGGTGTTCTTTTGTCCCACACTAGTGCTCCAGTGTCCAGATGTGTAAACAGCTGCTGAGTGTCCTCTCCTTGCACAGAATCTAGTTTGCATTTCATTCTAGTTAACAACCCATCTAGACATCAAAATTATTTCAAGAGAAGTAGGCTAGCAAAAATTTATTCAAATGCATATGTCCAAAACATGGTGTTTTCTATGCCGAACGAATGTTTGCTACGAATGTTTCCTACGAACAAATAATGTGCACATGAACATGAAAGTTGCCATTTTAAACTGTACAACAGTTAAGAAAAGCACATGGAGCAGCACGAACGTTAGAAAAATAAAGGAACACAGGACTACTTACTACTTACTTTTTTGCAGCACTCTCCTGATCCTTCTGTACTGCTCATGTTCCCATAATTTGAGGTCTGACCACCGCTTCCTCAGTTGATCTTTTGATCATCGTACCCCGAAATTCCGGTCCAGACTTTTGACCACTTTTACCATGATCTTGGCCTTTCTGACATTGGGGTTGGGGTAAGGTCCATACTTCCCATCATAGTCGGCCCTCTTCAGGATGTCGACCATCTCCAACATCTCCCCAAAGGACATATTTGAGGCCTTAAATCGTCTCCTCCGGGATCGGTTTCTGGCTCCGGGCTTTCCTCCTCCTCCTCGTTGCTGTAATTAGCACGCACCTGTTGTGTCTCCGCCATGTGCTCTTCCCCTACTGCGCCGAACAAGAAGGGGTGGGAAATAGACTAGAAAGAACGTCAGGGGCGGGCGCAGTGTATATAAAGCATAACACGTGTGCGTAGTACGTACGATCTGTGAGTGGAGGAAGGAGTTTTGGAAGCGCCGATCATGATAACGAAGGTAACATTTAAACTTGGGCCTATACTGATTCTAGATTGAGGCCTATATTGGGACAAGATTAGGAGACTTTAGCCTGACATTAGAGTTTGTCTTGTGTATTGCAGATAAAATGGATGGCTTCAATAACCACAATTTCCTCCCCCTGTTCATAGACAAATACAGGGAGCTACCCTGTCTGTGGCAGATCAAACACCCCCAATACAACAATAAACAAAAGAGGCAGGCAGCGCTGAAGAAACTGCTGGAGTTGGTGAAGTCGGTGGTCCCCACGGCAACCGTCCCCTAGTTAAAAACCAAAATTGGTGGACTGAGGAGCACTTATCTTAGGGAGCGCAAGAAGGTCACAGATTCCCAGAGATCTGGAGCTGCAGCAGATGATGTTTATGTCCCCAGGCTGTGGTACTATGAGAGACTGCGATTTCTGTCAGACCAGACTGAAGTCAGGGAATCCCTCTCAACCCTTCCTTACACTCTTCCTTCCACCCTATCATCCCCCCAAGCCGAGGCTTCCGATGTCCAACCTGGGACTTTCAGCCAGGAAGAAGTGGAGGAGTCCAGCTGGAGCCAGGTATAGCATTGTTCAATAGATTTCTGGGCAATAAATAAATGATGTTTACTAGATGTTATTTTTGATCACTAATTGCTGATATAATAAAGTGTTTTACATATCAATAGACAGTAGTTGGCACAAATAATTGGGACAAGAATGAAAAATGCTGGGCTCAGAATGATAGTCTTTTCTATTTATTAACATTCAATTTGCAACTGTCATGAGATGAAAATTGTGTGTGATTGATGAAGAAAAAACTAAAACTATGTCCCTTTTTCACACACAGGAAAACCTAAGCCAGGAGGAGGCTGTGGAATGTGGCACACAGGAGAAGGCTGTGGAATGTGGCACATAGGAGAAGGCTGTGGAATGTGGCACACAGGAGGAGGCAGGGGTTAGTGGCAGCCAGGAGGAGGCGGGGCTAAGTGGCAGCCTGGAGAAGGCCGGGCCCAGTGGAGCCTGACAGAATTGCAGGTTCCTTCCCTCCGTCTTCCAAACAAAAGACCCAGGAAGGGGAGTAACGTGCAGCACTCAGGCTGATTCAGGAGGCTTCTGCGTCCCTCAGAGCCTTCCCCACTCGCGAAGAGGCCTTTGCATGCATGGCTGCCACAAAACTGCAGGGCATGCAGGAGGGCCAACGCCTCATGTGTGAGGACCTTCTTTATAAAACCTTAACAAAGGGGGTGAGGGGCGAAATCACACCCAAAACCCACCTGTGTGAGTTGGACCATCCTCCTCCTCCTCCTCCTGCCACAACTCCACTACCACAGACACAGCGTGGAAGGATGCGTGGAAGGAAGACCATCGAGTGATGGCCTGGGTTCAGTCTGGTCTGACAAAAGATGCAGGCTCTTGTATGGCCACAGCCTGGGGACAATGCATGTCATCTGCTGCTTTCATGATTCTCTTGGACTTCTGGACCAGATTGAACTCCCTTATATATGGACTCCTCAGGCCACCAATTTTGCAGTCAAATAGTTGATGTGTACTCTGGGGGCCAAAGGCTTCTCCAATTTCCTCTGTTTCTCCAGTGTTGCCTCCCTCTTTGTTTGGTTAATTAATTTTTGGTTTGATTTATTATACTCGCCTATATGTGTTTTCCTTCAAAAAGGACAGTTTGTTTGTGAGGAGGCAGGTACACTTCAAAAATACAATGTCAAATTAACAAGAGACACCAACACCAAGCAATCTCCTTGAGATTAAATAATACAAGATAATAATCGTGTTGTAGTAACTTTATACACACAAAACACACCCAAAAATATTCTGGAGTTAACAAAACAAAAAAAAGCCCCAAAAAAAAAGTTTGAAATTTTTTAGTCAGATGTGACAAATCAAAATATAGTGATGAAATCACAATAAATAATAAAGAAAGAAGTTTGTGAGAAGTCTGTGTGAATATGAGCAGCAAAACAACTTCATTCTTCTAGCATTATAAAGAAGAACAGAGTGCGCTGCTTTAAACAATTTCAAACATTGCACCGTGACGAAACTGCTATATCCATTGCGAACGCTAATTTTACCAGACCGAGCAGTTCCGTCTCTGAATTTCTTCTATTTTCCCCTCCCCCCCCCTTCCCCCCCTCCCCTCCCCCCTTTCCACCCTTTCCTTTTCCTCCCCTCCCCCCTTTCCACCCTTTCCTTTTCCTCCCCTTCCCCCCCCTTTTTTTAATCCCCCTCCCTCCCTTTTTCTTTTTTTTTCCCCCTTTCCTTGCTATTCCTCCCTTTCATGTCCCCGTTTTTATCTCGTAAATAGTTAATATCACTATTCTAATTATGTAATTAGAGTGTATGTTTTGCTTGCTGAATGATTGACACATGAGGGACTAAGGTGGACATCTAGTGGATACAAGTAGTATTTGCAGTCTCTACTATCTATTTAAGCTCACCACACTTGACCCCTCCTAGCTCTGAGGAAACCAGCGTCCACTGGCTGGTGAAACGCGTCAGTGGTGTGACGTCAGCACGTCCTTGGGAGCCGCGCGTAATTTGATCTGACTTATCCTCACACGGATCCAACAGCTGATGTCAGCTTTCCCCTGCGGCTCCACGTTGAGGGAGGGCTCCTTAGCAACCTATACTCCTACTGAGCCATAAAGCAGCATTTGTCCATAGAGAGACTCTGACACCAAGGACCATTACAGTCTGATGACGGACACAGTGCGGTTAGTGAGATCCTCCCACTCCACTCAGCACTTCAAAAAACGTATGTCAGTTTTCTTCTGTGTTTCCTTATTGCTGTCTCCATGGACATTTATTTTGCTGCCTATGTAAATGATTCTACAATTTTCCCTGCTGCAACCTGGAAAGCGCTTGCAATCTACTTATCAGCTGTGGTTTAAACAATCACTGAATGCAATGATCCCTTGAGAGATCGCTCCATCTACGGCCTATATCTCTATAATTTATCGGATAGTCAGATCACCCACCCATCTACATCACCCCAAAATTAATGGTATAGGACTGTTCCTGCCCTACTGGATAACCTGTACTAGGAATACTCTCCACTAATAATTGCCATACCTACTGTGCAGGACTGTCTTTATTTTACTACACCCCATTACACAGTGTGCATGATGCGTATGAGTGGGCGTGTAGCCGCGGCTCCCATTTGTTTTTAATATCCCCTGTGACAACGCTGTCCAATTTTTAATTGGTTTGTGGTAACCGTCTGTCCATATTGCTAATTTTTCACTTTTTGTACTATTAATTGGTTTATTTTTTGGTAATTAATAAAGCTGGTTTTGTATTCACATTAGTGTTCTCTGTTGACCCTCTTTAGAGAAATCCTCTTTTTCTCCTGTTTTTCCCAATATGCATAAAAGGGCAACTTGAACTGCATCCAGGCTTCTGTCTGTATGATAGGTCTATACTTACCCGCTGAAATTGGCCACCACTGATAATACTTATTGGTTGATCCGGGCAAAACCTCTGTTTTCTTGTCTGAATTTCTTCTGAGCATGCGTGGCACTTTGTGCGTCAGAATTGTCCACACACGTTCGGAATTGACGCGATCGGATTTTGTTGTCGGAAAATTTTATAGCCTGCTCTCAAACTTTGTGTGACGGAAAATCCGATGGAAAAAGTCCAATGGAGCCCACACGCGGTCAGAATTTCCGACAATAAGCTCTGATCGCACATTTTCCGTCGGAAAATCCGACCGTGTGTACAGGGCATTAGAGTGTGTTTAAAACACTAAAAGTGACACCCAATGTGATCCGTCACCATCCACACTATAATGACTCACCACCAGAAATATTGGCTGGTCAGATTACAAACCAGCTGCTGCTCTTTATAAAATAATCTCCAAAGGGTTAAATCTCCAGGGTATTGGCTCCCACTATCATCTCTTGCAATCACAGACTCTCATGTAGGTCACAGCCACACATAAAGGTGAAACAGAAGGAGGAAGGCTTCCATGGCATAATAAAAGGCTTTATTAAAAGAATATAAAAAACAATGACATGATACAAGTGACTCCCCGACACTAAGGTCTAAGGTTGTTGATTGTCTTCAGCTGCTAACACAAGCCGCAAGTCTGATCAAGCCAAGCATGGTGATGTCAGCATCTTAGCCCCGCCCAGGTGAGAAACCTTTCATTGGATCATTTGTGGACTATTTTCTGAGTTGACTAATATATTGCACTTGCATTTTTTTCTCATAATAACACTGCACTTTTTTTGTAGTTGTTTGTAAAATCTTTTGCAATTATTGCACTATATGTGTTGGTAGCATTTGCACTTAATGTTTATGCACTTTGAGCTATGATATTAGTGTATTGCAGCATTTGATATACCCATTTATTTTTTACAGGGATTTTTTTTTCACAAAGATGTTTTTTGATGATATAATTCAAAATAAGTGCCATGCTGTACTAAACCTATTATGTGCAATATATAACAACTAGTGCAATGTGCAAACAGTCCTCAGTACTAAAAATAAAGATCATACAAATAAACGTAAATACCAATCAATAAATGTGAACATGCAATCAATAGTACTTGTATAAAGTCCTCTTGTATGCAGTTAATTTGATTCTTGTGTGGTGTCGCCCCACCAGCCAATCACCATCCACTTGTAAACTTTAACCTAGTTCCGGCTCACATTGGGGCTGCTTCAACATCACCTGACTCTGAAGTCGTCCCGTACATAGCCACTTAAGCGCGGCTTGCAAACAACTTCTGTAATAGAAGTCCATGCAAGTTGCTCCAAAGTCGCCCCCAAGTAGTACAAGAACCTTTTCCTAAGTCGGAGCTCCTTGAGTCACTCTGATTAGAACAACTCCATTGGACTGAATGGAGCATGACTTGTCAGGCCGCTAAGTCACCTGACAGGTCGACTCAGTGTGAACCAAGCCTAATGCCTCTTACACACGATCAGATTTTCCGACAACAAATGTTGGATGTGAGCTTGTTGGCGGAAAGTCCGACCGTGTGTATGCTCCATTGAACATTTGTTGTCAGACTTTCCACCAACAAATGTTGGCTAGCAGGTTCTCAAATTTTCTGCCAACAAATGTTTGTTGTCGGACTTTCCGATCGTGTGTACACAAGTCCATCGGACAAAAGTCCACGCATGCTCGGAAATACGAGCCGGAGATATAACTAGCATTCGTAATGGAGATATCACGTACGTCTTGTACGTCACTAAGTTCGTAATTGTTGGCCAACATTTGTGTGACCGTGTGTATGCAAGACAAGTTGGAGCCAACATCCTTCGAACAAAAATCCACGGTTTTGTTGTCGGAAAGTCCGATTGTGTGTACGGGGCATAAAGGTGCTCCAAAATTAAAAACAAATTGCGATGTGCCACCACACTCATGCTCCCCCTCGGGTGTACTCTCACCTCACCTGGAAAAAGATTCCAATAGTGCTTATACCTTTAAAACCGCTGACTTTATTAAAAACATATGCAGAGTTAATACTCACGCTTTTCTGGTCCTTTCAGGGCACCAGGATATGACAGGCAAAATACAAATCTGGTGTTTCCCCAGGTCACATAAGCTGCACTATCATCACAAGCTACTACCTCCTCGTAGGGCTTAGAAGCTATCATTATCCTCACCCCTCCCCAACACGTGTCAACACAGGGTCAATAATTTTATTGTGCATAAGAATATCTGCAAAGGGCAGTAAATATCAGAAATAATAAATCAGTCAGCTTGATTATTCTTAGTAAATTATTTTTGTATTGGAGGCACTGATATACATCGATCGATTAATCAATCTATATTGCTGACCTATTAATCATTATAACAGCCTGGCAAAATCAACTAGTTATTTTCAAAATGTATATAGGTAAATATATCTATAGCAGTACCCCCACAGGAGCCACTGGTGAATGAAATATCTCCCACATTGCACAGCCAGGCAAACAAATTTTCCACAGCACACTGTAGTTAGATAACAGCCCTTGCAGATTTGTTTTTTATTTTATTAGGGGAATTGAACTTGGATGGGGTTGAGGGTATTATGGGATGCCCACTTGATCAAACTCAGAACTCTTCAGGGACACAAACTATATACAGCCTGTATATATACTTCTCCTTCTACCTCAAGCACAAATCTTGCTTGTAGAACAACTCCCAGGACCAGCTGGCACTGTAAGGATGGTCTGACAAGAACGCAATCAGACCATGGCAAATGCCCTTTGCAGGTAGGGACTGCGGGCCCCTTTGTTGTGTAGCAAAAAAGAAGACCTAGTGCTCAGCTGTCCTACTACTGTAGCTACTGATCCCAGCACCACCTCTTCAGGCACTGCCAGCCCACCTGCCTGCAGCTGCCCCTTTCACTAGCCCTCCTGGCTAAGACTCCACAGTCCTCCCAGACTGGCTCTGCATCCATCCCAGACTGCTTTTACCCAGTCCTCTCAGGTATGCCTCTCAGTCCTGACTGTACAGTCACCAGCCATCCTGGCTGTCTTCCTTCCTGGAGATTTTCCCGGCAGTGTTCCCCTTGCTGTCCTCAACCTTGCTCCCGTGCCTCCTGGCCAGGATACCTCTGTGTGTCGTGAAGAGGGTCCCTTTCGTGCCCAAGCCCCAGCCTGAGGTCACCCCCCAGACTAGGGGGCACCTCAAGGGCCACGACAGCCTCCATCAACAACACTCCATCTCTATCTTCCACCCAAACTCCACTGCCCCAGGTGGGCTGACCCTGAGTATTTGAGGGGGCCTGCCCCCTGCCAAACCATCTGTTGGGGATTGGTCAGGGCCCTCATGAATACTCCAGGCAGATCCTCCTCTCCTCCACTCCCATTCTTCTAGAAACTTCTACAAGTTTCTAGAAGTAGGCGGAGGTCTTAGAGGTGCTGCCTGTGAGTCACACCATCCTCCCTGAGTCACTCCCCTGACCCAGATAAAACAACACAGGCTTGGCTGTCAGCCAAGCCTGACAATCTACCTACTCTGTACAAAAAATCTATTTGCACCTCTAGCACACTAGAGGATGCTACATATCTATAAATGTAAGAATCAAAGCATTGTTTGAACTGGGGCCCTTCAAATTATGGAAAAAGCAATACTTTCTTATCCGGGTCTCCCATCTCTATACTAGCTAAAGCATCTGAGCAACCTGTGTTTATATCCCCTATCCATTCCATAGAAGCCTCTATTTCAGCTTGGGAACTTTTGTTAAATATTAAGCTGACTAACTGGTCGACTTTTTGTATTGATCTTCCTTTAACAGTGTATGAGTACCTTATCCCATCTCTGTGGGTTTCTTCAAGAACCCATGCTGCATGCTATACTTTAGATACTGTCCTCCAGATATGTGTGAAAGTGTGTAAAGTATGCTTATGAACTTCTAAAAATTCACCATTATTATTATAGCAGTCCTATAGTGCAAGAAGAGCTTCATACTACCATGATGGTACCACCCTTCTCGAAGACTTCTAGTATTCCTAAGTGGGAATGAGACTTGGGAAAGGAATTCACTTCTACTGAATGGAAAAGAGAGTGTTCATGATTATAGTACTACTCATTGGGGTTGATTTACTAAAGGCAAATCCACTGTACACTAAAAGTGTACTTGAAAGTGCACTTGGAAGTGCAGTCACTGTAGATCTGAGGGGAAGATCTGAAATGAGGGGGAGCTCTGCTGATTTCTATCATCCAATCATGTGTAAGCAAAAATTATGTTTTTTATTTTCCTTGCATGTCCCTCTCAGACAGTGACTGCACTTCCAAGTGCACTTCCAAGTGCACTTGCAGTGCACTTGTAGTGCACAATGGATTTGCCTTGCCTAGTAAATAACCCCCCCCCCCCACCTGTGTTAATCATTGGGACAACAATTCAACAATTTGAAATTCTTACATAGGGGTATATGACTCCTTACAGATTATTCAAAATGTTTCCTATCAGTTCTTCACTTTACTGGCATCAATGCAACATTGAAGGGAAATATTTATGATACACTATAGGGATGTATTCATTTTAAGAGTTTCTGATATAGTGTATTCTCCCTCATCTCTTTGGTAACTGGAATGTTTACGTGTCCTTCACCGCACTTATGCCCCGTACACACGGTCGGATTTTCCGATGGAAAATGTCCGATCGGAGCGTGTTGTCGGAAATTCCGACCGTGTGTGGGCTCCATCGGACATTTTCCATCGGATTTTCCAACACACAAAGTTGAGAGAAGGCTATAAAATTTTCCTACAACAAAATCAGATCGCGTCTATTCCGAACGTGTGTGGCCTGTTCCGACGCACAAAGTGCCATGCATGCTCAGAAGAAATTCAGAGACGGAACAGCTCGGTCTGGTAAACTTAGTGTTCGCAATGGATACAACACTTTCGTCACGGTGCAATGTTAAAAATGGTTTAATACAGCACACTCTCTTCTTCTTTATAATGTGAGAAGAATTAAGTGGTTTTGCTGCTCATATTCACACAGACTTCTCACAAACTTATTTCTTTATTATTTATTGGGATTCCCTTAATATATTTTGATTTGTCACATCTGACCAAAATTTTTTTATTTTTTTAAAAGGCAGATTTTTATTTTATTTTAGGTTTGTATTTTTTCCAAGGCTGATCTTTGTTTTATTTTATTTTTAGTTTTATTCCAGAATATTTTTGTGTGTGTTTTGTGTGTCAAATTACCACAAAATCATTATTATCTTGTATTATTTAATCTCAAGGAGATTGTTTGGTGTTGGTGTCTCTTGTTAATTTCAAATTGTATTTTTGAAATGTACCTGAATCCTCACAAACAAACTGTCCTTTTTGAAGGAAAAAACACATAGGCAAGTATAATTGAAACAAAAATTCCTTTATTAAGGGCTCAGAACCAAACAAAGAGGGTGGCAACGCTGTAGAAACAGCTGAAATTAGCGAAGCCTTGGACCCCCAGGGCAGACATCAATTCTTGAAGATCAAAATTGGTGGCCTGAGGAGTCCATATGTAAGGGAGTGCAGTCTGGTCCAGAAGTCCCAGAGATCCGGAAAGCAGCAGATGACATCTGTGTCCCCAGGCTGTGGTACCACAAGAGGCTGCATCTTTTGCCAGACCAGACTGGATCCAGGGTCCTCACTTTCTGGTCTTCCTTCCACGCTTCTTTCCTGGCTGTGGCTCTGCTGTTGGAGATGTGGCAGGAGGAGGAGTAGAACCTGGAGGAGGAGGAGGACTAGTAGGACCTGGAGAAGGAGGAGGAGGAGTAGTAGGACCTGGAGGAGGAGGAGGAGGACCATGTATGAGGTCACAAATGTGGGTCTCAGATGTTATTTGGGCCCTCAACCCCTTATTGAGAGCTTCCAACATTAATGACTCACACATGAGTTGTTGGCCCTCCTCCATCCGCTGCATTTTACAGGCAATTATGGCAGCAAAGTCCTCCTCCACGGTGTGTGGTGCTCCCAGGGCCTCTGTAGCCTTCCAAAAGAGGCCTATGGCAGCCTCCTCTAGGGTACTCCTCTTCCTGCCACTTTCTCTTTGCAGGTGTAGGGGAGGGACCTGCAAATCAGGCAGCCTGCTCAGCCTGGCCACCTTCTGGCTGAGACTTCCCTGTGTATGAAAAAGGGACATGGTTGTAATGTTTTGCATCATCAATCACAATCATAAATTAGTACTCCAAACTAACATCTAGTTAACATCATTGATTGGACAACCTGAAATATTTAGAGGAATGCTATATCTGGCTCAAGCTGGGCTCCTCCACATGTTGCTGCCTGGAAGGCCCAGGTTGGGCGTCAGAAGCCTCAGCTGGGGGGGAAGGAAGCATGGAAGGAAGACTGGAGAGTGCTGGCCTGGGTTCAGTCTGGCCTGCCAGAAAATGCAGCCTGTCATAGTACCACATCCTGGGGACATAGATGTCATCTGCTGCTCCGGATCTCTGCGAATACTGGACTTTCTTGCGCTCTCTTATATATGTGCTCCTCAGGACACCAATTAGGATCTTCAAATATGTGATGTCTGCCGTGGGGATCACCTGCTTCACAATTTCCAACAATTGATCCAGCGCTGTCTTCCTCTTTGGTTCTTATAATGTGGGTGGTTGATCTCCCACACACAAGGCAGCTCCCTGAACATGTCAATGAATATTGTCATGAAGTCGGTATCGTTCAAGATATCCATTTTCACTGCAAGACACAACACAAGACAAACCCTAATGTCAGCCAAAACTCTCCTAACCTTGTTCCAATATAGGCCTCAATCTAGAAGCAGTATAGGCCCAAGTTTGTTTCTTACCTTCGTTCTTACGATCGGCGCCTCCGATGCTCCTTCCTCCGCTCACAGATCGTACGGAATACGCACGCGTGTTACGCTTTATACACACTGCGCATGCGTGTAACTCCACCTGCCCCTGACGTTCTTTCTAGTCTATTCCCTGCCCCTTTTCGTTCTGCGCAGTGGGGGAAGAGCACATGGCGGATACACAGCAGGTGCGTGCTAATTACAGGAATGAGGAGGAAGCGGAGGAAAGCCCGGATCCGGACACGTCCTGATCCAGAAGGAGATTTAAGGCCTTAAATATGTCCTTTGGGGAGATGTTGGAGATGGTCGACATCCTGAAGAAGGCCGACTATGACGGAAAGTATGGACCTTACCCCAACCCCAATGTCAGAAAGGCCAAGATCATGGCGAAAGTGGTCAGGAGTCTGCACCGGAATTTCGGGGTACGACAATCGAAGGAGCAGCTCAGGAAACGGTGGTTGGACCTCAAATTACGAGAACATGAGCAGTACAGAAAGATCCAGAGAGTGCTGCAAAAAAGTAAGTAGTTGTGCTGTGTTCCTATTCTTTATGTTTATTAGGTTCGTGCTGCTCCATGTGCTTTTCTTAAAAGTGTACATTTTAAAATGGCAACTTTCATGTTCATGGGCACATTATTAATTCGTATCAAACATTTTTCTTTCGGCCTATAAAACACCATTGTTTTGGCCATATGCATTTGGCCACATTTTTTACGCCCTACTTGTATGAAACTAATTTGGTTGTGTAGATGGCTTTGTTACTAAAATGAAATGCAAACTAGATTCTGTGTAAGGAGAGGACACTGAGCAGCTGTTTTCACATCTGGACGCTGGAGCACTAGTGTGGGACACAAGAACACCATTTTTATTAGGGGGCCACACAGGTGCTCCAGTGTATACTATAGGGGTGTCTCCATCTGTGAAGCTTGTACCAAACAGGCAAAGTATTGCAGCTTGACAAAGGACACTGAAAATGCTACATTTTGGAACTCTGCCAAAATAGACAATGTACCCCACTTCCAAGCAATGTTTCCTATTTATAGTTCTGCCATCAAATATCTGTGTGCTAAGTATAGCATTTTTGTTTTACATAGGGGAGAAAAGACTCGGAGGACACCCCTCATCCGAGGAGACCACAGACCCCCTACCTCTGGAAGAAGGGGAAATCCCCCCAACCCAAGAAGAGCAGGAGGAAGAAGACGTGGTGGAAATTGTCACCACAACAGGTGAGTGTCTGCGACCACAGGCTCAGGTAAGAGATGGATGCCGGCATATTTTTGATACCTGTTTTTGTTTGGTTTCTCTCTTTTTAGGTGATCGTGATGTTGTGGATTCAGATCCTTTCACATCAGAAAGTGCCCAGATCCTGATCGGGGAGATCATGGGGTGTAATTTACAATTGGAAAACCTCAAGAAAAACATCAATGATGTTATTCAAAAAAATAAAAACATCATTGATGTTTTTGGGCGATTTTAAAACCCCTCCAAATCCCTTTTTTTTTGTGTGGTCATACTACAGGCATGTGTAAAAACCGGCTACACGGGCAGCGGAACACAAGGGGAACCCGATCCACACCATGGCCAAACGAAAAGAGATAGAGTGCCCCAGGAAACTGCCAGACTTCTACACAACAGTGCCAGTCAGGATCAGCCAAGATAGCGCCGGCGCGGGAAACTTTACTCCACAGCACAGCCATCCTCACAATGGCACTGCCTGCAGTGAAGCTGGTGAGTCACCTGAGTCAGGCATTACACCTTTATCACCCCCATCGGCCTCAAACAGCCCAATTAAACAGAAGATGAAACTCAGCTCTCCCACTGAGGATGCCTCAACATGAGGCAGGGGAACAGGACATGGAGCAAACTGATGTATATACCCAGAAGCTGGATGCTCTGAATGCCTCTGGTCTGCCTGTGACTGATATTATGATAAAGGAGATGATTCTCACCCTGAGAGGGGCTATCCAGCAGGATATAGCTAATGTTACACGCTCCACTCATAGAGAACTGACCATTCTGGGGGACAGGGTTAACTATGTGAAAAATAAAATGGGAGATTTCTCTGAGGCCCACAATGAGCTTGTGGATGCTCACATGGATCTGGAAGATGAGCTCAAAGCCCTCTGCCTAAAGGTCACTGACCTCGAAGACGGATCATGAAGGAACAAAATGAAATTTAGGGGGATCAATCATCTATCTGCTGACTTTGCCAAACCCATACACACTATACCCATCTCTTTTGTGGTCAGATGTATGGATGAATTCCCCAAAGCATGTAGTGCAAGGGCCTGCCTGTATACTTTCAAATGGTACTGTTTAAAGTTTTTGTATACTATTATTATCTTGATAGGTAATAGCAGAATGTCCAAATGTGCTAAAATGTGTACAGTGTGTATTTATATCTTTGTATTATGACACTTCTTGCCTCTCCAGTGGGCTGTCAATAGTGTAAGTAAGGAGGGGCTGGCCAAAGTAATACACATTATTTAGGCATTCATCTCTCAATGAAGTGGAGAGGCTTACCTGTCCAAGAGCCCCCCCTAAAATGTCAGAAATGGCCCATGAGAGGGTGGGGGGAGGGGGAATCTGATAGGTGGACCTTATACCTTGGTCTTTCCAAACTCCCTAAAATAAATGTTATACTGATGTTGGCCAAGAATGTTTGTGTCTAATCTGCTTTCCCTGTTTAGGTGCAAATTTTTTTTTTTTCTTGTTTGACTCCACAGTTTCCTTCCAACCCACAGGAATGGCAGACTGTGGCCTCCCACTTTGCCCAGCGGTGGGACTTTCCTAACTGCGGAGGGGAAATTGATAGGAAACACGTCCACATCGTCCCACCACCCAACTCGGGGTCATACTATTATAATTATAAGGGGTTCAATAGTATTGTGATGTTGGCAGTGGTGTCGGCTACTTACGAGTTCCTGTATGTGGACGTGGGGAAGAATGGCGGGATGTCCGATGGTGGAGTCATCGCCCAGATGGAGTTCTAAAGGCGTCTCCAGAATGGCAGCTTGGACTTGGACCTCCAGAAGACAATGTGAAAGGACTCCCATTCATCTTCATTGCAGATGAAGCGTTTGCGCTGGGGGACCATCTTATGCGGTCATTCCCGATGAGGACCCTCAACCCGGACCAGAGGGTTTTTAATTACCGGCTGGCCAGAGCCCGAAGAGTGGTGGAGAACACCTTTGGAATCATGGCCAGCCGGTTCCGCCTATTTCTTACACCCATACACATGGCGGAGTACAAACTGAATCATATTATCCTGGCGTGCTGTGTTCTATACAACTATTTACGTCAAAATTCTGCCAACTGTGCTGGCTCAGTTGGGCCTGAGGCCGGAATTCATATTGAACCAACCCTGATGGCGCTTGAAAGTGCCCGTCCTGGCTTGCCCCCCTGAGTGCCCGTGAGATTCATCTAAGATACCTTGAGTACTTTGCGGGTAGGATGCCATCAATATGCCAGACAATGTCTGAAACATTTTTAAAATAAAAAAATCATTTGAACTACTAAAATCTTTGGCGACATTTACTGCTTGTGTTTCTTTTAATTGATCCTGACAGAAATGCGGTGAGTCCTGAAAATGGCGTGATTGTGTAACAAATAGGGATGAGCTGAACATCCCCCGGTTCAGTTCGCACCAGAACCTGCGAACGGACCGAAAGTTCGCACGAACATTAGAACCCCATTGACGTCTATGGGACTCGAATGTTCGAAATCAAAAGTGCTCATTTTAAAGGCTAATTTGCATGGTATTGTCCTAAAAAGGGTTTGGGGACCCGGGTGCTACCCCAGGGGACATGTATCAATGCAAAAAAAACTTTTAAAAACGGCCGTTTTTTCGGGAGCAGTGATTTTAATGATGCTTAAAGTAAAAAAAAAAGTGAAATATTCCTTTAAATATCGTACCTGGGGGGTGTCTATTGTATGCCTATAAAGTGGCGCGTGTTTCCCATGTTTAGAACAGTCCCTGCACCAAATGTCAATATTTAAAGGAAAAAATGTAATTTAAAACTGCTTGCGGGTTTAATGTAATGTCGGGTCCTGGCAATATGGATGAAAATCAGTGAGACAAACAGCATGGGTACCCCCCAGTCCATTACCAGGCCCTTTGGGTCTTGTATGGATATTAAGGGGAACCCCGCACCCAAATTAAAATAAGGGAAGGTGTGGGGCCACCAGGCCCTATATACTCTGAACAGCAGTATACAGGCGGTGCAAACAAGACAGGGACTGTAGGTTTGTTGTTAAGTAGAATCTGTTTGTCATTTTGAACGGGTACATTTTTAACGTGTTTAGCTCCAGCCAAAAAATCTTTTTTAAGCTTTTTGGAAAACATAGGGAAGGGTTATCACCCCTGTGACATTTGTTTTGCTGTCTTTCCTCCTCTTTAGAAGATTTCACCTCACTTTTTGTCCCAATGACAAATGTTTTTTGAGAATTTGGGTTTTTTTGTGAAACAAGGATTGGAAAGCATCAGTAGAAAGGAGAAATGTTTTTCCCATATTAACTCTTACAGGAGAGAATTTCCCTTCCTAGGGGTAGATTTCATCTCACTTCCTGTTGTCTCCTTCCGTTTGCAAGTAGGAGTCGTTTGTAAGTTAGATGTTTGAAAGTAGGGACCTGCGCTGTATACTCAGCAGAAATTTGGGCCTTAGGTGTTGTTGTGGCCACAACAACGTAAGCCCTCACAGGGCCCTGCTGTGAAATATTAGATCAAGAATTGTAATTACATGCCCCTGTTGAACAAATAGCAGCGGTGCGATCTGATGCACTCGTCTCAAAAAAGGCCCACACCAAAGAACTTTTTGAATAACGTGCCTCGTTGGTGTGCCACCTCCTCCTCCTCCTCCTCTCTCCTATCAGGCACCCACGTTCAGTCAGTGACCTCATCATCCCCTCCCTCCTCATCACTGGAGCAAACCTGGCAGTATGCTGCAGCAGGGGGAGCATGACTGCCAGATTGCTGTCCTTCTTGGGCACCCCCTCTGTCCGTGCTCATGTTACTGCCTTCATCGAGCTCAGTATCATCATCAGAGCCTTCCAAACGCTGGGCATCCTCCTGGAGCATGTACCCAACACTGTGGTCAAACAGTTCGAGGGACTCCTCAGGAGGATATGGTGGGGCTAGGGAAGGAGTCACTGATGACATTGAGCCGAGGGAAGAGGCCGCTGCTTTGCTAGACAAAGTACCCTGGGCATGGGTGAGAGAGGATGAGGAGGATGAGGACGGCTTGGTCATCCACTCGACCAAGTCTTCCGCATGTTGCGGCTCAACACGGCCAGCTGCCGAAAAAAAGGCCAAGCGTGTCCCACGGCCACGTGCTGATGAGGATGCACTGTCTCCACGACCAGCACTAGACACAGAGCCTGCTTGCCCTCTCTTACTGGCTTGTGACTGTCTGCCTCTCCCTCTTGGCCTTCCAGACATACTAATGGCCTGTAGCTGCACTAAGCTGGGACATATATATATATATATATATATATGTACTGATACTGCAGCTAGCAAAATCAACTGCCTGCCTGTAGTATGAGAACACCACCAACCTTCTACAGGTAGCTTTAGCTGAACACTGTGAGGTGGACGCACCCCACTAACTTGTAGGTTTAGCTGAACACTGTGAAGAAGTTCATTGATAAAAATGGCATTGGAATTCCCCACAGGGGAACCCCGAACCAAAATTTAAAAAAAAAAATGACCTTGGGGGTCCCCCTAAATTCCATACCAGGCCCTTCAGGTCTGGTATGGATATTAAGGGGAACCCCGCGCCAAAAAAAAAAAAAAAACGGCGTGGGGTCCCCCCAAGGATCCATACCAGACCCTTATCCGAGTACGCAACCTGGCAGGCCACAGAGAGCGCCCCCCCTCCATACCAGACCACATGCCCTCAACATTGGGAGGGTGCTTTGGGGTACCCCCCCAAAAAAACCTTGTCCCCATGTTGATGAGGACAAGGGCCTCATCCCCACAACCCTGGCTGGTGGTTGTGGGGGTCTGCGGGTGGGGGGCTTATCGGAATCTGTAAGCCCCCTTTAACAAGGGGACCCCCAGATTCCGCCCCCCCTGTGTGAAATGGTAAGGGGGTACCCCTACCATTTCACTAAAAAACTGTCAAAAATGTTAAAAATGACAAGAGACAGTTTTTGACAATTCCTTTATGTAAATGCTTCTTCTTTCTTATTTCTTCCTTCATCTTCTTCTTCTGGTTCTTCTGGCTCTTTTGGTTCTTCCTCCGGTGTTCTCGTCCAGCATCTCCTCCGCAGCGTCTTCTATCTTCTTCTCCTTGGGCCGCTCCGCATCCATGGCATGGGGGGAGGCTCCCGCTCTTCTCTTCATCTTCTCTTCTTCATCTTCATCTTCTTCTCTTCTTCTCTTCTTTATTTTCTTCTCCGGGCCGCTCCGCATCCATGCTGGCATGGAGGGAGGCTCCCGCTGTGTGACGGCGTCTCCTCGTCTGACGGTTCTTAAATAACGGGGGGTGGGGCCCCCCGGTGACCCCGCCCCCCACTGACGCACGGTGACTTGACGGGACTTCCCTGTGACGTCACGCCGTTTTTTGTTTTTTTTAATTTTGACCGGGGTTCCCCTTAATATCCATACCAGACCTGAAGGGCCTGGTATGGAATTTAGGGGGACCCCCACGTAATTTTTTTTTTATTTTGGTTCGGGGTTCCCCTGTAGGGAATTCCCATGCTGTGTTTATCAATGAACTTCTATGTGTATTGTCGGACCGGCAATGCAATAGCCGCGAGTAGTTTTAAATGTTTTTTTTCCTTCCAAATGTCATTTTGCTGTCAGACTGTTCTAAACACGGGAAACATGCGCCCCTTTACAGGCATACTATAGACACCCCCAGCTACGAAATATAAAGGGATATTACACTTTTATTGTTTGACTTTAAGCATTATTAAAATCACTGCTCCTGAAAAAACGGCCGTTTTTAAAACTTTTTTTTGCATTGATCCATGTCCCCTGGGGCAGGACCCAGGTCCCCAAACACTTTTTATGACAATAACTTGCATATAAGCCTTTAAAATTAGAACTTTTGATTATTCATGTTCGTGTCCCATAGACTTTAAAGGTGTTCGCGTGTTCGAACAAACTTTTTCCTGTTCGCATTTTCTGGTGCGAACCGAACAGGGGGGTGTTCGGCTCATCCCTAATCACGATCACCTAAAAATATAGAAACAAAAACACACCATGTATTATAAATATGCCGGCATCCATCTCTTACCTGAGCCTGTGGTCGCAGACACTCACCTGTTGTGGTGACTATTTCCACCACGTCTCCTTCCTCCTTCTGTTGTCCTTGGTGGGTCTCCGCTTCTTCCTGAGGTGGGGGGTCTGTTGTCTCCTCGGATGAGGGGTGTCCTCCGAGTCTTTTATCCCCTATGTAAAAAAAAATAGGTGTACTTAGCACACAGATATTTGATGGTATAAATAGGAATATGAAACATTGCTTGAAAGTGGGGTACAATTGTCTATTTTGGCAGAGTTCCAAGATTAAGACTTTTTTTGTCCTTTGTCAAGCTTGAATACTTACCTGTTTTGTACAAGCTTCACAGATGGAGACACCCCTATAGTATACACTGGAGCACCTGTGTGGGACTCCTAATAAAAAATGGTGTTCTTGTGTCCCACACTAGTGCTCAAGCGTCCAGATGTGTAAACAGCTGCTGAGTGTCCTCTGCTTACCCAGAATCTAGTTTGCATTTAATTCTAGTTACAAACCCATCTACACAACCAAATTATTTTAAGAGAAGTAGGCCATAAAAAATCTATTCAAATGCATATGGCCAAAAAAATTATGTTTTCTAGGCCGAACAAACAATGTTTCATACGAACGAATAATGTGCCCATGAACATTTAAATTGCCATTTTAAACTGTATAACAGTTAAGAAAAGCACATGGAGCAGCACGAACGAAATAAAAATAAAGAATAGGAACGCAGCACAACTACTTACTTTTTTGCAGCACTCTCCTGATCCTTCTGTACTGCTCGTGCTCCCTTAATTTGAGGTCCGACCACAGCTTCCTGAGCTGATCTTTCGATCGTCGTACCCCGAAATTCCGGTGCAGACTCTTGACTACTTTTGCCATGATCTTGGCCTTTCGGACATTGGGGTTGGGGTAAGGTCCATACTTCCCGTCATAGTCGGCCCTTTTCAGTATGTCGACCATCTCCAACATCTCCCCAAAGGACATATTTGAGGCCTTAAATAGTCTCCTTCTGGATCGGGACGTTTCAGGCTCCGGGCTTTCCTCCTCCTCCTCGTTGCTGTAATTAGCACGCCCCTGCTGTGTCTCCGCCATGTGCTCTTCCCTCACTGCACCGAACGAGAAGGGGTGGGGAATAGGCTAGAAAGAACGCCAGGGGCGGGCGGAGTTTCACGCATGCGCAGTGTATATAAAGCCTAACACGTGTGCATAGTACGTACGATCTGTGAGGAAGGAGTATCGGAGGCGCCGATCGTGATAACGAAGGTAAGATCTAAACTTGGGCCTATACTGCTTCTAGATTGAGGCCTATATTGTAACAAGATTAGGAGAGTTTCGCCTGATATTAGGGTTTGTCTTGTCTTGTGTCTTGCAGATAAAATGGATGGCTTCAATGACCACAACTTCCTCCCCCTTTTCATAGATAAATACAGGGAGCTGCCCTGTCTGTGGCAGGTGAAACATCCACATTATAATCATAAACAAAAGAGGCAGACAGCGCTGGAGAAACTGCTGGAGTTGGTGAAGCCGGTGGTCCCCACGGCAACCATCCCCTTTTTAAAAGCCAAAATTGGTGGCCTGAAGAACACTTATCTAAGGGAGCGCAAGAAGGTTACGGATTCCCAGAGATCCAGAGCTGCAGCAGATGACATTTATGTCCCCAGGCTGTGGTACTATGAGAGACTGCGATTTCTGTCAGACCAGACTGGAGTCAGGGAATCCCTCTCAACCCTTCCTTCCACTCTTCCTTCCACCCCAGCTGAGGCTTCCGATGTCCAACCTGGGACTTCCAGCCAGGAAGAAGTGGAGGAGCCCAGCTGGAGCCAGGTATAGCATTGTTCTACAGATTTCTGGTCAATAAATGATGTTTACTAGATGTTATTATAGATAACTAATTGCTGATTTAATAAAGTGTTTTATATATCAATAGACAGTAGTGGTCAAAAATAATTGGGACAAGAATGAAAAATGCTGGGCTCAGAATGATAATCTGTTATATATATATATATATATATATATATATATATATATATACTACACAGGATTACGTATAAGGTAGTTATTACAATCTTTTATTTTTATTATTTCCCATTTTTTCCAAATCATTAATGTTTTGGACATCTGTTTCCCTTTTTTTCCTTTTCTCTTTACTGATTATATTTATAACCACTTACATTTCAAAGTAAGTCACTGATATGTTTATTGTTACAATCTCATAAGCCGTTATGGCTTTCCAATACATCGGTTAAGTTATTTGAGGTGTTTCCCACACTTAAGATGGCGTTCTGTGGCTCCTTCCACGGGACTCAGAACGAGGTCTGGTGTATTTATATGGTAGTGGTTCAGCACGCACCTGATCCCCATTGACAACGTCAACCTGTGACAAACGCATCTGGAGGAGGATACGTGCTGACGTCACCACACTGTTGTCCTAGGAGGATGGGTTTTTCTATTGTAGCCGGCTGGCTCTGTTTTTAGCGTGATTACTCTGCAATTCAAATGTAAGTGCAATAATTTTTTTATAATAAACCTTGTAAAAGCGAGATTACGCTATGGTTGCTTCTCTTTTATACCCCGATTACCCTGCTAACTGCTGAGGTCTATGGGCTATCCACGCCGTAGATGAATTGGAGCACATATCCAAGCCAGTGACTACTCCTGTCTGGACGCCCCTGCCGGTGTAATAAAAGGCCTTGGCTGGGTTTTAGCCATCCGCTCCTTCTTGCTTACTATCTGGTAAGCGAGTCTTTTATTAGGTGGTGGCACTGTTAAGGATTAGCTCACCTGGGTGTCATATGTCTGAACTGCACTTCAGTGTTTTGAATATACAACACATTGCTGATCTGCATTTATTTATAGCACAGCTTTTCTCTTCCATCTGTTATATTTGTTAACATTCAATTTGCAACAATCATGAGGTGAAAATTGTGTGTGATTGATGAATAAAAAACTAAAACTATATCCCTTTTTCATACACAGGAAGACCTCAGCCAGGACGAGGCTGTGGAATGTGCCACACAGGAGGAGGCTGTGGAATGTGGCAGCCAGGAGGAGGTGGGGGTTAGTGGTAGCCAGGAGGAGGCGGAGCTAAGTGGCAGCGAGGAGAAGCCTGGGCCCAGTAGGAGCCTGACTGAATCGCAGGTTCCTCCCCTCCGCCTTCCAAACAAAAGACCCAGGAAGGAGAGTCACGTGCAGGATTCAGCACTGATTCAGGAGGCTTCTGCGTCCCTCAGAGCCACCCCCACTCCTGAAGAGGCCTTTGCCACCAAACTGCAGGGCATGCAGGAGGGCCAACGCCTCCTGTGTGAGGACCTTATTTATAAAGTCTTAACTAAGGGGGTGAGGGGCGAAATCACACATAAAACCCACCTGAGTGAGTTGGACCATCCTCCTCCTCCTCCTTCTGCCACAACTCCACCACCAGAGCCACAGCGTGGAAGGAAGCGTGGAAGGAAGACCAGAGAGTGATGACCTGGGTTCAGTCTGGTCTGACAAAAGATGCAGGCTCTTGTATGATACTAAACAAGTAACAAGGCGCAATATGCAGATACCTTACAATATAGTACCTAATAGTCCAGGAATGTGGGTGTACAGATGTGTACACTGGTAATATAAAACCGCAGTCTCAGTCAGGGCAGCCACCAAGAAACCAAAAGCGAGTTCCAATAGCTAAAAAAAGACAAGGAATAAGGGCGCCTCTGAGAAATTATCATAAACACTTTATTTTAAATAAAATATCCACTCACATGAAAGTAGGAGAAGGCATGTACAGGAGCGTGGTGAAGGCTGGAAGGCTGAAAAACACAGGGCTGCAGGTAGAAGCTGTATCAGTGTAGCTGGAGCACAATCCAATCCAGGCAAGCAGGGGTGCAGATGACTGAGCACATACACACATAGGTGAAATGCAATGTCCCTGGAGGATGGTATCAGTAGTCCAGTGGAAAAGGAAGGAATCAGTCCAATAATAGCATGAATATCTGTGGAAAGGAGGAGAGAGACGTCTGGCTGGATGGCAGGGCTGCGCTGTATCTCCAGCGATCGTACTGTCCCTGTGTGATGAGGGAAGAGACACGGCCGTGTATGTGAGATGGAAACGAGGCTTGGAAAGCAGACACAGGCCGGCCAGCCCGTGGCCTCAATGAAGGTATAGAAATAGCCACAGTACTATAGTCTTTCTTGCCTTCCATTTCCTTTACTGATTACTCTGATACTGTATTTTGGATATGTTTTATGTCTATATTTATAGGTATATATATTTCTGTCATTTTATCACAGGTTTTATCTTCCCACCTGTTTTATATAATATATTTTATTGGGGGTGGCGGGTTAGTTTCGGTAAGTATTGGTAACCCAGGAGGTGAAGTGATGCCTCTTGTGTATGGGTGTCTTCTTTTCCCTTTGCCCCCCCTTTCCCTTCCCCCCCCCCCTTTCCCTTCCTCACCCCCCCCTTTCCCTTCCTCACCCCCCCCTTTCTCTCCCCCCCTTTCTCTTCCTCTTCTTTCCCTCCCTTTTTTCCCTCTCGCTATCAATCGTATGTATATGTGCACATATACTCCGTCTCTTTTTCTCCAATATGGCATCCAGCTTATACCCTTAATTTCATATATTATATAACTCTTCCGTTACATGATTTTTTTATAATTTTTTGTTTTTTCCACATTCTCCAATCATACATTCATTTATATCTATCCATTATATTTACATCCATTTATATCCATTTATTATATTTATACATGTATATTTATTTCTATAGTTTTTTATTTTCTAGCATACTTTTTTTTTTTCCCTGACCATATATCTATTTTTATTATTTACGTATTTATTTATATTGTTTACAATATTCATATATTTATATCTACTTTTAGCTTGTCATTCTTTCATCATCATTTTTTATTTATTTATTTTTCAAAAAATATTTTCTCCAATAATCTTTACCATTTTTAAATTATACACACAGTTTTCTGTCCCATTTTCTGCCCCATTTCCTGTTTTCTGCCCCATTTCCTGTTTTCTGCCCCATTTCCTGTTTTCACAGTTTTCTGTCCCATTTTCTGCCCCATTTCCTGTTTTCTGCCCCATTTCCTGTTTTCACAGTTTTCTGTCCCATTTTCTGCCCCATTTCCTGTTTTCTGCCCCATTTCCTGTTTTCTGCCCCATTTCCTGTCTTCCTTAGTTCCTCCCCTTCCCCTCTTCATTAGCCTGTGTCTCCATTCATGTTTTTGGTTCCGCCCCTCGGCCCGCCTATATTAAACCCCTCCATGTATTGTGTATCCATGCTTGAAAAAGGAATGCGGCTATTCCATCCATCTATAGCTAGCAATTTCAGAAACGCGTCGCATGTTGATGACGTCACGGCTCGGCGCCGGCCTGTGTCTGCTTTCCAAGCCTCGTTTCCATCTCACATACTTGGCCATGTCTCTTCCCTCACCACACAGGGACAGTATGATCGCTGGAGATAAAGCGCAGCCCTGCCATCCAGCCAGACGTCTCTCTCCTCCTTTCCACAGATATTCATGCTATTATTGGACTGATTCCTTCCTTTTCCACTGGACTACTGATACCATCCTCCAGGGACATTGCATTTCACCTATGTGTGTATGTGCTCAGTCATCTGCACCCCTGCTTGCCTGGATTGGATTGTGCTCCAGCTACACTGATACAGCCTCTACCTGCAGCCCTGTGTTTTTCAGCCTTCCAGCCTTCACCACGCTCCTGTACATGCCTTCTCCTACTTTCATGTGAGTGGATATTTTATTTAAAATAAAGTGTTTATGATAATTTCTCAGAGGCGCCCCTATTCCAGGCTCTTGTATGATCACAGCCTGGGAACGTACATGTCATCTGCTGCTTTCATGATCTCTGGGACTTCTGGACCAGACTGCACTCCCTTAGATATGGACTCCTCAGGCCACCAATTTTGCCATGAAATAATTGATGTGTGCCCTGGGGGCCAAAGGCTTCACCAATTTCTGCTGTTTCTCCAGCGTTGCCTCCCCCTTTGTTTAGTTTGGATCCCTTAATAAAGGAATTTTTGTTTCAATTATACTCGCCTATTTGTGTTTTCCTTCAAAAAGGACAGTTTGTTTGTGAGGAGGCAGGTACATTTCAAAAATACAATGTGAAATTAACAAGGGACACCAACAACAACCAATCTCCTTGAGATTAAAGATTAAATAATACCAGATAATAATGTTGTGATAACTTGACACACAAAACACACACAAAAATATTCAGGATCTAAAATAATAAAAAAAAACAACAAGATCAGGCTTGAAAACAATACAAACCAAAAATAAAATAATAATATATATTTTTTCCGATGTGACAAATCTAAATATATTGATGAAATCACGATAAATAATAAATAATAAAGAAAGAAGTTTGTGAGAAGTCTGTGTGAATATGATCAGCAAAAATACTGCATTCTTCTAGCATTATAAAGAAGAAGAGAGTGCGCTGTATTAAACAATTTTAAACATTGCAGCCTGATGAAAGTGCTATATTCATTCCGAACGCTAATTTTACCAGACCGAGCTGTTCCGTCTCTGAATTTCTTCTGAGCATGTGTGGCACTTTGTGCGTCGGAATTGGCCACACACGGTCGGAATTGACACGATCGGATTTTGTTAACGGAAAATTTTATAGCCTGCTCTCAAACTTTGTGTGTCGGAAAATCCGATGGAAAATGTCCGATGGAGCCCACACACGGCTCCGATCGCACATTTTCCGTCGGAAAATCCGACCGTGTGTATGGGGCATTAGTGTTTTATTTATTTGTTAATTTACTTATACTAAAATTAGCCTTTACAAAATGACTCTTACATTTGAAGGATAGTTAAAACTGTTTTTTTTTTTTTTTTTTATTATTTTTTTTATTTAAGAAAGAAGGAAATAACAATATTGCAAAATTACAGGCAAGTAAAAAATGGTACAATAAATGGTATATATCACATAACAAGGATATGATTGATATATGGGATGTATGAGATACAAAGATGCGTGTACATAATATGTCGTATACCCTCCGGCAAGAAAGGGGCCATTTCCTGCTTAACATAGGTAAACAAGTTTCTATATCCAACATCATTACCCAAGGTAATCAGGTTTTTTCGCTATTTTTCAATGATAGGATCGTCCTCCTTGCTATGGGACAGCCTGGACATTATTGTCCCGGCTATCTCACGACCATATAACGGTGTTGTACCATTAAAGATCAAAAACCTAACCATGAATAGATAACGGAGAAAACAAATAGGGAAAGTAGAAGAAGAAAGAGTGATGAAGGTGGAGGGAGGTAGAGGGAAAAGGTGGGGGAGTAGGGGGGTGTGGGGTTTCCTCAGGTCCGGACTCCTGTGTACAATATTCATCATCTAAAACATTTTACTTAGGCTTTGACATAATTTCCGCAAAGGCTGTTGTGTATTTAAAGGCAAACCAGCAGCACCATATTTTTGTTTCATAATCAGATTTGTTCCTGAGCGAGAGGGTAAGGTCTTCCATGTAATATGTGCGATCAACTTCCATTAGCCATTGGCGTAACGTGAGTATATTTTTTTGTTTCCATAGTCTGGGAATCAATGCTTTGGCAGCATTAAGAAGGTGAGGAGTTATGGATTTCTTATATGCTCCTACTGGCTTGCCTGTACAGTGTAACAGTACCACAAACGGGTCATTGGGGACCTCATCTCCTTGAATCACTTTAATCCAGTGAAGTATAGACAACCAAAACGGTCGTATCAGTGGACAAAACCACCAGATGTGGGCATGTGTTGCACATTCCCCACATCCCCGCCAGCACAAAGGAGAGACATGTGGAAAATATTTATGAAGAAGGGCTGGCGTGTAGTGCCATCTGGTTATCAGCTTGTAGTTCACTTCGGCAGTTTTAGTGGCTGAGGAGGTGATATGAGACATTATGAGAATATTGGATTTTTGTGTTGGGGACAGCTTTTTTTGAAGTTCCGTTTCCCAGTTGTGTAGGAAAGCCGGGTCTCCTGCAGGGGTTACCGTTTGCATTATTTGGTAGAAGTGGGAAACTGGTTTTTCTACTGGTTGTGACTCGGCTAAAGTTGACTCAATGGGTGTAAGGTCATTGATAGATCTAATGGGTTTAGGAAGAGATTGAATAAAGGCCGCAAGTTGTCTATATCTCCAGTGCTCCATAGGTGTAGCCATCGAACTTTGTAAGATTGTGTTCAGGGGCAAAGCTCCCCTCGAGGTAGTGACCTGGTGTAAATGGGTCAGCGTCCCCAGAGACCACGGGTGGGCCTTGAGGCCGAGGTTCCCCGGCGGGAAATAGTTGTGGCCGGTTAGTGACATAAGGGGCGAGTTGTATAGCCAGTTGTTTGTTGTACAGATAGAGTCCCATACCATAAGGGTGGAATGAGTAAGCGGAGAGGTCTTGGATGATAAGACTCTGAATTTCTGTGGTACCCATAGTTGTGTAAAGAGATCGGAGCCGCTTAGTTCTGTTTCTAGATCAACCCAAAGCTTGGTTTTTTTGTGGAATTTCCAATCTAAGATTCTAGTCAGTATGGTCGCCATGAAATATTTTTTAAAGTCTGGTAAGGCTAAGCCTCCTTCCCGTTTAGATCTATAGAGTATGGACCTTGTAATCCTGGGACGCTTTCTGTTCCATATGTATTTGCCAATTAGCGATTTTAATATTGTAAAGAAACCTACTGGTATTCCAAATGGGATCATTTGAAATAGAAATAGCAACCTGGGTAGTATATTCATCTTGATGACCCCTATCCTCCCCAACCAAGAATGTGCCATCTGAGTCCATTTCTGTAAGTCAGTTTTGATCACGTTTAATAGAGGCAAAAAGTTTGTGCGGAAGAGGGCGTCAGGATTCGGGGTTAGGTAGATGCCCAGATATTTCAGCTTGTGCGCCTGCCAGCTAAAGGGAAAGGAACTTTTCAGTTGGGAAGCGGTCTGTGAGGGAGTGGATATGTTTAGGATTTCTGATTTGGACATATTAATTTTAAAGTTGGAGATGCGACCGTATTTTTCAAGTTCTGACAGAAGGTTAGGGAGCGATATCAGGGGTTGCTGCACATAAAATAAGATATCATCCGCGTATGCGGCATATTTGTGTTCGGTTGGGCCTACGGTAATCCCATGTATAGATGGGTTATGTCTCACAGTGGACAGAAAGGGTTCAAGTGATAGGGCGAATAAAATAGGTGAGAGGGGACAGCCCTGACGAGTGCCATTATACAGGGTAAAGGGAGCACTAAGGGTGCCGTTCACTCTTAATTGAGCCGTAGGGAAACCATACAGAGCCTTTATTTGTGTCAGTAAGGGAGCCTTAATACCTAGATGGGTCAATGTAGCCATAAGGAAGTCCCAGTCCACCCTGTCAAACGCTTTTTCAGCATCTGTTGATAATAGGAGGGTGGACTGGGACGACCCCCTGGTGTGTGTTATTAAAGATATAGTACGAAGGGCATTATCCCTTGCTTCCCTTCCAGGGATGAACCCAGTCTGGTCAGGGGAGACCCACTGCGGTATCAGGGGAAGGAGTCTGTTCGCTATAGCTTTAGCATAGATTTTTACGTCGATGTTCAACAGTGAAATGGGACGATAACTGCCGCATATGCTAGGATCTTTGCCAGGTTTGGGGATAATAGTAATGTGCGCGTGGGTAGTTTCAGGCCTGAGGATCTCACCATCCGAAACCGCGTTAGCATAAGAAGTTAAATGCGGGAGTAGAGTATCCGCGAAGGTACGGTTGTATGCTACCGTGAAACCGTCCGGGCCCGGTGATTTACCATTTGCCATGGCTTTTAATGCTATGCGCAACTCCGCTATGGTGAGCTCTCCATCCAGGGCGTCTAGTACCTTGGGTGATAGTCTGGGGAGGTTAGCTTGGGCCAGATATTCTTTTATAAGTTTGGTTTTAGTATCACTGTCTGCTACTGAGTGTTGGACGCGGTATAAGTGTTGGTAGAATTCCCGAAACTCTTTAGCTATTGATGGTGTGTCATGTACCAGGTCATCTGTAGTGTTTTTGATTTTAGCTATGAAGGTGGCTGTTTTCTTTTGTTGAAGTGAGCGTGCCAATAGTCTACTAGGTTTATTACCCCATTCATAGAAACGTTGAGCCACAATACGGGCTTGTTGTTTTTGTTCAATATGAAAAAGAGACTTTAACTCTTCTCTTTTCAGAGTTAAGTTGTAAAATACCGCCTGCGATTGGTTCGCTTTATGAGATTGTTCGAGGTCCCTAATCTCCTCTAGTAGCTTGGATTGTTGGAACATCCGTTCCTTCTTTTTTCTAGACCCTAGTTCAATGAGTTTTTCTCTAATATGGGCCTTGTGTGCTTCCCAAATTATTCCTGATGAGCTTTCGGGGAGTTTGTTTTCAGCAAAGTAGAGGGATAATTTCTCACCTATTTGTTTTCTATCTATTTCCTCTTCTAGGAGATGTTCGTTAAGTTTCCAAATGGTAGATCTGTGTGGTATGGAGGGAATTTTAATGGTCAGTGTGATTGGGGCGTGGTCTGACAGAGGAGATGACTCGATATGCGTATTAGTAGCGAGAGAAAGATGGTGGTGATCGATTAGGAAAAAATCTATCCTGGAGTAGGTGTGGTGAACCTGCGAAAAATGGGTATAGTCCTTCGCACGCGGGTGCATGATTCTCCATATGTCAACCAGCTGGGATTCGTGCATTCGTTTGCGAATAAACCGTAAACGTTTATGAGGTATATTAGTCTTGCCTCTAGACGTGTCTATGGCAGGTTCTAGTGGGATGTTGAAATCTCCAGCTAGGAGGACACACCCGCGTGCGAAATCCCTGAGTTTATTGAGAGTGGAGGCAATAAAGCCTGCTTGATCTCGGTTAGGTGCGTATATAGTAGCAAGTGTACAAGTCATACTACCCAGGTTGCCTCTAATGAACAGAAAACGTCCGAGTGGATCACTTAACATGGATTCTAGTGTGAATGGGGTCCCCCTACGGAATCTGATGGCCACACCTTTAGCTTTATGTACATCCGATAGGCTGTAGTACCACATTGGGTACTGCTGCGAGGAGAGTTTTACCCGTGTGGAGTGAGTGAGGTGAGTCTCCTGCAAGAAAACAATGTCTCCCCGCAGGCGACCCAGCTCCCTGTATAAGTTGTGCCTCTTCCCTGGGGCGTATAGCCCTCGAACATTAAAAGAGATAAGATTTACCTTAGCCATGGAGACCAACAGGGGGAGCACACGTTCACTATATCCTGGGGAGCCAGACCTGAGGTGGGTACAAGAGGTTTGAGAAGGGGATGGGGAGGGTGGGGAGGGGTGAGAGAAAAGGGAAAGGTCAAAGGAATGAGAAGGAAAAAAGAACAAACAATATCCATTACTGGGTAGAAATTAGACCAGTTAGGGGGATGGTCAAAATGTGCACGCATTAAACTGCGGTGCGTGGTGGGACATACCAGCGGCAGGACGCCCCCATCCCCGTTGCCCAGGTATGAGCTAGGGAATAGGGTCGCCAGCCGGCATGGCGCCCCTTGAACAGGGAAGTGGGGTACTCCGTGCATATGCGCACGGTCACCAAAATTGGTGTGGGCGTCGTCTGGTTGCTCCGGCGCCAACACCAAGACTTCACAAGTTATTAATTACAAATATAAAAGGCACTTATGATGCGTCTAATCTGCATTGATCTTATCACTTACGATCAGATGTCTAGATGTCTGGGGCTTAGCAGGTATAACTTTGGGTTGTGAATATAATATCCTTATGACCAAAAAAGGAACATATAAAAGAAAGACAAAAAACGGGAACCAAGTAGACAAAATTATAGTCTAACATAAATATGTCGAGGCTAACGGCCTATTCAGTAATCATTCACAACTGTGTTGTTACCAGATTAATTAAGACCCATTAGGAGGCAGATGCATTTTTGCTCTGTCAGCAAAAACAAAAACAAGGGGCAAAGGGCACGGGCCATATAACTCACAGTCTTAACCCAGTTCGGTGGATCCTCCGGAGGTGGGAGAGCGATTTTTGCGCTCAACCTTTCGCCAACCTGATTCCGCTGTTGCAGGCAGAGTAGGGATGTGATCTTGCCATCCGGGGAGTTCTGGCGGGGAGATGTTGACATCCATGCAGAATTTATCTAGCTCTTCTGGAAATCGAAGAATCGCGGTTTTACCATCTCTGTTAGCAATCAGTGCGGCTGGGAACCCCCATCTGTATTTGATAGAGGCTGCTCGCAATTTCTCCGTCAAGGGGCGCAGGGCTCTACGCCGTTCCAGGGTTTCCCTAGCAAGATCTGGGAAAAATGATAACACGACACCATCAAAATCCAGTGATGCAGCATCTCTGGCTTTTTTCATGATGAGCTCTTTTTCCTCATAGTAGTGGATCCTGCAAATGACATCACGGGGGACATCTGAAGAGAGGTTCCGGGGGCGAAGGGCTCTGTGCACTCTGTCAATTTTCAAAGGGTAATCTGCAGCCTGGCCCAGTAGGCCGTTAAAATGCCCCGGACGGAGGGGAGAAGATCATCATCCCCAGTAGCCTCCGGCAGGCCTCTGATCCGAATATTATTCCTCCTGTTGCGATTTTCCTGGTCCTCAATTTTGTATAACGCCATTCTATGTGCTATAGTGAGTGCACGTGTTGAGGATTGTAAGTGTCTAATGGCCACCGCGTGGCGATCAAGGCGCTGCTCCGTCTCCTCCACTCTTTCTAAGACATGTGAGAGGTCAGCTCGGACTGCAGACACCTCCTTCTTAATGGCACGTTCCAGGCCTAATAACATGGAGGCAAGCTCCGCTTTAGTTGGCAGGTCGCTTACCAGTGCCTCTACTCCCGATCACCTGGAGGAGCCTTCCTCTCCCTCTGAGCCGGCCGAGGACACTGGAGAGCGGTGTCTGTGTTCAGGCCTGCGTCGGTGGGCGGAGCCTGTACCGGAGCTTGTGCCTCCTGGAGAGCGGCCTAGGCCGTCCATGTCTTCCGGATCGTCTGGTTCCGTGGCCAGGAATCGTTTAATCGATCCCACGGCAGATACTTTTTTAGGCAGGGTCTTCCCCGATCTCTTCCGCATCTTTTTAGGGCGAGTGGGAGCGATCGGAACAGGATAAGTGCTGAAAATAATGTGTCGGCGCCGGAGCACGAGAGAGACGCATCCTCACTGCTGCATAGCCAAACCACGCCCCCAGTTAAAACTGTTAAGCATAAGCAAAAGATTTAAACACTTCACTGGGATTTTTTGTGATGTAACTGACCAAATATGGTGAAGTCCAAATACGGTCAATGATGCCATCCGGAAACCCCTGAATTTTGAGCATCCATAAGCACTTATGTACTTGAACATGAACATTTTTACAAGGGAAGCTTTCTAATCCTATTTAACCCTGAATAGTGCATTCACACCATACATAACAAAAATGTAAATATGGAAGAATATTATAACAATAGGTATGCATACAGTATATGGCTTCATATATTAGATTACTGTTTTTATTACAAGATCACATATCCCTATCAAACACTGCCAAATGGGAAATATTAGACACATTCATTTACACAATTACTGTAAAGCTTGCACAGTAAAGTTAGAATGATTGAATATTAAAGCATGCCATATTTTATTTATTTCTTTATTATTGTTTCTCAGAATTCCCATGAAAATAGTTTAAACACTGAGCAAAAAGAGTGATTGAAATTGTCCATCTGGAGCCATCTGGTCACTAGAATTGGCAAGAATGTAAAAATTCCCCGCTGGCATGAACACAGATATTCACCATGTTGCCTGGAGTGTTTGCTTGTAAGCATTACATTCCCCATTAGGCAATACTCTTTGAGACTGCTACTAACTAGATTCCCCAAACTAGCACAAACATATAAGTATGTTACAGAAATGCCATTTAATATCAGGTGATTAATGTCAGCACAGATATTCCTGGAAAGGGTTATGGAACATGAATTATTTAGATAAAATGTGTGATGACCTATTATGGTGAAAACAGGATTCCTAATAATCTAACTCTTTTTATATATAAATCTGAGATGTGTTCAAATTTTTAAATCAATGTATTACTTTATTCATCTGCCTGTTTTCAGTGTTTTTTTACATTGGTTTAATTAGTATTACTCTGTTACAGCAATGAGAGTAATATGTAAATATTAACATATATTTTTAAAAAATATGCAATATCACTTTATGTTGTAAATTAGGTGGATATTTTAAAATTGCCAAACTTAAAAAAATACAAAGTTAGCATATTAGTTTTAATTTAACAATTATTGGACCATCTTTGAATATTATTAAAAAAAAAATTGAAAAACAGAAATTGTTGACTGTTATTTAAAAAAAAAAACGAAAATGGAAAATTACTTATGAGTAACACCATTTTTTATGTGACAGGAAATATGTTGCCGAACCAGAAAAAAAGTGTGTTTTTTTTCCTGGGGGGACTTTTGACATACAGTAGAAAATATACGTCTGTGCACAATCAAAAATGACTGTGGTAGAATAAGCATCACAACAGCTCCTTTTGCATCATTATTCTCCCCTATAGTGGGAACACCAAGCATCTACACAGTGCATGTATGGGTCCAAGAAGACAGCTACTGCACTTAAGAGTGAGCCCATAAACTATTTAAAAGTTTAAAAAAACACCTTGCCCTTGAGCAAATACCAGAAAGTGCTTGTTGCTTCCTTCATTCCCCATAAAATCCTTCTATGTGTTTTCCTCTGCTTGTAGGTTTACTTTAACCACTTGCCGACCCACCACAGTACATATACTTCCCTGTGATTTGACACCGTGGGAGTTTGTGAGCAGATGCCGGCCAATAATCGCTTTGTTTCCTTTTTAAAGGACCATGTAACACGTTGAGTGCACAAATGTGGAAGCAACTAATTTTGTGACTGAAGCCAGTTAGTTGAAACAGAGCTAGTTTCTGAATTTCAATGCAAAAAATGTGAATCATTATGCATCGTTACATTGTAACATGTATGGTAATGATGAATAAAGACACTGTTCCATCCAGTTCAGTGTGTGTGTGTATTTAATTGACTACCATTTTCTATACCCCTGTATATCGTGTTAGATAAGAAACAATGGCCTATTGGTTAAAATGTATTGGGGGCGAAGCTTGTGCTGATGTGATTACACTAGCTGGAGCTAGCAGTAGGGGTGGTTGTGTTTACATGGGATTTATCCTTGTACTTATGTAAGTAGATGCACAAGTACAGTAATTATTACAATAAATCTGCAGGTTGACTATGGAATGCTTGCTTATCTCTTACACGGCTTAATGTACATGGCAAACAGTGAATCCCTGCTGATATACTCTGGAGTTCCTGAAGTTCCATTGAAAAACCTGTTGCTGTGATATCCCATATGCTACCAAGGCTGTAGATGGATGATTACTGATGACATGCTGTTATAAGACCACCTATAACTTGGGGTCTTAGCGCTTGGTAAGAGACTGCAATTGGTGTTGGTGTTGAATTCACAAGGCTGCATATTGTCATTTACAAGTGAAAACATATGACAAGATTTGCAATGGTGGTGAAACCCTCCTACACATAACTACTTATTTTATTTGGACATTTGCATATAGGTGGTGGACTTCCATCAGGATCTATGTTTATTGATTTATTCATTGGTATTTTTTATTTTGTATGTCGCTTTGGAACAGTGGTTTCACCCTCTAAATTTTCATTTTTTTTTCAGTTGCATTTGGATTCATGATGTTGATACATAGAACTAGTAGTGCCCTAGGGCACATACCAAAACCCCTCACGGATTTGACAAGGGACAGACCACTAGTTAAAAAAGTACAAAATATTTTATTAGGAAATATATAATAAGCATGAATAATCACATAAAAAGAGTATACAAATGACAGGAAATAAAAACACTCAGTAAGGTACCCAACATGCAGATCCTGGATGATAGACGGTAGTTGCCCAAAGGAACAATGTTGGTGGGGCAAACCACAGTTCATTTCAGGCATAGATGCCTTACATGTTTCAGACCTCAAAAGGGTTCATCTTCAGAGGTATATTAAAGTCAGTTGGGTATCACATTCTATAAAGTAATGGTGTATAATTAATACTGTAATACTATATCAAAACCACATTTCTTTTTAGTAATTACATTTCAATATATGGTTGCTCCAGAAAAATTGGGAAGGTATGTAAGATGCATACTTACAAAGTTGCACACACAACCACTGCTGTTACAAAAAATAAAGGCAAAGTTTTTAATTTTTAAACAGACATGATACAAGCTCTTCTATTATGTTTTTTGCAGGACTCACCTTTCGACCTCAGTGTATCCTCAGAAACACTCTATTACTACGCCCTCTACTGGCCTCCTCCTTCCCTCTTTTTGGAAGGCCAAGGGAGGATCCTACTCCCCCCCCCCACTATTGCCTGAACAAATCTTGTATTTCATCTCTCATTTGAGTATGATAAAATAATTCCTCAGGAATACCGAAATTGAAAACTAGTACACTCTTTTGGAATCTTTTGGAATCCTTATGGTAGACAGACCGTGTCCCCTGTTTGTTGCTTTTAATTTGAAACACATGGAATGCCAAATGAACGATATACTATAACAATGTAAGTGTAAAGAACATGGAGACAAAAATCTCTTTACATCTATATAATTGCTGAATACTGTTACTGATTTTTGCTTGTTTTTCTTTTTTTCTTTCTATATACCGTTTTAGAATATAAATGCCTTTTGCTCACACCCATCTTGAGGAAGGAGATACACACTCCGAAACGCGCCGGGTGCAAGAGCATTCCTCAATTGTGTATAAAATGTTTGTCATGCGTTCCATGTAACTTCTATTACACTACTACTGTGTTTTTAATGTTTGAATTGAATAAACTATATTTATATTATCACATTTTTAACCTTTTTTACGTGCCTTAAAAGTCCACCATTAGGGGGCTCTTTTCTTTGTTTAGCTTATATCTTTTCATGTGAAAACACTGAAGAAATTACACTTTGCTACAATGTAAAGTAGTGAGTGTACAGCTTGTATAATGATGTAAATTTGCTGTCAAAATAACTCAACACACAGCCATTAATGTCTAACCTGCTGGCAGCAAAAGTGAGTACACCCCTAAGTGACGTTGTCAAAATTGGGCCCAAAGTTTCAATATTTTGTTCGGCCACCATTATTTTCCAGCACTGCCTTAACCCTCTTGGGCATGGAGTTCACCAGAGCTTCACAGGTTGCCATAAGAGTGTTCTTCCACTCCTCCATGACAACATTACGGAGCTGGTGGATGTTAGTGCTCCTCCACCTTCTGTTTTGAGGATGCCCCACAGATGCTCAATAGGGTTTAGGTCTGGAGACATGCTTAGCCAGTCCATCACCTTTGGTGTGTTTGGGGTCGTTATCATGTTGCAATACTGACCTGCGGGCCAGTCTTCGAAGGGAAGGGATCATGCTCTGCTTCACATTGGCATTCATGGTTCCCTTAATGAACTGTAGCTCCCCAGTGCCAGCAGCACTCATGTAGCATTAGACCATGACACTCCCACCACCATGATTGACTGTAGGCAATCCACACTTGTCTTTGTACTCCTCACCTGGTTGCCACCACACACTCTTAACACCATCTGAACCAAATAAGTTTATCTTGGTCTCATCAGATCAAAGGAGATGGTTCCAGTAATCCATGTCCTTAGTCTGCTTGTCTTCAGCAAATTGTTTGCGGGCTTTCTTGTGCATCATCTTTAGAAGAGGCTTCCTTCTGGGACGACAGCCATGCAGACCAATTTGATGCAGTGTGCGGCATGTGATCTGAGCACTGACAGGCTGACCCCTCACCCCTTCAACCTCTGCAGCAATGCTGCCATCACTCATATGTTTATTTCCCAAAGACAACCTCTGGATATGAAGCTGAACATGTGCACTCAACTTCTTCAACTTCAGGCCTGTTCTGAGTGGTACCTGTTCTGTTAAACCGCTGTATGGTCTTGGCCACCGTGCTGCAGCTCAGTTACAGGGTCTTGGCAATCTTCTTATAGCCTAGGCCATCTTTATGTAGAGCAACCATTCTTTTTTTTCAGATCCTCATAGAGTCCTTTCCCATGAGGTGCCATGTTGAACTTCCAGTGACCAGTATAAGAGAGAGAGAGCAATAACACCAAATTTAACACACCTGTTCCCCATTCACACCTGAAACCTTGCAACACTAATGAGTCACATGACACCGGGGAGGAAAAATGGCTAATTGGGGCCAATTTGGACATTTTCACTTGGGGGTATACTCACTTTTGTTGCCAGTGGTTTAGACATTGATGGCTGTGTGTTGAGTTATTTTGAGGGGACAGCACATTTACAAGCTGTACACTCACTACTTTACATTGTAGCAAAGTGTCATTTCTTCAGTGTTGTCACATGAAAAGATATAATGAAACATTTACAAAAATGTGAGGGGTGAACTCACTTTTGTGAAATACTGTACATACAGAGAGACATGTTCATTACAGATGAAAGGGCATTTCAAAATATAATCAAACATATTATGGAAAGTGGATTAAGTGACCCTCCTATGAATTGTAACAGATTTACAAAGATTATTTCACTGATTAATCTCACCAAGCATTGTCATATTTTGGAATAGCTATAAGTTCAATTCACAAACCCCTGATTTGAAGCCTGGCAAGTAGGGTAAAAAATGAAATGTCTCATTAAGGCCTGGTGGTTTGGTGGCCTGCAAGAAAAAAATCCACTTTAATTTATTTTGTAATAATGATTTGTTGAAATCACCCCCACGGGGGTCTATATAGATGTGTTCTGATGACATGAATTTAACTTTGGGGGTGGCTTCACCATGGACCAGAGAACTATGTCTCCCAAAGGGGAGATTGGGATCTTTTTTGGTGATACTTGTAAGATGTTGATAAATGCGACGCTATAACTCTAGTTTTGTCTTTCCGACATAGTAACAGCCGCACTCACAAGACATGAGATAAACAATGCCAGGCGTGCGGCAGGTAACGTAGTGTCTGGCTTTAAATTTGTCACCATTGGGTAGTGTAATCTGTCTGTGAGTATCCATATATTTACAGTATCCACAGTGGCCACATGGGAAAGTTCCTGTGGTTTTGGAGGCATTTTCTTTCATTGTTTTCAATTCACTGTGGACAAGTTTGTCACGCAGTGAAGGGGCCCTTCTATACATGATTAGGGGACGATCTGGAAGAAAAGGAGCCAGTTTGGGATCCATACTTAACCACTTAAGGACCGAGCCTCTTTTTGAGATGTGATGTTTACAAGTTAAAAACAGTTTTTTTTGCTAGAAAATTACTTAGAACCCTCAAACATTATACATTTTTTCTAACACCCTAGAGAATAAAATGGCGGTCGTTGCAATACTTTCTGTCACATTGGTCTACAAGCGCACTTTTTTGGAAAAAATACACTTTTTTGAATTAAAAAATAAATCAAGAGTAAAGTTAGCCCAATTTTTTTTATATCGTGAAAGTTAATGTTATGCCGAGTAAATTGATACCCAACATGTCACGCTTCAAAATTGCGCCCGCTCGCGGAATGGCGACAAACTTTTACCCTTAAAAATCTTCATAGGCGACGTTTAAAAAATTTTACAGGTTGAATGTTTTGAGTTACAGAAGAGGTCTAGGGCTAGAATTATTGCTCTCGCTCTACCGATCGTGGTGATATCTCACATGTGTGGTTTGAACACCATTTTCATATGCGGGCGCTACTCACGTATGCTCTGGCTTCCGTGCGCAAGCTCGGCAGAACGCATCGCGTTTCAAGTTGTTTTTATTATTTATTTTACCTTTTATTTTTACACTGTTTTTTTTTTTTTTTTTAAAGTTTCACATTTATTCCTATTACAAGGAATGTAAACATCCCTTGTAATAGAAAAAAAAGCATGACTGGACCTCTTAAATATGAGATCTGGGGTCAAAAAGACCTCAGATCTCATATTTACACTAAAATGCAATTTAAAAAAAAATTGTCATTTACAAATAAAAAAAAAACAAAAAAAAAAAAACGTCCCTTTAAGAGCTATGGGCGGAAGTGACTTTTTGACGTCGCTTCTGCCCTGCAATGTTATGGAGACAGGTGGGGGCCATCTTCCCCTCACTCATCTCCATAGCCAGCAAGGGGTACCATCCGATCGCCTCCGCCGCTGCTGATAGCTCCGGTAAGTGGCGGAGGGCCTCTCTCCCGCCGTCGATAAAAGTAATCTTGCGGCAAATCCAAGACCACTCTTATCTGACAGCAGACCGCCGGCCGAATAAGAGGATATCGGGGTTATGGCAGCTAGCTGCTGCCATACAACGATAGTCCTCTTCAAACTTAGGACATATATCGGCGTGTGGCGGTTCGTAATTGTTAAAAGAGATACCAGTATTTGGCAAAAATTTGTTTAAGCAGTTTGTGTTGTTGGCAATATTTTATTACCATTCTAATGGGCATTTTTTCTTCCCTTTCTCTTTTATGTGGAAAGAGTAGTTTATTACGTGATTTGTTTTTTGCTTTAATATAAGCCCTTCTAAGGGTCTTATTGGAGTATCCTCTTTCGCGTAACCGAATTCTCAGTATTTTAGCCTCTTTCTCAAAAAGAACTTTGTCAGAATAGTTGCACCTAGCATGTATATATTGTCCATAAGGGATGGATACCTTAAGTGGTACTGGGTGAAAGATAGATGCTTCAAGAATTGTATTACCCGCTGTGGACATACACACACAAATTCCAATTCCTCCAAATCCATTTTTCATGATGTTGATACGCATATCACATTCATTTTTAATAATAATATGATCCTTTGCATTGAGATACATATAACTAAGATACATTTAATTTAGTAGCACAGCAAAACATTTGTATTCCTTTTAATTTTGGTTCAGCACTGGTATTATGTGTTGTTTGTGAGTGCTACTGAGGGAGTTTTGATTTTGATTTTTGTTTTTTGTTTTTTGATGCTGAGCACCAAGGGCAGTTTTTCTCTCATTTAATAAACTGTATGTAGCCTTAACCTATATACAGTATACAGTGCTATGTTCCAGCAGCTGGACGAGAACTTCCCGTCCCACTCCCAGACAAAAATAGAGTCAGGCTAGGTTCTGTCAAGCCATTCACAAGAATGGAATACAAAACTTCAGCTGATTGGAGGAAGATTTGTATTCATTCATGGAATGCAAAGTTCCCTCTGAATGACTAAGCAGTGCTCAGCCCGACTTAATTTCATCTTGCTGCCGGAACACAGCACTGTATACTGTATGTAGCTGAGTTTACATACAGTTTATACAGTGCTCACAGCTGGTGCAATTGTCAATAAAGTGAATGGTTTGTTTTGACCAGCCTAAGGTTATTAAAGCTAAATAAAACCATTTCACAGCTTTAAATTGCTGGCACATGACATTCATTGTCAGCTTCTTTAAAAGAAAAAGTACACAACCCACCCCCCCACCTAAGGTTCCCCGAAAATAATCCTTTTCAAATGTTAGTGATTCTGCAGCACTATCTGTACATCACAGAGATTTGCCCCTTTTCAGGCAAAATTAGGGCACCCCTGGGTATGATATTTAAAAGAAATTGAACATTTTTAACATTGAACATTTTTAATGTTTCACTTTAGGCATACTAAAGAAAAATCACTGCTCTTTGCCAAATGGATTTTTTCAAATTTTTTTTACATTGCTACATGTTCCCAAGGGCAATGCTTTTTGGCACCCTGTTGCTCATTAGCCCAGAAAAATTGGCATTTTTAATTTGACAGATTACACTCCCGTTGATTTCAGTGGTTTTCTGGTTTAGCATCCGAACTTCCTTGAAGCTTGCATAACCCTGCTTGAACCGAAGCCAGGGCAATTCAGCTCATCACTTAATACACTATCATCAATGCCAAAATGCCTTAGTTTGTAATTCAAGCATTTATGGGGTACTGTATCAAATGCCTTAGTGAAATCTAGATACACTACACCCACAGGCTTATCTCAATCCAAATTATAGCCCATCTTCTCATAGAATGTTAAAAGTTTTATCTGGCAAGAACAGTGTTTAATAGATTCTTGTTGGTTTCTACTAATGGTATCTATGTATCCAAACCTTTGAAATTTTTCATTTGTAAATAATTTGGGAAACTGCAGATTTTTCTAGGTAAACATTTTGGACTACGGTAAGTTTGGCAGATCAGTGACATTATTAACTATAAAATGTGGAAAGGTGCTAACAAGGATGGGGTGATACACTACTATGTACAACTTTTTTTTTTTCACAATAGATATTAGATGACATAGAAAGCATTTTTAGCTTTATTTATGCAGAACATCAAGTTTGGGAAAGTTTTCTGGTCTTTTAATGTCTTTATCACACATTCATTGCATGTACATCCATTAGAGTCAGATACAAATAATGAATAAAGTTTAGGCCATTTTGTATTTAATGTTTCTAATTAGCATTCAGACATTCATTCTTATGAGACACAGTCGTTATGAATAGCAAAATTGATCTAATTGTAACCTTACTAAAATGTAGCAGTTCGAATAATAATATAATCACTAACGTATTTAGTCTGAATTAGTTTATTCTGCCACTGGATATAAATCATTATTTTGATATGCTAAAGGTTTAAAATGTTCAAAATCTCAAAGATCCATACAAAAAGGATATTCCTGGTATGATAATATGCAGACTGACACACGGATATAAAAAGCATATCAATTTAAATTCAATACATAAAACAGGGCTCTTTTACATTTGTAAATACTGTATATGAGTTAAGACCATATGCAGATCCATTATACCATCCTTATTATATATATCACATAGAATCTTGCATATGCAGATTTTTATCCAATGCCTTTTATGTAGCTAAGGATGCATATGCAGTTTAGGTGATAGAAATAATCTTGTAAAGAAACATACATACCTTGTATATTACATGCATATACAGTATATGTCATATCATCGCTATGTTTATTGAGAGCATCACATTAAAGACCTCATATTGAGGATCATGCTGGTTATGGTTGTATCTAAATCCTTTAAAATTTTGTGCAAAATGTCACAGAAACCCCCTTAAAATAGTAAGAAGTCTGATGCCGTGTACACACGGGCGGACTTTTCGACCGGACTGGTCCGGCAGACTTTCCGGGGGACTTTCGACGGACTTTTGACGGACTTCCGACTGACTTTTTAACGAACGGACTTGCCTACACACGATCACACCAAAGTCCAACGGATTCGTATGTGATGACGTACTGTTAGGTACCTGGTAGGAGAGCCTGACTGTAGGAGAAGACCTCTCATACAACGCTGGTTCAGGAGCCACTGGAATGGGAACAGTGGTCTCCTGAGCGCAGTGGGGTAGGAGTGCCTGTTGGAGTGTAGTCTCTGATGTGGAAGTAGAGATCCCTCCTGGGATGGCAGGACTGCAGGTGAGAGGAGACTGGAACAGCAGCAGCTGGTACACTGGATTGCAGGTGAGAGGAGACTGGAACAGCAGCAGCTGACACTCTGGACTGCAGGTGAGAGGAGACTGGAACAGCAGCAGCTGACACTCTGGACTGCAGGTAAGAGGAGACTGGAACAGCAGCAGGCCAACACACTGGAGGTGAGAGAACCACTAGGCTGAAGCTGAAGGTGCAACAGCAAGTAGGTTAGGCAGGCACAAGCAGAGTCAACGGTCCGGGTCGGCAGGTAACTGGCACAGATAATCACAGCAGGCAAGGCAGAGTCGGTGAGGCAGGCAGAAGTTGGCAACGGTAGCAGTATCAATAGTAGAGAGGTCAGGCAAGCCGGGTCGGGACAGGAGCAGGTCGGATGGTCAAACAAGCCGGGTCAATCAGGTAGTAAGCAATCAGGATACAGGTTACAAGCAGAGTCACAGAGCTGAGACGAAGCAGCAATGTTCCCATGGAACAGGGGAACTTTTATATGCTAATTGGCGCCAAACCGGCGCTAACGCGAACGCGCGCGCGCCCGTGCACGCGCATGCACCCTGATGCACGGCTACAGTGGCAGCTTGGCGCTGTGTCTGCACACGGGTGCGCCGGCGCCTAGGCGCATGCAAGCGCCCTGCTCTGGTGCTGGTGGATCCCTGACATTGCCCCCCCCAAGGGGCAGCCTCCGGATGCCCAACAACCTCTTATTCTCAGGGTGAGTAGAGAAATAGGCACGTACTAAACGCCTAGCATGCACATTACTGTCCGGTTCCCACGAGTTACTTTCTGGGCCGTAGCCCTTCCACTTGATTAAGAATTGGTTTTGCCCTTGCCTTCTTCTACAATCAAGGATAGCCTCAACCTCAAATTCCTCGCTGCCATTAACTACCACAGGTTCAGGAGGTCTTGTCCCTCTAGCAGGAAAGGGATCAGGTACAGCAGGTTTGAGCAGAGATACATGGAAAACTGGATGAATTTTCAATGAATCAGGTAAAGTCAGTTCATAAGACACTTCATTGATCTTTCTTCTAACTGGAAAGGGTCCCATGAATCTGGGTGCCAATTTCTTAGAAGGACATGCTAATTTGATATTAATGGTAGAAAGCCATACCTGATCTCCAATTTGTAAGTTCAGTTCCCCCCTTCTTTTCCGGTCGAAGGTTTTCTTACCATCTGCCTGGGCCTTGGACACTGTTTCCTGCAACAACCGGCTGTTGTGACTGAGGAACTCCACTGTATTTTGTACTGCTGGGACCGAAGACTCTGAAAGGAAATCAGGTAAAAAGGTTAGGTGAAAGCCATAATTGGCGAAGAAGGGAGACTGACCGGTGGCAGAATGTTTGGCATTATTGTAAGCAAATTCCGCTAAGGGTAGTAGGGATACCCAATCATCTTGTGTGAATGATGTGAAACATCTGATGTATTGTTCCAAGGTCTGATTAGTCCTCTCTGTCTGACTGTTTGTTTGAGGGTGATAGGCCGAGGACAAGGCTAATTCAATTTTTAGGGTTTCACACAGGGATCTCCAGAAACGTGAGGTGAATTGAACCCCTCTATCCGAAACTATGTTTACAGGTACTCCATGAAGCCTGATGATTTCCTTGACAAATATGCGAGCAGTTTCGGTGGCAGACGGGGTTCCCCTTAAAGGTAGAAAATGAGCCATTTTGGTTAGACGGTCCAATACCCTGCGGACATGTTCCTGGTGCAACTCACGGGATTCTGAAAAAATCAAAATATCGTCCAAGTATGCGATTACAAACACATCTAGAAAGTCCCTGAGGACATCGTTAATCAGGTGTTGAAAGGTTGCGGGGGCGTTGCAGAGTGCAAAGGGCATGACTAGGTATTCATAATGCCCGAATCGAGTTCGGAATGCTGTTTTCCATTCATGCCCAGCCCGGATACGGATCAGATTATATGCCCCTCTCAGGTCAAGTTTAGTGAAAATAACGGCAGTCCTTAATTTTTGAAAGAGTTCAGGTATCAAGGGTAGAGGATACCGATTTTTAACCGTGATCTTGTTTAATTCACGATAATCTATACATGGACGGAGAGACTTGTCCTTCTTGGTGACAAAAAATATTCCGGCACCAGCTGGAGAGGTAGAGTGGCGTATAAAACCCTTGGCCAGGTTCTCATCCATATATGTCTTTAGTACCTCCTGTTCTTTCTCTGATAGTGGAAAAATGCGTCCGAATGGTATTTCGGATCCCGGCAGTAATTCAATGGGGCAATCGTAGGGGCGATGAGGTGGAAGAGAGTCTGCCCCTTTTTTGCTGAAAACATCAATGAATTCATGATATTGTCTAGGTATGACCTGATAAAGCTTCTGGTAGGAGTCCAAACAAAGTAGGGTGGATGGAGAATCCGAATCTTTCTTAGAACAGTGTGCATGACAGTAAGAAGATGAGAAATTCACCTCTCCAGATGTCCAATGAATGTATGGATTGTGGGCCTGCAGCCAGGGAATCCCCAGGATGATGGGAAACATGGGAGAGGAGATGACATCAAGAACCAGCAGTTCCTTGTGTTGGGAGGAAGTAGAAGCAGGCAGAGGCAGGGTTTCCTGGGTTACTTGTCCCGATCTGATGCGGGATCTGTCAGCTAGGAATACAGCAAGTCCATGGGTCTTGGTTCATAGTGGAATGTTATGCTGGCTGGCAAAGTTTGAATCAATAAAGCAACTGCATGCTCCAGAATCAATGATGGCGTTGACCGTTATTGTCTCTTCTTGCAGCTGTAAAGACAGAGGAATGGCAATGTGGGTAGAGTTCGCAGACAGAGCAGAGAGACTGGTAAACACGACAGACGGGCACTTACTTATCTTGACAGGACAGTTCAGTACATAGTGTCCAGTCCCACCGCAGTAGAGGCACAGATTGAGTTGTCGACGTCGGGCCCGTTCTTCAGGCGATAAGGCAGGTCGCATCAGGCCCAATTGCATCGGTTCCCCAGGGTCAGATAAGACATTAGCTGGATTTGAACTGGATGGAGGTACATAGCGTGTTGCTGGAAGTGGTGCTCTGGTTGTCATCCAAACCGGGCGGGATTGAAGAGCAGATCGTTCAGAACGGCGTTCCCGGATACGCCAGTCGATTTGAATAGTCAAGTTAATCAAGGCCTCAAGAGTATTTGGTACACCCACTCGGGCAAGTTCATCTTTTAATCCCTCAGATAGGCCCAAGCGGAACTGGTGACGCAGGGCCGCATCATTCCACTGAGTGTCCGCACTCCAACGTCTAAAGTCCATGATATAGTCTTCCGCAGGTCTGCGGCCTTGCTGGAGTGTGAACAGAGCGGATTCAGCTGTAGCAGTTTGTTGGGGGTCTTCATAAATCTGTGCCATGGCCTCGAAGAAGGAAGATAAAGACTGGGTCAGTGCTGAGTCCCCCTCAAGTAGCCGATGAGCCCAGGTCTGAGGTTCCCCTTGTAGGAGGGAGATCACGAATCCCACCTTGGTGGCCTCCAATGAGAAAGTTCGGGGCTGTAAAGCGAAAAAGAGCTTGCAGGCGTTGCGAAAGGCCCAGAACTTGGCCCTGTCTCCAGAGAATCTGTCAGGAGTGGGAACCTTTGGTTCAGGTGGGAGCATTACTACAGAAGGACCAGGAGCCGTCTGCACCGGGGTTGCGGCTGAGGAGGAGGCCTGGAGGTTAGGCCCTGCAAGATTCTGAACTTGTCCTTCCAATCTATTGTAGTTATCCTGGAGGGATTGTACAGCTTGGGTGAGGGCCGCAAGGTGGGTGCATATTTCTTTTAATGGAGAGGAATCTCCTGCAGGCTCAGTCATGGCTGCTTCGTACTGTTAGGTACCTGGTAGGAGAGCCTGACTGTAGGAGAAGACCTCTCATACAACGCTGGTTCAGGAGCCACTGGAATGGGAACAGTGGTCTCCTGAGCGCAGTGGGGTAGGAGTGCCTGTTGGAGTGTAGTCTCTGATGTGGAAGTAGAGATCCCTCCTGGGATGGCAGGACTGCAGGTGAGAGGAGACTGGAACAGCAGCAGCTGGTACACTGGATTGCAGGTGAGAGGAGACTGGAACAGCAGCAGCTGACACTCTGGACTGCAGGTGAGAGGAGACTGGAACAGCAGCAGCTGACACTCTGGACTGCAGGTAAGAGGAGACTGGAACAGCAGCAGGCCAACACACTGGAGGTGAGAGAACCACTAGGCTGAAGCTGAAGGTGCAACAGCAAGTAGGTTAGGCAGGCACAAGCAGAGTCAACGGTCCGGGTCGGCAGGTAACTGGCACAGATAATCACAGCAGGCAAGGCAGAGTCGGTGAGGCAGGCAGAAGTTGGCAACGGTAGCAGTATCAATAGTAGAGAGGTCGGGCAAGCCGGGTCGGGACAGGAGCAGGTCGGATGGTCAAACAAGCCGGGTCAATCAGGTAGTAAGCAATCAGGATACAGGTTACAAGCAGAGTCACAGAGCTGAGACGAAGCAGCAATGTTCCCATGGAACAGGGGAACTTTTATATGCTAATTGGCGCCAAACCGGCGCTAACGCGAACGCGCGCGTGCCCCCGCGTCGTGCACCCGCGCGCCCGAGCGCCGCGCTGAAGCACGGCTACAGTGGCAGCTTGGCGCTGTGTCTGCACAGGGGTGCGCCGGCGCCCAGGCGCATGCAAGCGCCCTGCTCTGGTGCTGGTGGATCCCTGACACGTACACCGGACTAAAATAAGGAAGTTGATAGCCAGTAGCCAATAGCTGCCCTAGCATCGTTTTTTGTCCGTCGGACTAGCGTACAGACGAGCGGATTTCTGGGTCCGGCGGAGTTACGACGTAAAGATTTGAAGCATGTTCCAAATCTAAAGTCTGTCAGATTTTCGACTGCAAAAGTCCGCTGAAGGTCCGATGAAGCCCACACACGATCGGATTGTCCGCCGGACTCGGTCCGTCGGAACAGTCCAGTAGAAAAAGTCCGCTCATGTGTACGCTGCATGAGAAATGCTATAAGACAGAATTATGGACCTAACACCTCCATGAAAAAATGTGAAATGGTTTCAAGTTGGAATGAACACAAGTTCCTCCTTCTGCCTTCAAACCCAGTGCTTGATTCCTTTAACCCTTAGTTGCTTTAATGCTTTTTGCACATTTTTAAAAAATAATTTAAGGCCAGAAAATGAGTTAAAATTCCCAAACGTGATATATTTTCTGAAAGCAGACACCCTGGAGAATAAAATAGTGGTAGTTCCAATTTTTTATGTGATACAATATTTCCTCAAAGGTTCATCAAGCGCAGGTTTTCAGTAAAAAATAAATTCAAATGCAACATATTACCCAGTTCTGAGGTTGCAGTAAAGGTTGAGCAAATACATACCCAACATGTCAAGCTTTAAAATTGAATGTGTCTGCAGAACAAAGACAAACTTTGGTACCCCTCTATTTTTCACAGGTGATGCTTTTTAAGGCCTCCACAGGTCATTACTTTAGAGTTTACTCTGAATATTGGCCCTAGAATTATTGTTTTCACTCCGTAGTGCACGGTGATAAGTAAGATGTGTAGCACCAGCAAAGTTTTTGGTGTGCACAGTAATATGTAGCATGTTAGAAGATAGAGTTGATATGATGGACTTTAACGGTACCAGTAAGGGACATATAAACAAAATTAATACTTAATGTCTTTATTATAAAAAAGGTAAAGATAATTTTTTTACAAGCATAAATCATTGAATACATCAAAAATCTCTGTTTATACATATGTCAAAAGGTCGACGTCTTTCACATTCTTGCTTCTACAGCACCTTATATTATTGACTTATAACAGAGATTCTGTTCAAAAACAGTGAAAACATGTAAGCATTGTTTACGTTTGGATTACATAGGAGCATCACAGAATTATTCCAAAAGATCATCCCATAAGATGAAACAATAGCATATACGGGGACTCACATCTAGGTAGAACCCGCAAAAAAATGACGTGCCAGGTGTCATCAGAGAATGATCCAACAACCAATGTGACACAGAATTAATCCCTATAGATAAAACATCAAGAGATCATATAATTTAGCATGAAAATGCCATTCGGTGTGAAGTCAATAAATAAAATATATGTTTGTCCTAGTACTGAAATACTCACAAAGGATAGAGACTTAGTGGAGAAAGGGAAGGGGAGGGGGTATGGACATCAGCCAAACGGTACATCAACAGGGACCCTGTAGTTCCTTCAACGTTAGATACCTAAGAGATTTCCAAATGTGTAGTCAATACTCCAAATAATAAGGATAGGGTTAGTACCCCCACTAAAATATGGAGACAGACACCAAAGGGTGTCTATAAAGATATAACTTGAGGGTGCTGTTGAACATGGAGTTTCTCACTCACTTGTAAAGGCTGAGTAAACATTTTCACTATAAATAATAAACAAAAAATTATATATAAATATAATGAAAGTAACTCCATTCACATTAAATAAATGCAAAGAGAGGTAAGGATAAAAATAGAAAATTTGCTCAAAACTGAATATATATATATTACCTATATCTCCCATCGGCAAAAAATGACACGTTCACTCAGTCCTCACCTTGCAGACTGAATATAAGCGCCAAAACGGCCTCCTAATTAATATAGTGTGCAGGTGGGAGACTGGGAATGTCCTGGGGTGGGTCTGGATAACGACTAGTGATACACTGGGCCGTTTGCACTCCCACGCCAAGTCAGATTCGGGCCGAAGAACGAAATTGAAACACTGCACATGTACACTAGTGCTGTGGCGAGTGTCACACCTCTGCATAGCACACGTCCATACTTTGTCCTAGACTGGACTGGGACACAAAAACGTCAGGTACCCGGTTCTACCCCCCAAAGAAAACACACCAAAGTGCCTGACATGAGTGGAAATCCCCGGTTTCCTACCACCTCAAGCCCACCACCTTGGTCGGGCAAAGGGACTGTATGACAGCAATATTACCCCCAGATTGACGCCATACCGGGGTCCCACAAATCAGGGCCTGGTTAAGAATCATTTATCTCTAAACATCACAGCACGTTATACATGCCTGTTTTAGAACATGTGTTTGAAGATTCTTCATGATAAATATCAATAACTGGTATATAAAATGTATGTATATAAAGTTACTATTTATGTTTGGATATGGAGATAACAATAAGGCTATGGATGGTATTCAATGAATTTAATTTCACTATCTGGTTTCCGTCTTGTTTTAAAAATAAAATCTTGTACAGACAAGTATGACGTGCCGTGATGTCTAGAGATATATGATTCTTAATCAGGTCCTGATTAGGGATGAGCCGAACACCCCCCGGTTCGGTTCGCACCAAAACGTACCAAGCAGGCAAAAAATTTGTAAGAACACATGAACACCGTTAAAGTCTATGGGACACGAACATGAAAAATCAAAAGTGCTAATTTTAAAGGCTTATTTGCAAGTTATTGTCATAAAAAGTGTTTGAGGACCGGGTCCTGCCCCAGGGGACATGTATCAATGCATTTTTTTTTTAAAACAGCCATTTTTTTCGAGAACAGTGATTTTTTTATTGCTTAAAGTGAAACAATAAAAATGAAATATTCCTTTAAATATCGTGCCTGGGGGGTGTCTATAGTATGCCTGTAAAATGGTGCATTTTTCCGGTGTTTAGAACAGTACCACAGCAAAATGACATTTCTAAAGGAAAAATTGTCATTTAAAATTGATCGCAGCTGTAATGAATTGTCGGGTCTCAGCAATATAGTTAAGACTCAATTAAAAAAAATGGCATGGGACCCCCCAATCCATTACCAGGCCCTTCAGGTCTGGTATGAATATTAAGGGGAACCCCGAACCAAAATTTAAAAAAATTGTGTAGGGGTCCCCCCCAAAAACCATACCAGACCCTTATCCAAGCACACAACCTGGAAGGCCACAGGAAAAGAGGGGGGACAAGAGAGCGCCCCCTCCTGAACCATACCAGGCCGCATGTCCTCAACATGGGGAGGGTGCTTTGGAGTAGCGCCCCAAAGCACCTTGTCCCCATGTTGATGGGGACAAGGGCCTCATCCCCACAACCCTTGCCCTGTGGTTGTGGGGGTATGTGAGTGGGGGCTTATCGGAATCTGGAACCCCACTTTAACAAGGGTACCTCCAGATCGACGCCCCCCCATGTGAATTGGTAACGGGGTACATTGTACCCCTACCATTTCACAAAAAAGTGTCAGAATGGTAAAAAAAGACAAAAGACAGCTTGGGACAAGTCCTTTATTAAAAAATTTAAAAATAAAAATGTCCCGCAATGTAAATTCACCCCCCCCAAAGGACCGAAAAAAATAAAAAAAAATAAAGCCACAACTCCATGGGAGGCTCCCGCCGAATGATGCTTCTTCTGGGTGAAAGTTCTTATATAGCTGAGGGTGGGGCCATCCGATGATGTAAACGGGTGGCCCCGCCCCCTCTGACACCACGGGGAAGCCATTGGGAAGCCCCTGTGGCATCAGAGGGGGAGGGGTGACCTGTTTATGTCACCGGATGGCCCTGCCCTCAGCTATATAAGAACTGTCACCCAGAAAAAGCGTCATTTGGATGGATCTATTCCAATGGAGGCAGAACGATTTTGGCTTTTTTTTTCAGTCCATTATTTCGGTCGTTAATTTACATCGGGGGACATTTTTATTTTTTATTTTTTAATAACGGACTTGTCCCAAGCTGTCGTTTGTCTTTTTTTACCATTTTGACACTTTTTTTGTGAGATGGTAGGGGTACAATGTACCCGTTACCAATTCACAAAGGGGGGAGGCCGGGACCTGGGGGTCCCCTTGTTAAAGGGGACTTCCAAATTCCGATAAGCCCCCCACCCACATACCCCCACAACCACCAGGCAAGGGTTGTGGGGATGAGGCTCTTGTCCTCATCAACATGGGGACAATGCTACTCCAAAGCACCCTCCCCATGTTGAGAGCATGTGGCCCGGTATGGTTCAGGAGGGGGGCGCTCTCTCAACCCCCCTCTTTTCCTGTGGCCTGCCAGGTTGCGTAATCAGATAAGGATCTGGTATGGATTTTGGGGGGACCCCTACGCCATTTTTTTTTAAATTTGGCACAGGGTTCCCATTAATTTCCATATCAGACCTGAAGGGCCTTGTATGGATTTTGGGGGGACCCCCCACGCAATGTTTTTTTTTTTTTAATTTAGGTTCGGGGTTCCCCTTAACCACTTTAGTCCTGGAAGAATTTACCCCCTTCCTGACCAGTGCATTTTTTGCGATTCGGCACTGTGTCGCTTTAACTGACAATTGCGCGGTCTGCGAAGTGACTCCCAAACAAAATTGACGTCCTTTTTTTCCCACAAATAGAGCTTTTTTTTTGGTAGTATTTGATCACCTCTGCTGTTTTTACTTTTTGCGCTATAAACAAAAAAATAGCGACAATTTTGAAAAAAAACGCATTATTTTTTACTTTTTGCTATAATAAATATCCCCAAAAAATATTTTAAAATTTTTTTTTTCCTCAGTTTAGGCCGATACGTATTCTTCTACATATTTTTGGTAAAAAATCAGCGCTTATTGATTGGTTTGCGCAAAAGTTATAGCATTTACAAAATAGGGGATAGTTTCCCTGTGTAAATGACACTGGCAGTGAAGGGGTTAACCACTAGGGGGCTAGGGAGGGGTTAAGTTTGTCCTAGGGATGTGTTACTAACTGTGGGGGGGCATGGCTACTTGTGACACATCACTGATCTCTGCTCCCAATCACCAGGAGCAGAGATCAGTGACACTGTTACTAGGCAGAACAGGGAGATGCTTGTTTCCATTAGCATCTCCCCATTTTCCTCTCCATGAGGCGATCGCGGGTATCCCCGCGTCGATCGAGTCCGCGGGACCCGTGACCCCACTCACAGAGCTCCCGGAGAGCGCCGGTCAGGAACCGGTTAATATTCAAACCAGACTCAAAGGGCCTGGTAATGGATTGGGAGGAACCCATGCCCTTTTTTTCAATGAGTTTTATTTATATTGCCGAGACCCGACAATTCATTACAGCCGTGATCGGTTTTAAATGACAATTTTTCCTTTAGAAATTCTCTTTTTGCTGCGGTACTGTTCTAAACACGGGAAAAATGTGCCACTTTACAGGCATACTATAGACACCCCCCAGGCACGATATTTAAAGGAATATTTAATTTTTATTGTTTCACTTTAAGCATTAAAAAAATCACTGCTCCCGAAAAAACATCCGTTTTAAAAAAAAATTGTGTTGATACATGTCCCCTGGGGCAGGACCCAGGTCCCCAAACACTTTTATATTATTAACTTGCATATAAGCCTTTAAAATGAGCACTTTTGATTTTTCATGTTAGTGTCCCATAGACTTTAATGGTGTTTCGGCTTTCGAATTTGCCCTGAACACAGCATATGGTTTGGTGTTCGCAGAACATCCGAACAACCAAAGTTCGGCTTGAACTTATGCTCGGGCCGAACCGTTCGCCCATTCCTAGTCCTGATTTGTGGGACCCCCGGTATGGAGTCAATCTAGGGGTAATGTGGCTGTTATTCAGTCCCTTTGCCCGACTAAGGTGGTGGAGTTGAGGTGGTAGGAAACCAGGGATTCCCACTCCTGTCAGGCCCTTTATGGTGCAATGTCTGGCTGCACAGCAATGATATGTGAACTATTTGGTTCACAGGAAGATGGATGATATAGCTTGGAATGTGGTTTGGTAACTGTTTATTTTTTATTTTCTTATTTTATTTTTATTTATTTTTTATTTTTTATTTTTATTTTTTTATTTTATTTTTATTTTCATTATTTACATTTATTTTTATTTTTATTTTTATTTTTTATTCCATCTCTATTTCTATTCTTATTTACTTTGTTTTCTTTTCCCTCTTTGGGTCCAGTGGGTTCCTTGCACTCCCAGTCCGACCCCCTAATATATCGTTGTTAATCTGTTTGTATGGTTGCTAATTAGTGGACACTTGGGTAACCAGGCACCATCATGCGGCATGGCACCCTGGCTACTTAAGGATACCCAAATGCTGTCTGCGCATGCTCTGAAGAAACCGGGTCATGGGTGAAACGCGTCAACCTGACGCTATCACGCTCTGTGTAGCGAATATTCAGCTCCACCCACATACCAAGGAACTCACCCTGGACACTTCCGCGATCTTTGTGAGTTTTCCATGAGTGCCACTGGAAAGCCCCGGAATCCCAGGACGGCCGTGGCAGCCTATTTATCTTTTGAGGCCACCCGTTTACCCTAGCCTGCGCTCTATGAAATGAACCGAGGATACAGTGGAAAGCAACAGAAGCCAGCCTTAGAGCTCATGGCAATTGGGAATCGCAGAATCAGCTTGCTCACCGGTGCAGAGGCTGTGGTGGCTGTCGGGAAAGCAGTGAGGTCTCCTGTTTTACGCCTCCCGACTGGGAGGTTTGTATATATATGTATACTCGCCTGCACCCTAGACACATACCTACCCGCCAGCATAGGTGTTCTTTAGCCTGCACAAATTGCCATGCGACTTTAGCTCAGGAATAGACACTTCCTTCATGCACACCATCCATTCACATTATTACTTTCAGTGATCGGCCCCATTCTCAAAGTCAATCATAATCTGTCTATGCAATTTCAACTGACTTACTGCATCTATTAGTACCTACCTCCAGGCAATATTGTGGCTACAAACGTTCGGATCTTTGCCTTTGCTCCTGTTTGACTGTTTACTAGTACTTGTGTTGCCTGGAGGAATATTACCCTTTCTCCCCTAGGAAACAATTGAGATTTTCATCAATCTATTTAAAGTCAGTTACAGGGGGTGTATGGATGTGTGTGGTGGCCATCTGAGTATGCAGACAACTTTGTCTAATTTTAATGATTTGTTGGTGGTATTGTTTATTTTGATTAGTGTTAAGTTAATTTGCATAATTAAACTTTATATATTTTTTGCTAAATTGCCTGTTTCTCTCTGAAGAATTGTTTTTTGGAATTGTTTTCTTAATTCCTGTTTTTCCTTATATGCTAATCCAATTCAGAGGAACTCACCACAGATCCTAATCAGAGAATTTTTCTGAGGTGTGAGCAATTAGCCAACCTCAGCAGGTGCTTTTTATTTTTGCACCTTGCTTTTTGAATTTTATTTGCTTAGGTTGAGCCTTTAATAATCATTTTTATTCTTTAGTTTTTTCATATAGGACTTCGAGGCTGCCTAGCTTTGAGGGTGTCTAATCATTTCATCTGGAAGAATGTTTTTAGTATAGGTTTCATGGGCACAATTAACACCCAAAGACCAATTTTTCAGCACCTGTTTGACAGATGCATATCATTGCAATTTTTTACAGCAAGGCCAATTCTTGCTTTCCTCAAAAGTACCTCTATTGGGTTAAGGTGGGAAGGCACCACCGACACCCAAAGAGCAAATTTTATGCACCTGTTACTTCTATCCAAAGTCAAAGTGACACCAGAATGTATCCAAAAAAACTCTAATCTTGTTCCCAGTGCACTACATTGTGGCCTCATCATACACACTGACTCCCCAGCTGTTGCTGAGCAAAATAAAGGCAGCTTGCAGGGAAAATGACAATTTTTTGGCTTTATAAATGCAATTACTGCTGCAGCAGATTATAGACATGGTACAGGTCTACCACTTTACAGGTAGACTAATAGGACCCCCAGGCACTATATTGGAAGGAATTTTTCATTTTTACGCTTTTACTTTAAAAATCAAAAAATCACTGCTCATTTGAAAATTACATTTTTCACAAACTTTTTTTATTGATACATGTCCCCCCAGGGCAGGACCCGGACCCCTACAACCACTGCATGCCCAATTGCTTGCATAATAGCCTTCAAAATGGGCACTTTTGATTTTTGACGTTCGGGTCCCATTGACTTTAATGGGGTTCGTTATTCAGGTCCAAACTTTCGTGGTGTTCAAAAGTTCTGGTGCGGACCAAACAGAGGTCCGTTCAGCCCATCCCTAGTAAAGAGGGTATCTAAACCCTGTTCTTTTTTTTCTCTTTCACCCTTTCATTCTCTCCCTTTCTTTGCTTTTTTTCTTTCATACTTATATTACCAAAAATAGGTGTACACAGACCCCAGTTGGACACCTCATTTAGACTTCCCCCTGTGACTCTGTAGTTACTTCTGGAGGACAGACGGATTCTCTAATAATGCATGGTTAGCTTATGTATGACCTGACCAGATAGTTATTTCAACCTATGTAACATGTTACGTTAATAATGCTGCTACTTGTCTTTACCTTTCATTCCCCAGAAGGATATAACCGCCTGTTGGTTATTCCTAAAGCAAATATATTGTTTGCATATTCTGTGAAATTACTTCATTATTATTATTATTTCATTGTATCTGTAGCACACCTTTTAAATAAAAAAAAAGAAACGTTGGCAGGAGAATTATGTCCCTGGGCAGATGTGGGAGCAGCACAAAGTGGAAAAAGCATGGCTCCAATATTTGGACCTCAATTACCTATAAATATTAGAGGGATTACCATTGTTATATCTTTGTCCTGGACAGGGGATTACATAATTCAACCTCCCCATTTTGTATAAATATGTAGGATATATATTTACATATTCTCTCATTTTCAATACTGGGGTCTATACAGCATGATGTACCAATAAAAATGCCAGTTATCTTGTATTGCCGCAAGATATCAAGCAAGCCCCCTTGGAAGGGGGACAGGACTTAAACCTCCTACTTCCTCTCTTCTAATGGCAAATATCCCAGTAATCTAGGATTGAACATAGGTTAAAATTAGTAACAAGTGTTAAATCTACTGAGGAGAGGACCTCTACATACAGTATGCCCAAATGTTATGTGGTGGTGGAAGCATTACATATTTTCTGATGAAACATAGAGTACTTACCTTGACCATGTTTTGTCCTGGTTTCACTATATAGATGACCGGTTATTGATATGGACAGGGTCAGTACAAGAACTATAAGCCGACAATACAATTTTACATGCATGCAGTTCACATTCATCTGCACTAATTAAAAGTATTCCAGTGGGCTGCCCAAGTGTTGCCCGGAAATGGCATTCCCCAGCAAAGACACAGAAAGATGCAGGCGCCAGTTGATGCATTTGCAGTGTGTCACCCAGAGGCCCCCCATAGAACTCTCCACTGGGCAGTCGCACCATGGAGCCATAACCAGAAGGGGGGATACAAGGGGCACCACTAACACATCACCCTCTCCACCCACCCTCAACTGTGAATGCCACATGTTAAGGGGCCACACACCCGCCAGGACAAGGCTGCCCACACTGATAGACCCCACAGATCTGTAAACATAACATTAAAAAAAAAACAAAAAAAATAAACAGATAACCTACACAAAAACATAATAATAATAACAATAACAATATAATATACATCTTTATATGTACCATGCCTTAAAGGGACAGTACCATGGGAATTGGGTAAGTCATATATAACTTGGTCAATTGTATCATCAGTAAATGCCTTAGTTTGAATTACATGATACAGTTGTTTACTGTATTAATTTAAATAACTTGATACAGTTGAGGACTATCAAGAACATAATAGCACATTGTTGCTCCGTCTGTCTAATTTTTTTCAATGTTGTGTTTGCAGATCTGTGGGGTCTATGAGTGTCGGCAGCCTTGTCCTGGATGATGTGTGGCATTCATGATTAAAAGTGGGTGTTGAGGATGATGGGACAGTTGTGCCCCTCATTTCTGCCCCCTCCCCTCTTCTGGTTATGGTTCCATGGTGTAGCTGCCCGGTGGGGGATTTGTGGCGGGCAGCCTCTGGGTGATGCACTGTGCATACCGACTGGTGCCTGTGTCTTTCTATGTCTCTGCCCGGGAATGCCATATCCTGGCAACCCACGAGCAGTGCACTCAGCGGCACCTGAGCAGTAAGAAATAAGGCCAGGTGATGCCACACCCAGGTGTTATCTTGGCATGTTAGTCCCTGGTTGGAGCATATATAAGGCTGACGTGAAGAAGAAGTATTCGGGTGCTTTACAAATCCAGGGCACCCAAAGATGGGCCAGTTATTATTCCTTCTTCAGACCTAGCAACAGAATCCCCTGAACCCCCCTTTTTTATGCTGGTATGAGGGACCTGGAAGTATAATGTTTTAAATTAATTGTGGACTTTGATCATAGATGCTGGCTGATGGGCGTGTTTGGAATTGGAAACACCTAAAAAGGTAGTTAAATAACATTTGGGCATATGTAGGGGTCCTCTCCTGGATAGATTTATTTAACACTTGTTACCAATTTCAACATTTGAATGTTTAATCCTAGGTTACTGAGGAATTTACCATTAGAAGAGAAGGGGCTCTCCTGTTATGTTGAGGCAATACATAACTGGCATTTTAAATGGTGCATCATGCTGTATAGACCCAGGATTGGATATGAGAGAGTAGGTGTGTGTACAGGCCATATATTCATGCAAAACTGTGAGGAAAAAGTATGTAATCCCCTGCCCAGGACTAAGATATAATAATGAGAATCCCTCTAATATTTGTAGGTATTTGAGGTCCAAATATTTTCTGTCTTATGTTACTCCCACACTCGTCCAGGGACATAATTCTGCTCCCAACATTTCTGACATCCCCAAATCATTGTAACAATTTTGTGAGAATACCAAAGTAAATTGAATAACATGAATGTTGATCTTTTATGGGTAAGGTTTTATGGTAATGGTGTTTTATTTCTTTTGTGTCTAATACAAAATCATTTTTATTGCAACAACTTTGCTCAGAAGAAGCGGTGGGCCGCAAAACATGTTGAGCCACATTTGAAGAAATGGTGACACTTCCTGGGTCATTGTATTAGTTAAGCATTTACATAACCTGTTGTGGAAGTTAAATGCCAGCGAGGTTACTTCTAAATGAATTGTGTGCATTAGTAGTTCAATGGCTAATTTTATCCATAATGTTTTTAACTTGTTGTGTTATTAAAATAGGAGATTTAACCTAATCATTTGTTGTGATGTGGTGCAGTGCCTTTAAAGTCCATGTTCTTCTAATAACAATATTTGGACATGGAACCATTTAATTAAAGTTGTTCTAAAGGCAGAAGGTTTTTTATCTTAATACATTCTATGCATTAAAATAAAAAACCTTCTGTGTGTAGCAACCCCCCTCAGCCCCCCTAATACTTACCTGAGCCCCATCTCGATCCAGCAATGTTGTGCAAGAGCCTTGGCTGTCTGGGACTCTCCCTCCCCATTGGCTGAGATAGCTGCAGGAGGCACTGCTGTCAAAGTCAGTGAGCCAATGAGGTGAGAGAGGGGGCGGGGACAAGCTGCGGTTCCATTTCTGAATCGGTTTGGGTGCCCCCATAGCAAGCAGCATGCTGTGGGGGAACTCTGCAGGAGGGAGGGGCCAGGAGCACCAGCGAGGAAGATGGCTGCCTAAACCTCTCGCTCTGCTCCACGGAGGTCTTGCAAGAAGAATAGTGGAGCCTTAAACTGCTGCCAACATGGTGAAGCCAAAAGATAAACCACCACAGTCTCGGTCCCACTCCCCTAGGGAACAGGAATTGCAACTCGGGTGCAGCATTCTGGAGGCTTTCCGGACCCAGTCATGTGAGGCCGTGGCTCCGACTCAGGTCTGCACAGGTGCCGTGCACTCCTCCAGCCTAAGCCCGTCTAACAGAAGAAGCACTCAGCGCAATGTGGGCTCCCCTGCTGCCCATCCACTCAACATGACTGACTTGAAATCAGTAGCAGCGGACATCAAGGATACCCTGACAGCTGCAATAATGGAGCTGAGAAGAGACATACAGTCTGTTACCATGCAGATGGACGACCTAGAGGACACAACAGCCCACCACAGTACTGCAATCCAACAACTGCAGCACTCCTCCCAGGTTTATAACACTCAACTCAGAGACTCCGCCATAATTTGCAGGTAAGAGACATTTCTGAATCAGTGGAGCCCAACCACCTTATACAGGCCAAAGTTGCCATCTTTAATGACCTGCTGGGCAGACCCCCTAAGTCCCCCATTGAATATGAGAGGCTACACAGGGCACTTAAACCCAGGGGCAGAGACACTGACCCTCCCAGGGACGTGATGTGCTGATTGGTAAATTTCAGGCTAAAGGAGGACATTTTGAGAAGAGCAAGAGACCGCCGTAACTTGCTATACCAGGGAACGGAGATCAAGATATTCCAAGATCTCTCTCTTCCATAACCTTACAAAACAGACGAGATCTGTGCCCACTACTCGACCTACTATGCACTAAAGGGATCCAATACAATTGGAAATTCCCCTTCTGTCTCTCTGCATCAGGACACACTGCCAATCTGCGAGTACCGGAAGACCTCAGATCTTTCTGCGACACACTACAACTACTACTTATTGAGCTCCCAGACTGGTATAGTTCTTTCTTTCATTCCTCATCTCCAACAAACCAACCTCATGGATGCCATCCCGTAACGTGATGAATTTTACATCAGACATCGCAGATCTTCCTCCCCGAGATCACTCACTCCAAGGGAACAGAGGAATAGGGAATACCGCAGCCCAACGGCATCCCCTGCTCATAGGCATACAAGGCAAGACAGATTTAACTAATCCCTTTTCGGGGTTCCGACGACAGAAAAGATACTCTTCCTGACCACCTTTCTCATTAAATGTTCCTCATCCTTACTTTTTCTTTGTCAGTCCAAGTCAGTGCCTCAAGACCACCTCTATCCCCATTACAATCTGACCTGGCTTACAGCCACCATGACCCAGCATGCTTCTTAGATCCGCCCACCCACTCACGGACAGACATTACTGTTTACCCAGCTCCAAGAATTTCTCAGATGACCAACCATATTCTCCTAACAACCACCAGAAAAACATCCCAACTGAAGAGATGATACTACTCTACAGAATTCTATAGATACCAAAGCGTCTTACCTCCTCCAAACTCCAGCAAGCCGTATCCAGCAGGAATGGGACAGAGGCTGTCCGAATAGATAACTTAATCTGAGACTCAAACCTGCCCTCTTCTACCCCTAGATAGAAACCAGACTGAAGACGGTAATACTGGACGGACCTCCCCTAGCCTAATCCTGGTCTCCCTATGATTCTATTAGCATCTCCTGGGATCCTCCACCCTATCCCCCCCATCCCTCCCCTCCATTTCCCACCCATACCCCCTCCCCCTTACCTGCCTTCCCATACCCAGGCATCCTACTCGGGAGTAAATGGGAAATGCCATCATTAACAAACTCATCCAATGGTCTACGTTAAGTTTACTTTATGTTGTTTTTGTTTTTTTTCTTACCTTTTGTGTGCAGTTTAAACGTGAAAATGGAGGGACTGCCCCACAAGGAGCTTATGCATTATCTACTGACGCCAATTAAGATATACCCCAAAATTACTTCAAATTTATGTTCATATATAGATGAACAGATGTATCCCATTGCAGGACTCTAACCCAGGCCCCTCCACTCCTCCACATTTATACTTATATTGAGGAGGAGATGCCTACTCTCCGGGTCTCACCCAAGATCACAATGTGCCCGTGTGGGTGACCTCCATGTGAGACAGCCCTCTAAACCAGAGATGAATGCAAATAACTTGACAACCAAGGGCTAACCCCACCAAAATATAATCTAAACATTAAATACCTACAGGTTCTCAATAAGCTACTAAACATTTGCTGTATCACTTCGAAAAGGGCCACGGAGTGGAAGCCTAATAGAAACGAACGCCCTGTAAACACGCTCCAACATGCGGTAAAAGGTAGTGCTAACAATCCAATAATGCCCAATCATGAGACAGAAAATGGGCCTAACTCTTGCTGAAGTGTCACTATTCCTCCTTAAGGCCACTTCGTTTCTTGAGAGGAATTTGAGCTTGTTTCCAGGGAGTATTCCTCCCACCCACACAATCTGCCCCATTGATAAATTAACACTACAAGACCGAAAATCACTCTCGCTCATCAAGCACATGACAAACTTTCCTACTGGGTGTGACTCATTGTGTTAAGTTTACCTGTTGCATATTAATGTAGTTTACCATACTTTACAATGTCTGTATTACTAGTTGATGATTCTTTATGGTGTCCATCACTCAGCTCAACAGAGGATTATTGGCTCCATTAAAAGCCCAATCTCTGTTGGTCATAAAATTTAGCTGCGCACTTTTTAATGTATGTCTGGGATCCTTAACTGATTCACCTTAACCACTCTCTCCTATGTCAAAATTACAGGCTCCCCCTTCACAATTTAGAGAACCCTGGCGACTTCCTGTGGACCAGAGGTACTAGAAATCTACATACCGACACCTTCTACTCCTCCACATAATGGGACAGTGACTACTACTTTTGGCCCACACCGGACCCTACAACAACCATTAGGGTAAGGTAGCTGGCCTACACCTATCTCCGGGTTTTCATACTATCTCTCCTCTCCATAATCCCCACCCCTCTCCACCGTATCTCACCCCCTAGTCTCCACCACAGCAACTTACACCCTACTACCTGAGAAATCCTACGGGGCACCCACTCCCTCCCAAGCTTCACCCATGTACAACAGTAAAGTGCCCATAAGGCATACCCACCACTTACTTTCTTCAACGACCCCATACCTAATGGGTACTATGTCCACCCCAAATTCTACCATAAAAAAGCGCCACTCTCGAAGTGGTTTCTCAAAACATAAAAGAACTAAATGTCCCTGAAAAGCCCAGTCAAATTTTAAATATGATGTGCATATTAAAGGCGGACATGGTGTTTCTCCAAGAAACACACTTTCGCACGAATAATATTCCTAAACTTGCGAGGTGTATGTTCCCAACATTTTTCCCTGCCACCAACTCATTGGCTAAAACAAAAGGAATCTCAATACTGATTTCCAAAAATCTTCACTGGCAACTGACAGACACCCTCATAGACCCAGAAGGTTGCTACCTTTTCTAAAAGGGCATTATACATCGACCAGTTACTTTAGCCAATATATATAGCCCCAACTCTGCCCAAATCAGTTTCTTTAAATCTATCTCAACCCTACTCATTGGCTTCCAATAGGGGATTACGATCCTTGGAGGCGACTTCAATGTGGCACTACATCCCCTGCTGGACTCATCGTCTGGTTCCTCATCTCTGCCATATAAAGCTCTACGACAAATTAAAACACAGCTACAAGAGCTCCTCCTGCACCAAACCTGGTGCACCTTACACCCTAGCAAAAAAGATTACACTTTTTTTTTAGCCCCCACAACAAATATTCCAGGATCGATTACATGTTTCTTTCTCAAAAAGATCTCCCCTTCCTAAGGACCGCTACCATTGAGCCAATGTTCTTCTCAGACCACCACCCGATTACTATTTCCCTAACCCTCCCAGACAGAAATCCTTTTACGAAAATCTGGCAGCTGGACTCTTCACTGCTTACATCATAATATGACGTTAACTACATTCGCACTAGCTTATGTGGATTCTTTAAGTATAATGACAATCCCGAGGTAGCTTCACTTACCCAATGGGAAGCACACAAGTATAATTTTTAGCACTAAAAGCCACCCGGAAAAAAGCACAGCAAGCAACAATACTAGAGCTGCTTAACAAAATCAAGAATCTAGAACTAGCCCATAAACAGTCGCGTGCCCAACAAACGTACTTAGAACTCACTCAAACTAGGAAGCTACTCCTTGAGGTATTTGACCGTAAAACCCGGAGTAAATTTATACTAAACCAGAAACTTTTCTACGAACAAGGAAATAAGAATGGGCCCGCTAAAGATTGCAGGCAGTGGCGGAGAACCAACTTCGACCGCCTGTAAAAGTGATCGGATAGCTGTATGTATCGCCTGCACTAAAAGATGATATCACGATCATGACTTCAGCCATAATTGTGACATCTCCGCTCTCATCCGAGGAAACATATATACATACAGTGCCTTGAAAAAGTATTCATACCCCTTGACATTTTCCACATTTTGTCATGTTACAACCAAAAATGTAAATATATTTTATTGGGATTTTATGTGATAAATCAACACAAAGTTTCACATAATTGTGAAGTGTAAGGAAAATGATAAATGGTTTTCAAATTTTTTTACAAATAAATATGTGAAAAGTGTATTTCACAGGAGTGAAAAGTAAAAAGTGGCTTGCACAGGAGTGCTGTGCATCTTCTGGTCCATTTCAGGGTCGAATTCAGGCAAAAATGTGGCCCTGATTCATCCCTTAAATGGAGAACAGGGACGCACGGGACCCCTGCTGTGAGCTGCATCCGGCTTAGATGTGAACCCAGCCCTAAAGTGTCATCTATGGAGATTTTTAGATATCATAATTTGTCACCGTTCCAGGCATATACAATTATAAAATGTGACATATTAGGTATTTACTTACTCAATATAACATCATCTTTTTTTATGTTACCAAAACTTGGGTATTATTTTGTGTTCGTGTGCACTAAAATTCATTCAAGTGTATTTTTTCCTGAAAATTTGCCTACGATTCACCACTGCGCAAATGTCATGCAACATAAAAAAAAGTGCAACAAAAACATCTTATTCTCTGGGGATCTTAAAAATATAATTTTTGGGGGTTCTAAGTAATTTTCTAGCAAAAAAATGCATATTTTTACATGTATGAGAGAAATGTCAGAAATGGCCCAGGTTGGAGGTGGTTAAATAATATGCTTGGGGGATACCTAAAATCTGTGCTTGATGTTATGTAACAGTGCATTTTTTACAGACAGTTCCAATGACAGTGTACACTGGCTACCCATATTTAGCTGTGAAATGTATTTTTTTTTTAAATTAGCTTGGTTTACATACAGAAGCAGCACCCCAATCTGACTAATCTGATTTAGTTTCATTAATCTGATTTAATTTCACTTTTTTTTCAGGCAATTTTTGCAGCAAAATGTGTTTTTTCATCAAGTGATAGTAATAAGCTGACTTCTACCAGCATATAGGGATTTACCAGTAGTTTGCTGAGACTGTCCCTCTTCTTGTTTATGAAAAACGATTCTGCCGCTGTCCAATTTCAAACTCTTAATAAGAATTGAAAGACTAAAGATGATAAGATGGTGATAGACAGGCCAGGATCTTGACCAAGCAGGTATTTAACTGAAAGAATGAAGAGACCGCAGATGACACAGCAGTGTAAACCTTTGCCGTCATCAAGACAATTTTTTAAAGCCAGGTTAGGCCTACATTTTCAAGTGACAAATAGCACAGGTTGGGGCTTTACAACAAGAATTAAGATAGGAACAAAAACGTGCAGCTCTAACAAAGTGTACCAAAATAGAACATTAAATATAAAATATTAAATGTAAGGCTTAACTTGACTTATGCATGTAAACCTACAATAGAAACATAAGGTGCAATCCCAAAAAACACAAATTATATACATGAATAAATAAACTTAGGGATAAGCTGAGCATATATATATTTCCAGATATGTTAAGGCAGCCCTCAAAATTTCCACACACCTACTCACATTTTGCAAGTGGAAAAAGAAGGCTGGCGAGCGTGGGGCTGCCTCAGAGAGGGGGGCGAGCACCGACGGCAGGCGGGGTTGAATAGGAGCCATTCTCCCAGCGATCCCCCAAGGGAAGAGAGAGATGGCCGGATCATCAAAGAGCAAGGAACATCGCTGTAACAGCTTTCATTTAAATTCCAGAATGTTCCCCACACTCGCTGTCACATACAGTCCCGCCTCCTGGCCCAGGTACTTTGATAGATAGAACACTGGTCCAATGCTGAGACATGTGAAATGTATCAAAGTATCTGGGCCAGGAGGCAGGGCTGTATATGAGGGCGAGCATGGGGAACACTCTGAAATTTAAATTAAAGCTGTTACAGTGATGTTCCCCACTCTGTGTTGATCTGGCCGGCAATCCTCTTCCTCTCCTCTCTCTTCCCCTGCACAGGTGAAGTGGCATTGATGGACACAGATGAAGCTGCATTGTTAGGCACAGGTAAAGAGGCATTGATGGACACAGGTGAGACTGCATTGTTGGCACAGGTAAAGTGGCATAGATGGACACAGGTGAGGCTGCATTGTTGGGACAGGTAAAGCGGCATTGATGGACACAGGTGAAGTGGCATTGTTGGACACAGGCGAAGCTGCATTGTTTGCACAGGTGAAGCGGCATTGATGGACACAGGTGAGGCTGCATTGTTGGCACTGGTAAGGTTGCATTGTTGGCACAGGTGAAAAGGCATTGATAGACACAGCTGAGGTCGCATTGTTGGGCACAGGTGAGGCTGCATTGTTGGACACAGGTGAGGCTGAATTCTTGGGCACAGGTGAGGCTGCATTGTTGGGCCCAGGTGCGGCTGCATTGATGGGCTTAGGTGAGGCTACCTTGTTGGGCACAGGTACGGCTGCATTGATGGGCACAGGTGAGGCTACACTGATGGGCACTGATATGCACTGATAAAGTTGTTGTTAATATTTATTTTTGTAACCTAATTCTGCATAAAACATTTTAGTGTCATTTCGTGAGATGATTTATTAGGGCGTGTTTAGGGCAGAATTAGGGGTGGGGCAACTGGTGGCGAGTAACCCTTAAGGCCTGGCTAGTAGCTCAGGACTTGAAGTTTTGAGCCCTGTGTTAAGGTATAAAAAGTCAACAGAGAGAGCTGGAATAAGTATGAGTTCATGGAGGAAACAATCTTTATAGTTCTCAGTGCAGGAGTGTCAGCAGAAAAAAGTCCAAAGACCAAGGACCCAAGGTAGAAGACCATGGCACCCATGCTTGGCAGTTGGGGGCTTACTGGAAATAAATGACCACCAAATAATGGTCAAAACGCACATCTGGTAAATATTTGAATCCACAGGTCCTCTGGTCACTAAGCCTCAAAGTGCATGTAATGGATCCCTATTCATCCCACAAGAGCAGGGGTTCTCAAGTAAATGGGTCTCACAGATCAGACATGAACATGAAACAAAGCATTCCCCATAGTGAAGTTATGTTTGCACTGTACATTTATTAAAACATATTGCACTTACAAGATACAAATGAAAGGGAAGCATGTACAGCATACAGGAGAAAGGTTCCGATTGCCAGTTTCCAAAATGGTGGCAAGTGTATCCCACATGCATGGTTTCTGACTCGTTTCGTCATCAGGGGCACGCAACCCTGGGGGACCCCACTACCCACCCTTGACCATTCTGAGTACTCCCCATTTATCACCACCCTCTGAACACGCTCTTGTAGCCAGTTTTCAATCCATGTACTCACCCTATGGTCCATGCCAACGCACCTTATTTTGTACAGTAAACGTTTATGGGGAACTGTGTCAAATGCTTTTGCAAAATCCAGATACACCACATCTACGGGCCTTCCTTTATCTAGATGGCAACTCACCTCCTCATAGAAGGTTAATAGATTGGTTTGGCAAGAACGATTCTTCATGAATCCATGCTGATTACTGCTAATGATATCATTCTTATTACTAAAATCTTGTATATAGTCCCTTATCATCCCCTCCAAGAGTTTACATACTATTGATGTTAGCCTAACTGGTCTGTAATTCCCAGAGATTTTTTTGGGCCCTTTTTAAATATTGGTGCTACATTGGCTTTTCTCCAATCAGCTGGTACCATTCCAGTCAATAGACTGTCTGTAAAAATTAGGAACAACGGTCTGGCAATCACCTGACCGAGTTCCCTAAGTACCCTCGGATGCAAGCCATCTGGTCCCGGTGATTTATTAATGTTAAGTTTCTCAAGTCTAATTTTAATTCCGTCCTCTGTTAACCATGTAGGTGCTTCCTGTGTTGTGTCATGAGGATAAACACTGCAGTTTTGGTTACTGAAGCCCCCCGATTCACTCGTGAAGACTGAGGAGAAGAATAAATTCAATACCTTTGCCATCTCCCCATCCTTTGTAACCAGATGTCCTTCCTCATTCTTTATGGGGCCAATATGGTCTGTCCTCCCTTTTTTACTGTTTACATACTTAAAGAATTTCTTGGGATTTTTTTTGCTCTCCTCCGCTATGTGTTTTATTTTAAGATAGAACAGATCTACACCCAGGGAACAGGAAGAGACCGCTTGGCATGTTTACATGGAGCGGGTACCTGGTTATTATTAACACCCATTCACCTAAACCTTAGTGCTAGGAGAAGCACTTTTTATTGTGAGTTTGTGAGTAGCTTTTTGTGATTTTTATCAATAAAGTGGTTAAAATATTTTGTGCCATGGCGGATTAGTTTTATTCCCTCATCTGCATGATATGAGCTTATGTGGATGAAACATAAGTAAAAGGAGATGCAGAGTGATTCACCCTGGAAGTGGATGGTGCCTATAAAAAAAAAAACATGTATGTAGAAGCGCATTATAACTTGTCTATAGTGGGTGGTCTTTTTTTTTTCTCTGTTTTGGTGGTGGAGCATAGTAGAAGCACAAATACCACAATTGCACTATTTGTGTCTGAAGTGAAATATGTGAAGACATCTGCCTATCACTATTGCACTGGTTGTGTTTGAAGCAAAATTTGTGAGGACACTTGTATTAATAATTACCAGAGACCTACAAAATGTGGCATTTATTTTTACAAAATGTGGCACTAAAAAATGTGGCAATATGGCACTTATTTTGGCCAAATGTGGCATTTATTTTGGCCAAATGTGGCATTTATTTTTCAACCTTCCACCCCCCCTTCCCATCGTAAAAGGGATATTAAATCATGTAACTTGAATCATATTAACTACTTTATTACTATTTAAAGGTATTTACAACACATTTAGTTTTAAATATAGTATAATTTTACGTGAGCGACTATGCTCTCCATAGAAAAATTGAGGCGATGGTCGCTGAGGATGTACTTTAATTTTGAAAAAGTCCTCTCTACGTCAGGTAATGTTCCAGGCACGTATTTCATTGCCAGCATGTCTGCAGCATCCCAATCTTCTTTCAGCAGGGTTTCCTTTCCTTTGAGATTTGCAGCCACGCTCCTGACTTCCTCCCAGCCACAATTTCTGGTTAGGACGGCCTGTACTTTGGCCTTAATCCTCTTTCCAATGGCTCCTGGGTAATCTGTGTTGGCAATTTCCTTCATCTTTGCCACAGAGGTCGTCAGGAGAATCTTCTGAGACTGAAGCTGCTCGATGACTTCTGGAATTGACTTGAAATTGGCCTCCAAAAAGAGAAGCTGCGGGAAGAGGGCCAGGTCGTCTATGAGGCCTTTTGCCTTTTTCACCGCACCAGAATTGTCTTCTAGCTCCTTCACCATGGTTTTGAAACCTTCAAAATGCTTCACATACCACGATACTGCAAACAACCAAGTGCCCAAAATTATAGCCTGAAGGGTGCTGGCTTAGTAGTAGTAGTAGTTTAGGGAAAAAAAGGCACTTACTCTGGGCTTCCTGGACAGTTTTGAAGCATTGTTTTTTTCCAACTGAGCTACGTGGATAAGATGACCTTTTTGGGCATTGTCAGGATCCAATTTTCCCACAACAATGTTGGCGATGTATTGTCCGAGTGAGTCCGTTGCTTCGTCTACGCTGAGCCAGATCCTTGAGTCACCAATGTCCTTGCGAATTTCCTCCAAGTTCTAAAAAAGAAAAATATATACACGTATACAGTCGGCACCATTTAAAACATGAACATTTTTTTTTTTCATACCTACACGTAAACATGTTTGTACATTTTTACTCGTTGATCTTAATTTTCAGCAAAGGTACCTATGCGTGATTTGAACATAAACTATCATTGAACGTTGCTTACCTTTTCACACGATTGAGGTACCTTTCGGCTTAGGTTGCTCACGCTTGGCAATTTGACGCTACAGTACTTGTCAAAAATGTTGCACATGGGACCCTTCTCCAGTTTGTGTAATGGAATGTCTTCCTTAAGGAAAGCCATGGCGACGTCTCTGTAAAATTCCTGGACCTCAGGCCGAATTTCCCAAGTCACCACATCTCTAAGGAGCTGCTGCTGCTTCCGATCAGTACTCGGAGCTTTGTCCCTTGCCAGGTGCTGCTCGCTTTTCTTGTACACGTCGAATTGCCACTTCTTAAACTCATACTGTAAATTAAATACAAGAAAAAGTTTTGTATTCAGTAATGGTAAAAATTCTCCAGTAAAAGTATATTTCCTACACAGGCCAGAATAGATCAGTTTCAGAACGGGGACTAAGGTGAGGACAGAAAACAGTAGAAAATTTTGACACTTGAGGAGCTACTTGGGGTAGAAGGCTGTTGGCTACCATAAAACGAAAGTTAGTGGCCATAACTTCAAAATATACAGTGCTTGTGGAAGTAATAAAAAAAGATGACATTTCTCTTGAAAAATGGAAAAAGTGAGAGAAATGAGAATGATATAGGTATAAGAAGAGTTCTCAAAGAAAACTGAATAAAAACTTACCAATTTTGTGCACAACTTGCAGAAAATCTTCCCACCTTCCACGGCGAAATTGCTGTCACCATTAATCCACTTCTTGAAAAGGGTTACGTTTGAACTAGCAACTTTAGGCATATTGAATTAGGAAAACACGAAAATGTAAAACACGAGCGATGACTTCATTAATACACTTCAGCTTGGTATGAATGACGTGGGAAAGGGAGCTGATTTACTGTATATACGCGTTTCCTTATGGTCCCCCCCCCCCTGCTAATGGATTTTTACATATAGTGTACACAAAGATATACACTGTGGGACAAGACAATCCCCCCTCCCCCTTAGCAGCCAATCCACATATACATCCCATAATAAGTTCATCTTAAGGCAGACAGAACAATGTGAGGTCATTAACATTTAACAATGAGACAGGCACAATCCACATTCCCTCCAAATACACAAACAATAGGGAAGTCTGCCAATGACAGTTTGTGTGTCTCTCTTACAGACAAGCACATGGAATACACTGTGTAAGGTGGTATTAAATCTTCATATTTCTATATGAAGACATTGCTGACAAATATTACTGTCCCACTTGAAGAATATTAGAATATTTTTATTTTTTCTTGGCCCAAATAAGGCAAAATATGGCACAAAATGTGGCATTTTCCCGAAAATCAGCGAAATATGGCATTTCACGGAAAAAATGGGCAAAATGTGGCATTTTAGTATGGCTCCTTGGCAATGTGGCATTTGAAGCTCTCTGATAATTACACAGGACACTTTATTGAGTGACTCTAAAGTTAGAGAAGTTTATCACTATATACACTATATTACCAAAAGAATTGGGGTGCCTGCCTTTGCACGCACATGAACTTTAATGGCATCTCTGTCTTATTCTTTAGGGTTCAATATTGAGCTGGCCCACCCTTTGCAGCTATAACAGCTTCAACTCTTCTGGGAAGGCTGTCCATTAGGTTTAAGAGTGTGTTTATGGGAATGTTTGATCATTCTTCCAGAAGCGCATTTGTGAGGTCAGGTACTGATGTGGACGAGAAGGCCTGGCTCTCAATCTCCGCTCTAATTCATCCCAAAGGTTTTCTATCGGGTTTATGTCAGGACTGTGCAAGCCAGTCAAGTTCCTCCACCCCAAACTCGCTCATCCATGTTTTTTGTGGACCTTGTTTGTGCACTGGTCCAAATCAATTGCTATGGATTGCTATGGTGAAGATCACGACTCCTTGGAAAAAGAGCTGCTAATCTTTTCCACTTAGACACAAAATATTGTTAAAAATTATGTATTTACTTGGGCTTTAATGACTTTGGCCTTAGATGACCCACATTGACACTTTGCCCTTGAGGCAGACTTACTGACTTAGAAAAGCCTTTGACATCCAGCGGAAATAAATAACTGTGTGTTATGGAAGTGTGGTATATTCCTTTCTGCAAATTACTAGAAATATGCACTTAATTTCAGGTTTATATTTCTTCCTTCATATTTTTTTATAGATGGATCTCTTTCCTTGTGGTTCAAATTTCCATATCCCATTGAAACCCATTATGTGCTTGTTATTTACCATATCAAACATTTCTTTTTAATTCATACTTCAATAGAAATATTACTTACTCATAGCTTTTTCTCAAGACTTCATTTAAATTTGCCAAGAAAATTGTTAAATGTGGATAAATGAGAATGTAAATTATAACTTCATCTAAGAACATAACATTTATATATTCTCTAATACTCCAAAAAATGTTTTAGAAGCCAAACCATCAGGTGAAAAAAAATCAAGGACATTGTAATATTAAATACACTATGCTTAAACAGAAACAAGTAACCTATTGTCAAAGCATCATTAACATTTGATTTTCTTACACAATATCACTACTCTCCATTCTTATCCTATGACTATCACACATTATTAAAGTGCTTCCCACATGTGTTGAACAATTCTTTTCCACAGTAATGCCCCGTACACACGGTCAGATTTTCCGATGGAAAATGTCCGATCGGAGCGTGTTGTCGGAAATTCTGACCATGTGTGGGCTCCATCGGACATTTTCCATCGGATTTTCCGACACACAAAGTTTGAGAGCAGGCTATAAAATTTTCCAACAACAAAATCCGATCGTGTCAATTCCGACCGTGTGTAGCCAGTTCCGACGCACAAAGTGCCACGCATGCTCAGAAGAAATTCTGAGACGGAACAGCTCGGTCTGGTAAAATTAGCGTTCGCAATGGATACAACACTTTCGTCACGGTGCAATGTTAAAAATGGTTTAATACAGCGCACTCTCTTCTTCTTTATAATGTGAGAAGAATTAAGTAGTTTTGCTGCTCATATTCACACAGACTTCTCACAAACTTCTTTCTTTATTATTTATCGGGATTCCCTCAATATATTTTGATTTGTCACATCTGACAAATATTATTTTTGGGTTGTTTTATTTTTTTATTTTTTTTTAACCACTTCAGCCCCGGAAGGTTTTACCCCCTTCCTGACCAGAGCACTTTTTACAATTCGGCACTGCGTCGCTTTAACTGCTAATTGCGCGGTCATGCAATGCTGTACCCAAACGAAATTTGCGTCCTTTTCTTTCCACAAATATAGCTTTCCTTTGATGGTATTTGATCACCTCTGCCGTTTTTATTTTTAGCGCTATACACGGAAAAAGACCGAAAATTTTGAAAAAAAATGATAATTTCTAATTTTTGTTCTAAAAAAAATCCAATAAACTCAATTTTAGTCATACATTTAGGCCAAAATGTATTCGGCCACATGTCTTTGGTAAAAAAAATGTCAATAAGTGTATATTTATTGGTTTGCGCAAAAGTTATAGCGTCTACAAACTAGGGTACATTTTCTGGAATTTACACAGCCTTTAATTTATGACTGCCTATGTCGTTTCTTGAGGTGCTACAATGGCAGGGCAGTACAAAACCCCCACAAATGACCCCATTTTGGAAAGTAGACACCCCAAGGAATTTGCTGAGAGGCATGTTGAGCCCATTGAATATTCATTTTTTTTGTCCCAAGTGATTGAATAATGACAAAAAAAAAAAAATTACAAAAAGTTGTCACTAAATGATATATTGCTCACACAGGCCATGGGCATATGTGGAATTGCACCCCAAAATACATTTAGCTGCTTCTCCTGAGTACGGGGATACCACATGTGTGGGACTTTTTGGGAGCCTAGCCGCGTACGGGGCCCCGAAAACCAAGCACCGCCTTCAGGATTTCTAAGGGCGTACATTTTTGATTTTACTCCTCACTACCTATCACAGTTTTGAAGGCCATAAAATGCCCAGATGACATAAAACCCCCCCAAATGACCCCATTTTGGAAAGTAGACACCCCAAGCTATTTGCTTTGAGGCATGTTGAGTCCATGGAATGTTTTATATTTTGACACAAGTTGCGGGAAAGTGACAATTTTTTTTTTTTTGCACAAAGTTGTCACTAAATGATATATTGCTCACACAGGCCATGGGCATATGTGGAATTGCACCCCAAAATACATTTAGCTGCTTCTCCTGTGTATGGGGATACCACATGTGTGGGACTTTTTGGGAGCCTAGCCGCGTACGGGACCCCGAAAACCAATCACTGCCTTCAGGATTTCTAAGGGCGTACATTTTTGATTTTACTCCTCACTGCCTATCACAGTTTCGGAGGCCATGGAATGCCCAGGTTGCACAAACCCCCCCCAACTGACCCCATTTTGGAAATTAGACACCCCAAGCTATTTGCTGAGAGGCATGGTGAGTATTTTGCAGCTCTCATTTGTTTTTGAAAATAAAGAAAGACGAGAAAAATAATTTTTTTTTTCTTTTTTCAATTTTCAAAACTTTGTGACAAAAAGTGAGGTCTGCAAAATACTCACTATACCTCTCAGCAAATAGCTTGGGGTGTCTGCTTTCCAAAATGGGGTCATTTGGGGGGGTTTTGTGCCACCTGGGCATTCCATGGCCTCCGAAACTGTGATAGGCAGTGAAGAGTGAAATCAAAAATTTACGGCCTTAGAAAGCCTGAAGGCAATGCTTGGCTTTTGGGGTCCCGTACGCGGCTAGGCTCCCAAAAAGTCTCACACATGTGGTATCCCCGTACTCAGGAGAAGCAACAGAATGTATTTTGGGGTGTAATTTCACATATTCCCATGGCATGTTTGAGCAATATATCATTTAGTGACAACTTTGCGCAAAAAAAAATGAAAAAAATAAAAAATTGTCTCTTTCCCGCAACTTGTGTCACAATATAAATTATTCCATGGACTCAACATGACTCTCAGCAAATAGCTTGGGGTGTCTACTTTCCAAAATGGTGTCATTTGGGGGGGTTTTGAACTGTCCTGGCATTTTATGCACAACATCTAGAAGCTTATGTCACACATCACCCACTCTTCTAACCACTTGAAGACAAAGCCCTTTCTGACACTTATTGTTTACATAAAAAAATAATTTTTTTTTGCAAGAAATTACTTTGAACCCCCAAACATTATATATTTTTTAAAGCAAATGCCCTACCGATTAAAATGGTGGGTGTTTCATTTTTTTTTTTCACACAGTATTTGTGCAGCGATTTTTCAAACGCATTTTTTGGGGAAAAAACACACTTTTTTACATTTTAATGCACTAAAACACACTATATTGCCCAAATGTTTGATGAAATAAAAAAGATGATCTTAGGCCGAGTACATGGATACCAAACATGACATGCTTTAAAATTGCGCACAAACGTGCAGTGGTGACAAACTAAATACATTTTTAAAAGCCTTTAAAAGCCTTTACAGGTTACCACTTTAGATTTACAGAGGAGGTCTACTGCTAAACTTACTGCCCTCGATCTGACCTTCGCGGCGATACCTCACATGCATGGTGCAATTGCTGTTTACATTTGACGCCAGACCGACGCTTGCGTTCGCCTTAGCACGAGAGCAGGGGGGACAGGGGTGCTTTTTTTTTTTTTCTTTATTATTATTATTTTTTTATCTTATTTTTAAACTGTTCCTTTCATTTTTTTTTTTTTAAATCATTTTTATTGTTATCTCAGGGAATGTAAATATCCCCTATGATAGCAATAGGTAGTGACAGGTACTCTTTTTTGCAAAAATTGGGGTCTATTAGACCCTAGATTTCTCCTCTGCCCTCAAAGCATCTGACCACACCAAGATCGGTGTGATAAAATGCTTTCCCAATTTCCCAATGGCGCTGTTTACTTCCGGCGAAATCTAAGTCATAAAATGCTCGTAGCTTCCGGTTTCTTAGGCCATAGAGATGTTTGGAGCCACTCTGGTCTCTGATCAGCTCTATGGTCAGCTGGCTGAATCACCGGCTGCATTTTCAGGTTCCCTGTTGAGACAGGAGAGCCAGAGAAAAACACGGAAGACGTTGGGGGGGGGGCATTCCCTCCCACTGCTTGTAAAAGCAGTCTAGAGGCTAATTAGCCATTGGATTGCTTTTACATGAAAGCCGACCGCTGGCTGAAAAGAATGATACCAAGATGATACCTAAACCTGCAGGCATCATTTTGGTATAACCACTCAAAGTCGTGAATGGCGTACCTGAAGACAAAAAAATGGTTAACAATAAAGCACAGTAAACGGTAAGGTATAAAAAATTGCATACCTGAAAAGCAAACATGATAAAACATAATAACAATAAAACATTGCAGAATAGAATACAGTAAAAAAAGAGCAGAACAATAGAGAGAGAGAATAGAGAGAGAAAGAACAATAAAACGACAACTATTTTTTTTTTTTTTTATATTTTTGTATGTTTTTTTTTTTTTTTTACACTTTTTTTTTGTAACTAACTTTTATAACTGTAACCGGTTCCAGGTTCGGGTCTCTCAAAATGCGATGGCATCTTGGGAGACCCTGTGAAAGTGTGTCCTAGTCTGTGCAATGCTATACCCTACGCTAATAGTCAACTAGTGAATGGTAGCGTTCAAAATATTCACCAATGCAAAGACCAGGATTGTCAGGACAGGAGGGACAATAATAGCGGGTGTCTCGCCTATATCCGCGCTTGCTGCAGACACGACATCTTTTTTGGGTGGGTTCGCTGGGTAGGGGTACTCGGGAGGACATAAAGAAAATGCCTCTCATGCAGCCGACTGCATTTGGTTGGGGATGTGAATGGGGGAAGTACGGGCGCTGCAGAAGCGGTGGGTTCCCAATTAGGATTGGCGAATGCAGCAGGAAGGGCACTATGGGCACTATGGGCCTGTGTTTGTCTTTTTGGTGGCAGCGGGACAATACTTGTGCTTGCCACCTCACCAGCTTGAACTGCACTTATGGGACTCGCCACGTCACCAAGTGTTACTGCAGTGCTGGTTTGACTATGACCGGGGTGTACTAGGCTGCTGGTGCTTGCCAGTTCACCAAAACGCTACCAAAAAAACTGTTAGCGATCGCAGGGATCAGGCCTGACTCTGCGAACGCTGCAGTTATGCGTTTAGTGTTTTGTAAGTGACAGTGATCGATCGATACTGCACTTGGGTGGGCTGGGCTGGGCCGGGCGGAGGGGCAAAACGCAGGTGCTAGCAGGTATCTGGGCTGATCCCGCTAACACTGCGTTTGTGGAAACCCTAAACTGCTGGGGACGCCAGTATAGATCTGATCGGATCAGATATTGATCCGATCAGATACTATACCACTAAGGGAGGCGAATGCTGCGTGCGTGGGTGTTAGCGGTACTGGCGCTAATCTGACGCTGCCTGGGGCTTGTGCTTGCCAGTTCACCAAAACGCTACCAAAAAAACTGTTAGCGATCTCAGGGATCAGGCCTGACTCTGCGAACGCTGCAGTTATGCGTTTAGTGTTTTGTGACAGTGATTGATCGATACTGCACTTGGGTGGGCTGGGCTGGGCCAGGCGGAGGGGCAAAACGCAGGTGCTAGCGGGTATCTGGGCTGATCCCGCTAACACTGCGTGTTTGGGAACCCTAAACTGCTGGGGACGCTAGTATAGATCTGATCGGATCAGATATTGATCCGTTCAGATACTATACCACTAAGGGAGGCGTATGCTGCGTGCGTGGGTGTTAGCGGTACTGGCGCTAACCTGACGCTGCCTGGGGCTGGTGCTTGCCAGTTCACCAAAACGCTACCAAAAAAACTGTTAGCGATCGCAGGGATCAGGCCTGACTATGCGAACGCTGCAGTTATGCGTTTAGTGTTTTGTAAGTGACAGTGATCGATCGATACTGCACTTGGGTGGGCTGGGCCGGGCGGAGGGGCAAAACGCAGGTGCTAGCGGGTATCTGGGCTGATCCCGCTAACACTGCGTTTTCGGGAACCCTAAACTGCTGGGGACGCTAGTATAGATCTGATTGGATCAGATATTGATCCGTACAGATACTATACCACTAAGGGAGGCGTATGCTGCGTGCGTGGGTGTTAGCGGTACTGGCGCTAATCTGACGCTGCCTGGGGCGACGCATATCACCGCCGGGCGATCAGGGGGCTAAACCTTTATTCGGTAATAAACAGCGGGTGCCCTGACACTATAAAAAATAAACGAACTAACCAGCGTCACCCGTAACAGTTATACGGTGATCAGTGGTGAAAGGGTTAACTAGGGGGCAATCAAGGGGTTAAAACATTTATTAGGTAGTATATGGGGGTCCCTGTCGCTATAAAACGCTGACGGCGAACCTAAATATTTACGTCCCTAACTAGCGTCACCAGCGACACTAATACAGCGATCAGAAAAATGATCGCTTAGCGACACTGGCGACAGGGGGTGATCAAGGGGTTAAAACTTTATTAGGGGGGGTTAGGGGGGTACCCTAGACCTAAAGGGGGGTAATACTCACTGCCCTAACACTGTAACTGACACTATGCAGTAATCAGAAAAAAAAAAAAAAATACTGCTAATGTCAGTTTGTGACGGGGGGGGGGTGATTGGGGGGGATCGGGGGGCGATCGGGGGGGGATCGGGGGTGTAAGGTATGCCTGGCATGTTCTACTGTGTGTGTGTGTTGTGCACTCACTTGTCTTCTCTCCTGGGACGGAAACTGCCAGACCGAGGAGAGATGACATCACATCCTCTGCCTGTGTGAAACTACACACAGGCAGAGGAGGATTCCCATTGGCTGGGAGCGATCGCGAGGGGGGGGCCACGATCGGATGGTCTCCCTCTCGCCTCCCGACGCTCCCAGTCAAATGCCGACCGCCGCTGGCACCGGGGGGGGGGGTCCGATTGGACCCCCCGCCCGCGGGAGGCAGATCACGTACGGGTACGTGATTCTGCCTGCCCGTGCCATTCTGCCGCAGTATATCTGCGTTAGGCGGTCGGCAAGTGGTTAAAGGCAGAATTTTTTTTTTTTTTTAGGTTTGTATTTTTTTCAAGGCTGATCTTTGTTTTATTTTAGTTTTAGTTTTACTCCAGAATATTTTTGTGTGTGTTTTGTGTGTCAAGTTACCACAACACCATTATTATCTTGTATTATTTAATCTCAAGGAGCTTGTTTGGTGTTGGTGTCCCTTGTTAATTTCACATTGTACTTTAGAATGTACCTGAATCCTCACAAACAAACTGTTCTTTTTGAAGGAAAAAACACATAGGCAAGTATAATTGAAACAAAAATTCCTTTATTAAGGGCTCAGAACCAAACAAAGAGGGTGGCAACGCTGTAGAAACAGCTGAAATTAGCGAAGCCTTGCACCCCCAGGGCAGACATCAATTATTTAACATCAAAATTGGTGGCCTGGGGAGTCCGTATCTAAAGGAGTGCAGTCTGGGCCAGAAGTCCCAGAGATTCGGAAAGCAGCAGATGACATCTGTGTCCCCAGGCTGTGGTATTACAAGAGGCAGCATCTTTTGCCAGACCAGACTGGACCCAGGGTCATCACTTTCTGGTCTTCTTTCCATGCTTCCTTCCTGGCTGTGGCTCTGCTGTTGGAGATGTGGCAGGAGGAGGAGTAGGACCTGGAGGAGGAGGAGGACTAGTAGGGCCTGGAGAAGGAGGAGGACTAGTAGGACCTGGAGGAGGAGGAGGAGGAGGAGGAGTAGGACCTGGAGGAGGAGGAGGACCATGTGTGAGGTCACAAATGTGGGTAGCAGATGTTATTTGGCCCCTCAACCCCTTATTGAGAGCTTCCAAAATTATGGAATCACACAGTGGTCATTGGCCCTCCTCCATCCGCTGTATTTTGCAGGCAATTATGCCAGCAAAGTCCTCCTCCACAGTGTGGTGGGCTCTCAGGGCCTCTGTAGCCTTCCAAAAGAGGCCTATGGCAGCCTCCTCCAGTGTACTCCTCTTCCTGCCACTCTGTCTTTGCGGATGTAGAGGAGGGACCTGGATATCAGGCAGCCTGCTCGGCCCCGGCCACCTCCTGGCTGAGACTTCCCTGTGTATGAAAAAGGGACATGGTTTTAGTTTTTGCATCATCAATCACAATCAGAAATTAGTACTCCAAACTAACATCTAGTTAACATCATTGATTGGACAAGCAGAAATATTTAGAGAAATGCTATACCTGGCTCAAGCTGGGCTCCTCCACATGTTGCTGCCTGGAAGGCCCAGGTTGGGCGTCAGAAGCCTCAGCTGGGGATGTAGGGAGCGTGGAAGGAAGACTGGAGAGTGATGACCTGGGTTCAGTCGGACCTGCCAAAAAATGCAGCCTGTCATAGTACCACAGTCTGGGGACATAGATGTCATCTGCTGCTCCGGATCTCTGGGAATCCTGGACCTTCTTGTGCTCCCTTAGATAAGTGCTCCTCAGGCCACCAATTAGGATCTTCAAATAGGTGATGTCTGCCGTGGGGATCACTTGCTTCACAAATTCCAGCAATTGATCCAGCGCTGCCTTCCTCTTTGTTTGGTTCTTATAATTTATCTCCCATAGACAAGGCAGCTCCCTGAACATGTCAATGAAGATTGCCATAAAGTTGGTATCTTTCAAGATATCCATTTTCACTGCAAGACACAACACAAGACAAACTCTAATGTCAGGCAAAACTCTCCTAATCTTGTTACAATATAGGCCTCAATGTAGAAGCAGTATAGGCCCAAGTTTGGCTCTTACCTTCGTTATCACGATTGGAGCCTCCGATACTCCTTCCTCCGCTCACAGATCGTACGTACTACGCACGCGTGTTATGCTTTATACACACTGCGCATGCGTGTAACTCCGCCCGCCCCTGACCTTCTTTCTAGTCTATTCCCCACCCCTTTTCATTCGGCGCAGTGGGGGAAGAGCACATGGCGGAGACACAGCAGGTGCGTGCTAATTATAGCAACGAGGAGGAGGGGGAGGAAAGCCCAGATCCGGAAATGTCTGGATCAAGAAGGAGAAGATTTGAGGCCTCGAATATGTCCTTTGGGGAGATGTTGGAGATGGTCGACAACTTGAAGAAGGCCGACTATGATGGGAAGTTTGGACCTTACGCCAACCCCAATGTCCAAAATGCCAAGATAATGGCGAAAGTGGTCAGGAGTCTGCACCGGAATTTCGGGGTACGACGATTGAAAGATCAGCTCAGGAAGCAGTGGTCGGACCTGAAATTACGAGAACACGAGCAGTACAAAAAGATCCGGAGAGTGCTGCAAAAAAGTAAGTAGTTGTGCTGTGTTCCTATTCTTTTTGTCTTTATTACATTCGTGCTGCTCCATGTGCTTTTCTTAAGTGTTGTACAGTTTAAAATGCCAACTTTCATGTTCATGGGCACATTATTTGTTCGTATCAAACATTTTTCTTTTGGCCTATAAAACACTATTGCTTTGGGCATATGCATTTGCCCACATTTTTTAGGGCCTACTTGTATGAAAATAATTTGGTTGCGTAGATGGGTTTGTATCTAGAATGAAATGCAAACTAGATTCTGTGTAAGGAGAGGACACTCAGCAGCAGTTTTCACATCTGGACGCTGGAGCACTAGTGTGGGACACAAGAACACCCTTTTTATTAGGGGACCCACACAGGTTCTCCAGTGTATACTATAGGGGTGTCCCAATCTGTGAAGCTTGTACAAAACAGGTAAAGTATTGAAGCTTGACAAAGGACACTCAAAATTCTACATCTTGGAACTCTGCCAAAACAGACAATTGTACCCCACTTCCAAACAATGTTTCATCTTTATAGTTCTGCCATCAAATATCTGTGTTCTAAGTATACCATTTTTGTTTTACATAGGGGAGAAAAAACTCGGAGGACACCCCTCATCCGAGGAGACCAGAGACCACTCACCTCTGGAAGAAGGGGAAATCCCCTAAACACAAGAAGAGCAGGAGGAGGAAGAAGACGTGGTGGAACTAATCACCACAACAGGTGAGTGTCTGTGACCACAAGCTCAGGTAAGAGATGGATGCCGGCATATTTATAATACATGTTTTTTTTTGGTTTCTCTCTTTTTAGGTGATCGTGTTGTTGTGGATCCAGATCCTTTCACCTCGGAAAGTGCACAGATCCTGATCGGGTAGATCATGGGGTGTAATTTAGCATTGGAAAACCTCAAGAAAAACATCAATGATGTTAGTAAAAAAAATAAGAACATCATTGATGTTTTGGAGAGAGTTTAAAACCCCTCCAAAGCCCTTTGTTTTTTGGTGTGCTACAATGTTAAAAATGTTTTAGCGATTTTTAGCAAAGCCAAATTTTGAAGATGCACACAGTGTGTCAACATGTGCTATCTGCTATCACGGGAGATCAATGGACGCATTTTGGGGGTGCAACCCCTTCCTCAATAATAAAGTAGCTGAGAGGAAGGGGTTTCTCCCCCAAAACACGTCCCTTGATCCCCCGTGATGGCAGATAGCACATGTTGACATTCGTAAATTGGTGTACATCTTCAAAATTTGGCTTTTCCTGGGGTGACTTCACCCCATCTGAACGCAATATCAAACACAGTTCCTAAATACTCATGTCTGATATTGCCTTCAAGTTCTACCAAATGTGAACTTTGTAAGTTCAAGATTTGTGTCTTTCTTGTTGGTTTGAAACATGCCTGTTTTATCTAAAATGGACATTTGTACTTTTTCTAATGCCACCCAAAAATTGTTATACAACAAACATGTTGGTTTGTTTTAAAAAACCTTTTCTAAATGCACATGTGATTGTGCTGGTATTAAAAAGATTGTTAATCAAGAATGTGTGGATAATTGTCTCAACGCTACAACACTTTTGTGGTGCTCCAATTGCTGCTTTATGTGACAATTGGGGTTATTTAATAAGGGCCAATCTACTTTGCACTACAAGTGCAGTTTCAGTGCAGTTTCAAGTGCACTTGTAGTGCAAAGTGTATTTGCCTATAGTAAATAACACCCAACAGTGCCTTATAAGGTTACACAATCACGCCATTTTCAGGACTCACCACATTTCTGTCAGGGTCAGCTAAAACAAACACAAGCAGTAAATGTCAACAAAGATTTGCTTATTTTTTTTTTATTTGAGAAAGGTTTCACACATTGTCTGGCATATTGATGCCCCCCCTACCCGCAAAGAACTCAAGGTATCTTAAGCGGACATCACGGACACTCAGGAAGGGCAAGCCAGGACGGCCACTTTCAAGCGCCGTCAGGGTTGTTTCATTTATAATTCCGGCCTCAGGCCCAACTGAGCCAGCTTAGTTGGCAGAATGTTGCCGTAAAAAGTTATGTAGAACACAGCACACCAGGATTATATGATTCAGTTTATACTTCACCATATGGATGGGTGTAAGAAATAGGCGGAACCGGCTGGCCATGATGCCAAATGTGTTCTCCACCACTCTTCTGTAATTAAAAACCCTCTGGTCCGGGGTGAGGGTCCTCATCTGGAATGGTCGCATAAGATGGTCCCCCAGCACAAATGCTTCATCCGCAACGGAGACGAATGGGAGTCCAAGCTGCCATTCTGGAGACGCCTGTAGAACTCCGTCTGGGCGATGACTCCACCATCGGACATCCGGCCATTCTTCCCCACGTCCACATACAGGAACTCATAATTAGCCGACACCACCGCCAACATCACAATACTATTGAACCCCTTATAAATATAATAGTACGACCCTGAGTTGGGTGGTGGGACGATGTGGACGTGTCTCCCATCAATTGCCTCTCTGCAGTTAGGAAAGTCCCACCGCTGGGCAAAGGCCACAGTCTGCCATTCCTGTGGCGTGGAAGGAAACTGTGGAGGAAAAAAAAAATTTGTCTTTTTGCACAATAAAACATGGAAAGCAGATTAGACACAAACATTCTTGGGCAACATCAAGATAACATTTATTAAGGGGAATTTTACAACACCAAAGTATAAGGTACACCTATCATATTTCCCCTCCCCCCCTCTCCTGGGCCATTTCTAACATTTTGGGGGGGGAGCGCTTGGACAGGTAACCTTCTCCACTTCATTGAGAGATGAATGCCTAAATAATGTATGTTACTTTGAACAGCCCCTCCTTAGTTATACTATTGGCAGCCCACTGGACAGGTAAGAAGTGTCATAATACAAAGATATAAATACACATTGTACACATTTTAGCACATTTGGACATTCTGCTATTACCTATCAAGATAATAATAGAATACAAAAACCTTAAACAGTACCATTTGAAAGTATACAGGCAGGCCCTTGCACTGCATGCTTTGGGGAATTCATCCATAAATCTGACCAAAAAAGAGGTGGGTATAGTGTGTATGGGTTTGGCAAAGTCAGCAGATAGATGATTGAGGATAGATAGAGAATTGGTATCAGCTGACTTAGCAGTTGGGGGGAGGGAGGGTTAAAAATGATTTGGGGACACCCCAAAAAAAAGCCTCTGGCACTCTGTCTGAATTTAAAGCACAAATCACATTTAAAAACATTTTAGGGGGTGTTTGGGGTAAAGCACTACTATGGAACTGATAAAATACATTGTTAAGTGACTACATGAGGTGAATATAGGGGCAGGAGAGCATGCTGGGGAGGTAAGTGAAGGCAAATATGTATGAAGGACCAAAAAAAAAATTACATAAAAATTCAGCATGCATGAGGACAAAGGGCACATTCACAGCATATTACAATCATGGTAATTAGGGAATGAGGAAAGAAATACAATACATTAGCAAACATTAAATACAATAAAATGTGATGTTAAAGCATAAATCTTACCTTAATATACTCTTTCTGCAGGACCTGAATGATGGCAGAACAGGTCTCTGAGATAATGATCCCCAGAGCCTGGGAGGAGATGCCTGTCGAGAACTTGAGGTCCTGCAGGCTTCTCCCCGTCGCCAAGTGCGACCGTGTGTATGCAAAACAAGTTTGAGCCAACATCTGTTGGAAAAAATCCTAGGATTTTGTTGTCAGAATGTCCAATCAATGTCCGACCATGTGTACGGGGCATTAGGGTGAATCTGCACTAACATCAACTCTCCACCCTATTACCTTCATACTCTTTGCTCCATCAGGGTGTTACCACACTAAAATCCCTAAGAAGATATTCTTATGCTCTGGAGATCTCTTCAATGGGAGATTGTGTTTGTACATACAATATACTGTATAACGTGTATGTGACATCAATTGTTTCATGCCAAAACTGGGCAATTTACCAACCATATCCTGTATTTAGTTTGTCCTTATGAAAATTAGTCATACTCAAATCATGAAACACCCCTTTTTGGGTCAAAACTATAAGGACATTAGTAAGCATGCCTATTCCAGCCTTTTCTATTGTAACTTCAGCATACAGGTGACAATATCAATTACACATCAGCATTAACATTCTTAGTTGCAATTTATGACTGCTCATGTGTATTATAAAAGCCTTATGGCTCCATATAGGCAAGCCGAATAAGTGGGCTACACAGCGCTTAGAACTGTAGTCATTGTAGATGAAACGCATTGGATAGGGCTTCTTGTGTCACTTACTCAATCGTATTTTCTTTTGGTGAAGTGCAAAATCATTCCTGGGAGTTCTTTATGCGGTGTAGCTTATGATGACAAGCCATACTATTTTGTAAGTGGATTTTAAATGTTTTTATGTTAAAAATAAAAAACAGTTTTACTCTATTGAAGACTGCCTCCTAATTTCTTTCCTTCACATATCTGCACCTGGAGGAGAGCCTGGAGTGGTGGATATACAAATCCTGGAGAACAAATCTTAAAGACACAGCCTAGTGAGACATATTTCTTAAAGCACTACTGACCCACTTATTATGATGAGGGGTCAATGAGTTCTGGTGGGTGAGGTGTTCAAGAGGGGAGCATGTGTGATCACAAAAGTCTCAGTGAAGACACTGAAATTATCCTTTGAGAAAGCCTTGACGGTGCAATGCCTGAGGCTAGTGGTGCGGTCATCGCTGTAAGTGGAGTCTGGACTTAATATATTGGAATATGGATGTGACATGCCTTGTTTTACCTGATGAATTACGAGTGGGTTTTTTTTTTTTTCACAATCAAAGGTTTATTAAAGTTTGTGATGTTACAATTAACTGCATATAATACAATTTAGAAAGTATAACAATTATCTATATTTAAAGGAGTTACATTTAGTATCTGTTGCTTGCGTGTGAAATTTCGTCATGTAGCTGAGTAAGTGACTTTTGGAATTTATGAATATATTTAAAAACTTTTTTTTTTTAGGGAAGGAAACGGTTGAGGTATAGAGGGGGAGGGGGGGGGGGAGGAAAAAAAAAAAAGGGGGGGGGAACAGAAAGGGGGAAGGGGGTGGGGTGGGGGTGTTAGGTAGGGAAGAAGGAGGGGAGGGAGAGAAAGGGGCAGAAAAAGGAGTACGATAGTAAATAATAATGATCTCATTTTAGTGAAAGACGGCATTTGAAAATTGTTACAGTTAAGTACATAAGATGTTATAATCATTAACCAACAATTAAAGGAAAGCTTAAGTAGTGTTAGATCATAATCTGGCAAAGAGCAATCTTATAATGGAGCAGCAGTCGGTTTCTTAATAGGTATTAATTAGTGAGGGAATTAAAAACTGAAGAGTGGACAAATAATAACCAAGGTTGCCAGGTATGATTGAAATTCGTGCTATTTTCTTTCTTCATAGCGGCGATCTCCTCCATCTTGTATATATAATTTATTCTTTCTAGCCAATCTTTAATATTTGGGATGTGTGTGGTCTTCCAATGGAGGGGTATAAGTGTTTTAGCAGCTAGTAGTAGATGCCTAGAAAGGGCTTTTTGTATCTGCTTATGGAGAGTTCATTTACGTTTATTAGGCAAGTGGCAGCATTAAATTCAATTTTAGAATCTGTTATGAGTTTAGTCCATTTTATTACTGTTTCCCAGAAAACATATAGTGGTGGGCATTCCCACCATATGTGTAGAAAGGTACCAACATCTGCCCCGCAACGCCAACAGGTGTCTGAGGTTGTAGGGGACCACCTCCTGGCTTTATGTGGTGTGATATACCACTGGGTGAGTATTTTGTAAGAGATCTCCTGATATTTTGTGCTTAAAGAGCATTTATGAGTCATTATACAGGCATTCTCCCATTGTTTAGAGGAAATCTTAGTTTTTAGATCTTTTTCCCACTTTTCTTTATGTTTTAGGTCATCTGAGTGCTGTTTTTGGTTTAACAAGCAGTAAGCTAGAGAAGTGGTATTAGTTACTGGTGATCTTTTAAAGCATAGTTCTTCTAGAGGGAGTAATGGTAAGCTGTAAAATGCTCTGTGTTTGCTATTTAACAGGAAGCTTTTGAGTTGCATATAAAGCCATGATCCAGGAGGTAATCCTTCCCACTCTGTTTTGAGTATGTCTAGGGGTTTGATCTTAGAGTTTACCAGGCATTGGGAGGCTGTGCGGGTCGGCATATTCCTCAGGTGTAGACCTGGAATGAAGTCAGGGTTATTAGTAACAGGAGTCAGTGGACCAGGGATTGAGGCTAAGTTATGAGTACGAGCTACCTTATGCCAAACTTCAAGTGTGTTTGCTATTAGGGGATGTTTTATAGTCTTATCCGTTTTAGAATGTATGGACCATGGATAAAAGGTTAGGTTGAAGGGGTTTAGAGCTTGTTCTAGTTGGATCCAGTCTTTATTTAAGCTATGGCAGTGCCAGTCAATGATTCTTGTGATGTGGGATGCTTGATGGTATTTTTTAAAATTTGGGAGTCCTATTCCCCCTCTATGCTTGGGTAGTGATAGTAAATTGAGATTTATTCTGGGTCTTCTATCAGCCCAAAGAAAGCGTCTTTGTGTTCTGAGAAGGTTGGTAAAGAAGGTTTCGGGGATTTTGATGGGGAGTGTATTGAAAAGATAAAGTAATCTCGGTAAAATTGTCATTTTTAGAATTGAGGCTCTGCCGAACCAAGAGAAAGATTTGGTTGACCATTTTTGAAGGTCTCTATTAAATGTGGTGAGAAGGGGTTTGTAATTATAAGAATATAGTGAGTCTATATTGCTGGTTAGATTTATTCCTAGATATTTCAAGGTATTATGTTCCCATTTATAATTATGATTGTCTTTCATTAATTTGAGTTGGTCTATTGGTAAATTAATGTTCAGTGCCTCAGACTTGGATTTGTTAATTTTGAAGTTGGAGATAGAGCCGAAGATTTTGAAGTGTTTCTCAAGGTTTGGAATAGAGATATGTGGTTGTGTCAAGAAAAATATGAGGTCATCCGCATAGGCGGCAATTTTATATTCTTTGTCTCCTACTCTGAAACCTTTGATGTCCGCAGATAATTTGATTGTTCTTATTAGGGGTTCTAAAGAAATGATAAATAGAAGGGGTGAGAGAGGGCAGCCTTGACGAGTCCCGTTTCGTATTTTAATTGGGTCTGAGAGAATATTGTTGACTTTGATTCTAGCTTGGGGATTTCGATAGAGTGCTGAGATCCAAGATAGCATATTTTCGTTTAGTCCAATATGGGAGCAAGTAGACATCATATAGTCCCATGAGACTCTATCGAAAGCCTTCTCGGCGTCTGTAGAGAGAAGGAGTCCTTTTATCTTAGAGTTGTGAGCATGGTGAATTAAGTTAAGTGCTTTGGTTGTATTGTCACGTGCCTCTCTGCCTGGCATGAAACCTACTTGTTCTGGACCTATGATCTTTGAGAGGAGGGGTTTCAGTCTGTTTGCAAGTATTTTAGTTAAGATTTTTAAATCTATATTTAGTAAAGATATAGGTCTGTAGTTGGCACAGTCTGTATGGTCTTTGTCAGGTTTGGGGATTACTGCGATATGGGCCATGAGGAACGAATCGTGGTCATGATTGTGTTTTGCCAGGTAATTGAAAGCTGAGATAAGTGGTTTAATTAAAGCTTGAGTGTATGTTTTGTAATATTGTGAGGTAAAGCCGTCTGGGCCTGGGCTTTTCCCTGTCTTAAGATCTTTAATCGCTTCAAGTAATTCATTTGTGGAGATAGGTTCCTCTAGTTTGTTTATGTCAACTTGGGGAAGTAAGGGTATTTTGCTGTTTTTCAAAAATTTATGTATCATTTCTTGTTTCGTCATGTTTAGATGTGTGGGTTTATGTGTTTCAGGGAGATTGTATAATTTTGAGTAAAATTTATGAAATAGATCCGCAATATCAGTAGGTTTATGTCTAAGTATTCCGTCTTTGTCTCGTATGGCATGTACTTTTCCGGCTTGTGTCAAATCTTTGAGAGCTTTGGCTAATAGTTTCCCACTTTTGTCCCCATATTCAAAAAATATGCTTTTTTTGAAGAAAAGTGCTTTTTTGGTCTTCAGGTCTAGTAATGATTTTAGGGAGTTCCTACAACGGATCAATTCCTCCTCTGTTGAGATTAAGAGGGATTGTTTGTGAAGAGTTTCCAATTTTGCTATTTGTGAGGTCAGTTTGGAAATTTCCTTTTCTTTCTCTCTTTTTAATCTAGAACCCCATTTCATTAGATGACCTCTTATAACGCTTTTGTGAGCTTCCCAGTTAGTCAAAGGGTTGGTATCTGTATCTAGGTTATTCCTAAAGTAGTCTGTCAAAGTGTCCTGTATTTCGTCTTTCACTCTTTGGTCGGTTAGAAGTGATGCATTGAGTCTCCAATTAAAGGTCGTTTGTTGAGGTGAGTCAAGTCGCATAGATATAGCCGTGGGGGCATGGTCTGAGAGAGCGACTATGCCTATCTCTGCTGCTTCTAGTTTGTTTAGATCTCTCTGTGAAACGAAAATTAAGTCAATACGGGAGTATCGTTTGTGTGGGTTTGAGAAAAAGGTGTAGTCTCTTTCATTCGTGTGGATGAGTCTCCAAGTGTCTACTAGTGATAAGGAGTTTAAGAGTAATTTGAGGCGTCTGAGGATTCTGTATGTTAGGATGGTGTGGCCTGTTGATGTGTCTTTTTGGGGGGAGAGGGGAACATTGAAGTCTCCACCCAAGATTATACATCCTTCAGCGAACCATTTTAGTTCGTCTATGATTTTACGACAAAATGGGATGTGGGTAGAGTTTGGGAAATATACGTTAGCTAATGTGACGGGTGATCCTGCCCAATCTCCTTTAAGGAAAAGATAGCGTCCTTCTGGATCTACAAGTTTTTGCTGGATTTTGAAGGGGGAGTTTTTGTTAATGAGGATTGATACTCCTTTTGTTTTGGCTAAAGGGTTAGTGGCGTGGTACATTTCTGTGAATATGTTGTCTGTAAATTTGGGTATATGTTTGCTTTTAAAATGTGTTTCTTGTAAAAACACTATTGATGGCATAGTTTTTTTCAATTCTTTGAGCATTTTTGTTCTTTTTTCAGGTATGTTCAGGCCGTTGACATTGTGGGAAATTAAAGTTGGTGCTTTTCCCAGGAATTTATATGCCATAATGTAAGTTGTCAGAAAATTCAGGTGTATATATTGAGTCAAGTGGTTTTTGTCTAATAGTTATTTATTATATGAGATGTTCTGGTCTCTTTTGGCGTACTCCAGGGGAGAAGAGGGGGGACAAGGGAGGTAGGATAAGTTGGGGTGGATTGAAAAAGGGGTGGTTGAGTGTGTGCTCTAATCTCACCTAGAAAGTGAGGAGCTAGTTAGTGACCTAGATATAATAGGTACTACTATGTACTCTGGAGGGAAAGTGGGAGGCGCGTTAGTGTCGAAATATGTTGTTTGTTATGTTTGTGAGTTTGGTAACTGGGTCTGTCTCGCAGGGTACTGCGAGACCCGGGTATGTTAAAAAAGATAGTGTGAGAGGTGGGTTTTAGGCCGCTTATTATCATGTAGAAATATCGCCAACCGCAGTCCGGTCAGCCACTAAGGACGACAACCTGCTTGAATGTTAAAGAAGAGGGTATAAGACAGATACCTGTAAATGTGGAAAAAACCCCATAACGTTCATCCCGTCTGTTACATACATTTAGTGATGTTCTGCGTAGGATGGAAAGGGCGGTTAACATGTAAAACATTTGAAAAAGAATAGAATAAAAAGAGAGAAATCAAAACATTTCAAACCAATTAACAGTTAACATCGTGATACCTTAACCCTGAGTTTAGCAGGGTATTCTCTGTTCTAGTCTAGTATAATCCAATAACTTGAAGTGAGTTAGATGATCTAATCTATTCTTATGTTTAAGTATGTCTTAGGATCAGAAACTCAAAAAGTACTGTATAAAGATTAGAACTTCTATATTAGTATTCTATGGTTCAAGTTCAAACAAGCTATATGGAATTATGTCTGATTCTGCGACCTGATATAAAATGAAGGGTCTGTAAGCAGGTTCACTTGGAAGCTTCCTATCTAACACTTAAGAAAAGGTAAGTCCAGGCATGCGAGGTCTCATATTATCCAAAGTCCTTTCAATCTGGTGGTATTTGAAGATCCTACAGTGAAAGGGTTGGGTGTTGCATATTAGCAAACATGCAGCCGTATATCTGTGTAATCACTGCATAGCTAGAGATGTCACAGGTGGGCCGAATACTTAAACTTCTAGCTATGGTTTATAGTCTCATGGTAAAGGTTTAGTGTATGTCACCCTTGTTTCTGGATACAGAGGTAAACCCGAATGAAGAAGCCTGTTCAGTTGGTAACAGTTTCGTGGTTTTAAGAGTGTATTTCTTGTAGGCATTTATAGCTCCTGTGAAAGAAAAGTTATTAGGTGTGGATTAATATTGAGAGTCTGGCTGTCATCTAGGTAGATTCCCATATCGGATGTATTCTTCAGTAGAAGCGGATGTGGGAGGGATTCAATGCTAGAATCTGCTTCCAGATCTGCATGTATAAGTTCTCACATGATGGGTATATACAATATGTGTCTCTTATCCCTTGATTTCCTCTTCATCTATGTAGAACCTGTGTTTTTTAATAAGTGCAGGTAGCAGGGAATATTTCCAGTAGGTATTGAGCTTTGTATACTCCCAGGGAGGGATCTTTAGAAGTTAGAGTAGGATGTTAAGTGTTGTGTAGGATTGCCCTCTAGTGGATGTTCAGAGAAGGGATCCTGCAGCAGTTTTAGAGCTTTTGGCTTTGGACAACATATTAGTGAGGATTTGAGGCAGAAGTATTGGAAAAAACAAAAAAACAACAAAAAAAAAAAAACAAAAAAAACTTTCTTTTCTTTTCTTCCTTCCCTCTCTTCTCCAAGGAATAAAATAGAGAACCAAAAATTGGTAATTGTGGTGAAAGGGGATGAAGATCAAAAGACTGTCTTAGGTATAATCCAGGTAAATGTCGCAATGGTTGGATTAAGAGTGTTCGGTAAGTCAGGTTTATTTTAATCTTTGACTTTTGGCGCTTTTGGAAGAAGAAGGAGAGTCGTAACTGTTTCTGTTGGCGTTTCTGCGGATTTTCCCCTGCTGGGAGGGTGTATGGAACATATCTGATCCACCGAAGGCTGGAGGATTGGTAATTTCAGGGGGAAGCAGAAATTCTGAGTACCAGTCAGGCAATGCTACTGGCGTAATTTGAAGGTTTTCACAGAATCTGTTCAGCTCACTGGGGGTTCTGAGTGTGTATTGTTTGCCCATGTATGAAGCTTGGAGAGCAAAAGGAAATTTCCATCTGTAATTTATGTTCCTTTCTCTTAGAACCTCCAGGAGGGGTTTCAGTGCCCTTCTGTTTTTTAGTGTTATGGGTGATAGGTCTTGAAATAGTTGTATTGTGTTATCATTAAACAAGATCTGGTCATGGGACCTTGCTTTTTGTAATACTTCTTCCTTTAAACTGAAATTGGGAAGGCAACAAATGATGTCCCTGGGAGGATTATCATCTGGAGCTCTAGGTCTGAGAGCTCTGTGGGCTCTGTCAAAATCTATGGGAGAGTGTTCAGGTCTATTTAAAAGGCCGTTGAATATGGAGGTCAGTGCAGGCTTGATTTGGTCTGGGTTAACATTTTATGGAATTCCACGTACTCTTATGTTGTGCCTTCTTCCTCGGTTGTCTAAATCTTGTAAGTATGTTGATAGGACGGACATGTTCACCAGTTCCGATGGTCAAAAACAATTTAAGATTAAAAATTTTATCAATTGCGCTACAACACGTGTAATCTACATGTTAACTTGTCCGTGTGGATTAATTTACGTTGGTAAGACTAAGAGACAACTTAAGACTAGAACTGGTGAACATGTCCAAAGTATCACCAACAAAGAAGATGATCACCCCCTTGCATTGCACTTCCTGAAGGCACATGGTGGTGATGCAAGTGGCCTGAAATGCAAGGGTATTTACAAACTGAATGTACCCTCTAGAAGGGGTGATTATGATAGGTTATTATACCAAAAAGAAAAGATGTGGATCTTTTATTTAAAAAGCCTACAGCCCTTTGGTTTAAATAATGAATGCAATTTTTCGGTTTTTCTGGAACGTTAGTAAAATATGCCCTTATGTGGACATTTATTTCCCCTATTTTCGTACCATGAGAGGTGCTCTCATTTATTTATATAGTCTGCACATAGGGTGTCCCTGTATACATTGTCATTGAGATTATATCGCCATCCTGTATAATCTGTTAAGATGGGTTTGGATTTATTTATGGCATACGGGACAATAAGGTATACATCTCCCAGGGGGTCTGAGGATATCTAGCAGAAGTGCTGTATATGCATTTATACATTATACATAGGCCGGCTAAGTACATATCCCTTAGGTAAGCTGTTATTGCGAAGTAAACGTGAATGCCCTCTATTTTCTGAGAAGAAATTATAGATTTGACATTGCTTTCTTAAAAAATATATAATTGGTCCGATATTTGATTGCACCTACACAATGGGGTTTTTTTCTTTTTAAAGGTTTGCACGTGTGGTGAATGACGTAGTGATTGGTGTTCAGGTGTGGGTAATCTTAATAGTTAATTGGTATCCACAGTAGGACTACTTAAAGCACATATCCTGACCCAGCACGCATGCTCTGAGGAAACCTGTGATCAGGTGAAACGCGTAAGCATCTTGCCATCACTTGAGTGGTGGCTGGGACTTCTGGATGTCCACCATGCAGCCCGGAACCATCTCAGTTTATCTCCACCCCTGGACGGACCAACACCACTAAAATTCATACAGCGATCCTGCTCCCTTGCCGCCTCTCTATGTGGCTGTCCACAATACCGTCTAAACAGCCGATTGCTACAGCTGATTGCTACAGCCCAGCTGACCATCCTTGTACCGTGCGATCCAGCGTAACCGCAATCTGGAGGAATCAGCATTGCCGGAAGTGTATAGCTCTCAGCGCGGCTTACTGACAAGCCAGGAGAGTGTGGCAGCACGGATATTCCATGGACTATGAGACATCTCGATCAAGACGCCCAAACGGTGAGCGATACATTATAATACATGTCTTTCCATGGAAAAATACCAATGGACTTTGGTCTGCTAAGCCACTAATTGCTGACTGTTGCGCTTAATAGTGCTTTATTGCAAGGATCTTTGTCTATTTTCAAAATATCCAGGTCTATCTCACGGGTGGATTTCTCGTCCTTAATGCAGCTCCTATACAGGCAATTGTTCCAGGCATATACCCATGGTTCCTCATATCTATTTTACCATACATCTGAGCAACAATTGTTTGACAATTACTTATAAGACCCGGGTCAAGGACTTCTTGCCTGTATGTGTATGCAAGGCGAGTGATTGATGGAGGTGTGTGTATAGGGTAAGGTGGCCACCCAGTGTCCCCCGTAAGACGTCAGTCTTATTTTTATCTTTGGCTGGTGGGAAGGATTATTTATCACCTTTAATTTTTGTATTGCTGTTAATTTGTTTATACATGTATTCTTTACCTGAGGGTTCTCAATAAAGATAGTTAAGCTTAATATCAGTGTGTCCTCTCTGAAGAAACTGCTTTGTGGAATCTCTTCCCAATAATTTTTGCCATGTTGTTGGTTAAGTTCAGAGGACAATCACCCCGCTCTTTGTGATGTGTTCACAGTTCATAATCAGGGTTAAATGATATATGCTGGTGTTTTTTATTTGAGCAGGTACCTGGTAAACCTACTAAAAAAGCTCATACAAACCGGCGCTTGACTAGGCAATGTCAGTGGTCTTTTTTCTTCTTTTTTTGTCATATCATTATTTTATGGGATTATACTTCCTTTCTAGACCTTTGATATTAATGCCACCCTTTATATATCCCTCTCACTAGCCAATCCCCCTTTTTAATATAAAACACGATTTGCACATCTATCCCTAAAGGTGCAATACATTTTTCAACCAAATTGGACCATTTTTGAGACTTTGTTAAATATATGTGTATTTGTTGACTATTCTTTTGGCACTTTAACATCTAGAAATATGGCTTACCTTCTAGCTGAAGAAATTGACTTAGAAATACAAACAGCATTTTCCTGTGAACCCTCTGCTTCCCACAATGCTGATGATGGTCTAAAAAAACTACTAAAAAATCATAAAAAACTCACGATCAAATTTCTCAATAGAAAGTGGGATATTTCATCACTAAAGTCACATATTGAGCACAGGATAATCCCTAGAGGACTGCGGGAAAGAGTCATCCCCGCAAGTCATTTACATACACCACGTTTTCTTGAAGTGTGGAAAAATAGCTGTCTTGAACGTGGGCTAGCAATTCTTCAAATGATTGTAAATGAGGAACAAGCACAATTAGAAGAAATCCAAAAAGAAATTGAGACTAGTGTACAGCTACTGGAACCTTTTAAAACTGATCTGGAGTTTATTAAGAGTAATGATCTCCTGAAAAGGGAGGTAGAAAAAACACAAAAAACTCTAAAAGCCACCAAACAGGAAAGGTTTAAGCAGAATCTTCTCGATTGGGAGAAGAGGGAAATGTTTGACCCCACAATACCCAGGGGGAGAAGCAGGTCACGTAAAGGTAGGAGGAATAAATCGAATACAAGCCGTACAAGATATTCCTCAACTGACAGTGATTTAGAACGGCAAGATAAAACGGTGTTTTTTTTAGATCAGGAGGGGCAAGGTATGGAAGTAAAAAATCCCAGAAAAGACAACCAAAAAGATACTGCCATGAGCAAGAGCTATACAAAGACCAACAGGGGGAACCAGGGAAAAGAGAAAGAGACGAAGGGGGGTCAACGAGAACTAAGATCGGGGTCACGAAGACCCTGAATAATGAATCCAAAAGTACCCCCACACTGAGAACAGATGATTATCATCTGATTACAGGGTGGTTAACCTCACTAATTTTCCCCTGAATCAACACCACATTTCCCTACTGCAAAAAGGCCTGTCATTTTCACCAACCGCAGCGATGAGCGAATTTGAGGTCTTCAAAGATCTGAATTTGTTCTTGAGGAAGGTGATCTTTAGATATTGGCATTCTAACAGGGATAATCAACCAACACAAGTAGATGAGCAAACTCGGGAGGAACGTGAGGCCCTTGAGGCCCTGGTCGCCCTCTTGGAGGAAAACCAGGACTGTGACTCTGATACTGATGCTCAGGACTACTTACAGACAAGACCCCGTCCATCTAAACTACCAATTAAATCATTAAAAATGCCCCCGTTCTCCAAGCATAAAAGGATCCAACTTTTCTTGGAACAGGTCAAAAAAGACCTTTCAAAGATCAATTGGAACTATAAAGGACTAGACAATCTGACCAAAGAGGAGAGAAAAGCCTTGAGAGAGTTGGAGGAAGCCCCCGATCTTGTAATAAAAGGGAGAGATAAAGGTGGCAACACTGTACTCCTCTCCGGTACTATGTATGAGAGACAAACTTTGTCCCTCCTGAGGGATGAAACTACATATCGGAGGCTTCCGTCAAACCCTTTTCCTCAGATTGTCACTAACCTTAACTTCAAGCTTAATATGGCCTTAGAGGAGTGCCTTATTACACGTAAAGAATATGGGCATCTTAAGGTTCAAGAATTTAACACCCCCACCTATTACACAATACCCAAACTCCACAAATCTATGACCGATCCTCCAGGGAGACCCATAGTTTCTGCTATACAGGGTCCCCTTGAGAGAATAGGCAAATATGTAGATGCCCTCATTAAGGAACTAGTTGTGGAATTACCCTCATTTGTACAAGACACAAGGGATGTTTTGGGAAAATTGAACGATATTGTGGTACCTGAAGATGTACTCCTTGTCGGAATAGATGTTGAGTCCCTATATACGTCAATTCCCCATATTTGGGGTACTAAGGCGACACAACACTTTCTGGACAATAAATTCCCACTCCAAGCCACTCAAAATGAGTTTATTATAGACCTCCTACAATTTATGCTGGATAACAATTGCTTCCAGTTCCTAGGGGTCTACTACAAACAGATCAGAGGCAAGTCCATGGGAGCTCCATGGGCACCATCATATGCATGTTTGCATTTGGGGATGTGGGAGCTTGAATGTGTGTATCCCTCGCCGATGTACCTTGGCCACTGTTTACTGTGGCTAAGGTACATCGACGATGTGATCATGCTGTGGAAGGGAACAACAGTTGACTTAGTCAACTTTATGGAAGAACTTAATGGAAATGATAGGAACATCAAATTGACCTATGTTTATAATTCCAAAACCTTGTCCTTCCTTGACCTTTTCATCAGTATTGAGGGAGGCAAATTCCAGACCAAGACATTCAGAAAAGATACTGCAGCCAACACACTGCTCCTGGCATCTAGCCATCATCCCAGATCTCTCATACAAGGTATCCCCGTGGGTCAGTTCCTTAGGGCCAGAAGGAACTGCTCGGGTAATACTGACTTTTACTCCGAGGTGCAAGACCTCTATGGGAGATTTCGGGACCGTGGATATTCCCATGGATCTATAAGAAAGGCCAAAAAAAGAGCTATACAGTATGATAGACAGTCCCTTTTGATTGGAAATACAAGGAGTAAGTCAGGTAATGCAAAGTCATCTCCAATTAGGATTATCACCAGATATGGGGCACAATGGGAACAAACCAGAAAGGTATTAAGCCATCACTGGCATATACTTTCTGAGGCCCCAATCATTGGTGATATAGTAGGTGACAGGCCACTTCTAACAGCCAGACGGGCAAGGAATCTGAAAGATTGCCTTGTCCATTCTGAGTATAGTAGATCACCAAAAAGGGATTGGCTCACAAGCCTCCCCCCCTTAAAAGGTATGTACCCGTGTGGCAGGTGCCATATCTGTAAGTATGTTGATAGGACGGACATGTTCACCAGTTCCGATGGTCAAAAACAATTTAAGATTAAAAATGTTATCAATTGCGCTACAACACGTGTAATCTACATGTTAACTTGTCCGTGTGGATTAATTTACATTGGTAAGACTAAGAGACAACTTAAGACTAGAACTGGTGAACATGTCCAAAGTATCACCAACAAAGAAGATGATCACCCCCTTGCATTGCACTTCCTGAAGGCACATGGTGGTGATGCAAGTGGCCTGAAATGCAAGGGTATTTACAAACTGAATGTACCCTCTAGAAGGGGTGATTATGATAGGTTATTATACCAAAAAGAAAAGATGTGGATCTTTTATTTAAAAAGCCTACAGCCCTTTGGTTTAAATAATGAATGCAATTTTTCGGTTTTTCTGGAACGTTAGTAAAATATGCCCTTATGTGGACATTTATTTCCCCTATTTTCGTACCATGAGAGGTGCTCTCATTTATTTATATAGTCTGCACATAGGGTGTCCCTGTATACATTGTCATTGAGATTATATCGCCATCCTGTATAATCTGTTAAGATGGGTTTGGATTTATTTATGGCATACGGGACAATAAGGTATACATCTCCCAGGGGGTCTGAGGATATCTAGCAGAAGTGCTGTATATGCATTTATACATTATACATAGGCCGGCTAAGTACATATCCCTTAGGTAAGCTGTTATTGCGAAGTAAACGTGAATGCCCTCTATTTTCTGAGAAGAAATTATAGATTTGACATTGCTTTCTTAAAAAATATATAATTGGTCTGATATTTGATTGCACCTACACAATGGGGGTTTTTTCTTTTTAAAGGTTTGCACGTGTGGTGAATGACGTAGTGATTGGTGTTCAGGTGTGGGTAATCTTAATAGTTAATTGGTATCCACAGTAGGACTACTTAAAGCACATATCCTGACCCAGCACGCATGCTCTGAGGAAACCTGTGATCAGGTGAAACGCGTAAGCATCTTGCCATCACTTGAGTGGTGGCTGGGACTTCTGGATGTCCACCATGCAGCCCTGAACCATCTCAGTTTATCTCCACCCCTGGACGGACCAACACCACTAAAATTCATACAGCGATCCTGCTCCCTTGCTGCCTCTCTATGTGGCTGTCCACAATACCGTCTAAACAGCCGATTGCTACAGCTGATTGCTACAGCCCAGCTGACCATCCTTGTACCGTGCGATCCAGCGTAACCGCAATCTGGAGGAATCAGCATTGCCGGAAGTGTATAGCTCTCAGCGCGGCTTACTGACAAGCCAGGAGAGTGTGGCAGCACGGATATTCCATGGACTATGAGACATCTCGATCAAGACGCCCAAACGGTGAGCGATACATTATAATACATGTCTTTCCATGGAAAAATACCAATGGACTTTGGTCTGCTAAGCCACTAATTGCTGACTGTTGCGCTTAATAGTGCTTTATTGCAAGGATCTTTGTCTATTTTCAAAATATCCAGGTCAATCTCACGGGTGGATTTCTCGTCCTTAATGCAGCTCCTATACAGGCAATTGTTCCAGGCATATACCCATGGTTCCTCATATCTATTTTACCATACATCTGAGCAACAATTGTTTGACAATTACTTATAAGACCCGGGTCAAGGACTTCTTGCCTGTATGTGTATGCAAGGCGAGTGATTGATGGAGGTGTGTGTATAGGGTAAGGTGGCCATCCAGTGTCCCCCGTAAAACGTCAGTCTTATTTTTATCTTTGGCTGGTGGGAAGGATTATTTATCACCTTTAATTTTTGTATTGCTGTTAATTTGTTTATACATGTATTCTTTACCTGAGGGTTCTCAATAAAGATAGTTAAGCTTAATATCAGTGTGTCCTCTCTGAAGAAACTGCTTTGTGGAATCTCTTCCCAATAATTTTTGTCATGTCAATTAGATGTTGGTTATGTGCATTGGTAATGTCGTCTAATCTGGACAGTGCTTTATCTCTCCTCCTCCCAGCACGCTCAGACACAGCCATTTGTTCAGAAAGTTTCAATAGCTCCGTTTTAATATCTGTTATAGCTGAGGTAAACAATCTTTTGATATCTGCAGCTATATCGGTCATAATAGCGTAAGTCAGAGGTTTGTCCTTATCAAAATTACCTGCAGAGTCTTCAGATGCTGGTAGGGACACCTCGTCATCTTCTATGTCATCCTCCATGTTGTGTCTGTGTGTCAGCGCCATCTTGGTAGATTTCCCACCTCCGCTGTATCTAAACTTGCTGAGGTTTCCTGGGGAGGTTTTCTTTTTAGGAGTAATCAGAGAGCGGAGAGTGTGTCCGTGTGTCGCCCTTTTTAGCCGAGCGGACATAATCGTTTTCAGAGCAGCGGTAATTGGGACCCGGGCCTCGCAGCCCCCCGGAGTTCAGTCACGGTGCGGTCTTACACATTGCGCGCCAAGCCACGCCCCTTTATTCTGATGTTAAAATAAGAAAAAAAAAAAAAAACGTCCACTCAAAAAAAAATAATTTTTTTTTAAAAAACTAAATAATATTCTTCATAATGGCCACTATTTCTTCAATGAGTGTAGCAGTAGTGACCCCTGTAGTTGCAGTGTATGTCGGGTTGGTAGATGTGCCAGATCTTATTATGGAGGGGGATATACACTAGGCCCAGAGAGATGGGGTGTACTGGGAGGGTAGGCCGAAGCCGGGGACTTTCCCAGAGCTGGCGGCCGACCCAGCAAACACCGCTCTATAAGTGTCTCAAGATCCTCAGACCGGATCAGGGAGCGGAACCCCACCACTGCGCAGTCACCTTCAGGGGAACATGTAAATGGCCAGCAGGCCCGTTACTCACTGCGTCAGAGGGATGTGAGATGTGAAGGGCCGGAGCAGCAGGCCGCAAGATGGCGTCAGGCCGCGGAAGCCGGAGCTCAGATCTGGGTATCCCAGGGCCTCAATCCTCCTCTAGACGGCCGCCCGGTGCTCTCTAGTGTAGCGGCAGCTGTAGATCAGTGGTTCCCGGGCTCACGGGAAAGGAGAGCAGAGGGATCCGAGCGATCCGCCGATTCCAAGATGGCGATTGGTCTCTGCAGTGTGGGCCTAGCTACAGGCCTGAGAGGATCTGGTGGGGCCGGTCAGATTCTGCTAATAGTCGGCCAAAACGAAAGTTGGGGGAGTCTGGATGGTAATCCTAGAGAGCTGAGGTTTCTCCAGGCTAGATTGGGCAAGGATGGCTGTGGATTTACAGCTGAATGTGTGGAGCTCAGCATCCACACGTCCTCCTTGCTGGATGTCCGGACACGCCCCCCGGGTTTTTTTACCATTATCAAAAAAAATCATGAGCACGATCTGCAATATTAGTGTCTTTCTGCTTCCCACACATTATCTTGCCATTGGGAGACAGCCTGTGAGGAAAGAGGAAAATTGGAGAGGAGTTACATTTGTACAGTGTAAATAAAGTGCAGTTGGCCTCCTTTTATCACTGGAGGTCCAATGATTAAGGTGAGCAGATACCCATAAGTGGGGTGAAGGGCAGTCTGGTGTGTATGGTGTGGAAACTGGAGCTTCCTTGCACTGTCTGAAGATCGACTTAATTGCAATAGGAAATTGCATAAAAATTGAATGGTGTTTGGGAATCACTTTATTTATGGACTTTTTTAAATGTATTTATTTAGATTTCCTTCTGTCGCTATTGCTCTTTATATTGACTTTTGAATGAATATATTTAATATCACTGTGAAATATTGATTATGCTATTATTTATTTAATGATTTACATGATTCATTGTACATTCTTTGCATTGTAGATGTATTGAGGTTTAGTCTACTCACTGATTTATCATATGTTTACATCTTAACAGGTAAATATATATATACACATTAACAGGTAAATGTATATATATACTGTACACATCTATTTTATTTTGATAGTGTTTATAATTTAGTGATTTTGGATCTTAGAGCTTCACTGTAAGTAATAGTTTTAATGAAATTATCCCAACACTTTATTGAAGCACATTTTGGTATTTTAATGATATTTGTACACAGCACCATTTAGAGATTTTTTATTGCACTTTATGGAAATGTATACATGTAACAGCATAATTATAATTTATAGATTCATTGTACTTTAGGAAAATGTATTTGTCTTTTACCAATATTGTGCACATGCCTTAAAATGTAGATGTTTTATAATACAGATGATTTTTTATATGGAAAAATCTGACAATAAGGCCTCATGTACACTGCTGCTGGTAAACAGATGTTTAGGAGCAGTTGGGCATTTTTTCAGCTTCCCCTGAACTCTCCTCTATGTTATCTTATCAGTACAAGTACACAGGGTCATTTATAGTAGTTTCTAGGCAGTTGAGTTTAGAAGCATTTTTTGGAATGCAAAAAAATGGGTTCAGGATGGATGTTCAGAGGCATTTGAAACGCCAAATGCCTGTAACAGCCTGTAAACACTGCTAAACACGGTAACTCGCATTTAGCAGCGTTTCGTTTACAGACGTTTTAACATGTGGCTAAATTTGGCTAAACAGACGTTTTTAGACGCCGGTTTCTAGATGTCAAGTTAAATCATTCAGGAGAGGTTAACCACTTCAATACTAGGCACATAAGCCCCTTCCTGCCCAGGACAATTTTTAGCTTTCAGCGCTGTCACACTTTGAATGACAATTGTGCGGTCATGCAACACTGTACCCAAATTACATTTTTATAATTTTCTTCCCACAAATAGAACTTTCTTTTGGTGGTATTTGATCACTACTGGGGTTTTTATTTTTTACTAAACAAACTAAAAAATACCAACATTTTTGAAAAAAATTAGTTTTTCTTAGTTTCTGTCATAAAAATGTTTTTCCCCTTCACTGACAGGCATTCATGAGGTGGCACTGATGGGCACTGATGAGGCGGCACTGATGGGCACTGATGAGTTGGCACTGATAAAGTGGCACTGATGGGCACTGATGAGGAGGCACTGATATGTAGAATTGATGGGCACTGATAGGCGGTACTGATATGCAGCACTGATGGGCATCAATAGGCAGCACTTATATGCAGCACTGATGGGGGGCACTGATAGGTGGCACTGATGGGCACTGATAGGTGGTACTGATGGGCACTGACAGGCAGCCGTGATGGGCACTGACAGGCGGCTGTGATTGGCACTGACAGGTGGCTGTGATGGGCTCTGACAGGCGGCACTGATTGGCACTGACAGGTGGCACTGACAGGTGGTACTGATGGGCAGCACTGATGATGAGGTATTGATAAGTACTGACAGGTGTTACTGTTGGGCAGTAATTGGCACTGTGGTGGGTAGTGATTGGCACTGTGGTGGGCACTGGCAGATTTTAATCTTGGGACATTGCTGGGCACTGGTTGGCAGGTGATTGGCACATCTGAGGGGGCTGTGCTGATAATCAATGTGCTGATTATGAGCACAGACCCCCCTCTGATGAGGAGAGCTGCCGATCGGCTCTCCCTGTCAGCGCGAACCGAGGAATGCCATTTTCCGGCACTTACTGGTTCACGCGATGATCAGCTTTGATTGGTCACAGCTGATCACGTGGTAAGAAGCCTCTGACAGAGGCTTCTTACCGTGATCGGAGATGCAGGGTGTCAGACTGACACGCCGCACTCGTGATCGCCTCACTGTGTGCCCCCACAGGCGCGCGCCGGCATGTTATCCTGCTGGACGTCATATGACGCCCAGTCAGAATAACAGAACCACTTCCTGGCCGTCAATATGCTATAGGCCGGACGGGAAGTGGTTAAACAACATCCTGTGCACATGAAGCCTAAGAAGTTTGTGGAATTATTTAATCACACAATACACTGACTTGCTGCAGAAGAATGATCTTGGTCATGCGCAAGTATTCCCATACCATTGTTATCTGCAGCGTCTTTTTGCAGGTTATAAGCCATGTTAAAAGTACCACCATCTTGGGTGCCATAAGCATGAGATGCAGGAAGAAACATATGACTCTGCACCACAGAGCTTAGTGGGAGCAGAACCTCAATAAGACAAGTAGGTAGCAAAAGTCCTACACTCTTTCTCCTTGTTCCTCACATTCCACATACTGTATCTCCCACCCTACAAGATTCTCCAGCTGCATCTGTTGCAATATCTGTGGCATCTGGTGACAGATAGGAAAGTCTATCAAGGTGTTTCAGTGCTTTAAGACACACAACATCAACAAGAGAGAGGGACATGGTGCTATGCTGTGTAGAGTCAACACAAGTTGCCTGCAAATCGCCTCATCTGTCACATTCATAGAACAGAATGTTGGCCATGCTGCAGAGACTGCTGGTGAGCCACGACAAGGCTAAGATTAGTGGTGAGACAGTAGGAAAAGGAGGAGGCATCTGAGGAAGAAGAGGGGGCTGGGGTGCTGAATGAATGGGGAGGAGGAGAAAATAGGGTGGGCTTCAAGGGGCAAAATATATGAGGATAGTGTTGTCCTCAGCAACACAGAGGACTCAAGGTCCTCTGCTGCAGACAATTTGAGGTAAACCCTGGATTCTGTGGCATGAAAAAGATGGATCGCTATTAGGTTAATGCCCTATTAGATCCCTGATTTAAGGGTAAAGTGGGTGATTGTCAGCCACCATCCCACAGGGAGCTCAAACTGCAGCACTTTCAAAAGGATGTTGAGTAAGAATCTCTTTGCAGAATTTTCTGTTGATGGCAGGATTCCCTCTAATACCCAATATGCTTTCAATCCAATGATCCCTGAAAGGAGAAGCTGTGGTAATGACTTTTAAGAGTTTTTTTTTAACCACAATGGCAAAGGCTTAGTTGCAGGAAGCACTCAAAGACAGGACCTGAACCCCATGAGTGCTGACTACATTGTGTCCAAAGCTGATACTGAAACTTTTAGAAGTGAGGACTCAATGGACCATTGAGTACCAAGGCTGGACTACTGGCCTGAGCTTGTACATCATGCACCAGAGCTTCTGGCTTTCCCTGCAACAAGTATGCTGTCTAAAATAGCCTTAAGCACAACAGAACGTTTTGTTACAGTATGTACCTGTCCCATGACAGTGTGGACTACCTCAATTTAATTAGAACAAATACGCTTTGAATTACCACTGATTACAAATCCATGTCATGTTGCTACAAACGTAACTTTTAAGTGTGATTCAGCTAACAAAAAAAAGTGTTCCTTAGACTTCTCCATGTGTATAGCATAGCTTCAGCACTGTAAACATACAACACAATAGGGGTTATTTACGAAAGGCAACTCCACTTTGCACTACAAGTGCAAATTACAAGTGCAAAGTGCACTTAAAAGTGCACTTGGAAGTGCAGTCACTGTAGATCTGAGGGGGACATGCAAGGAGAATAAAAAAACAGCATTTTAGCTAGCCCATGATTGGATGATAAAATCAGCAGAGCTTCCCCTCATTTCAGATCTACCCCTCAGATTTACAGCGACTGCACTTCCAAGTGCACTTTCAGTGCAGTTTCAAGTGCACTTTGCACTTGTAGTTTGCACATGTAGTGCAAAGTGGATTTGCCTTTCGTAAATAACCCCCAATGTTTCTACAATTAGATCTCAGCTGTCAAATTCATATTGTTTGTTGCCGAGTTTATCCAGCATTGTGCCTCAAAGTTTGTGTCCTATTCCAATGCTCTGGCACTGTAAATGTGCCACACAATGTTTTTGCAGCTAAAAGTCAACTGCCAAACTTCTAATGTTTGCTGCAGGGTAAATCATGCATTGCACATTGAAATATGCAACCTATTTAAATGCTCCAGTACTGTAAAGGTGTCACACATAGTTTCTGCAGCTGTCAAATTACTTGCTACAGGGGAAATCCTGAGTTGCACCCCAATACTTGCAACCTATTCTGATGCTCTGGCACTCAATAATATTTGTGGCACTTGTCCCTGAAATAATACACTTCAATGTAGTTTTTGCTCTTATATTGCAGCCTAACCAAGCTGCTTACATACTGTCCAGCCACTGAACAAAATGTGGCAATTGTCCTTCAAATATTGCAATTTATTGTTTATTGAAAACTACTTTAGAAAACTTTTTTTATCAAGTTTAAATAAATCAAACAGAAAAGCTTTATTTTAACCAAGCTAAATGTAAAAGTTAAACATTACACATCAAAAATATGTGACGTATGGTGAGCATAGTTTTGTTGACATGGTCTATGAAACACCACATGCACCTTAATGCATCTAAAAAGCATGTACTGTAATTGAAAAGATTTGTGTTTTTCCTAGGTTGACCCTGAAGTCACATTAGAGGGATATTCTCTATGCGTTATTTTTATTTAACTTTTCTTTCTTTGTTAAATACCCGCATGGCAATGTCCAGCTCTATGAGCCATTTTATTGACAATAGCGTGCCTATTAGCCTTGAAAATAGCTAGAATTTAGTATCAAGATCCATCTCCATAAATTTCAATGGGATTTGCTTCCAAGTTCAGGTTTTACAGATTTCAAGTGGGGTTTGTTGAATTCCTTCCCCCTGTATTTGAACCAAGGTAGATTTTCTAATTTCTAGTGACAGGTTACTTTAAAGTATAAGCAACACACTATACATTGCAAAGCACCGATAAACTAAATACACAGATGAAGAAAATCACATCTCTAATATGGATCAATATAAATTCAGTCAAGTATCTCCAGTCTTCATATTAATTGGGAAACTTGTTTTGTCCTTTTTTTATTGATAACTGATGATTAAAAACAGTGCTTGCTTTCAAGTGTATTTTACTTTCAGAGTTGAAACAGACAATCAATGCCCTTCAGGAAAATAACATCAAGCCTACACAACATAATAGTTTTTATTTGTTCTAAACTGAAACTAGCAAAAGTATAAAGTATATGTAAATCCAAATATTTTGTTAAGTTTTGCAAAGTGTATAGAATGGTTAAGACAACTGTCATGGTTTTAATCTTGTAGTGTAATGTAACAAGAATTGAAATTGAAGTGCCACACCACTGCTAAGAGGTCAAGATACAACTTTAGTTTATTAAAAGTCAGGGGTACAATCCAAAAAAGTAGCCAATGCGTTTGATGAATGATCCCTTCATCAGGGCTACAATGTGAACAAACCAAGAGTGAACTGGACCTATAATGGTATTTTCTCCAGTTTGAATTATAAGCACAGGCCTTTCAGCAGCTTTTTTAGCTGTCAAACAAGGACAGGTTTTTCTATTGAATGATTTGATCTCAATTGCTGTATGTGACAACTAAAACAATGTTGGAGTTCACTTTACTTTCTGTAATGGAGACAATGGTAATCTATCCAATAGTAAGAGTGAATATCCACAGCAGAGACAAACAATAAAACCATGTAGGAGTTCCAACCCTTCCAAATTTTATTCAAACCAAGAGAAAAAAATGTTATTAACCATTTTATTGCAAGTTATAACAATCCAAATAAATTTTCATTGCCAAAATGGATAGCTAGCCTGCATATACTGTGGTTAACAACAGAAACCAAAAGGAAGAACACTTGATTGCTTCTACTTCTGTAATTCATTTTGCCCATGATTCCAAATTGCATGGTAATCGGTGCAAAACTCTGAATGTGCGCTTGGGTGCTATTTATTTAAAATGGCACCAAAAATGCGGTGTGATTTTGCTACGATTGTCGCACAACAGAATCAATCAAGTGCAGTTTAAATGGGGTCATTTGATGAAAGGGGCATCACTATGGGTGGAAACTCTTAACAAGACCACAGGCCATTATTGTTAATCTGTGTTTGGGTGCAAGGTTTGCCCTCCATCCTCCACCTGTATTTATTTGCCTGCCTTGTCTCTAATTGATATTTTCATTTTAACTTTGGCCTCACTATTGCCTCCAGCTCTCAATTCTTGGCTACACATTCATCATTTATTAATTTTATTAGTTAATATTCATAATCATGTCTACTCTGTACATGGCACCAACACTGGTAATGTTCAGTGCTAACCATGACCAGCAGCCTCTTAAAGGTCCCAAACAGTACTCCAAAACATTTCAGGATAGTGGGTTGGGCCATTCAAAAGAATGTTTTATTTTCAATATCTTTTTATTTTGTTTTCAAGAAAGAGAACATACACAAGAACATAATACATAAGAATACATAAGAACATGTATACAAGGTTACAAAAGGCGTACACATTAACGGCATACACAAAGTTTCAATGTAGAAACACAAAGTCCAAAATAAACACAAAGGAATAATGTCCGAAAATGAAAATGGAAGGTGTATGAGTCACATAGGCCACTAACATGGCTGTAGAGTGTCAGAATAAATAAAAAAGAGAGACAGTTAAATTCTATTTTTAAAGTCGACATCAAGCAAAACAGGTGCCACTTGTAACTTGAGATTGCCCAGACTTTTCATACCACTGCGACCAAATTTGGCAAATATTACATACTTGAGTATGAGACCCATTTGACAATGCATACATAAATTCATAAGTATAATGAGAGTGCACCAATGCCATTAGTCAGGTAGAGACCTGGATATTTGTGATTTCCAGTGTCTCATTAATACTAGTCTTGGGGCCAGAAAAATATTAGTCATACCACTCAGGTATAGATGCTTTTCCCTACCATACCAAAGTTCAATAGCGCTAGGCTAGGGGATAATTGTAATGGGATAGCAATGATTTCTGATATGGCCCTGAAAATCGATAGCCAAAATTTCACTAATTATATACATGCCCATAAAGTGTGGTAAAGTGTACCTACTTGTCCACACTCTCTCCAACAGAGATTAGATTATGAGGTTGAAATTGAGAAAATTTGTATGGGGTCAGATACCAGAGCAAAGTCATTTTATGCATTAGTTCCCTCAGAATGGCACTTTTGGTGGACTTGTAAGTAGAGGAAATGGCTTGTTCCCATTGGTAAGGGCTAAATATCTGCCCTATATCTTTTCCCAAGCAAGAAATGGCTCAGATTTAAGGAAGCAATTTTTATCTTGTGAAGTCCCATATATAAGGGAAATGCAGCCTTTGGAGGGTTTGGAACTGAGGAGATCATAGCTATATTACTGGGGATTCTGCATAACCTCCCTGGATTGTGGCGGAGAAGAGATGCTATTTGTAAGTAGGTATAACACTCATTCTTTGGTAGGTGATATTTAGATTGAAGGGTCGAGAAGGGTTTAAGGTCATTAGTACAATACAGATCATTTAGCCACGGAATGCCTCCTTTACGCCATTCAGTCAGTAAGATATTGGGTATAGCTACTTGGTATAGGAGGCTGGTTGATTGGTCTGGTTGTACCTTGAAGGTGAGCTCGCACCAAGCATTAGTGGCTGCAAAAGTAGTGGGGGAGAATTCAAAAAGGTATCTGGGGTTTGACATGAGCTAAGAGAAAGTTCATTAGGTTTTTACCAGGAACAGATTCAGATTCTATTTTAGTCCACAAAGGGAGGATGGGCTGCCGAATCAAAATTTTAATTGTGTTAGAATAGTAGCTAGGTAGAAATCCCTGAGAGTGACATGGCCCATGCCACCTCCCTTTCTGTGCTTAATATGTTTGCTAAAGGCGCAGCATGCTTTTTTGGTTTTGCCACACAAACTTATTGACAATGGTTTGCAGAGATTTAAAGAAGGAATCTGGGACCACTATAGGTAAGGCTCTAAACATGTAGAGTAACTGAGGCAGTACTTTCATTTTAAAAGCTACCAGCCGGCCAGACCATGATAGTTCAAAGTTGGAAATATGTGAAAGCGAATTATGAACCCCTTGGAGAAAAGGGGCATAGTTTGCTTTATAAAGGGATTTGGTTGAACTAGTGAGAGTGGTGCCTAAATATGATCTAACTTCCTCTTTCCACACACAGGGATAGCTTTGCTTTAAGGGGTGATCTATATCCAGATTTAATACATAAGATTTTGTTGTGTTGACCTTATGATATGAGACAGTGTGGAATAAATGTAATGTATCTTGGACCGCACCCAACAAGGTTGCTGGATTTGTCAGCATCAATATAATGTCGTCAGCAAATAGGCTTATAGAGTGGACATGACTACCAATTTGGAAGCCAGTAATACCTGGTAGTGTATGAATGTATGAAGCCAGAGGCTCCATTAGGAAATTAAAGATTAGCGGGGACAGGGGGCAACCCTACCTGGTCCCACTGGTAATGAGGAAGGGTTGGGATAGCATGCCTGTCATGAATACTTGGGCTAAAGGGCAGGTACAGAGGAAAGTATGTGTCCTGAGAAGCCACATTTTTTCATAAACTCGTTGAGGTAGGTTCAGAATAGAATGCGATCAAATGCCTTTTCTGTGTCTAATGCTAGAAGCAAGGTGGGTGTTTTGTGGTCTTGACATAGTGAATGACATTGATTACCCTTCTTGCAGCTTCAGAAGTTTGTCTGCCTTTGGAAAATCTGGACTGATCTGGGTGAATCAAGGTAGGCAATATATCCACAAGTCTAAAGGCTATGAGTTTTGCATATAGCTTTAGGTCAATGTTCAGCAATGAGATTGGCCTAAAGTTTTGAGGCGAGTCTGGGCTCTTCCCCGGTTTCAGCAATGTAATAATAAGAGCCATTAACATTTCCTGGCGAAAAGAGGAAAAGGCGGCAGCAGAGTTGAACATTGTAGCTAGGTACGGTGCCAGAATAGTTTTAAATGTTTTAAAAGATTCACCTCTATAGCCACCAGGGCATGGTGATTTATTCTTGGGGAGGGAATCTATTGCTTTGCAAACTTCAACTAAGGTAAAGGGTGCATTTAAGGCCTCCAATTGAGAATGAGTAGGTAGGTAAATTTTGTTTAGAAAGTTTAAAATCTGTTGGTGATGGCTGAGAGGTTGTGTAATCTTCCCTCAAATTATATAGGAAGCCATAATAACAGATAAAGGCATCATCAGCAATCCCCTGTGGATCCAGCACTTTTTGGTTTGTAACTGGGTGATAGATCAAATGTATTTTAGTCTTGTTTCTGAAGACTTGGAGGCATCTGGCTAGCAGTTTTTTGGCTTTATTGCCACTAGTGTAATATGTCATTTTCATACATCTAGGGTTCTTTTCAAGGTTCTCCAAGATGAGAGTATGGAGGTCTCTCCGTAAATTTGTGAATTTAGCCCTTAGGTCAGGGTTAGGATTGGACTTATTCACTATTTCATGCTGTTTTATACCTAATGCCCCATACACACGATCGGAAAGTCCGCCAGCAAAAGTCCGATGAGAGCTTTTGGTCGGAAATTGCGACCGTGTGTATGCTCCATTGGACTTTTGCTGGCGGAATTCCAGCCAGAAAAAGATTGAGAGCATGTTCTCTATTATTCGGCCGGGAAAAGTTCCTATCCGAAAATGTGTTTGTCTGTATGCAATTCGGACACGCAAAAAATCATGCATGCTCAGAATCAAGTACGAGATGGAAGCGCTCAGTCTGGTAAAACTAGAGTTCGTAATGGAGATAGCACATTTGTCACGCTGTAAATTTTTGGATCTTTTAATGCAGCGCATTCTTTTGTTCTTTATAATGCTAGAAGGATGAATTTGTTTTGTTGCTGATATTCACACAGAGTTCTGACAAACTGATTTCTTTATTATTTCTCGTGATCTATAGAATAATCTTTTTCGTTTTTAAAGCCAGATCTCCATAATAATGTTTAGAATTATATTTTATAGTCATCTTTTTTTTTAATCAAGATTTCCTGTTTTTTGGACTATTTTTAAATTATTTTCTAGTGATCTCCATAATTTTTTTTTTGTGTGTCCACAACAATATTATTATCTTGTATTTTTAAAGCTCAAGGAGGTTGGTTGGTGTCCCTTGTTAATTAGACATTGTATTTTTGAAATGTACCTGCCTACTCACAAACAAACTGTCCTATTTGAAGAAAAACACATAGGCAAGTATTTTCATATTAAAAAAATCTCCATTTATTCTGGCTCATAACACAATAAAGAGGAAGGCAACGCTGGAGACAGTGCTTGAATTTGCGAAGGCTTTGTACCCCAGGGCACACATCAACTCTTTGTAACTAAAAATTGGTAGCCTGAGAAGTTCATATAATAGGGAGCACAATCTGATCCAGGACTCCCAGAGATCATGAACAGCAGCAGATGACATATATGTCCCCAGGCAGTGGTACTACAACAGCCTGCGTCTTCTGTCAGACCAGACTGAACCCAGGCCATCACTTTCTTGTATTCCCTGCAGTCTTCCCTCCATGCTTCCCTGCAGCCTTCCATGCAGCCTTCCCTGCAGCCTTCCTTGGAGGCTGTGGCTCTGGAGGTGGACTCGTGGCAGGAGGAGGAGGATGGGCGAGCACACATAAGTGCATGTTATCAGTCATTTGGCCCCTCAACCCCTTATGAAGGGCCTGAAAAATAATCTGCTCACAGATGAGGCATTGACCCTCCTCCATTTGCTGCAATTTTGCAGCTACATAGCAGCCATAGGCCTCTTCAGCGTTGGGGGGTGTTTTCAGGGCCGCATTAGCATCCTTAATAAGGCCCAGTGCTGCCTCCTCCATGTTACTCCCCTTCCTGGCCCTTTTTGTTGTAAGGTGGAGGGAAGGCACCTGGGATTGGGTGAGGCTACTGGGCCTGGCCACCTCCTGACTGACACTTCCCCCCCCTCCTCCTGGCTGCCACATTCCAGAGCCTCGTCCTGACTGAGGTCTTCCTGTGTATGAAAAAGGGACATAGTTTTAGTTTTTGGTTCATCAATCTCACACAAATTCCAACTCATGACTGTTGCAAATTGAATGTTAATAATTCGAGAAGACTATCATTTTGAGCCCAGCATTTTTCATTCTTGTAACAATCATTTTTGGCCACTACTATCTATTGATATGTTTGTTATTAATAATAACATCTAGTTAACAACAATAATTTTCGGACAATAAATATGTTAAAAAATACTATACCTGGCTCCAGCTGGGCTCCTCAACTTCTTCCAGGATGGAAGGCCCAGGTTGGTCCTCGGAAGCCTCAGCTGGGGTTGAGGGAAGGGTTGAGGGAAGGGTGGATGGGAGTGTAGAAAGTGATTCCCTGGCTTCAATCTGGTCTTCCAGAAACCACATCCTGTTGTAGTACCACAGACTGGGTACATACACATCCTTTGCTGCTGCCCTGATTTCATGGAAGCCTGGACCTTATTAAGCTCCTTCCTATACGTGCTTCTCAAGCTACCAATTTTCTTCTCCACAAACGCGATGTCTGCTTCGGAGACCTGCGTCTTCACAAATTGCAGCAGTTTCTCCAGCGATGCCTTCCTAGCTGGTTTATTTCGATATAAGGGATTTTTAACCTCCCACAAATTTCTCATATCCCTGTATCTGTCTATGAACTGGCCCATGAATTCAGGGTCTTTGAATTGTTTCATATTTGCTGCAAGACAAAAACAAGACAAAACACAAGACAAAAACACTAATATCAGGCTAAACTCTCCTAATCTTATCCCAATATAGGCCTCAGTATAGGGCACTGATGTTCCAAGTTAAAACGTTACCTTCATTATAATGTTCAGTGCTTCCTCCACTCACAGATCATGCGTGCGACACATGCATGTTAGCTTTACAGTGCCTTGCAAAAGTATTCACCCCCTTGGCATTTTTCATGTTTTGTTGTCTTGCAACCTGGAATTAACATGGATTGTTTGAGGATCTGCATCATTTAATTTACAGAACATGCCCACAACTTTGAACATTTTTTTTCATTATTATTGTGAAGCAAACAACAAATAGGACAAAATAACAAAAAAGTCACTGTGCATAACTATTTACCCCCCTAAAGTCAATACTTTGTAGAGCCACCTTTTATGGCCATCACAGCTCCAGGTTGCTTTGGATAAGTCTCTATGAGCTTGCCACATCTTACCACTGGGATTTTTGCCCATTGCTCCTTGCAAAACTGCTCCAGCTCCTTAAAGTTGGATGGTTTGCGCCTGTGAACAGCAATCTTTAAGTCTGACCACAGATTTTCTATTGGATTGAGGTCTGGGCTTTGACTAGGCCATTCCAACACATTTACATGTTTCCCCTTAAACCACTCAAGTGTTGCTTTAGCAGTGTGTTTGGGGTCATTGTCTTGCTGGAAGGTGAACCTCCGTTCTAGCCTCAAATCACACACAGAGTGGTACAGGTTTTGCTCAAGAATATCCCTGTATTTAGCACCATCCATCTTTCCCTCAACTCTGACCAGTTTCCCAGTCCCGACTGCTAAAAAACATCCCCACAGTATGATGATGCCACCACCATGTTTCACTGTGGGGATGGTGTTCTTTGAGTGATGTGATGTGTTGGGTTTGCGTCAAACATAGCATTTTCTTTATGGCCAAAAAGTTAAATTTTAGTCTCATCAGACCAGAGCACCTTCCTCCATACATTTTGGGAGTCTCCCACATGCCTTTTCGCAAACTCAAAACGTGCCATTTTGTTTTTTGCTGAAAGTAATGGCTTTCTTCTGGCCACTCTGCCATAAAGCGCAACTCTATGGAGTGTACGGCTTATTGTCGTCCTATGTACAGATACTCCAGTCTCTGCTGTGGAACTCTGAAGCTCCTCCAGGGTTACCTTAGGTCTTTGTGCTGCCTCTCTGATTAATGCCCTCCTTGCCCGATCTGTGGGTTTCGGTGGGCGGCCATCTCTTGGCAGGTTTGCTTTTGTGCCATGTTTTTTCCATTTGGTTATGACAGATTCGATGGTGCTCCTAGGGATCATCAAAGATTTGGATATTTTTTTTATAACCTAACCCTGACTTGTACTTCTCAACAACATTGTCCCTTATTTGTTTGGAGAGTTGCTTGGTCTTCATGGCATTGTTTGGTTAGTGGTGCCTCTTGCTTACATGTTGCAGTCTCTGGGGCCTTTCAAAAAAGTGTGTATATGTAATGACAGATCATGTGACACATAGATTTCACAAAGGTAGACATCATTTCACTAATTATGTGACTTCTGAAGGTAATTGGTTTCCCCAGAGTTTTTTATGGGCTTCATAACAAAGTGGGTGAATACATATGTACATGCCAATTATTACTTTTTTATTTCTGAAAAATAGTTTTTGCGTATATTTTTCTAATTTTACTTCACCAACTTAGACTAATGTGTTTTGATCCATCACATATAATTCAGATTAAAAAAACATTGAACTAAAGACTGTAATGTAACAAAATAGGTAAAAAGCCAAGGGGGTGAATACTTTTGCAAGGCACTGTATATACACTGCGCATGCGTGAAACTCCGCCCGCGTCGCCCACCCCTGACATTCTTTCTAGAATATTCCCCGCCCCTTCTCTTTCGTCGCAGTGGAAGAGGAACATGGCGGAGACACAGCAGGTGCGTAATAGCAGTAACGAGGAGGAAAGCCCGGAGCCCGGAACATTCCGATCCCGCAGGAGATTTAAGGCCACAAATATGGCCTTTGTAGAGATGGTGGAGATGGTGAACATCTTGAAGAGGACCGACTATGATGGGAAGTGTGGACCGTACCTAAACCCAAATGTGAGAAAGGCCAAGATCATGACTAAAGTTGTGAAGAGTCTGCACAGCAATTTTGGGGTACGACGATCCAAGGAGCAATTGAAGAAATGCTGGTCAGACCTGAAATTGAGGGAGCAGAATCGGTACAGAAGGATCAAGAAAGTGCTTCTAAAAAGTAAGTAGTTGTCATGTGTCCCTATTATTATTATTACTTGCATGCTGCTCCCATGTGCTTTTCTTTACTGTTGTACAGTTTTAAATGGCAACTTTCAGGCTCGTGGGCATAGTAATCGTTCGTAGTAAACATTGTTCGTTCGCCAACTAATTACAATGTTTTTACCAGATACAGGGTTAGCTACATTTGATCATGCTAATTTGCATTAAAAGAAGTTTAGGACATTGTTGTCTAGATGTGTTTGAGAGAAAAAAGAAAGAATTGTAAACTTGATTCAGTGTAATGAGAGGACACTTAGCAGCTGTTTACACATCTGGACTCAGGAGCACTAGTGTGGGACACCAGAACAAACTTTTTACGGTGTCCCACACGGTACTCCAGTGGATACTTGGGGTGTCTCCATGTGTGAAACTTGTCCAAAAAAGGGTAAGTATTCCAGCTTTGGTAAGGGCAAAAATCATGTGTTCAGCTTGGAACTCATCCAAAACAAAGAATTGTACCCCACTTCCAAGCAATGTTTCATATTCCTATTTCTGGCCTTAAATATCTGTGTGCTAAGTATGCCTTTTGTTTCATTCTCATAGGGGAGAAAAGACTCAGGACGTCTGAGGACACCAGGAACCCCCCACCTCCTGAAGAAGGGGAACAGAGTACAACACAACCTCAGGATGTGGAGGAATGAGAGGTGGTTGAAATTGTCAACACAACAGGTGAGTGTCTGACACCACATATTCAGGTAATAGATGTATGCTTGCATATTTATAACACATGGTGTGTATTTTTTCTTTTAGGTGATGTGCATGTTGTGGAAGAACAATCTCCTCATTTCACCAGTGACAGTGCACAAAGGCTAATCCAGGACATAATGTTTTGTAGTCGGGATTTAGAAATCATCAAGCAAAAAACAAATGAGGTTGAACAAAAACTGAAGAACATGATTGATGTACTAGGAAGAATGTAAATAACCACAAAATGACACCATATTTTTTTATTTTGGACCAATTTTTAGCCATTTTTGACGCATATTAAAAGCCAAATTTTGAAGATGCTATCTGCCATCAGGAGATAACAATGTACGAGTTTTGTGGGTGCAGCCCCTTCCTCCCAACTAAAGTAGGTGAGAGGAAGTGGTTGCACCCCCAAAACACTTGATCCCCCATGATGGGAGATAGCACATGTTGACATTAGGCATGAGATCAGGAGGGAAATCCCCAGTTTGACTCCCAATTTGTGTGCATCTTCAAAATTTGGCGTTTTACAGGGGTGACATCACCCTATCTGATGAAGGCAAAATCAACACATTTTTGACACTATAATGTTTGATATTGCCTTCAGTTTTTCAATGTTGAACTTTGTAAGTTCCTGAGTTGTGTATGTTATGTTTTGAAACATGCCTGTTTATGTACAAAAAAATTACAAACTAAAACTTTATAAAACCAAGATTTTTTTTTTTACCAAAAAATGGTTTCTAACGCACATGTGCATGTGCACGGAGTAAAAGGTTCGGAACGGTTCGACCTGAGCATAAGTTCGGGCCGAACATTGGTTGTTCGGACATTCGGCGAACACTGAACAATATGAGGTGTTTGGGGCAAATTCGAAAGCCGCCAGAACACCATTAGAGTCTATGGGACTCTAAAATGAAAAATCAAAAGTGCTCATTTTCAAGGCTTATATGCAAGTTATTGTCATAAACAGTGTTTGGGGACCCGAATCCTGCACCAGGGGACATGTATCAATGCAAAAAAAAGTTTTAAAAATGGCCATTTGTTTGGGAGCAGTGATTTTAATAATGCCTAAAGTGAAACAATAAAAATGAAATATTCCTTTAAATATCGTGCCTGGGGGGTGTCTATAGTATGCCTGTAAAGTGGCGCAGTTTTCCAGTGTTTAGAACAATGCCACAGCAAAATTACAATTCTAAAGGAAAAAAGTCATTTAAAACTGGTCGCTGTAATGAATTGTCGGGTCTCAGCAATATAGATAAAACTCATTGAAAAAAACGGCATGGGTTCCCCACCAGTCCATTACCAGGCTCTTTGGGTCTGGTATGAATATTAAGGGGAACCAAAAATTAAAAAAAAAATTGCATGGGGGTCCCCCCAAACTCCATACCAGGCCCTTCAGGTCTGGTATGGAAATTAAGGGGAACCCTGCGCCAAATTTAAAAAAAATTGGTGTAGGGATCCCCCCAAAATCCATACCAGACCCGTCTGGTATAGATTTTAAGGGGAACCCTTTGCCAAAATAAAAAAATGGCATAGGGGTCACCCCCAAAATCCATACCAGACCCTTATCTGAGCACGCAACCTGGCAGGCCACAGAAAAAAAGGGAGGACGAGAAAGCACCCCCCTCCAGAACTGTACCAGGTCACATGTCCTCAAAATGGGGAGGGTGCTTTGGACTAGCCCCCCATGTTGATGGGGACAAGGGCCTCATCCCCAGAACTCTTGCCCGGTGGTTGTGGGGGTATGCAGCGGGGGCTTATCGGAATCTGGAAGCCCCCTTCAACAGGGGAACCCCTAGATCCCGGCCCCCTATGTGAATTGGTAAGGGGTACATTGTACCCCTTCCATTTCACAAAAGAAAGTGTCAAATATAGTAAAAAAGACAGGAGACACTTAGGGACAAGTCCTCTATTAAAAGATTAAAAAAAAAATGTCCAGCGATGTCCATTCATCTTCTATCACGCCGCCTGATGAGCCGAAAAAAGAAAAAAAAAACACATGGGAGGCTCCCGCCGAGTGACGCTTTTTCTTGGTGACAGCTCTTATATAGCTGAGGGTGGGGCCACCCGGTGATGTAAACGAGTGACCTAGCCCCCCCACTGAGCCTCCATACCCAGATCCACCAGAACGGGCTGTTGTTGGTGTCTGTCGGCTGCTTCGTGGAGAGGTATGCGGTTCAGGCACCATCTTGCCTGGGCTCCTGGACCACCTGATAGAAGAAGGAGTGAGTTTCATGGACCAGGAAACATCTTTCCTTTTGTGGGGCATTTTGCCTACTCATGCGGGAAGTGATCCGTCATGAGAGGGAGAGAAAACAAGGCCTTAGCTAGTTGCTATATGTCGAAAGCTCCCACTGCTGGATGGAGCTCCCGGACTAAACGCCCATCTTCCTCATGCACTAGTTATGCCCCCCTCAAAAGGAATTTTAAACTACCTTTTTCCATAGATACAATTGGCCTAAATCTCAGCTGGAGCTATGCTGCCTATTCTAATATATCCCTACTACATACCCATGTTCAGAATTCTTCTTCCTAACCTTGGCAATATCTTCTAGCAAAGACACTTCCTTGCAACAAACATTATCAGAAAACTTCTCAAATTGTGAGTAAGTTCTAAAACTTCTAGGAGGCACAGGTATGCTGTAACACATCCCTTTAACTGACTGAGCTTTAACTGAAATAATGCCTAGGAAGAGATTCTTCAGGTTCTCCCCTTTCTGTCTCTTTCACCTTTGCACAGGCTAACCTAGCTCTTTATATCGCATAGGGTGTATAGGACCCCAGAATTTCTATGTGCTATTGGTGTAAGAGCCAATTTGGCTTTTTCTAGATGCGATAATATGTGGTCCATGGCTATGTTAACTGTTCATTGCTTAAGCCACCAAAGCGGATTACTGTTATACACGCGTTGTTTGTGGCTCGGAGACAAATTGCCCTTAAGTGGACTTCCCTGCATTCCCTTACCATAACTGACTGGATATTCGATCTTAATAGGGTGCATTTCCTATGAGAGACATATTTTTTTTCTTAGAAACTCATATAAGAGTTTAAACTTGTCTAAGTTGCCATAGGTCAGGAGAAAACTCTGGTGAACTCACTGTGAAGATTTACACAGGTTAGAGCATGTTGGCACAAAAAACAGCTGGAAGCTGCTGGAAAATTACATTGAATGTACTAAATGCTATGCTGTTTATTGAATACTGAACTGGTACTGGTACTGATACTAATCACTGTGCTGAGTGTTGAATACTGAATACTGAGCCGACGTTGTTATCGAGTATTGCACAGAGCACTGAATACTAAACTGATACTATTACTGACTATTGTGCTGAATACTGAATACTGAATTGTCACTGTTATTGAATACTGGTCAGAGTATTGAATTATGAATGCTGAGTACTGAATATTGAGCAGACACTGTTAATGAATACTGTGCAGAGTATTGAATTCTGAATACTGAACAGATACTGGTACTGAACACCATGCTGAGTTCTAAATACTGAATACTGGATTGATACTGATTGTGAATAATACAGTGAGCGCTGAAAATTAAATTGATATTTTTTCTGAACACATACACACATGTAATAGTTCTTTATTATCTCTAACAAGTCTAACAAGAAATCACGGTTATAAGACAGGAAAATCAAAAAATCTTTGAGCGCACCACAGACCTGGAGAACAGGGTTAGTACAATGGAAGATGCCTTGCCTTCCATTAAAAAGGGAACTCCAACAAACCAAAGTACAAATAAAGGATCAAGCACAGAGACTGGATAATTTGGAAAATAGGCAAAGACCTAATAATGTCTGTATTTTCCTGAGCATGAAGAAGGCCAGTCACTCACTGTTTTGTTTTAAAAATGGATAATGAATAGATTTGGTATGGAGGGCTTCTCAAGACTTTACAATCGAATGGGCCCATCCCATTCCCAGTCGTCCACCCCCTTCTTCAAGCATTCCCAGGACAGTTATGCCGCATACACACGGGCAGACTTTTTAACCGGACTGGTCCGACGGACCGAATCCGGTGGACAATCGGACCATGTGTGGGCTCCATCGGACCTGCAGCGAACTTTTTCGGTCAAAAATTTGACGGACTTTAGATTTAAAACATGTTTCAAATCTTTCCTACGGACTCGAGTCCGGTCGAAAAGTCCACTTGTTTGTATGCTAGTCCGACAGACAAAAAACAACGTTAGGGCAGCTATTGGCTACTGGCTATGAACTTCCTTATTTTAGTCCAGTCGTACATCATCACTTTGGTGTGATCGTGTGTAGGCAAGTCCATTTGTTGGGAAAGTCTGTCGGAAGTCCGCCGAAAGTCCGTCGGATAGTCCGTCGGACGAGTCCGGTCGAAAAGTCCACCGTTTGTACGCTGCATTATTATCAACATGCTAAACTACATAGATAGTGATTTAATCCTTTTCAAAGCACATCAACGAGGCAATATGGAGTACAATGGTAATAAAATTTCCTTCTTCCCAGACTTCTCAATTGAAGTACAGAAGAAACTAGCAAAATTTGTAGAAGTCAAGCGCAGTCTGCAATTAAAACAAATAACATATTCAATGTTATATCCAGCTAAGTTGAGAATTATGGATGGAGATAACACTCTCTTTTTTGAGAACCCAGAAGCGGCCAATGCATGGTTGGAAGAAAGATATGCAAAGAAAAAAAAAAAGAAAACTTACTGAATGTTAATTGATCTATTGACATTTTTTTTCTTCTTCTCTCACCTTCAGATATCTATATTTGAATATTGAAATGGTGCACTATTTATGATGTTTACTTGGCACTAGGGATGAGCTTCGAGTTCGAGTCGAACTCATGTTCGACTCGAACATTGGCTGTTCGCAAGTTCGCCGAACAGCGAACAATTTAGGGTGTTCGCGGCAAATTTGAATGCCGCAGAACACCCTTTAAAAATCTATGGGAGAAATCAAAAGTACTAATTTTAAAGGCTTATATGCAAGTTATTGTCATAAAAAGTGTTTGGGGACCCGAGTCCTGCCCCAGGGGACATGGATCAATGCAAAAAAAAGTTTTAAAAACAACCGTTTTTTCAGGAGCAGTGATTTTAATAATGCTTGTGGCCTCATCCCCACAACCCTGGCCGGTGGTTGTGGGGGTCTGCGGGCGGGGGGCTTAGCGGAATTTAACAAGGGAACCCCCAGATCCCGCCCCCCCCCCTGTGTGAAATGGTAAGGGGGTACTTACCCCTACCATTTCACTAAAAAACTGTCAAAAATGTTAAAAATGACAAGAGACAGTTTTTGACAATTCTTTTATTTAAATGCTTCTTCTTTCTTCTATCTTCCTTCATCTTCTTCTGGTTCTTCTGGCTCTTCTGGTTCTTCCTCCGGCGTTCTCGTCCAGCATCTCCTCCGCGGCTTCTTCTATCTTCTTCTCCTCGGGCCGCTCCGCACCCATGGCATGGGGGGAGGCTCCCGCTCTTCTCTTCATCTTCTTCTTCATCCTCTTCTCTTCTTCCTTCTTCTCTTCTTCATTTTCTTCTCCAGACCGCTCCGCACCCATGCTGGCATGGAGGGAGGCTCTCGCTGTGTGACGGCGTCTCCTCGTCTGACGGTTCTTAAATAGCAGGGGGCGGGGCCACCCGGTGACCCCGCCCCCTCTGGCACACGGGACATGATGGGACTTCCCTGTGGCATTCCCCGTGACGTCACAGGGAAGTCCCGTCAAGTCACCGTGCGTCAGAGGGGGCGGGGTCACCGGGTGGCCCCGCCCCCCCATTATTTAAGAACCGTCAGACGAGGAGACTCCGTCACACAGCGGGAGCCTCCCTCCATGCCAGCATGGGTGCGGAGCAGCCCGGAGAAGAAAATGAAGAAGAGAAGAAGGAAGAAGAGAAGAGGATGAAGAAGAAGATGAAGAGAAGAGCGGGAGTTTCCCCCATGCCATGGGTGCGGAGCGGCTCGAGGAGAAGAAGATAGAAGACGCCTCGGAGGAGATGCTGGACGAGAACGCCGGAGGAAGAACCAGAAGAGCCAGAAGAACCAGAAGAAGAAGATGAAGGAAGATAGAAGAAAGAAGAAGCATTTAAATAAAGGAATTGTCAAAAACTGTCTCTTGTCATTTTTAACATTTTTGACAGTTTTTTATTGAAATGGTAGGGGTAAGTACCCCCTTACCATTTCACACAGGGGGGGCCGGGATCTGGGGGTCCCCTTGTTAAAGGGGGCTTCCAGATTCTGATAAGCCCCCGCCCGCAGACCCCCACAACCACCGGCCTGGGTTGTGGGGATGAGGCTCTTGTCCTCATCAACATGGGGACAAGGTGTTTTGGGAGCTACCCCAAAGCACCCTCCCAAGGTTGAGGGCATGTGGCCTGGTACGGTTCAGGAGGGGGGGGCCGCACTCTCATCCCCCCCTCTTTTCCTGCGGCCTGCCAGGTTGCGTGCTCGGATAAGGGTCTGGTATGGATTTTTGAGGGGACCCCACGCCATTTTTTTTTTTGGCGCGGGGTTCCCCTTAAAATCCATACCAGACCTGAAGGGTCTGGTATGGAATTTAGGGGGAACCCCACATCATTTTTTTTTTAAATTTTGGCCGGGGTTCCTCTTAATATCCATACCAGACCTGAAGGGCCTGGTATGAAATTTAGGGGGACTCCCACGTCATTTTTTTTTTTTTAATTTTGGTTCGGGGTTTCCCTGTGTTGAATTCCCATGCCGTTTTTATCAATGAACTTCTATGTGTATTGTCGGCAATGCAATAGCCGCGGGTAGTTTTAAATGGAATTTTTCCTTCGAAATATCATTTTGCTGTCAGACTGTTCTAAACACAGGAAACATGCGCCCCTTTACAGGCATACTATAGACACCCCCCAAGTACGAAATTTAAAGGGATATTACACTTTTATCGTTTGACTTTAAGCATTATTAAAATCACTGCTCCTGAAAAAACGGCCGTTTTTAAAACTTTTTTTTGCATTGATCCATGTCCCCTGGGGCAGGACCCGGGTCCCCAAACACTTTTTATGACAATAACTTGCATATAAGCCTTTAAAATTAGCACTTTTGATTATTCATGTTCGTGTCCAATAGACTTTAAATGTGTTCGCGTGTTCGAGCGAACTTTTTTCCTGTTCGCATGTTCTGGTGCGAACCGAACAGGGGGGTGTTCGGCTCATTCCTACTTGGCACAAGCATAACACTTGCAACTGTGTATAGCCATTAGACAGTCCCCTTGTATGAGTCCTGTGTGGACTGTGATAAGGGTTGGGGTTATCTCCAAAGAGTATGGATGGTGGGTATTCCCATAAATGAACGGGCACATAAGAGGGGGAGGATTGGGTTTGGGGGGGTTGTGGGGTTTTTCTTTTTTGTTTTTCTTGTGGCTCCTCTCTCTCTCTTCTCCTGTTATTTTGTCAGTTATCCTTTTTGTCACATACTCCATCATTTTAAAACTTGGGAAATATTGTTCTTCTATTTGGCCTATTAGATATTTTGTTTGGTCTGTTGGGGACATAGTGGACTATCAGCTGGTGAAATGAAATAATGAGCAGTAAAACCTGCAATAATTTTTTGCAGAAGACCCATCTTGAGTGACAGGATACAATGTTTTGTGAAAAATCAAGATTCCCATATCAAATTCATGGTGTATACTCTACTTATTCTCGAAGCGTCAGTGTCTTGGTCTCTCGCTCGGTATGGTTCTCATGCAAAGAGAGCTTGAAAGACCTAGAAGGTCATACATTGTGCTATGGTGCTCACTAAATTATAAAAACTTTATGTTGGTGAATGTCTGTGTTCCTCCCCCTATAATGACGAAGTGTTGAAAAATGTCTTTAGGGAAATAACACAGTGGCCGAATCTACCAATTCTAGTAATGGGAGATTTTAATAACATAATGAACGAGGAGGAAGACAGACATAGCACCGCAATATGTGCGGAGGCGTGCTCTCTCCGTGCCTCTCTGTGCTCGCTGCCGCTGCTGGTGCTGCAGTGTGTGTGTCATAGCCGGGAGAGTGAATGAGGAGGAAGCTATGAATGTAGGCCCGAGGAGGAGGAGGAGCGCCGCCCATCAGACACACCATCCTGTTGCGGTCTGTGGAGAGGGTTCCTGTGGACATGACGGTATCCAGTGCCTGTCTCTGAGATCCCGGGCTGGGGTTACAGCCGTGTGAGGTCCCCTATAATTAAGGGACCAACATCCTCTGGTAAGCGGCAGCATTTTTGAAGGTGGAGGTTTCATCTACGCACCCCATTTACTTCAGCAAGAGTTTTTTCACCTGTCACTTGGGGATATTTTTTATTGTTTTTTGTTTTTTGCTTGATACATTTTCAATATATGGACTTCCTTTTTTTGGGACTATTACGTTTATAATTATTCTCTGTATATTGTGCACAGATTATATGGACATTATTTGCGTCTCTTAAGATTGGTTTTTGCACATTGAACATCACTTGTTTATATTTTATTTTTGCACATTGAAAATCACTTGTTTATATTTTATTTTTCATGAGATCTTGAGGCAATCATTTGTTGCCTTCATCACATTATTAGCGCAACTTTTTTTATTATTTATTTGATTGTGCTGTATAACACTATAGTCGCTGCTCACACATTTTTGATTGTTAGCTCAGTATTTTATTATTTCCATTTAGAGGAATGCTTTACCTTGCTCAAGCTGCGCCCCTCCACATGTTGCTGCCTGGAAGGCCCAGGTTGGGGTCAGAAGCCTCAGCTGGGGTGGAAGGAAGCGTGGAAGGAAGACTAGAGAGTGATGACCTGGGTTCAGTCTGACCTGCCAGAAAATGCAGCCTGTCATAGTACCACATCCTGGGGACATAGATGTCATCTGCTGCTCCAGATCTCTGGGAATCCTGGACCTTCTTGTGCTCCCTTAGAAAAGTGCTCCTCAGGCCACCAATTAGGATCTTCAAATAGGTCATGTCTGCCGTGGGGACCACCGTCTTCACAAATTCCAACAATTGATCCAGTGCTGCCTTCCTCTTTGTTTGGTTCTTATAATGTGGGTGGTTTATCTGCCACAGACAAGGCAGCTCCCTGAACATATCAATGAAGATTGCCATAAAGTCGTTATCTTTCAAGATATCCATTTTCACTGCAAGACACAACACAAGACAAACCCTAATGTCAGGCCAAACTCTCCTAATCTTGTTACAATATAGGCCTCAATCTAGAAGCAGTATAGGCCCAAGTTTGGCTCTTACCTTCATTATCACGATCGGCGCCTCCGATACTCCTTTGTCCGCTCACAGATCGTACGTACTACGCACGCTGTTATGCTTTATACACACTGCGCATGCGTGTAACTCCACCTGCCCCTGACCTTCTTTCTAGTCTATTCCCCACCCCTTTTCATTCGGCGCAGTGGGGGAAGAGCACATGGCGGAGACACAGCAGGTGCATGCTAATTACAGCAACGAGGAGGAGGAGGAGGAAAGCCCAGAGCCGGAAACGTCTGGATCAAGAAGGAGAAGATTTAAGGCCTCAAATATGTCCTTTTTGGAGATGTTGGAGATGGTCGACATCCTGAAGAAGGCTGACTATGATGGAAAGTATGGACCTTACCCCAACCCCAATGTCAGAAAGGCCAAGATAATGGCGAAAGTGGTCAAGAGTCTGCACCGGAATTTTGGGGTACGACGATCGAAAGATCAGCTCAGGAAGCGGTGGTCGGACCTGAAATTAAGAGAACACGAGCAGTACAGAAAGATCCGGAGAGTGCTGCAAAAAAGTAAGTAGTTGTCCAGTGTTCCTATTCTTTTTATGTTTATTACGTTTGTGCTGCTCCATGTGCTTTTAGGAACTGTTGTACAGTTTAAAATGGCAACTTTCATCTTTATGAGCACATTATTCGTTCGTATCAAACATTTTTTCTTTCGGCATTTGACCACATTTTTTAGGGCCTACTTGTATGAAACTAATTTGGTTGTTTAGATGGGTGTGTTACTAGAATGAAATGCAAACTAGATTCTGTGTAAGGAGAGACATCTGGACACTGGAGCACTAGTGTGGGACACAAGAACACCCTTTTAATTAGGGGGCCCACACAGGTGCTCCAGTGTATACTATAGGGGGGTCTCCATCTGTGAAGCTTGTACAAGACAGGTAAAGTATTGAAGCTTGACAAAGGACAATACAAATTCTACATCTTGGAACTCTGCCAAAATAGACAATTGTACCCCACTTCCAAGCAATGTTTCATATTTATAGTTCTGCCATCAAATATCTGTGAGCTAAGTATACCTTTATTTGTTTCACATATGGGAGAAAAGACTCGGAGGACACCCCTCATATGAGGAGACCAGAGACCCCCCACCTCTGGAAGAAGGGGAAATACCCCAAACACAAGAAGAGCAGGAGGAGGAAGAAGACATGGTGGAACTAGTCACCCCAACAGGTGAGTGTCTGCGACCACAGGCTCAGGTAAGAGATGGATGCCGCCATATTTATAATACATGTTTTGTTTTGGTTTCTCTCTTTTTAGGTGATCGTGATGTTGTGGATCCAGATCCTTTCACCTCGGAAAGTGCCCAGATCCTGATTGGGGAGATCATGGGGTGTAATATTGCCTTGGAAAACATCACGAAAAACATCAATGATGTTATTAAAAAAATAAGAACATCATTGATGTTTTAAGGAGAGTTTAAAACCCCTACAAAGCCCTTTCTTTTATGGTGTACTACAATTTTTATTTTTTTTCTCGAATTGTAGAAAAGCCAAATTTTGAGGATGCACACAGTGTGCCAACATGTGCTATCTGCCATCATGGGAGATCAATGGATGCGTTTTGGGGGTGCAACCCCTTACTCAATAATAAAGTAGCTGTGAGGAAGGGGTTGCACCCCCAAAACACGTCCCTTAATCCCCCCTGATGGCAGCTAGCACATGTTGACATTCGGAAATTGGTGTGCATCTTCAAAATTTGGCTTTTCCTGGGGTGACTTCACCCCATCTGAACGCAATATCAAACACAGTTCCTAAATACTCATGTCTGATATTGCCTTCAAGTTCTACCAAATGTGAACTTTGTAAGTTCAAGATTTGTGTCTTTCTTGTTAGTTTGAAACATGCCTGTTTTATCTTAAATGGACATTTGTACTTTTTCTAATGCCACCCAAAAATTGTTATACAACAAACATGTTGGTTTGTTTTAAAAAACCTTTTCTAAATGCACATGTGATTGTGCTGGTATTAAAAAGATTGTTAAACAAGAATGTGTGGATAATTGTCTCAACGCTACAACACTTTTGTGGTGCTCCAATTGCTGCTTTATGTGACAATGGGGGTTATTTAATAAGGGCCAATCTACTTTGCACTACAAGTGCAGTTTCAGTGCAGTTTCAAGTGCACTTGTAGTGCAAAGTGTCTTTGCCTTTAGTAAATAACACCCAACAATGCTTTGTAAGGTTACACAATCACGCCATTTTCAGGACTCACCACATTTCTGTCAGGGTCAGCTAAAACAAACACAAGCAGTAAATGTCAACAAAGATTTGCTTATTTTTTATTTGAGAAAGGTTTCACACATTGTCTGGCATATTGATGCCCCCCTACCCGCAAAGAACTCAAGGTATCTTAAGCGGACATCACGGGCACTCAGGGAGGGCAAGCCAGGACGGCCACTTTCAAGCGCCATCAGGGTTGTTTCATTTATAATTCCGGCCTCAGGCCCAACTGAGCCAGCATAGTTGGCAGAATGTTGACGTAAAAAGTTATGTAGAACACAGCACGCCAGGATAATATGATTCAGTTTATACTCCACCATATGTATGGGTGTAAGAAATAGGCGGAACCGGCTGGCCATGATTCCAAATGTGTTCTCCACCACTCTTCTGGCTCTGGCCAGCCGGTAATTAAAAACCCGCATGGCCCCATAAGATGGTCCCCCAGTGTAAATACTTCATCCGCAACGAAGACGAATGGGAGTCCTTCCACATTGTCTTCTGGAGGTGGCAGGTCCAAGCTGCCATTCTGGAGACACCTGTAAAACTCCGTCTGGGCGATGACTCCACCATCGGACATCAGGCCATTCTTCCCCACGTCCACATACAGGAACTCGTAATTAGCTGACACCACCGCCAACATCACAATACTATTGAACCCCTTATAATTATAATTGTACTCGGAGTCAATCTGTGATAGTGTAACAAGGAACAAAAAGCAACAAGAAGATAGACCTGAGTTGTGCCCTGGTCAAATGGTCAGTATGCCTGAAAGGGGGCATACCCAAGTATGAATTGAAATAAAATAAAAATAGGAAAGAAAAAGGGAATGGGTGGGTGGGACACGAGATCCTACGACCACAAGCAAGGAGAAGAAGGAGGGCAGGCTTTATGCAGCCTGACTCCTCCTACAATAACAGGCTGACCTGCGGTCAGCCTTACACTTGTACTCGGAGTCAATCTGTGATAGTGTAACAAGGAACAAAAAGCAACAAGAAGATAGACCTGAGTTGTGCCCTGGTCAAATGGTCAGTATGCCTGAAAGGGGGCAAAAATGACCAGTAGGATGAATATGATGCCAAATTATAGCCTACTGAAATTACGTATAACTATCAAATAAAAAATGCTTATGGTATCTCAAAAATGGCTCTGGGCCAAACCCAGAGAAACCAGACGACCTCCACCTACCCAACGGGCTGGGGTCCCTGGCACAAATACACCGAACCTGCTCCTATCACTTATGACCCAAACCGGGTATAAGCCTGCCCTGAGCACCTAGCTGGTACCCAACATGAAGGAGACCATGAGAATGTGATAGATACCACACGGAAAAATTTGACCCATGGTGAGAAGTCCGCTGATCACAGCAGGAGGGCTACTCGTCAAGAACCCTGAGGATTGCTAATAGAATGCGCAGCAAATAAAGAAAGTCTGTCGGGGTCTCCAACAACATGAAAAGCTGAGCCCAACCAGAAACGCCCTGACAATGCCATGCCGATACGTGATAAAAGGGCCAAAAACTGAACCAAGTAGGAAGCCTACTGATCCTGACCTAGAGACTTGAGAAAATTCGGAATCCACTAACCCCCTGAGCCTGTAAAAGCTGCTGGAGCTGCCATGCTGACTTACCATAGTTCCATGCTTCCGCCAATCCTAGCCAAAAGTAACTAGGAAATAAAAGGTCGTGTGCATACCAGAGGGAAAAACCAGTCCCCTGGGTAACCTACTCCGCGTAAGTGGCATGCCACTGGGACAGCAACATGAACTACGAAAGAACGTGAGCATGCTGAGAACCTGCATCAGGAACGTAGCTGCATGAAAGAACGAAACACATGTATTATGCGAGCTACAAACCGTAAGCAGCCTAAGCACCGAAGCTGCAAGAAACCGCAAACTACATGAAAACCCCGGTAGCACGAGAACGTGAATGATGAACAGCGTGAGAAACATGAGAACGAGAGTAACCTTGGGAAAACATGAGAAAACCTAGAAGAACGAGAGAAACATAAGTGAGATTATCATAGAAACAACAAATTGCAAAAAAAAAAAAACGTAAATAGCATGAGACACGTAGACTGCATGAGCCACGTAAATTGCATGAGAAACGTAAATTGCATGGGAAACGTAAATTGCATTAGAAACGTGAGTTTGTATGAAATACATAAACAGCGTAAGAACAGATGAGGAGACTTACCACCGAACAAGCCAATTAAAAACGATCACCTCAATCTGTCAACCCATAGACGTGATGGGTATTCAACAGTGGTAGAACATGAACAACCCAGCTGTTTGACAGCAACCAAATAACATACATAACAAGCAGCCCCAAGACATAATACCCCTGGTACCTGACAATGATGATGTGGGTGCAGGAATGGCAAGACCAATAGCGCAAGAATGTGAACCTAATGATGACACCCCCCTACTGTATGCAGTGAGTGAGCCCGAGCAACCTGCAGCGCCTGGACAGGAAATTAAAAACGAACACTCAGGGCTAAGATACCCACAGACAGAGGTGGGTAAAAGTAAAAGTGTAATGGTGAACGTGCACGTATGACGTATGGAAACAGGCGAGAAGATTGTGGGACAACAATCAATTGAAAACGAAACCTCAGCCTGTACAGATCTGTAGACCTGACTAACAGAAATGCAGCGAACGAAAAACTGTGACAAACATATGACATAAACATATATCATAAACGTAAAATACATGGGAAACCGAGGGAAGCATGGAAAGCGAGAGAAGCCTGGGAAAGCGAGAGAAGCCTGGGAAAACGAGAAAAGCCTGGGAAAACGAGAAAAGCATGGGAAAACGAGAGAAACAATGGAAAACGAGAGAAGCAATGGAAAACGAGAGAAGCAATGGAAAACGAGAGAAGCAATGGAAAACGAAAAAAACATGGGAAAACGAGAGAAGCAAGGGAAAACGAGAGAAACAATGGAAAACGAGAGAGGCAATGGAAAACGAGAAAAGCAATGGAAAACGAGAGAAGCAATGGAAAACGAGAGAAGCAATGGAAAATGAGAGAAGCATGGAAAAGGAGAGAAGCAATGGAAAACGAGAATCAAAGGAAAACGTGAGAATCAAGGAAACACGAGAGAAACAAACGTGAGCACCAAGGGAAAAAACGTGAAAACATACGAAAAGTAAAAAATGATAAATGTAAGAAACATGAAAAGGCATAAGAAGGGACACAGCACGAGAAACCTTAAATGCATGAAAACACTGTAAAAATTGCATGAAAATATTGTAAAAATTGCATGAAAACACTGTAAACTGCATGAAAACACTGTAAACTGCATGAAAACACCCGAAAGCAACATGGAAAACAAGAGAAACATTGCAAAAAGTGAGAAACATGGGAAAACGTGAGAAACATGGGAAAACGTGAGAAGACGTGAGAAACATGGGAAGACGTGAGAAACATGGGAAGACGTAAGCATGAACAAATGTGCGAGGCATGGAAAACGTGGGAAGCGTAAGGAACATGGAAAACGTGCGAACCAAGAGAACACGTGAGAACCATGTAAGGCGTGAGTAACATGGGAAACACGAGAAATGTAAGAAAACGTGTAAAATGCATGAGAAACCGTAAAATGCATGAGAACCGTAAAAAACCTGAGAAACCGTAAAAAAACACAAGAAACCGTAAATTTACTGAAACCGTAAAAAACATAAACTGTAAAATGCATGAGAACCCATAAATTATATGAGAAACCATAACTCGCATGAGAAACCGTAAAATGCACGATAACCGTAAAATGCATGAGAATCGTAATCGTATGCAAAACTAAACATGCATGCGAACCGTAAATAGCATGGAACCGTAAAAACGAATAAGAAATCGTAAATCGCATGTAAATCGTAAAATGCATGAGAAATCGTGAATAAATGAGAAATCGTAAATTGCATGAAACCATAAAATACATGAGAAACCGTAAATATAAATCGTAAAATGCATGAGAACCCATGAGAACTGTGAATCGCATGAGAAACCAAAATTATATGAGAAATTGTAAATTACATACCCCCAAAGGACCCTCACAGAAAATAACGAGAGGACAGGCAACGAGCAAGTGTCCTGCCAACCCCCCAGCCTGAATTATCCCCTGAACCCTGTGCTTACACATGCGTTACCGTAAATTCTCCTGAACCCGTCCTGCATGAAACCATGAAAAAACATGAGAAACCGTAAATTGTATGAGAACCGTAAAATGCATGAGGAAACCGAAAAAACGCATGGGAAAACCGCGAAATTAATGAGAAAACCGCAAAACGCATGAGCAAACCCGCGAAATGCACGAGCAACCAAAAACACCTGAAAAACTGCAACAAGCATAAGAAACCGCAAATTGAAAGAAAGCGCAAAAAAAAAAAAATGAAAGGGAAATCGCAAATAGCAAGAAACCATGAAATGCATACGAAACCGCAACCGATCAGTAGGAGGCATGATTCCACACTCTGCACCATCACCAGAACAGGGGTGAATGGGGAGCGCCAGCCCATGCAACCACCAATGACCCCCTGCCACAGACAGGAAGTGAAGGGAATCCCGTGGTAGGGGACACAAATGGTCAACACTAATCAAAGTACCTGGAGGTGATGATCTGGGAGGGGGAGGGGGAGGGCGATCACGCGCCTGGACGACAGCGACGCGCAGCACACAGCACACACTGGCAGCCCCTCCCACACAGGAGGAACTGCGAAGTGAGGAACCCCAGATACCACCGACACAGAGCAGAGGAGGGGCGAGGCCAGAGGCAGCCCCAGCAACAGGTCCCTGGCGAGGAGCCCACAATCCAAAGGGGACTGATCATCATTGAAAGCATGGACTGCAAAATAAATTTTCACACATTGGGTGTAGGTGTGGTTCCCACCGGTGACATTCACCCCTCCTGTCCTGGGGATCCCAACTCCACACTTTGGATCATCACCAGAACAGGGGTGGACGAGGAGCGCTAGTTGCAGCAACAACCAGTGACCTCCTGCTGTGGGACAGGAAACGAAGGGAATCTCGTGGTTGGGGACACAGATGGCCAATAACAACAACAGTTAGTTGGAGGTGATGATCGGGGAGGAGGAGGGGGAGAGGGAGGGCGACCACGTGTCTGGATGACAGCGATGAGCAGGATACAGCACACACGAGGAGCTGTGAAGTGAGGAAGCCCCAGCCATCACCGACACAGAGCAGAGGAGGGGGCGGGGCCAGAGACAGCCCAAGCAACAGGTCCCCGGCGAGGAGGAGGGGAGAGAGAGAGCGCCCAGAGAGCGACCAAGAGCCCCCCCCGCAGCGCGCACACACTGCCCCCCCACCAGCCGGGAGACATGAGCACCCCCCGGGGACGAGCCCGAGCTGGACCTCGACCATCCCCTCCAGCACAACAGGGGCGCCGAGGCCGGGCGAGGAGGACAGAGGCGAGTGTGTGCGTGCGGACACCGGCACGGCTCCCATGACGGAGGACGGGAACCCAGAGGGCCGCCCGCAGCGCTGTGTGAGGGAGAGCGGTCACCACGAGCGGTGCTCCCCCCCCTCCTTCTAACCTGCAACCCCGCCGCTGCCACAGACAGACTAGTTCCTCGCAGCCGCACATCCTCCCGCTGAGACAAAACCCGGAAGTGACGTCAGACGCACACGAGATCCTACGACCACAAGCAAGGAGAAGAAGGAGGGCAGGCTTTATGCAGCCTGACTCCTCCTACAATAACAGGCTGACCTGCGGTCAGCCTTACACTAGTACGACCCCGGGTTGGGTGGTGGGACGATGTGGACGTGTTTCCCATCAATTGCCCCTCCGCAGTTAGGAAAGTCCCACCGCTGGGCAAAGTGGGAGGCCACACTCTGCCATTCCTGTGGCGTGGAAGGAAACTGTTGAGGAAAAAAAAATTTGTCTTTTTGCACATAAACATGGAAAGCAGATTAGACACAAAACTTCTTGGCCAACATCAAGATAACATTTATTAATGGGAATTTTTAACCGCTTGCCGACCGCCGGCCGTCAATTGATGGCCAGGCGGCGCGGCTCTCGTTGCGGGAGGGCATCATATGACGGCCTCCCATTTAAACAGGAAATGCGATCGTGTGCGCGTATCCCTGTTCCTTCGGTGGCGGGGTGTGTCACGGAGACACCGCTCGCCACCGAGGGGGGTGAACAGCCATTGGACATGGCTGTTTACCACGTGATCGGCCGTGATGAAGTCACGGCCGATCACAGATAGGTCCACCCCATTGTGCACGGCGCATGCGCGCGATCGCGAGCGTGCTGCGCGTGCACGTCGGTGGCGGAGTGTTCCCAGGAACACTACTCGTCACCGACGCCGGTAAACAGCCATTGGCTTGCTGTTTACCCACGTGATCGGCTGTGATCCATTCACAGCCGATCATAAATGTAAACACAGAGCGGTAACTAGTTGTCACCAGCTCTTCTCTCCTCACACACCGTTTCCAGTGTGAGGAGAGAAGAGCCAGAAGCAGTGAGTTACTGATCTGTGTTCTGTAGTGTCTGCACCAACACCACAACTGTCCCATCGCCCCCCCTCCAATTGTCATCTGTCACCCAACAGTCACCAGTGTCACCCAATAAAGTGCACCTGTCAAATAAGGGACTGCCATCAGTGACCGTCAGCGGTGCACCTGTCACCCATCACAAATCAGTGACCATCAGCGGTGCACCTGTCACCCGTCACAAATCAGTGACTCAACAGCGGTGCACCTGTCACCCGTCAGCCATCACCCGTCACCCATCAGTGACCGCCAGCCATCACCCGTCACCCATCAGTGACCGCCAGCCATCACCCGTTACCCATCACCTGTCACCCATCAGTGACCATCAGCCATCACCGATCACCTGTCACCCATCACCAGTAACTGTCCGTGGCCTGTCACCCATCAGTGACCATCGCCTGTCACACCGTCATCACCGATCAGTGAACGTCAGATGCCACCCATCGCACAGCCCATCAGTGACCGTCACCTGCCACCTGTCATACCGCGTCATGTCCAAAAGAGTATACAGCAGTGAGGAGGCGTTCCAGATCCTCTCCATGACCGATGAGAGCAACGGGGAGTTCTCATCAGATTCCAATTTGGATTCTGATTCAAGTTCGGCATTTGAACCAAATAGTGAATCGGCAAATGATTCGGAGGAAGAATGGGTCCCTCCCAAAAGGGCACGGCACTCTGGAAACCAGGATTATATTCCCAGGCCCAGTACCAGCGCTGCCACCACCAATAGGCCCCAGGAACAAATTCCCAGGCCCAGTACCAGCGCTGCCGCCAGCATTAGGCCCCGGGAACAAATGCCCAGTACCAGCGCTGCCGCCGGCGATAGGCCCCAGGAACAAATGCCCAGACCCAGTACCAGTCCTGCCACATCACGCCTGAGTATCAGCACAGGAAATTCCAATCCAACTACTGGAGTGTCACACCCCCCAAGAGCCAGGGCCTCTACATACATGCCAGATGGTCTTGCCAACCCAATATGGCTGCCTTCCAACTCGGCATCGCCAATTATTCCCCCGTTCACAGCACTGCCAGGTGTGCAGACCAACACCCAAAATTTCTCAGAGATTGATTTCTTTCATATGTTTTTGCCCGACACTATGCTGCAATTTATTGTGGACCAGACAAATTTGTATGCCCAGCAATATATTGCCAACAACCCCCAATCATCCTATGCCCGTCCTTTTGAGTGGGGAGATCTGAATTTGGAGGAGTTCAAAATGTTTATGGGCCTCACCCTAAACATGGGAATTACAAAAAAAAAACGAAGGACATGCCTATTGGTCCACCAACCCTATCCACAATATGCCCATTTATTCTGCCCTAATGTCCAGGTCCTGATACAAGATGATAATGCGATTTCTTCACTTCAGCGACAACACCCAGTGCCCTCCCCACAATCATCCAAATTACGACAAGTTATACAAGATTCACCCACTGATAAATTTATTTTCTCAACAATTTGCAGAACTCTATGTCCCCGATCAGAATATTTGCGTTGATGAGTCCCTGGTACCCTTTTCAGGCAGGCTAGGAATAAAGCAGTATATTCCTAGCAAAAGGGCCAGATACGGAGTAAAGTTATACAAGCTATGTGAGAGAGCCACGGGATATTTGTATGCGTTCCGCATATATGAAGGAAAAGATTCCCAGCTCCAGCCCCCTGAGTGCCCGGCCTACATGGGCACAGCTGGAAAGATTGTATGGGACCTGGCATACCCACTTCCAAACAAAGGATATCACTATTACGTTGAAAACTTTTACACCTGCCTGCCCCTTTTCAAACACTTATACATTGCAAAAACCCTGGCCTGTGGAACCTCCAGAAAAAATAGAAAGGGCTTCCCACAATCTTTAGCGAGCAAAAAGCTGCAAAGGGGGGAAAGAGCATCATTGAGATGCAACAAAGTGCTGGCCTTGAGGTGGAAGGATAAGAGGGACGTGCACATGATGTCCACCATCCATGAAGACACTGCAATTGTGGTACAAAGAAGACAAGATCCCATTGAAAAGCCAACATGTGTCCAAGATTATAATCTCTACATGGGGGGTAGATTTTAACGATCAAATGATTCAGCTCGGAGGTCCCGATTCTAGTATAAGAAGGTAGCAATTGATCTCATCCATTTGGCCATTTACAATTCCTACGTAGTCCACACCAAATCCATTGAAAGCCCCGCCCCCTTCCTAAAATTCATAGAAGAAGTTGTCACGTCCCTCATCTATCACCAAAGACCCCCCAGAAGACCTTCTCTCTGAGGCTGTTTGCTGACTCCATGAGAGCCACTTCCCCTTCAGCATTCCACCATCTGAAGCAGGCCGAAGACGGCAAAATGTCACGTGTGCACCAAAAGAGGGTTTAGAAAAGATACCAGCTACCATTGTCCCCAGTGTCCCTCCCAACCTGGCCTTTGCATTGGTGAATGCTTCCAACTTTATCATACATCCATAAAATATTAGCCCATATTTTTAACCATTTCCCCATTTTCATCATCTGTGCTGACCATTTTCCATTCTTTCCCAAATAACCATGCCACTGCCTTCCATGTGAACTGACCCTGGCCTGTTTTTTGACTATGCCTCTGCCTACCGTTTGAACTGCTTTCATGTGAACTGACCCTGACCTGTTTTGTGACTATGCCTCTGCCTACCGTTTGGACTGCCTCTACGTGAACTGACCCTGGCCTGTTTTATCAACTACTCTACTGCCTACCACTTGGACTGCTTACATGTGAACCGGCCCTGGCCTGTTTTATGGACTATGCTTTTGCCTACCGCTTGGACTGATCTGTTGCCCTGCTACTGTAGTACACAGGGGTCTCACATATGTGAGGGACTCCAGAAATGTTTTTCCGGTTGTTTCCGATTATTTTTGTTTTCTCCGGATTTCGGAATTAGGGTCTGGAGTCCGGAGGCTTCATAGAGATTTGGGTGGGTCGAAGTCTCTACCCTTGTGCCCCTGTGCACAGGTCTTACCTGATTGTGGCCCTCAGCCTGTTGCTGACTTACTGCCACCATGCCCATGCCTGTCGCATGAATGGACCACACCGCTACCTGGACTATGCAAATAATTAGCTGTAGCAGGAGGCAGTATGTTAATGAAAGGCTGGAGAGCGGTACAATAATGAGTGTCTGCAGTTAACAGTGTACCAGGACCAATATTATGGCTGTGCTGGCTTCTCTGCCTGGACAATTTCTATGGACTGTGCTGTGCCGACTATAGACAATATTCCTGCCTGGATAGTTAATATTGCTGTCGCTAAGCACCTCCCTGCCTGCTGCCTGGACCAGTGCTCTCCTCTGTGGATACTACTAAAAGCACAGGTAATGCTTTTTTTTTTACCCTTTCTGTAATAGAATTTTTTTTGGATTGTAATTCTTGGTATGTGCATGCTATGTGTTAGAAATTTGAAGGGTTTTCAAAAATGATAGGTTGCCAGGAAATTATATGTCATTTATGCTCCTAGAATGCCTGATGGTGCTACTTGGATGTTGGGCCTCTGTATGTGGCCAGGCTGTGTAAAAGTCTCACACATGTGGTATCGCCATACTCAGGAGGAGTAGCAGAATGTATTTTGGGGTGTCATCTTTGCTACGTACATGCTATGTGTTGGAAATATCTGATAAATGGACAACTTTGTGTAAAAAAAATGCGTTTTCATTTTTTTCCACATTTTCCAAAAACTTCTGGAAAAAAATGAACCTTTCAAAAGACTCATTATGCCTCATAGATTATACGTTGGGGTGTTTGCTTTCCAAAATGGGGTCAGTTTGGGGGCAATTCTATTGTCCTGGTGCTCCAGGGCCTTCAAAAGTGTAAATGGTGGTTGAGAAATGAGATGTGTCATTTAGGCTCGTAGAACGCATGAAGATGCTACTTCAATGTTCGGCCTTTGTATGTGGCCAGGCTGTGTGAAAGTCTCACACATGTGGTATTGCCATACTCAGGAAGAGTAGCAGAATGTATTTTGGGGTGTAATTTGTTGTATGCATATGCTCTGAGAGAGAAATAACCTGTTAATATGACAATTTTGTAAAAAAAAAAAAAAATCTTCATTTTGCAAAGAATTGTGGGAAAAAATTACAACTTAAAACAATTCCGCATACTGTAATACTTACTTAATACCTTGGAATGTCTACTTTCTAAAAAGGGGTCATTTAGGGGGTATTTGTACTTTTCTGACTTGTTAGTGTCCCAAGAAATGAGATAGACCATCAGTATATCTGTGTGATCAGATGTGATCAATTTTCAGTGATTGGCACCATAGGTTGTAGACTCTATAACTTTCACAAAGATCAAATAATTTACACTAATTTGGGTTATTTTTACCAAAGATATGTAGCAGTATAAATTTTGGCCAAAATTTATGAAGAAAAATTACTAATTTGCAAAATTTTATGACAGAAACAAAGAAAAAGGCATTTTTTTCACAAAATTTACGTTTTTTTTTTATTTATAGCACAAAAAATAAAAAACCCACTAGTGATTAAATACCACCAAAAGAAAGCTCTATTTGTGTGAAAAAAAGGACGCAAATTTCATATGGGTACAGTGTTGCACGACTAAGTAATTGTCATTCAAAGTGTGAGAGCGCTGAAAGCTGAAAATTGGTCTGGGCAGGAAGGGGGTGTAAGTGCACTGTATTGAGGTGGTTAAAGACCAAAGTATAAGGTACACCTATCAGATTCCCCCTCCCCCCTCTCATGGGCCATTTCTAACATTATAGGGGGGAGCTCTTGGACAGGTAACCCTCTCCACTTCATTGAGAGATGAATGCCTAAATAATGGGTATTACTTGGAACAGCCCCTCCTTAGTTACACTATTGGCAGCCCACTGGACAGGTAAGAAGTGTCATAATACAAAGATATAAATACACATTGTACACATTTTAGCACATTTGGACATTCTGCTATTACATATCAAGATAATAATAGGATACAAATACTTGAAACAGTACCATTTGAAAGTATACAGGCAGGCCCTTGCACTACATGCTTTGGGGAATTCATCCATACATCTGAGCACAAAAGAGATGGGTATAGTGTGTATGGGTTTGGCAAAGTCAGCAGATAGATGATTGAGGATAGATAGAGAATTGGTATCAGCTGACTTAGCAGTTGGGGGGAGGGAGGGTTCCAAATGATTTGGGGACCCCCCAAAAAAAGCCTCTGGCACTCTGCCAGAATTTAAAGCACAGATCACATTTAAAAACATTTTAGGGGGTATTTAGGGTAAAGCACTACTATGGAGCTGATAAAATACATTGTTAAGTGACTACATGAGGTGAATATAGGGCCAGGAGAGCATGCTGGGAAGGTAAGTGAAGGCAAATATGTATGACAAAAAGTACATAAAAATCCAGCATGCATGAGGACAAAGGGGACATCACAGCATATTACAATCATGGTAATTAGGGAATGGGGAAAGAAATACAATATATTATCAAACATTAAATACAATAAAATGTAATATTAAAGGATAAAAATCTTACCTTCATATACTCCTTCTGCAGGACCTGGATGATGGCAGAACAGGTCTCTGGGATAATGATACCCAGAGCCTGGGAGGAGATGCCTGTCGAGAACTTCAAGTCCTGCAGGCCCCGTCGCCAAGTACAGCAGGGTGACGACCAGCCTCTGCTCCGGAGTGATGGCTTGCCTCATGCAGGTATCCTGCCTGCTTATATAAGGGGTCAGCGAAGCCAACAAACGGTGAAATATGGGGGCCGTCATCCGGAGAAAGTTCCTGAAATCATCAGGATTATTCTCACGGATCTCACGGAGCAAAGGCATATGACAGAACTGGTCACGCTGGAGCAACCAATTCTTGGTCCATGAACTCCTCCCCACCCTGTTCATGGACTGGACTTGTGTCAAGGTCAGGTTCCCAACACCAAGCCCCCGCACAGCACGAACTCTACAAGGAGTACGTATACGCAACATGGCTAGAAAACGGTCGGCTGCTCAGAACGAAGTAACAGAACGCACTGAAGAACAGCAAGGCCTGTGAAGAGCGACCTGAAAAACAGTAACGAACGAACAAGAACACAATGACTACTCAAAGTCACGCATAGCTTGCTGCATGCACTGAAGAGCAGATACAAATCCACAAGCACAAACTGAACAGCAGAAAACGATCTGAAAACCACGAGTCTGAAAAAGCGCGAATCGTCTCTCACCAAACTTTTACTAACACGAGATTAGCAAAAGGAGCCCAAAGGGTGCCACGCTTGGTTCTGAACTGGCCTTTTCTAGTCTTGTCGTATGTGGTTGACGTCACCGCGTTCTTGGCGATCGGAAATTCCGACAACTTTGTGCGACCGTGTGTACGCAAAACAAGTTTGAGCCAACATCCGTCGGAAAACATCCTAGGATTTTGTTGTCGGAATGTCCGATCAATGTCCGACCGTGTGTACGGGGCATAAGTGTTTAATAATTCACCCGTATGGATCACAGCATTTTGGTTTAGAAAAATAAAATCCACATATAAAGTTAACTACATTGATGCTAACCAAAGAAGCTGGTGGACTGGTGATCCCCATCCTAAAAATTATTTTTTAGCCTCACAATTACAACATTTTTTTGGATGGACAGTAGTATCAAATTCTGATCCTATACAGAGCTTGCTACTATCAGTATATGACGAATACTCATTAATATCTTTATTGGAGACTAGAAATCAATTGTCGATAAAAGATTTTTTACGGGTAAATTATTTGACAAAGTATGGCAGGAAATGAAAAAAATTACTGAAATGCAGGGTTATACGTTATATACTCCAAAATGGAACAATAGTAACTATTGGGAACTGATGAAATTGGAAGGGTTTTAGATATGTAGGCTTAAGGGACTAAGGTATATGACACAGCTATTCCAGGAAGAGGTAATAAAAACCTTGAATTCTGAAATAAATACAATATCCCAAATCAAAGATTTTTTCAATTTTTACAGCTTAGGCACGCATTAAAAGCACATGGATTGAAATGTAATAAATCAGTGGTAATAGCCTTGTTGGATAAGACAGAAAGAAAAAAAGTTTGATATCACAATTATACGATATATTTGATACATTTCAAGTAGCTGTGGCTATACCAGCAAGGTCAGCCTGGTCTTGCAATATAGGGCCAATTTCAGATGAACAGTGGGTACTGGCATTGTCGGCAATACCCCTGGCCTCCCTATCCCCAACACAGAATTTACACAATTATTTATTTTATATAGGGTTCACTATACAGCAGAGAAATGATTTAAATGGAAACGTAGAGATACAGCCCAATGTCCCAGATGTAAACGGAGCCCCACTAATTTAATACATATACTATGGAGATGCCCTAAAATCCATCATTACTGGCATGAGGTTTTGTCTATGATTAACAACGTATTCGGGACTGGGCTGTCTCCAGAGCCGGGGGATGTCTTCTGGGTATACTGGATGAATTGGGAATTCCGGGTGACCATTACGGTATCAATAACAAGGAGCCTATTCCAGGCTCGTAAGCTTATAGCACAAAAATGGATATCACCATTTCCACCTACAGTAGCAGAATGGAAAACACAAGTAAGGGAAACCCTAATTAAGGAAAGATATACTTTTCTACCTATAGGCTGTCCAGGGAAATTTGAAAAGATATGGAGACAATGGTCTGATATTTTGGATATATAATGAGACGAGAGTAGATAAACTTATGAGTAATGGGGAGAGGGAGGGGGACATGGAGGTTTGGTTTGTGTTTTGTTTTTTCCCTCTTAATATGTACCTGGGTTGTATGTTGTATGTATAAAAAAAAAGAAATTCACATAAGAGGTTCCACTCAATTTGGTCACCGTGGCTATCCTACTTGAGTGTGGTATCGAGCTAAGGTACAGGCCTGTTCAGACGTAGATGTATTGTTAAAATAGGTCCCATCTGCAATGTTATAACAGTGTTTTTTTTTTTTGGTTGTTTTTTTTTGCTTTAGGCTCGATATGATTTTTTGAAACATGCTTTCCACGTCTTTTGTGTGTATGTTTATGTGTTAATAACATTAAAAAAAACTGACAAAGCATCAAGGAAGCATCCAAACAAGAAATTTGCAATATACAATTATTGACCTCCAGATATGGATTGGGGTCCTAAAAGCCCACCCCTTTACTCACAATGCAAGGTGATGTTCCCCAATGTTGCTACTTCAGACCCAAGACGGAGGCTGTTACTCTCAAACTAATCTCTGGATTTGGGGAGTCTCTGGAAGCATTCTACGTTGGAGTGGCCACTTACTCACCATGCTCCGATGCAGATGCAGGCCTGGTTAACTTCCCACAGCTCCCTGGTTTCCTGGACACATTCAGGGATCACAAGTTTCTCTGCTTTCTTCTCTTAGCAGATCATAGAGGTCACACCTCAAAGAGCAGAGGTAGCTGGGCCATTATTCTTCCAGGGAAGTGGAATGCTGCCAAACATCACACAAACACTTGCTTAAGTTAGGCGCATGTAGTTCTAAAAGAACCATTGCCAGAAAAGTTACAATACGACTTTATTGATAAATCCTGATTAAGTTTTAATAATTTTAACAGAAAAAATGTAAAGGTGAACTAACACCAGACATCCTCACAACCACCTCCCCTGGTCCTCACTGTACTTACCGCCAAGGTTGATAAGCTGTTTGCACCCGTGCAACTGCTCAAGTGGGCCAAGGATTTGAAAGATCAATTCTGATTGTTCAGCACCGTCAAAGCGAATCGGTCTTGTTTGTCTAAGAAGTGCTGCATACAGGAGTTCAGCACACGCAGACCAGTTGTTAACTCCTGTGTACACAATACTTGTTACTTTATATTTTTAATGGCTGTTTTAATAAATTATTTAAATTACTATAACAATTTATTGCACGTTAAAATTTTCTTTCTGTGGATAAATTATCATCTTTTGGAGCTCACAACAGCTATCCACCTGGGCAGAGAAGGATTCCTTGAGAGACAGCCTGAGCCTGATTTCACTCTATTGAGAAGGGGAGACAATGCAGTTTTGAGTCCCAAGCAACCATCTATGCTAACAGAGAAGGATTCCTTGTGAAACCGTTTGAGCTTGTGTGCCTTTTCATGAGAAAAAAAGGGAATTTAGTCTAGTGCAGGGGTCTTTGAACTTTCTAAACAAAGGGCCACTTGACTGTCCTTCAAACTTTAGGGGGGCTGAACTGTGGCCAGTGGAAAAAGAAAGTGCCCTGGTGTCAGTGTGAGTAAAAAATACCCCATCATTGATGTCAGTAGGAGGAAGAGTGCCCCATCATTGGTGTCAGTGGGAGAAATAATGCCCCATCATTGATATCAGTGGGAGGAATTGTACCCCATCCTAGGTGTCAGTGGGAGGAATAGTGCCCATTATTGGTATCAGTGGGAATATTGCCCCAAGGGCCAGATAAAAGCAAGCAAAGGGCCGTACCTGACCCCTGGGCCCTCAGTTTGGAGACCACTGGTCTAGTGAGTGCAGACCTGATTATTGTGTTAAAAGTGATTACTGTTGTTACTGTTTTGGGGCAGTGCACAGGAGGACATTTATCACTGGGTGGAAAGTTTTTTGTTACAAGATGCACAATATTTTTTCACAGCAAGCAACCATGAGAGCAATGAAAGATTGAAGTTGACACTTAGTTTCTTTGAACTATTGGATTAGTATTTTCATGTTAGCAGAGGACATCATTATATTTTTATCTTTGTTCAGTAAAAAAAGAGGGGGGTTCCGGCGCACTGTAAAATGGGATGTCTAGTGGATGGTGCAATGGTAGCTATAATAGCACATTAACATCAGGCAATGAAATCTGGAATAAGAAGGCAGCCATCCTCAGAGGGTGTCCATCACCTCTGTTAGTAGTGAATATAGAGGAAAGGGGTGTGGAGGCGCCAACTGTAATAGCCTATTATGCAAAGTAAAAGTTAGTGTAATAGTTACACTTACTGGTTCGCAGGGTAGGGGTGTCCTTAGAAGATGGCAGTGTCCTGGGATGTGCTGAGGTACTTGTTGCCGGCTCAGATCTCGTCCCTTCGGCCGTCAGGGTGTGGGATCTGGTCACAAGCTGTCTGCTGCATCCACTGTATGGAGAGCTCCACGCTGACCACTCTGGAGTGTGGAAGCGAAAATTATGTCACTGGTGCACGGCAAGCATCCAGGCAGATGGTGGGGATAGTACAGGCTACGCGCTTGGGGCTCACAGCTCCTTCTACTGGCTTTTTTGCTCTCAGGAGGAGAGCAGCTAAAATATATGGTGGAGAAAATTTGATTTAAGTATATGGGCTGGAGGTCCGTGGCTGTGGAACCACAACAGCCAGCAGACCCATATGCTCAAAAAAGCACAAAAATAGAGAATGAAAGAGTGAAGAATTAAAAAATGGGATGAACTAGGGTTTAGTGTTAGTTTAATGCAGTATATGAATAATAATTGTAAATGGAATTAAAAAATAAAAATTACAAAACAAATATAAAAAATAAAAAATATTGAATATTGAAAAAATGATATGAAGAAATAAAGGTAAAAATGGAAATGTGCACATTTAATGCTGTGAAAACATCAAAAATGGTTTGTATAGAGATAAAAAATATATAATAATAAAAAAAAAGAAAAAAATGTGGAAGGGGGGAGGGGAATAAGCTACAACAAAGAGTGTGTTTCTATTTCTTCATTGAGTCCCCCCGGCGAGAGAGTACCCAATGAATATATCCAGTAGGCCTCCTGCTGACAAAAGCATCTAAAACGTTCCGCAGCAGGAAGACCTCTGGGCATGGCCTCAATAACCCAAACTTAGAGGCCCATGGTGGATTTTTGGTGTTCCTTTAAAAAATGAAGAGGGACACTATGCTTGTCCCAGCCCTTTTCTATGAAACGCCTGTGTTCGCCAAAACGCTGGTGTAGGGGGCGTATGGTCCTACCCACATAAAAGAGGCCACATGGGCAGGTCAGACAGTACACTACGTACTCACTGGAGCAATTGAAAAATTCTTTTATGGTATATGTTTTATCTTTGACGGTGAAGTTTTTTTGTCCATGGTCAACAAATTTGCAAGTGAGGCATAATTTTTTCTTGCATTGATACATTCCTACTAATGGAATTAGGGGAATGTGTGAAGCTGGAGTGGATGGAACATTACGGATTTTGCTGGGTGCTATCTTGCTTTTTATATTTTTTGCTTTGCGATATGAAACCTTGGGTAGTTGGATAAGGGAGGAACCTAGAAAGGGGTCTCCAAGCAGGATACACCAATGTTTAGCTATGATATTCTCCATCTTCTTATGGCAGTCATGAAATTGGGTGGTGAAACCTGTTGGTTGTAGATCATCTGATGTTTTGGTTTTTCGGTGGGGGTTTCTTTGCCTGTTGGAGGAAGGCCTCTTGTACCAGATGTGGTGGGTAGCCTTGGTCCTGAAATTTTTTGGAAAGTAGTTTACCCTGTGTGTATTTTTATCTTTATTTATGATTTCATTGACACAATAATATTTGATTCACTTAAAACATTTGCCAACCGCCAGAAGTAACTGTGGTTCTCCCAGGCACTGTGACACACCTGTGCCTCCTTAGATGCGCAGCAGTGCGATCTGCAACCTGCTGTGTCAGGTGTCTGGTCGTTTAAAAGGATCGTTACACAGGGGGGGGTGGGAAGACCTGACCAATCACACAACCACTGTTATTGGGCAGATCTTCCCACCCTCAGGCATAAAGACCATTTTAAATGAACACCAGGGCAGGATGGGAAGGTGTTATACAGCCTCGCTGAACACCCCACATATTTTCATAAGAAACAAGTTTTACAAGATTGTGCCATATTTTGCTACTATATAGCTAATGAAAAAAAATTATGAAAGCAAACAAAAACAGGTTATGATTTTCATTTCATGGTCTGCACTACAAATTTCTTATATTTGCAACAATCTGAAAGACAACATTTGATAATACACTATATTTGCATTAGTTTGTCATATAAGCCAATTCATTGTTTAAACTGCATTGGGCTGCACATCACAATCTTACTAACTTTGCGTTTAAAAGGGCAAAAAGCCATTCTGATGAGTAGTGAAACATTTTCAAAAATAATCAAAAAAGTCTGCTGGTTTTATTTACTACACTGGACACTTTACCAACTTAGCATCCTTTCTCTGTATATCTGCAGAATTTTTCGATCATACGTAAAAGACCTGTTAAAAAAAAATAAAATGAAATTGCTTAAAAAAAGAATAGTGTAGCATTGTATGTTTTATTCTTAGCTTTTTATCTTTTGTAAAATAATATTGTCTACTTTTGTATACAGCACACAGCTTACTTAAAAATATGTAACAGTAATGTATAACTGCACATAACCGTAGTATGTTCTGGTTACCATATTTAGCATACTTTATTAAATTTAAAAATTGTAAGATTAATGACCAACATAAAACATATTATAATATTGTAGTACTTATGTGTATGCCTAAAGGGAAAGACAGTTGCTGCAGTGTACAATCTGAATATCTTTTAAAATTCAAAGACACTAACAAATGTTACTTATTTTTTGCACATTCAGTTCTACAAAAATATGTTTTGGTGAACCCTCTTGGCAAAATGTGTTACATAATATAGAAATCACTGTTATTGTGGACACTTTCTAATTTAACTATACAATTATTATATGGATAATACTCAAATTATCTTATATGATGTGGCTGGAAATGTAATCCCCATGACAAATAAAAGCTGCAAGAAATGCAGCTATGTTGTTCTCTTAATATACAGGAGAAGTGTAATGCTTTTTATGGGATTCATATTGGTTCATTGTAGTGACTCTTATAAAAGATGGTCAGAAAATCATGCTGTCATTAAAGTGTAATTTCTGAGTTTTAAATTGTGACATTGGGGTGCATTTTTGAATGGTAGATCGAGGCACTCATATCTTTTTATTATAGCATTAAATTACAATTTATTGATATGGATACATGTGATAGGGAGAATTTTCCAAATTATACCCTGGGGTACATTTTCTAGTGATCCAATATGGAAAAAAAATTACTATCTTTTTGCAGTTTGGCTACATAGATCAGCAAATGATTTTATGTGTGAGTCACACAGGTCAAACTGGTTTATAGTCACAATGAACTGACATTGTGGCCCAAGCAGGAGCATACTTCTATGGGCACCAATATTAACCAATATTGGCATTATGTCCTCAGCATGAAGATATTATGATGGCCACAGTTATGCCACTGTGCATTTGGAGCCTTATCATGTTGGTACAGTGCAACAATAATGTACTGGGACTTCCAAACATTTACTCTGGTAGATTATAATAATATTTTTAACCGGTTCAATACAGGGCAATTTCACCCCCTTCCTTCCCGGCCAATTTTTAGTTTTCAGCGCTGTCGCACTTTAAACGTGAATTGCGCGGTCGTGCGATGTTGTACCCAAAACAAAATTGACGTCCTTTTTTCACCACAAATAGAGCTTTCTTTTGGTGGTATTTGATCGCCTCTGCGGTTTTTATTTTTTGCGCTATAAACAAAAGAAAAGCGACAATTTTGAAAAAAACACAATATTTTTTACTTTTTGCTATAATAAATATCCCAATTTTTTTTAAAAAAAACGAATTTTTTCCTCAGTTTCAGCCGATACGTATTCTTCTACATATTTTTGGTAAAAAAAATCGCAATAAGCGTATATTGATTGGTTTGCGCAAAAGTTATAGCGTCTACAAAATAGGGGATAGATTTATGGCATTTAAAAAAAAAAAAATGTATTTATTTTTTTAGCGGCGATCGCAATTTTTTTTTGTGACTGCGACATTATGGCGGACACATCGGACACTTTTGACACATTTTTGGGACCATTCACATTTATACAGCGATCAATGCTATAAAATTGCATTGATTACTGTGTAAATGTGACAGACAGTGAAGGGGTTAACCACTAGGGGGCGGGGAGGGGTTAATATGTTTCCTAGGGAATGATTACTAACTGAAGGGGGAGGGGACGCTCAAGGGGAGGAGACCAATCAGTGTTCCTCCGTTCTGGGAACACAGATCGCTCTCCTCAGAGCTGACAGGCTGTGGATCTGTGTGTTTACACACACAGATCCACATGCCGGCCCGGTTAACGGGCAATCGCGGGTGCCCGGCGGACATCGCGGCCGCCGGGCACACGCACCGGGACCCGAGCAACGCGGCGGGTGCGCGCGCGCCCCCTAGGCGGCCGGGAATCCCAGGACGTCATATGACGCCCACCCAGGATGGGAGATCCCATCTGTGGACATCATATGACTATGGGCGGGTAGGGAAGTGGTTAAAGACATTGTGTTTCCATTGCCATAACAAAATCAAGTATAGTACATAGTATAGTACATAAATCTACCTTAAAGTGTATGTTATGTAAACCCTAACAGTTAAGTTATCATATTTGCTCCAATACAGTCTGTTAATTGTTTCTTTGAAAGTGATTTGTTAAATCTGTTCAATACAACATACAAAATAAACTGTTGATCCTGTCAGGAATCCAATGAGCTCACACAGAGCAAACGTGTATGACAGTAATGAGGCACCTCAAAAACTTAATAAGGATGCAGAGTGGCACCCCTGGTATGCCAATATACATCTCAACTTGGAAATAAATATTTTGTCTGTAAAGACAGTATTCCATGAACACTCTCCCACCACTAGCACACAGCTCACCCAAAATGCATCATACTTTTCATTAAACTTGCTCTCGCTCTCTCTCTCTCTCTCTCTCTCTCTCTCTCTCTCTCTCTCTCTCTCTCTCATATATATATATATATATATATATATATATATATATAATTTGGAATCTCAAAATATTTTTTATATACAGATTGACTTGTTTGGGTGGACCGAGAACCTGTGAGTTTACAATTATAATGACCCTACGAGAATACTAATGAGATTTTGCAACCTGTAAGTCCTGTTTATAGGAACTTCCCTGGTAATGACCCTGGTTCTAGGGCTACAATATATCTCTACTTCTGGGGTGCCAGCATGCATGAGTGCCCCCATGGGAAATGGCTTCCCATGGGGGGCACCGGACAGAGGGGAGGAGCCAGGAGCACTGGTGGGGGAACCAAAAAGAGTAGGTTCAATTCCATTGCACAGAGCAGGTAAGAATAGGGATGTTTGGGGTTTTTTTGTTTTGTTTTACCTTTACGATCACTTTAAGGCAAAAAACATATTTCTTTCTTTTTTTCTCCACAATTGATTTTATTAAAACAGCAAATAGTAATGCATACAGAAAATAATGTAAATTTTTTATAATGTAGAATAATTGAAAACAATTTCTTATTTTATTTTCGATTTAGTAAGTAAGTAGCTCAGTGACAGGTCTCTGGAGGGCAAGAAATTATAATGGGCAGGCACACACACACACACATAAAATTGACTCTCACAGTGACACTGACTGCAGTGTGCAGCACCACAGATGATGATGACACCACACCAACACGACACATCCCCTCCTGAGTCACAGTGAGTCTCTCTCTAAGCCAGGTAGTCCTTTCAGTCCACTCCATTCCAAACAGTACTGACAGTACCCCTCCCGGCTTGCCTTGCTTCCAACACGCAGACCCGCATACGAGGCTCCGGCCACTCTGTTCAGCTCCCTTACACCATGACATCACACGACACGCTCAGGCAACGCCTCCATCAGATCTATTCCCCACTGGTCCTGACCAGACTCACTGTAGCAGGCATTCAGATGGTCTTAGCTGGCTCCGGACTGGAACTGCACATGCCAAGCATCACAGCCATATTTTTTACTGGCAATCTTTTCCTGTCACTGGCATTTACTGGCAGGAAAAAAGTGCCCATTTTTTTACTGGCTGCCAGTAAAAATACTGACGGTTGGCAACACTGCCCAGGGGTCTCTTTCCTGCTTGGAGTATTGTTGGAATTGTTGGAGTGGAGTAAACCAATTTATTTGTACCCACAATTGGTCTACTTATATATACAGTAGATTTATACATGTTTGTATAATTTCTTATGCACTTAGTTAGGAATCAAAAATGGACTGTACTTCATACTCCTCATGGTTCTCAACCTGTACAGGGTGAGGATGAGGCATTGAGGTGGTAAAGCAGTTGCAGACCAAAGGTTTTAATAAGGAGACATGAAATACATTAGAAATACGCAAATTAAAAGGAAGGTCTAATGCGTAAGCCACTTGGTTAATCCTGCAAAGAATACGGAAAGGCCCAATAAACCGAGGTGCGAACTTCAGAGAGGGAACACAAAGTCGGTGGTTGCGAGATGACAGCCAGACCCAGTCCCTAACCTGGTAGGAAGGTGCAGGCAGACATCTGCGGTCAGCATGGAGTTTGTACTTTCATTAGCATGTCGCAAAGCCTCCTGGACTTGTGCCCAAATGGAACAAAGACCACAGAGATGCTCCTCTAACACAGGAATACTCTGCGGAACAAATGAGTCAGGCAACATGGAAGGTTGGAATCCATAGTTTGCCATAAACGGGGAAAATCGGGAAGCAGTATTTAAGGCACTATTGTGAGCAAACGCCACCCATGGTAAGAGGCCTGACCAGTTGTTATGATGGTCAGAAATATAGCAACGTAGGAATTGCTCCGAGGACTGATTGGCTCGATCTGCAGCCCCATTAGACTGCGGGTGATACGCAGACGAGAAAGCAAGCTGAATTCCAAACTGTGCACAAAAGGCTCACCAGATTCGGGACACAAACTGACTACCCGTGTCCGAGACAATCATCTTGGGTAGCCCATGTAAGAGAAAGATCTCCCAAGCAAAAATGGAAGTCAGTTCCTTAGAAGTGGGCAACTTCTTAAGTGGAATACAAGGGGACATTTTTGTGAACCGGTCAACCACCATAAGGATAACTGTCTTGCCCTGGGAGTTGGGTAACTCCACAATGAAATCAATAGACAGGTAGGTCCAGGGCCTCTCTCTCTTGGGTATGGGTTGTAGGAGGCCCACTGGAAGGTGTCGTGGAGTCTTACTCTGAGTACACAGGCAGCTATGAAGGCGGTTACATCAGCACGTAGACTAGGCCACCAGAATTGTTGGGAAATGGCCCAAAAGAGTTGATTCTTCCCAGAGTGGCCAGCAGCCTTGGGAGAATGGTAAGTCTGGAGCATGGCAGTACGGAGACTCTCTGGGACAAAGCAGCAGTCACAAGGTATTTTGGGAGGAGCATGGACCTGAGCAGCAAGAATTTTGCCACCCAATGGAGAAGTGAGACTGGTGCGAACCATAGCCAGAAAACAATCAGGAGGAATCACAGGAACTCGAACTGACTCCATCTTGGAAGTGGAGGAAAATTGTCATGACAAAGCGCCAGCCCTTACATTCTTAGTACCGGGTAAAAATGAGACAACGTGATTGAAACTAGACAGGAAAAAAGCCTACCGCGCCCTTCTGGGAGAGAGGCATTAAGCCTCAGACAAGAGTGTGAGATTTTTATGATCAGTAAGAATGAGAACTGGCAGAGTGGTACCTTGGAGGAGATGTCTCCATTCTTTCAGGGCTAAAATGATCGCTAACAGCTCTCTGTCACCAATCTCGTAATTGCACTCCGCAGGTGAAAATTTATTGAAAAGTAGCCACAAGGATGCATAGCGCTCTCAGAGTTAGGACGTTGAGACAGAAGGGTGCCAACTCCAGTCTCAGAAGCATCAACCTCAAGGATAAAAGGTAATGTAGGATCAGGATGTGCCAACACAGGAGCAGAAACAAAGGCAGCCTTGAGACTCTCAAAGGCCTTTCTGGTCATTTCAGTCAGGGGCTTGACCAGAGATGAGAAGTTATGTATAAACTCCAGATAATAGTTGGCAAAGCCAAGAAAATGCTGCAGAGGACATAAACCCACGGGTCGGGGTCACTGTAGGACTGCTGAAAGTTTCTCTGGGTCCATCGAAAAACCAGCAGTGGAAATAACATAACGTAAGAATTTAACCTGTTAACAATGGAATTTGCACTTCGCCAATTTACAATAAAGATTGTTCTCTCTTAGTTTCTGAAGCATACGACAGACAAATATGAGGATATCGTCGAGATAAACCACCACACATAACTGCAACAAATCTGGGAGGACATTGTTAATAAATTCCTGGAAAACTGCCAGGGCGTTACAAAGGCCAAAAGGCATTACGAGGTACTCATAATGGCCTGTTCTAGTATTAAACGCAGTTTTCCACTCGTCACCCTTCTTAATCCTCGCGAGATTGTATGTCCCTCTCAAATCAGACTTTGTGAAAACTGTTGCTCCCTTGAGGCAGTTAAATAACTCCGTAATCAATGGAATCGGATAGGCATTCTTAATCATGAAACGATTGAGACCCCTATATTCAATACAAGGTCTCAGTTCACCACTCTTCTTCTTCACAAAGAAGAAACCAGGCCCAGCAGGAGACAAGGATTTGCGAATGCAACCTCGGGAAAGTGTGTCTGCAACATACTCCTCCATGGCCTTATCCTCCAAGAACGACAAAGGGTAAACCCAGCCACGAGGGGGTATGGCATCATGTTGAAGGTCAATTGCGCAATCATATGACCGGTGTGGAGGCGAACTACCAGCTTGACCTCTGTCAAAGACATCGCTAAAATTGCGGTACTCCTCCGGCAGGGAGGAGAGTGAAGAGGTGCACAGGACCTTGGCTACCTTCTGGAAGCATGTCTTACCGCATTGTGGCAACCAGGAGAGAACCTCAGCATGGAGCCAATCAAAAGAGGGGTTGTGCCTCTGTAACCAAGGATAACCAATAACCAGCAGAAACTTAGGTGAGGAAATAACTTGGAATTGGATTATCTCATGGTAAAGAGCCCCTATGGCCATGGACAATGGAACAGTCTCATAAATCACATGGACAGGCTGTAGAGGTCTTCCGTCAAGAGCCTCAATAGCAAGTGGAGTGTCTTACGCAGCTGCAGCGTAATCGAAGTGCTTCGATACAAAGGCAGCATCTGCAGCCCCAGAGTGGATTAGAACATGTATCTCGATGGATGACTCAGCCCAAGAAAGGGTAACCAAAACCAGAGGCTTATCCTTCTGGATAACTGGGGATGAAACAACACCACCTAAAGTCTGTCCATGACAGGAGCTCAAGGTTTGGGCATTCCCTAAATGGGTAGGACAAGACTTCAAAAAGTGACGTGCCTGGCCACAATAAAGGCACAATCTCTCCCTCCTCCTAAGGGTTCTCTCATCCACAGAGAGATGCATGAAGCCCAAGTGCATGGGTTCATCTTCACAGACCGACTCGGTACCAGGAGGCATGGAAGGTGAGGGAGGCAAGGGTGGGACTGCAAAGTTCTGAGACAAATGTACAGGAGGCTTCCGCAAGCGCTCATTAAAAGGGAGTCTTTCTCTGAGTCTGGAGTTAATGAGGATGGCAAACGTGATCAACCTCTCCAGCTCAGTGGGTATATCTCTGGCTGCTATCTCATCCTTGATGGTATCTAAGAGACCATGAGAAAAAGCAGCCACAAGGGCCTCATTGTTCCAAGCAACCTCTGCTGCCAGAGTACTGAATTCAATGGCAACAGTTCTCATACTCTGCTTGATAGACATGAGGCACTTGACAGCAGAAGAGGAGGGTGCGGGAATGTCAAATACCCTTTAAAAAGAAGTCACAAACTCAGGGTTACTCAAGACAACAGGTTTTTGAATATCCCATAAAGGGTTTGCCCAGGCCAAGGCTCTCTTAGAAAGCAAAGATATCACAAAAGCTACTTTGCTTCTGTCCGTGGGAAACCCCTGGGGCAGCATCTCAAAATATTCTCTCAACCTGGTTGAGAAACCCTCTGCATTGGGCTGGATTGCCCACAAAATGCTGGGGAAGCAGAGTGGAACCAGACATACCTCTTATAGAGGTAATACTCTAGGCGGGTGCCTGCACAGAGACTGGAGCAGCAACAGGGATGGCCTGCAACACAGGTTGTACCAGAGCAGCCACAGTGGGAGATTCCAGGTGAGCTCTGCGACTCTGGAGCGTTTGTAATGCCATTGCAAACTGATCCATGTAGTGATCCTGCTCATCCAATCTGGAAAAAATGTTACCAACGAGTGGATTGACTGCATCTTCTGAGTTCATGGCCTTCGCCTGCTGTCAGAAACCATGAATCAGACTGAAACAGAAGTACAGTTAAATCACACTTGTTTAATAATAATAAAAAAAAGGTAAACTGAGTAAACGTAGTCAAAACATAGCCAGAGTTCAGGAACCAGAATGAATAGTTAGACAAGCCAAAACGTCAGGGAGCCAGAGATGAGCGTAGTAGAACAGCAAGCAGGATCTGGAGCCAGAAGGAATGTCAGACAAGCAAGTCTTTAACAGGAACACAGGAGAGAGTCTCTAGAGATGTGACCAAGGTGAAGGCAAAGATCATCTGGACTGGACAGCTTAAGTAGGCAGGACTGACGAGCAGGATATCATCAACAGGTGAGTCACTGTGGAGAGATAGGAGCTGGCAATTAGCTGACAGCTGAGCGTCCAGCTTTGAGAAGGAAGTTCTGAGCCCAGCCCTGACACATCCTTGTTGCTACTACTCAACACCACTAGTAGTTGCTAAGAAAGAAAGAAAGAAACTCCATCCTCCATAATAGCCACCAGCACCATAACCATCACTACCGTCTGTAGTTTTTCTGTTTCCTAGCCAATGTCACTATACCTTTCTTTTACTGGATACAGACATGTGTCCCTTTTAATTTAAAAAAATATATATATTAGGTGGCGAGCATGGCCAAGCTGATTTGGTAAGGAGTGTCTTGTGTTTGTAAGAACGTGGCCAAGTATGCCACCTTTGTGATTGCTCTTGATAAATGAGGCAACTGCCTTCAGGTAATGTTTCTCAATTTTTCACAAACCTTAGAAAAACTGGTCTCTATAAAGTGGCAGTATCTTTTGGTAAAAAAAAAGAACCACTGTTTTTGGGGGATCTAGATACTTGATTAATTTTCCTTTTAGAAAGGAAAATTATGTGTACTTAGAGTTAGACAGACTAGAGTTCATTTGCTGTTTATGCTTTTCTGATGCTGAAAGTTCAGTAAAGTTGCTTCTGGGCAGTTTTAAGGTGAGTTTTATTCAGGGCATTTTTTTTTTTATAAATAAGTTGTGCTTTACCAACGCCAATAAATAGCTATCCTTTTTTATTCCCTGCCTTCACCAGACATTGAACTTCCTGTAGACCTTCCTGGTTGTTGAATTGGTAAAAAGTCTAAGAAATTATTGGACTTTACCTCTGATTCTTGACAGCTTGAACAGGAGAATTAAACCTTGACCAAACACCTTGAATTGTCTCATCAGCCTTTGTCACCAAACATAAAAAGTTAATAATAAGTCACTCATAAGTAATGTGAGCATGCATCCATAAGTACATGTGCCTGTCACATACTGATATACTGATTAATGCTTATAATGTTTTATATGATTCATGCAGACATACTAGGAAATAAGTAAAGCAGAACATTTACAACTGCATTACCTATAAGGAGCTTAATTTAAATGTTAGCCTGCCACCAGGAAAAATAAACTTATAGTGGTTCACTTTTTAGCAACTATAGTAAAATGAAGCAGATGTTTTTTCCTGCCCATCACGTGATTCATTTTACATTGTAAAATTAAATTAACTGTGGGTGCAAACAATTATAGTTATCCACAATATCCATACACTAAGCACTGTTTAAGAGTATTTGACTCTCAAGGGTCTTTTGCTAGAGCATAAAAGATTCATAACACCTATTTACCACAACTGAAAACACAATGGGGTTGCTCTAATAAAGGCGCAGAGGCTGTTTACTTAAAGCATTTGTAATCCTTCTTCATCTCTGACACTGGTGTGGTAAGGCAAGCAATAAATAAGCACCCCCTTTGCCTAGGGACCTTCTGGATATAATTTTTGTCAAAAACTGCAGCACTTCTAGGACCAAGTTCACAAGATTACCTTAAAATTCACTGAACTCCCAATTACTAAAACCCCTCTATACCACAACATTCTTCTTCTAAAAACAACTAAGGTGTATTAGCGTCATGGAACGTCCCACACTCCGCTTGAGTGCTTCCGTCATATACCACTTCCTCCCACTCTGTATACAGATATCCCAACCTCTCTGAGCACAAAACAAGGCGACACTTGCTTGTTGCTAACATGAACTGTAGGAGAAAATATTACTCTAACAATACAAACGTAACCTAATTAACCTAATTAATATGAGCTAATTAACTAATCCTTTATACAGCCTTGGTGATTGAGACATGACCTTTTGCCCAGACTGGGTTAATTATCACAGGACACCTTCTCACAATAGCAGCAGCTCCAATAGGAGTCGTCCCGTCTCCTACATTGTATAGAGGACAATGTGATCAGCTCATTCAATTAACATAAACACAGGTAGTTGGAGTTGATGACACCAGCATCTTCTCACAGGATGTGTCCCAACAGTATAATTCAGTCTTATCATGCTAATATGGCATATAAAGGGTTCCCAGAGTCTGTGTGTTTTGGGGGGACATGGAGCTGAATCCAAAGTAACACCAACCCCAGGGTCCCCAGGCATACAGCTCACAGAGAGCACCATTCCCTCAAATGCTAGGGCCCATAAACAAAAGGCAACAGGCTTGCATTCAGTCCTCTCCAACAGCCTTTGTCCCGGCTAGGTCTGTCACATTTCTCCCCTTTCAGCAGGAGACTAACACAGGAGGAGACCCCAGACGGGTTGACTCCGAAGTTAGTCAGTAGTTCCAGTCCTCTACTGCCTGTACCCACACAGTATCCCAAATAAATTATTCCAAACAGCGTATTACTCACCCAGCCAACCTCTGCCTCTCTCAGAGAACATATCTGCCGCTGGGGAGAGGCCTGGACTGGCCCTTCTCCCTGGAGTCCTTTCTGCCACTGGAGAGAAGACAGGGGGACTGAGCTCACTCCATCCTGCTGTTGGGGATCTGGGCCGACTGCCCAGCATCCCTGGGGTATACAGGTGGGAACTGAAGCCCCATCCACCTTCACAGGAAATCCATCCTCTGTTAGTCGAGGGCAGAGTCCAGCAGTCCTCGGCCCTGTTGCCAGCCCTTCTGCTGGAAACCCCACACCATATGTTCCAGGTAACTGTTGGGGAGGGAGGCCGACTGCCCCGCCTCCCTGGAACTCTGTAGTTGTTGCCGGTGCTGGGCAGAGGTTGGTAACACTCTGCCCTGTTGCCAGCACTTCTGCTGGGGACTCCGCATCCTCCGCTAACCGTTGGGGCATGAGGCTGGCTTCCTCCACTCCCAAACTGTGTAGCTGCCATTAGGGAGGTGAGCCGGCTGCTTCCTTTTCCATTCCCTCATCTGGTTGCTTGGACGACATGTCTATGGTACTGTCTCCCAGGTGCACTGATCTTTGCTGGGGAGGGAAGGCCGCGTCCTCCACCCTGACCAACTGTTGGGGAGGGACAACACACACCTCCTCTCCCTTCTCCCCCTGTATCTGCTGCTGGGAAGTGATTGCCACCTTCTCACCCTGGGCCTCCAAAACTGCCACAGGTGTGGGGCAGAGGTCTGGGACCCTCTGTCCGGTTGCCAGATCTTCAGCTGGAGAAGTTTGTTGTAACTCCACAGATACTGCTGTTGGTGCTGGGCAGAGCACAGTGAAGTTTGGCCCCAATAGCAGCTCTTCTGCTGGAGGCTCATCAGGTTGTTCTTCCTCAGCAGAAAAGTCTATTAAATCCCCTACCTCTATAACTGGTGTCTGTGGATAGAGGTTTACCATCTCCTGTCCATGGACCTCAGAAGATGCCATCAGTGCTGAGCAGAGCGCAATGAAGTTTGGCCCTAATCCCAACTCTTCTGCTGGGGGCTCACCCGATGGTTCTTCCTCAGCAGAAAAGTCTATCAAATCCCCTGTCTCTGCAACTGGTGTCTGGGGATGGAGGTTCACCATCTCCTGTCCATGGAATCCAGAAGATGCTATCAGTGCTGGGCAGAGGTTAGCAGAGCTCTGCCCGGTTGTCAGCACTTCAGGTTTGGGGATGGCAATCTCCAGATTTTCCGCTGCAGATTCTCTGGCATGCTGCTGGACAGGCACATTCCTCCATCCAAGATCATCCCATGCAGAAACAGGATCATCAAGGTCAGTCAGCACTTGCTGCATCCGCCATAAGACCTCCGCCTCCCTAGCTGTGGGGGCAGGTTGGCAAAGCACACTATTGCTCTGCCACATTGCTGACTCTTCAGCCAGGATTTCTGGGTTGTCAGCTGGTATTTCCTGATAGTCCCAGGCAAATGGAGCCCAGCCCTGGCACTGAGCAATGTCTAGCAGCCGTCTGTAGGCGATGTCTAGCTCCCATTCTTGAACGGCCAGAAACTCCAAACTTCCTGTGCCCAGTGCGCTTCCGAAATGTTCAGTAGCCCTTCTCTGAAATCCATGATTTCGTTCACCCGCCACTCCAAATCCAAATAAGCCGTAGCTTAAGCCTTCCGTTGGGCTGTCATCTGCTATCCAGGGACATGCTTGGGATACATGCCACCGGAGGGCTCTGTAGCTCTCATCCAGCTTTATCTTTGCCCAGACCAGCCTGCTTAATTCAGCTGTCTGCTTCTTGTGTAGTTTTTCTCCCAAAAACCGCACCCGCAGTCCGTACTGCGACCAGTACCTTTCCTCGATGGAGGGGAGAACTTTTCCCTGGTGTCGCTGCTCACGGGCTAGCGCTTCCTTCCAGAGTTTGCAGCAAATAGAATCACACTATCCCAGCAGGACCTGCTCCGATACTGGTCCTCTGTGCTGTATCTGCATCTCTCGCAACCTCCTTCTGAATTCCTCATCCATGGCGGCTGGTATCTGTACCTCTCCTCTCCTGCTATCTGGACCTTGGATCCAGATGGAAGTTTGGATGTCCCAGACTGCAGGAAGCTTTCCCGCTGCTTGCCACCAATGTCACGGAATGTCCCACACTCCGCTTGAGTGCTTCCGTCATATACCACTTCCTCCCAGTCTGTATACAGATATCCCAACCTCTCTGAGCACAAAACAAGGCGACACTTGCTTGTTGCTAACATGAACTGTTTTTATTCAGAACCAGAATACAGTCTTATATACAGGAGAAAATATTACTCTAACAATACAAACGTAACCTAATTAACCTAATTAACATGAGCTAATTAACTAATCCTTTATATAGCCTAGGTGATTGAGACATGACCTTTTGCCCAGACTGGGTTAATTATCACAGGACACCTTCTCACAATAGCAGCAGCTCCAATAGGAGTCGTCCCATCTCCTACATTGTATAGAGGACAATGTGATCAGCTCATTCAATTAACATAAACACAGGTGGTTGGAGTTGATGACATCAGCATCTCCTCACAGGATGTGTCCCAACAGTATAATTCAGTCTTATCATTCTAATATGGCATATAAAGGGTTCCCAGAGTCTGTGTGTTTTGGGGGGACATGGAGCTGAATCCAAAGTAACACCAACCCCAGGGTCCCCAGGCATACAGCTCACAGAGAGCACCATTCCCCCAAATGCTAGGGCCCATAATCAAAAGGCAACAGGCTTGCATTCAGTCCTTTCCAACAGCCTCTGTCCCGGCTAGGTCTGTCACAATTAGGATACCCCTGGTCAATGCAATCTGAGCTGGTATACCTGAAACGTCGCGGTGGTCCAAGCCACCATCCTTAAAGCACTTTTTTAACTAAATAAAATATATTAAAACAATTGAGGACCTCACTAGTTTTCTTAAGGGTAAAAATGACAAATTCCACACCACATGGTATTACTGGAAAGACTTCCTTACGAAGTGGAATACTTATGTCTCTGGAACCCCCAGTGCTATATAGATACTCTTCTGATTCACATTAACCCAACATTTTATTAGCTTGTATTCTGTAACCCTTTACTCTTGCTTGCTACCACCACCCACCCCTCCTGTCCTCATTCTATTAATTCCACTTTTTTCTCTTCCCTTCCCCTTTCTTTTCCCCTTTTTTTCCTCTGCCTAAGCCTGTTCTGATCCCTGCCTCCCCCCCCTTTTTTTTGTACCCATTCTCCCTTCCCCTCATCCCCTCTTTCCTTCCTCCTCAGCTCTGCGGATTGTTTGCATCATCTGATATCCTTCTACCCTTCTTCCTTTCCATTCACGGCCTTGATACACCTTTGTCTACACCTATGTACAAAGCTTGCTTATTTAGAATATTTGTGCATTGTTTTTGCACTGAAATATTCAAATTCTTCACCCTACTATTCCAAGATACTTATGCCGCGTACATATGAGCTGACTTCTCATCGGACTGAACTCTGAAGGACTTTTCAACGAAGTTCCGACGAAACGGACTTGCCTACACACGATCCCACCAAAGTCCGATAGTTTCAAACGTGATGTCGTACGACCGACTAGAAAAGGAGGTTCAATAGCTAGTAGCCAATAGCTGCCCTTGCGTCATTTTCGGTCCGTCGGACTAGCATACAGACGAACATTTTCTTCGATAGGAATCGAGTCCGTCGGAAAGATTTGAAACATGTTCTATTTTTAAGGTCCTTCAGATTTTTTGACAGAAAAGGTCTGACGAAGCCCACACATGATTGGAATGTCCGACAGATTCGTTCCGTTGGACCTTTTCTGCCGGAAAGTTCGCTCGTGTGTACTCAACACTAGAGTCCCGTTAGAGAAAAATGCTCAAGTCCACTGAAATACATATACATTTTTTCTATATAAATGAGGCAAACAAAATGAAAAAAAAAAGAATAATATTGAGGACCTCACTAGTTTTCTTAAGGGTAAAAATGATGAATTCTACACCACATGGTATTACTGGAAAGACTTCCTTACGAAAGTGGAATACTTATGTCTCTGGAACCCCCCGTGCTATATAGATACTCTTCTGATTGCTACCACCACCCACCCCTACTGTCCTCATTCTATGAATTCCACTTTTTTTCTCTTCCCTTCCCCTTTCTTTTCCCCTTTTTTTCCTCTGCCTGAGCCTGTTCTGATCCCCGTCCCCCTCTTTTTTTTACCCATTCCCCCTTCCCTTCATCCCCTCTTTCCTTCAGTCTCCTCACTTTTCCACCCATGCCTCTCCCTCCATTCTCCTCCCCTATAACCAAAATTTCCACAATTGTACTCCTCAGCTCTGCGGATTGTTTGCATCATCTGATATCCTTCTGCCTTTCCATTTACGGCCTTGATACACCTTCCTCTACACCTATGTGCAACGTTTGCTTATTTAGAATATTTGTGCATTGTTTTTGCACTGAAATATTTAAATTCTTCACCCTACTATTCCAAGATACTTAGCGTCCAGTTAGGGAAAAATGATCAAGTCCACTGAAATACATGTAGATTTTTCTGTGCAAATGAGGCAAACAAAATGAAAAAAAAAAAAAAAAAAGAATATTTTTTAGGCTACTTCCTGTACTGGTCGAATGTTTTTCATTTATTTAAGATCAAAAATGCCATATTTGACCACTAGATGGTAAAAAGTGCTAGAAGAAATAGTCCCATTTGCAACTAACACATTACATGCACTCTCGCTAGAAGAATTGCTATGTAATTTTTTTTTTATCAAAAAACATTTTATTGAATGTATTGTCAATACAAAAAAAAGGAATGTGAAAGATCACATATAATATCCAGTATAACCGCTTGTAATGTTAAACTTATGTTCAGTATAGTTTAGCTGTTAATAATTCCTTTGGGAAACAAAGAAGTAAATGGAAACTTATTTCTGGTACTAAAATGTAGCACATTCTTCCATAATAAAAAGAAAAAAAAAACAAAGGGGAAAAAACCCCAAAGAAAAAGGGTCCTGGGTACCAGTATTAGTCTAGATTTAGGGGGGATAAAAGAAGAGAAAAAAGAGGAAGGAGAGAAGGAAGTAAGCCATCCAATTAGAATTATTACTTGGTCATGGTATGACCTCCCGGAGGTGCCACGGTTCCCAAACTCTGTTGTGGGCCTCCAGCCTGTCTTGTATTCTAGCTGTCATTTTCTCCATTAGTTCAACATCTTTAATTCTAGAGTAAAGATCTTCAGGAGAGGGCGGGGTACTACGTTTCCAATTTAGAGCTACTAGGCAGCGTGCCGCAGTGAGAATAGGTCTCACTAATTTTTTGTAGGGTTTGCTAAGTTTTAGTGGTGATAAACCCAGTAGGAAAAATTTTGGGGACTCCTGAACTTCAGTGTCCAGAATGCGAGAAAGGAGATCCCGAACCATTTTCCAGTATGGGGTGATTATTGGGCAGGTCCAATATATATGTATAAAAGTGCCTCTTGCTCTCTGGCATCGCCAGCATTTGTCTGAGCTTGTTGGGAAGATTGAATCAAGCACATCTGGAGTCAAGTACCAAAAGCAAAGAATTTTATATGAATTTTCCTTATAAAGCGTGCATATTGAACTCTTTGCTGCTTGGCTCCATATTATCTGCCATAGCTCCAATGGGAGTTCTTCACTAAGAATCTTCTCCCATTTAAGCATTTAGCGATGTTTTCCTTTCTCCTCTAGGTGGAAAGCATTCAGTATCTTATAGATTCCTGATATGAGACCTTTCTGTGTGTTACCTGCTAGAATTATATTTTCAAATGGGGATGGAGGTGAAAATTGTAGGTTTGGGGCTATGGTTAATGCGTAGTGTCGTATTTGTAGGTACCCATAAAATGCTTGTCTCGGTAGTTCGTGTTTAGTCTGCAAGTCTGAGAAGGGCAGCAATCTACGGGATCTGGGATCTACTATACTCCCGAAGTGGAATAGGTTCTTAGAAGACCAGGGGTGTGACATCTGGTGTGTGAGACTATCTGGCACTCTGGGATTGCAGACAAAGGAAGTTAAGGTCGATCTCTCCGAGATCAGCTTATTGGGTTGTGCTATCTTACACCACATCTGCTGTAGCAGGGCCATAGGACCCAGCAAGCGGTCGGAAGCCACATCCGCATCTGCGTTCCATAATAAGTTGTTTGGGTGTATTGAAGCCAGCCATAATTTCTCAATCTCTGTCCACTTATTGTATGATTTTTGAGTAAACCATGAGGCCCCCGCTCTTAATTGCGCAGCCTGATAGTATTTAGTGATATTTGGAAAAGCTAGGCCCCCCTCACTGCGCGATGCCATCAGAACTGAACTCGGGATCCTGTGTCTTTTGTAGTTCCACGTAAAGTCTAGCAAATCTGACTGCAGTTTTTTCATTTGTTTAATTGGTATGGGTATGGGAAGTGTCTGGAAAAGGTACAGTAGTTTCGGGAGGATGGTCATCTTAATGGAGGCAATTCGACCTAAGAGGGAGATACGATGTTTCTTCCATTGAAGTAACAGGGATCTAATTGTGTTGAAGAGAGGGGGGAAGTTTTCTTGATATAATGTGTTAAATTGTGGAGTAATATAAGTGCCCAGATACTTCAAGGTGGTTGTTTTCCAGTTGTACTGAAAGTTAGATTGTAGTAGCGTGATCTCAGCCTCAGGGATATTGATGGGTAATGCTTCTGATTTAGAAGCGTTAATTTTATATCCTGATATGGTGCGGAATCTTTCTAATTCTGCATGTAGGTTCAGGAGGGTAACATGGGGCTGGGTCAGGGTGAGAATAATATCATCGGCAAAGAGGGAGATTTTAAATTCTCTGTCTCTAACCGTAATCCCTCGTATATTCAGGTCATTCCTAATGGATGCCGCTAGGGGTTCCACACATAGCGCGAACAAGGGGGGTGACAACGGGCATCCCTGTCTGGTGCCGTTCGATACTGTAAATGACGTTGACATTGCAAATGGGGTCCTGACCTGCGAGGAAGGGTTGGAGTATAGGTGTTTGATTGCCCGTAGAAAGGGTCCCCGAAAGCCCATATGACCCAGTGTGGTGAACAGGAACGGCCACCCCAGTCGATCAAAAGCTTTCTCAGCATCTAAGCTAAGTAGTAATGAAGGGGTGCCCTCCCTGTTCGCCACTTCCACCAAGTCAACCACTCTTCTAGTGTTGTCACTGGCCTGCCGTAAGGGGACTAACCCTACTTGGTCTTTGTGGATCAGTGATGGGAGTATCATGTTCAGGCGATTGGAGTTTAGTAAAAAATTTTAAGTCTGAATTTAGTAATGCAATGGGTCTATAATTCGCGCAAAGGGAGGGGTCTTTATCTGGTTTAGGGATCATGGTGATAAAAGATTTCTTCATCTCTGGGGGAATGGGTGTGTCATTAAGAAAAGCGGTAAACAGTCTGCGGAGATGGGGAAGTAAAAGAGGGAGAAATGTTTTATAGTATTCGTACAGGAAGCCGTCCGGACCTGGGGCTTTGTGGGGTGGAAGGGACTTTATAGTAAGTTCTATTTCCTCATCAGTAATCAGTGCGTTAAGTGTCATCAGATCAGAGGATTGGAGATGGGGAATGCCACTCTGTTCTAGGTATTGTTGCATTTTGTGGGTTAAGTCTATAGAAGGTGGGTTGTTGGGTATCTCAGGATTGTTGAAGAGTTCCTTGTAAAAGTCCGCGAATGTACGGGCTATGTCTACAGGGTGGGATAGCAAATGTCCCCCTTTGTTTTTTATCTGATGTGGAGAGATCATGTGGGAACGTTCACGTAATTTATTGGCTAGAAGTGCTTTATTTCCCTTATCATAGAACATTTGTTTCAGTCTTGTTAAGGCCTTTTCTACCTGTCCCAAGGCTAGATCTCGGAGAGTTGTGCGGAGTTTTATTATTTTCCTTAAGACAGGTATTGTGGGATTAAGTTGAAATTTGTGTTCATAAGCTCCAAGTTCTAGCTCTGCATTTACTTTTGCTGCTGTGGCATCTTTTTTTAGTGCTGATGAAAGCGCTATACATTTACCCCGAAGGACCGCCTTGTGGGCTTCCCAAAGTGTGGGGAGTGAGACTTCCTGATTGGTGTTTTCTAGAAAATAATATTTAAGCGTGGAGTTTAATTCTGCTAGAGCCGGTTGATGTTGGAGGAAAGTATTCATGCTCCAGTTATATGGTCTGCGAACCAGGGTGTCTAAGTCGGATGGGGGCATGGTCCGACCACAAGATTGGAAGTATTTGCGCCTTGCGTGTCAGTTTGAGAGTGTGATTATTGACAAAAAAAAAAACTGCAGAGATAAAACGATAATTCTCCCGCTCTACAAGACTCTGGTCCGGCCGCACCTGGAGTATGCTGTCCAGTTCTGGGCACCAGTCCTCAGGAGGGACGTACTGGAAATGGAGCGAGTACAAAGAAGGGCAACAAAGCTAATAAAGGGTCTGGAGGATCTTAGTTATGAGGAAAGGTTGCGAGCACTGAACTTATTCTCTCTGGAGAAGAGACGCTTGAGAGGGGATATGATTTCAATTTACAAATACTGTACTGGTGACCCCACAATAGGGATAAAACTTTTTCGCAGAAGAGAGTTTAATAAGACTCGTGGCCACTCATTACAATTAGAAGAAAAGAGGTTTAACCTTAAACTACGTAGAGGGTTCTTTACTGTAAGAGCGGCAAGGATGTGGAATTCCCTTCCACAGGCGGTGGTCTCAGCGGGGAGCATTGATAGCTTCAAGAAACTATTAGATAATCACCTGAATGACCGCAATATACAGGGATATGTAATGTAATACTGACACATAATCACACACATAGGTTGGACTTGATGGACTTGTGTCTTTTTTCAACCTCACCTACTATGTAACTATGTAACTATGTAAAAAAGTAGTCGATGCGTGTGTGGGTCCGATGGGGGGCCGAGTAAAATGTATACTGCCGATCGCCTGGACAGAGAGCCCTCCATGTGTCAAAGAGCGCATATCGTCTAGTGATTTGTCTAAATAGTCTCGAGTCTCTATGGACCCTGGACGAATGGGCCTGGGGGGCCGCCGTCTGGCGATCCGTAGCAGCTGATTGAATGAGGTTGAAATCACCTCCCACTATGAGAACCCCGGGGGTAGATCTAAAGATGCGTGCATATACCTTGGACAGGAAGCTATGTTGTCTGGTATTCGGGGCATATAGTGCACATAGTGTCACTTCTTGTGTTTGCCACTGCCCCTGTAAGATAATGAAGTGGCCATGGGGATCACAATGTTGGGTCATGCAGGTAAAGGGGGCCCCTCGCTTAATGAGTATTGCCACTCCAGCCCTTTTATGAGTGCCTGATGCTAAATAGATTTGGGAGTAATATCTGGATGCAAATGAGCCCTCTTTATTATAATGGGTCTCCTGGACCATAATAATATCAGCTCCCGACTGTCTGAACTCCCTCAGCGCCAGATGTCTTTTCCTATTGGAGTTCAGTCCATGTACATTTAGTGATAATACCTTGGCCATAATGGTGATGGGTGAGGGTACGAATGGTGATGGGTGAGGGTACGGGGGTAAACGCTTACCTAGTTGAGATTTGTTAGGGGTCGAGATTTCAGGTTCAGAGTGGGCACCCTCCGGGAGGAGACCAGGAAGTTCCGTGCATAAATCTGTGCGTGCAGGACGACGGCTGGAAAGAGAGAGAAGAAGAAGGGACTGGGGGAAAGAGAAGAATACAGTTAATACATAATAGTAACATAATATAAACCTTGCTTTCAAACTTGGAATGGCCAACGGGCCAAGGTCAGAACGGATTCCCGCGCGGGACTCCCACCCCATCCCAAATGGGATGGGTGGAGAGGCACCCCCGGGAGCCCGTGTACTATCAACCATATCTTGTGAACCGTACACAGCCTATTACTGTGCACCCATTTCTAACTAGAAAAAAATAAAGAGGGGGGTGAGGGGGTGATAGGTGATGGATCTAAGGCCTATCATCTCCAAGCTCCTGAATCGTGCCCATAATAGCGAGCTCTAAAGTGGCATATGGGCATGTTGAAGGATGCTAATCTAGGGTTGCAGTAGATTAACTGCTGTCTGGACCATTCTAAATACTGAGCCTAAGTGCTCAAGTCCCGTATTTGCATGAGATCGCAGCGTTTGCAGTTCAGCAGGCCTTATGCTTAGTAGGTTTGCGTTGCGTATCCGAGTTCCTGGATCGGTTAGATGGAGGCACTCTCTGCCATGTGGTGGGCAGCGGTGGGGGAGTAGCCACTATATCCCAGTCTGGTAGTTGTGGAGCTGGAATTTCCAATACGTCACAAAACGTGCGGAGATCTTCTGGGTTTCTCAAAACTGCAGATTTGCCCTGGTGTTTTGCTGTGAGGCTAAATGGAAAGCCCTATTGGTAGGTGATGGCTTCTTTCTGTAAGATTTGTAGTAGGGGTTGGAGCAGTCTACGTTTTTGTAGAGTGAGCCAGGATAAGTCCGGGAATAGTTGGATCTGGACGTCCTCGAATGTTACTCTACGTGCTAGGCGTGCCTGCCTCATAATTTCCTCTTTAAAAAGGGTAGGAGCTGATTCTGCAAATAATGTCCCTGGGTTTAGGGGTGGCTCCTTTAGGGCGAAGTGCCCTATGGGCTTTGTCCATTTCTATATGTTTTGTTGGTGGCTCCCCAATAAGATTGTTAAAGACTGTTTGCAGGGTCGTTTGCAGGTCTTCGGCGCCTTCTGATTCTGGGATACCTCTCACCATGATGTTGTTACGGCGCCCCCTGTTGTCCAGGTCTTCTATATGCCTTTGCATATCTCTCAGCATTACTCTGTGGTCTGCGCCCTGCTGAAGTTGTGTTCTATGGACCGCCAGTTTAGTTTCCTGGATTTCCTCCTCTGCCATCTCCATTCTATCTGCCAAATGTTTAAGTCCTGTCTGTAGTACTTGGATTTCTGTGCGACATGTGGATTTAACGTCTTCAATTAGTTGTTTAAAATCCTCTTTTGTAGGTATAGCTTGCAGATAAGAGTGCCATTGCGGGGGCATGAGTGAGTCCTGCATCGGGCTATACTGGTAGTGAGGTGAGGATGGGCCACGCGGCGGGGTGCGCGGAGTAAATGCGCCTTCCTCATGATGTAATTGACCTCCAGGTGCTGGGGGATCCCATGAGTCCGACCATGCCCACGTATGTGGCTGCAGGGCGGTTCCTGCAGGAGGGTGCTTTGCTGGGTGTGAAAGTGGGGTGCCCGCTTTCTGTGCGTAGGAGGGCTCTGATGCTTTGTGTTGTCCAGAGGTGCTGGGCTCTCTGGAGCGAGACAGTCTCTGTGCTTTAGGAGGGGGAGATGTAGCATTCATTGCCCATGGCCCTCCCTTTCCCCCTTCAGGGGATCGATATGCTCCGGGATAGGGGTCTGCAGGGCCTGGCAGGGGTGGAAGGTCCTGGGACAGTTCAGATGAGCCTGGGGACACCGGCTCCATACTCTGTGTGTCAGTGTCTGGGGCTGTTCTTAGGAGTCTCGGGAACACTGCCGAGCATCGTGTGTAATGTGAGGGGGAGGCGGGCCGCATGGCGGGCGGAGATCCATGCTGTCGCTCGGTCTGGGCGTCCGGCCGTTGTGGAGGACTCACCGCTGCTGTGTGTTGGATGCCTTCTCGGGGGATTGCTCCGTCCTGTCTTGGCCCCTCTTGGTTCTGCTGCCAGGGAGAAGTCGGCCGTGAAGACCGATCAGAGCTCTGCTGTGCAGGCGCATAGGCATCCGGTGCCATATTGGCCTCCTCGTCCTGGGACATTCCGGGCCACTAGAAGAACAAGCGGAGGTCTGTGGTCGTCCCCGGAGGGGGTAGGGATGATCCCCTTGGTTTAGAGGGGCGGGTGGTCCTGGACTTTCCCATAAATGTTGAGGTGATTGCCCTTAATATTGCTTTTTTCGCTGTGGGCTCGTGGAGCTAGTGAATTAGGCTGCCATCTAGCTCGGCTTCCGGTCACGCCCCCCTATGTAATTTTTTTAATACACTCCTTAGTGTTTAGTTATGGTCATGCATGTGTACATTGCTCTATTCTCAGTGATTTATGATTGGCCAATGTATATATATGGTCGGGTGGGATGAGCACCGATGCAGGTGGATGTGTTCTGCAATCAGCGGCTCATAGAGTGTGCACCCATGAGCTCAGTGATCACTGTGTCCTATTGGATGCATATCACACAATTGGGTACAGGAGCAACCAAAGCAATCACATTTGTAAACATTGAAAGTGAACGTAAAGATCAGTTCTATCTCTTCCCACATATATTATATGTGATAAGAGAGAGAACCATTTCAGCAGCCTGTGGGTGTACTCAGCCTGTCACACTGTATCTACACACACACACATGTGCCAGCCAGCCCACAGTGCCCCTGATCACTAAGGATTGGCCGAACATCCCCCAGTTCGGTTCGCATCAGAACATGCGAACAGGCAAAAAAGTTCTAGCGAACATGCAAACTCTATTAAAGTCTATGGGATACGAACATGAAAAATCAAAAGTACTAATTTTAAAGGCTTATATACAAGTTATTGCCATAAAAAGTGTATGGGAATCCGAGTACTGCCCTAGGGGACATGTATCAATGCAAAAAAAAGTTTTTAAAACAACAGTTTTTTCAGGAGCACTGATTTTAATAATGCTTAAAGTGAAACAATAAAAATGAAATATTCATTTAAAAATCATGCCTGGGGGTCCCCTTAGTCTGCTTGTAAAATGGCGCATCTGTGCGATGTGTAGAACAGTGCTGCAGCAAAATAAGATTTCTAAAGCAAAAAATATCATTTAAACTTACTGTAACGTATTGCTGGCCACCGGCAAGATACATATAAAATCAAGAAAAAAAATGGTGTGCGCCCCCCCCCAAAATCCATACCAGACCCTTATCCAAGCAAGCAGCCTGGAGGTCAGGATGGGGGGGCAAGCGAGCGCTACCCCCCTCCTGAACCATATCAGGCCACATGTCCTCAACATGGGAGAGGTGCGTTGGGGTACCCCCAAAGCACCTTGTCCCCATGTTGATGGGGACAAGAGCCTCTTCCCGACAACCCTGGCCAATGGTTGTCGGGGTCTGCGGGCGGGGGCTTATCAGAATCTGGAAGCCCCCTTTGCCTGAACGCCACTAACTAACCTGCCTAATCTAGCTCATGTTCTCTCAATCTCCACATTATCACACTACATACGGCTGCCGTGTAAGCAGCCTTATATATTGTGGGGCGTAGACTTAGCCCTCTGAGCCATGATTGCCCAAAGGCACACTTTCATACATGTGATATCGCCAAACTTGGGAGAAGCAGCAGAATGTTTTTTGGGGTATTATACATATGCCCCATGCACACGGTCGGATTTTCCGATGGAAAATGTGTGATAGGACCTTGTTGTCGGAAATCCCGACCGTGTGTAGGCTCAATCACACATTTTCCATCGGATTTTCCTACACACAAAGTTTGAGAGCAGGCTATAAAATTTTCCGACAACAAAATCCGTTTTAGGAATTTCCGATCGTGTGTACACAAATCCGACGCACAAAGTGCCACGCATGCTCAGAATAAATAAAGAGATGAAAGCTATTGGCTACTGCCCCGTTTAGAGTCCCGACACACGTGTTTTACGTTACCGCGTTAAGAACGATCGGATTTTCTGACAACTTTGTGTGACCGTGTGTATGCAAGACAAGTTTGAGCCAACATCCGTCTGAAAAAATCCTAGGATTTTGTTGTCGGAATGTCCGATCAATGTCCGACCGTGTGTACGGGGCATAAGAATGCATATAATGTGTGTGAGAAATACCTTTGTGGGGGAAAAAACACAGTCTACAAATAGTTTGTAGACTCTATAACTTTTTACACAGACTAAATAATATAAATATTGATTTGGGTTACTTTTACCAGAGAGATGTGGCCTACCTTTATGAAGAAAATGTAATCTATTTGCAATATTTCATAACCAAAACTAATAAAATTAAATACTTCATAACAGGGGCGTAACTAGATATAGCAGGGCCCCATAGCAAAATGTTGTATGGGGCCCCCCTGCAAACAGCCCCCCCCACAGCTGCCCTATTGTCAATGCAGCATGACCTGGGCCCCATGCAGCGTGACCTGGGCCCCATGCAGCGTTGCCTGTGCCCAATACAGCGTTGCCTGTGCCCAATGCAGCTTTACCTGTTCAGAGGAAGAGGCAAGCCGCTTCAATCAGTAGAGAGCAGGATTGCCAGCTGTAATAGCATTCATTTGAATTTCCAGTCTTCCCGGGGCTCATCGTCACATAGCCCCACCTCTTGGCCCGACGCCTTTGATGACTTTACACGTCCCGCATTGGATCGGCGTTCTGTCTATCAAAGGCGCCGGGCCAAGAGGTGGAGCTAGGTGACATGAGCCCCGGGAACACTGGAAGTTCTAATGAAAGTTATTGCAGAGGGCAATTCTGCTCTCTGCTGATACGAACAGCTCGCCTCTTCCTCTCCTCTCTCTTTCCCTGGCTGGGAGACTGTGCCGGCGGTGCTCTCATCCTCACCGGACCCCACTCGGCTGCGGGCCCCATAGCACCCGCATGGGTCGCTATGGTGGTAGTTCCGCCCCAGCTTCATAATGGTATAAGGTTGCCACAATCCTATAACAATAATGTATCTAGAAAGAACCCTCTTTTTGTGGGATTATACAGGCACAGGCTGAGAAAGTTTTATGGGAGTACACTGTTTAAACCCCTATACTTTCGTTATCATTTCTTTCTTTCTGGCTGGACCAGTGCTGTAACCATTATATGAATTTTTATTGCTGTATTTCTCTTTAACTTTAGAGTTGTATGCCAGGTCTGGTTGCTCTATTGACCGCACTTTATTCTGCACAAACATCAACATCTTTTTTGTCCTTCCCTTTCCTGTTTTCTTTCCCCTTTTTCCCCTTTTCCCTCCTCCCTCCTTCCTCCCCCTCCCTTCTTTTCTTCTCTCTTGTTTCCATTCATCATCAGATGTTGTTTAATGGATGGATACAATCTATATTACTGTTTGGGGTACACATACTTCAATTTGGGGAGCCTACATATACATTGTGCCCTTTTTCTTTTATACTGACAGTACCCCCTCAAATAATAAAGAAGACATCTCTCTTTGCCCACTCTATTGACTTCAGCAGTTGTGTTGTTGTGGCGCCTTGACCCTGTGGCTTTATTTAGAGGCACATGACGACAGCAGATATCCTGGATTTTTAATATGGCAGCTTTTTCTTCTTGCATACCTCTCACAGATGGGTCAGTATTGGGACAATCATGGTATAATATTTCTTCACTATATTCACTATCGATGTATACTTACATGTAGAATCCTCTTAAACATTTATTGATATGTTTACATTATAGGTTGTTCCAATTCAGTTTTAGGCACCTTGAAGAAGAGTCTCAAAACCCTGCCTCAAAACCTGTCAGTGCCCCTTCATCTGTTTCTTGCCGATTGGCCTCCCATCTATGTTACATATTGTAAGATGTTATATTGGTATATGTGAAGCAGCTTTTTGTGTATATGTATGCTTTTAAACAATTTTTGTACCAATTCACGTTTTTCTACTTTTTTATATAAAACTTTCTCAGCCTGTGCCTATATAATCCCACAAAAAGAGGGTTCTTTCTAGATAAGAAAACTAAATAAAACAAAAATAAGTGTGTGCCCCCTTTAAATGCAATCACAAAGTGAAACAAAACCAAATAACATAAACATAAATAATAACAGCAAAGCATAAATACATATGTGCCAAAAAGTACAAAAATTATATTAAAAGTCCACCAGTGACTCAAGATGCTTTAAGTGACAAATAAATATAAGTGCTTTCAGTTTTCAGGTGCTGCTCCCCAATGCACAGCCTCTTACTGTCATGACCTTGCAGTAATACATTCATGACTTGTCTGTCTCTTACCTGGTCTGTGTATCAGCCTTGAGGTTAGTACTCTCACACCTGCATGCTTAAGTAATCTTCCCTCTGTGTGGCTCCACCCTAGCCTCAACAGGAACCACTATTTAACATTGTATTCTCCAAGCCTGCCTTGCCGTGCAATATTGTGTGTTTGGCTTCCTGTTTGCTGTGTGCTCTAAGTTTATCTCTGTCACCGATCTTGGCGTGTTCCTGACTATTCCTGTCTGCTTGTGACCCTGACCTTTGGCGCGTTCTCGACTATCCCTGTTTACCTGTGACCCTGACTTTTAGAGTGTTCTCTGTTATCCTTGTCTGCTAGTCGCCCCGACATTTGGCTACCTCCTTACTATTCCTTGCTGTCCTGGGCTGCTGTTTCCTCTCCATCCTCCTGTAGCCTACCGTGAGCGTGAGCTGGGAGACCCTGGGGGCCGCGACCTGGAGCCAGTTGCAGCCCAGTCCATCCTCATCACTAGAGGCTCTGGTGAACACCAACTGGCTCTTAGACTCCACGCCCTGGGGAATATATGCTCTAACTCACTGTGGGATCCGTGTTGGTGCTCCAGGGGACCTGCCTTCCTGAACCACCCCGAGTTCCATCTGCAGCAGTCAGCCTTAGGGTCCACTATCATAGCGGTACACTCCTGACCCCAACTGGGTGTATCTGTCACCTGGATACAGGTGACCTGACACTTACCAGAGAAAAAATCACAGAGCACATTGAATAACACCTCATGCACACTGGACATTTTTACAGCTGCTGTTTTTGGCTTCAGATGTTTTCTTTCTGCAGTCAATAAACTCCCCAGCATGTTATCCTATGTGTCCTTTGTGTCCATGCACACACAGGCTGTTATCAGCAGTTTTTGGCAGGGGTGTTTTCTGGCTGGAAAAAACCCGCAACTAGATGGTTTTGAGAGGAGTTTTCCAGCTGTAAAACAGCTTAAAAACACAAAAAACGCTGAAAAACATGGCTATACTGTGTTTATCAGCATTTTTGAGCTATAAGATTTTATGGGAATATAGTTTTGCTAAAAAAAAGCTAAAAAGCGCTACAGCTAAAAAACGCCAAAAAACACAGAAAAACGCTGGTGCAAAAATGCTGAAAAACTCACTCTACAGCTACAGATTTCTACAGCTAACGTTACTGGCTTTTTTAATAATGTCCAGTGTGCATGAGGCCTAATACTGAGGGTCCCAGCAATCAGCTCCAGTATGATAACAACAGAGGATATCTTTCTCTTTAGCTCACACTCAAATCCACAGATAATGGCCAAATAAAACAAGGGAGAAGTCTCATAGTGCAGTACAGCTTAAACCTTTTTTTTTAAACGTATTGCACTCACATGTTTAGTAGGAATGTAAAAAATGGTAGAGTCTACACAACGCCACTGCAGGACCGCCCGGCATGCAAGTTGACATCGCAGGACAACACATTTTCCCTGAACAGGCATCCTCATTAAAGGAGACTGTTTAGAGTGGTTAACTAACATCTGCTTTATCTCATTAAACCCATTACCAACTATACACAGATGGCGACCAAGTGGTTACTTGAGCCCAACACCTATCGCATTTCTGCTCATCTCCTTGAGGGTTCATACAATGTACATGGGATGTTTTATACTACCCATGGAAGACAGTAACCTACTCTTATTGCAATGTGGATAAAGAAGCTGTTTGTATATCGTGTGCATATGGGCCATAAAATTTATAAAAATGTATTCTTAAAAAAAATGTCTGCTTTATCACTGGTTGCTGTAGATTTCTATATACTGTATTTTGCCTTTTTGCATTATTGTCTTACATATAATTTAAAATGCACAATACTTCTATGTGTATATCTAGTCTGAAATCTAGTTAATTAGCAATTCTATGAAGATGTTAAGTTTTTGGAATTAACTTTTCTTATTTTTTTAGTAACATACAATGATAATACCTCAAGTACTAGTAATAATAATGATGACAGTAATAACAATAATTGTATTTTTAAATAGGTGGTGATAATAATAATAATAACAATATTACATAAATGTATATAATAATGTACTATTATTAAAGCAGAAACTACTTTGCTCACCCAACAATAATTATACTAAATGTTTCTACAAATTCATAGATGTGAGAAGTGGTTGCTTGTTTTAGCAAAGCTGAATGTAAAAGCAACTTTCCCCCATAACAAAAATGCGTGATTTTCACAGCCTGTTGCAATTATGCTCTGTAAAAATATGACTGTGAAGATTGCACAGGAAGTCCTTATTCAACACTTTGCCTTTGCTCTTTCCATGTCTTTGAGTAAATCTGACGTTATAAGCACAACCGACTCTCAGAGGACCTCTTAAATAATTTAAAGATGCTGATCCTTATATTCTACTATGAAAAGATGCTGACATTATTTTAAATTAGTTTTTTTTTTTAACTTAAAACACATTGAAGTGCATTTTGCTACCTGTGCTTTTCGGAAAAGGTTTTTCTTTTTTTTCCATGTGAGCTATTCATGAGGAAAGTAATATTCATATTGTTTTATTCATCATGTTTGTCCACAACAAGTTCTGCATCTTGAACCTGATTAGCTTAATATGACATATACACATGTATTATGAATATAATCCCTTTGCTAATGCAAATTGTGACCAAGGTATATTCCCATCCAGTTGATATTTAATGACTTCAGATAATGCTGGGAAAATAGATGTGTAATTGTTTACTGCAGAATACAAATATGTTGAAAACAGGGAAGTGTACTTTTCTCTATCCATCCAGAAAACGACATATTTTAATTTATTTAATCTAAAATTATCATTAGATGTTTTGGTTTTACTAATATAAATATAGATATTAAACTATGAAACAATATACAGTAATGATGTATTTATAAATGGGCAATTAATGATGGATCCCAGAAGCAGAAAAGAAAATTGTGAGGGGAAGATTGTAGGCAGTTCTTGCACATGTTTACGATTGTGTAGTATGTTTTAAAACAACTTGATTTATTTAATAAAAATGGTGGATACAGGTACTCACATTCACAAAGTAAATTACAGTCATCAAACCACGAGCGCCGAGCTCGCCTACGTAGGGACGTAGAGGCATCGGAAGTGACGCAGGCAAGCTCGGCGCTTGTGGTTTAATGACTGTAATTTACTTTGTGAATGTACCTGTATCCACCGTTTTTATTAAATAAATCAAGTTGTTTTAACCACTTGACCACTGGGCACTTAAACCCCCTTCCTAACCAGATTAATTTTCAGCTTTCGGTGCTCTCACATTTTTAATGACAATTACTCAGTCATGCAACACTGTACCTATATGAAACTTTTGTCCCTTTCTCACACAAATAGAGATTTCTTTTGGTGGTATTTAATCACCGCTGGGTTTTTTATTTTTTGCGCTATAAAAGAAAAAAGACCGAAAATTCTGTTAAAAAAATTAATTTTTCTTCATTTCTGTTATAAAATTTTGCAAATTAGTAATAATTTAATACTTTTTAATAATTTTCTTCATATATTTTGGCCAAAATTTATACTGCTACATATCTTTGGTAAAAATAACCCAAATAGGTGTATATTATTTGGTCTTTGTGAAAGTTATAGAGTCCACAAGCTATGGTGCCAATCTCTGAAAATTGATCACACCGGAAAGTATAAATACCCCCAAAATGACCCCTTTTTGGAAAGTAGACATTTCAAGGTATTTAGTAAGAGGCATGGTGAATTTTTTGAAGTTGTAATTTTTTCCCACAATTCTTTGCAAAATCAAGATTTTTTTTTTCTTTTTTTCACAAAATTGTTATATTAGCAGGTTATTTCTCACACACAGCATATGCATAGCACAAATTACACCCCAAAACACATTCTACTACTCCTCCTGAGTATGGTGATACCACATGTGTGAGACTTTTACACAGCCGTGGCGACATACCGAGGCCCAACATGCAGGGAGCGCCATCAGGCGTTCTTGGAGCATAAATTACACATATAATTTCTTGACTACCTCTTACACTTTTGAAGGCCCCGGAGAACCAGGACAATGGAAACGCCCCAAAAAAGACCCCATTTTGGAAAGAAAGCAACCCAATGTATAATCTATGAGGCATATCGAGTCTTTTGAACATGTCATTTTTTTCTACAAATTTTTGGAAAATGTGTAAAGAAAATGAAAATGCATTTTTTTTTTACACAACGTTGTCCATTTACACAATGTTTCTAACACATAGCATGTACATACCAAAAATCACACCCCAAAATAGATTCTCCTACTCCTCTTGAGTACGGCGATATCACATGTGGGAGACTTTTTCACAGCGTGGCCACATACAGAGGACCAACATACAGGGACCACCATCAGGTGTTCTAGGGGCATACGTATCAAATCTAATTTGACTAGCTATTACACTTTTGTGAGGCACTGTAGTGGCATGGATGTGGCATGGATGATTACTGATGTGGCATGGATGAGCATGAATGGAGATGGATGAGCCGTGGATGGGGATGGCTGAGCATGAATGAGTATGGCTTAGTATGGCCGGGTAAGGCTGAGTATGGCTGGGTATAGATGGAATGGCTGGGTAGGACTGAGTATGGCTGGGTAGGACTGAGTATGACTGAGTACGGCTGAGTATGGCTGAGTATTGCTGGGTATTGCTGGGTATGGCTGAGTATGGATGGGTATAGCTAATTATGGATGGGGGTGGATGGGATGGTTGAGCATGGATGGATGGATGAGTATTGCCGAGGATGGATGGCTGGGCATGGATGGGTGGATGAGTATGCTGAGTATGGAAGGGTGAGCATGGATGGATGGATGAGTATGCTGAGTATGGATGGCTGAGCATGGATGGATGTATGAGTATGGATGGGTGAGCATGGTTGGATGGATGAGTATGCTGGGTATAGGTGAGGATGGATGGATGAGTATGCTGAGTATGGATGGGTATGCTGAGCATGGATGGCTGAGTATGCTGAGTAGGTATGGGTGAGCATGGATGGATGGATGAGTATGCTGAGTATGGATGGGTGAGCATGGATGGATGGATGAGTATGCTGAGTATGGATGGCTGAGCATGGATGGATGGATGAGTATGGATGGATGAGCATGGTTGGATGGATGAGTATGCTGGGTATAGGAGAGGATGGACGGATGAGTATGCTGAGTATGGATGGGTATGCTGAGCATGGATGGCTGAGTATGCTGAGTATGTATGGATGAGCATGGATGGATGAGTATGCTGGGTATAGGTGAGGATGGATGGATGAGTATGCTGAGTATGGATGGGTATGCTGAGTATGGATGGCTGAGTATGCTGAGTATGGATGGCTGAGCATGGATGGATGGATGAGTATGCTGAGTATGGATGGATGAGTATGCTTAGTATGGATGTGTGAGCATGGATGGATGAGTATGCTGAGTATGGATGGGTGAGCATGGATGGATGAGTATGCTGAGTATGGATGGGTGAGCATGGATGGATGGATAAGTATGCTGAGTATGGATGGATGGATGAGTATGTTGAGTATTGATGGCTGAGCATGAATGGATGGATGAGTATGCTGTTTATGGATGGATGAGTATGGATGGATGGATGAGTATGCTGAGTATGGATGGATGAGTATGCTGAGTATGGATGGCTGAGCATGGATGGAGGAGTATGCTGAGCATGGATGGGTGAGCATGGATGGATGGATGAGTATGCTGAGTATGGATGGCTGAGCATGGATGGATGGATGAGTATGCTGAGTATGGATGGATGAGCATGGATGGATGGATGAGTATGCTGAGTATGGATGGGTGAGCATGGATGGATGGATGAGTATGCTGAGTATGGTTGGATGGATGAGTATGCTGAGTATGGATGGATGAGTATACTGAGTATGGATGGGTGAGCATGGATGGATGGATGAGTATGCTGAGTATGGATGGATGAGTATGCTGAGTATGGATGGCTGAGCATGGATGGATGGATGAGTATGCTGAGTATGGATGGGTGAGTATGGATGGGTATGCTGAGCATGGATGGCTGGGTATGGATGGATGGCTGGCTGCAATGGGCACATAGCGCTGTGGGCATTACACATCCAGCCCACAGCGCTGCTGCCACTGATCTGTCCCCTCTCCCCTCACACTGTGCAGATCTGTACAGAGAGGGGAGAGAGGAACCGGACGTGACGCCAGTTTGTTTACTGGTGATCGCTCCGTCTTTTGACGGAGCGATCACGTGGTAAACGGCCGCTATCAGCGGCCGTTTACTGTGATCCGTGATGCAGACCCAGCAGTCACAAATGTTCTGGGGTGCACACCCCAGGGGGCGCGCGAGATTCTGGGAGGACATCATAGTACGCCCTCCCAGAGTTATCCGACCGCGCTGCAGCCGTCATTCAGATATAGCGCAGTCGGCAAGTGGTTAAAACATACTACACTATCCTGGAATCCCTCTCTTCTTCCCTTTGCCATCTTACATTTATCTGTATTGCGGGAGTTAAACATTTATGTGTAAAAAGATAAGTGCCACTAGATTGAAAAGGAGCAGACTGCCATTCCAATATTAGAAATATACTAGCATATGAACTTTGAACACTACCAAGAACCATTTCTGATTAAAACACAAATGCTGTTATCCCACAGCCTTGAGGTAAGAGGCCATCCATCCATCACAGTGCACAGCACGGAAGGGTGTCACCAGTAAAGAAAAGCACACTGCACTTTATATGGTGTTTGCACAGAAGAAAGGAAGTCACTTTATCTTTAATCTTTTGTTTACTTCACGGAGCACTTTATTACCTAGTACTTTTTTGGAAGACTGTGAATCACTTTTTAGAGGACTGTGAATCACATTTCAGAGGACTTTGTCATTATTTTTATTTTATTTTTTTTTCACTTTTTTGCTGTTTACTAATTGTTTACAAGTATAGAACATTAACTCATTATTCATTCATCTATATATGGTATATGTGTGGCACATATTGATTTATTATTAGTCATTGTCCATTGTACATGTGGATTTATTAGGTAATTTACCACATATTATTCACAGTATTTTACCACTCCAACAGCGCAGCACTATGTTTCATTATTAAATTTATTCATCAGTTTAGGCCAATATGTATTCTTCTATATATTTTTGGTAAAAGAAATTGCAATAAGCGTATATTGATTGGTTTGCGCAAAAGTTATAGCGCCTACAAAATTGGGGCTAGATTTATGGCATTTTTATTATTTTTTTTTTACTAGTAATTGCGGCGATCTGGCATAAGGATATAGCTGCCTGTCCTCAGGTAAAATTCCATATAGGCAAATTTGACACGCAAATCACTCTTAATTATTCTTTTGAATTATCATTTTACTTTTCCTTCCCAGTGTCCAGTGCCATCTTTGTAAAACAGTCTAACTGTTTCCTCTTCAATCAGTCTCTAATCTTCTCTAAGAAGTAATATTAGGATTTGAATTGCTAAATAGCTGCCTGGATTTATTGCAATGTTTGAAAGAATCACATCACAATCACAAAATAGTTGAATTAAATTACACTTGCTGTATGTCTTGACATTGCTTCTGAAAACTTTTGTTATAAATGAGATTGTGTTTTGGTGATTAATGAGCACTTTTATCAATGTATTCACACAACCCTGCAAGAATAGTGTTGGAAACTATTTTAGATATAATCTGTCCTTTTAAAATACATCTTATGGTTATGTTTTGTTTACTATGAATTTTCTAACACTGGATTCCAAGAATCGTATAAACTACAACATTTAAGTGTACACTTTTTATTGTGTACATAACAGTAGGGATACAGTATTGTGGATTAAATCTTTTTACAGTAAATAGGAATACAGGCAATACGTTATATGTTGTACCATTAGTACCTAAAAACCTGTCTAGATAGAAATATGTAAGCTGCCATTGCTGACTTCTATTTCAAGGTGCAAAATCTAGAGCTGCCATCCATATCCTACCCTTTTACACGGCCAGTCTATGATCCAGAACAAACATCTGCTGGCATACTTGATATGTAAATGCTTGTTCCAGATAACAGAATCAGAAGTATCTAAAAGCCATTTTTAGATTACTTCTTGTTCCAAAGACAAAACAAGAGGTGAGAAGAAATCTCTCCAAAGTGAAGTAAAATCCCCTCTCAAGTTGGCCAGACACTATAAAAAATTATTGTACAAATTTCTTTAGATTTTTCATTAACTATGTAGGGCAAAGACCTGTGCGATTCGATAAAAATAAACAGATTTTTTAGGATTAGCCTCACGTCACATAATTTTGGTAAGTTTAACAACTGGCCCATAGCCAAATGAAGGCTACAGGGCGGTTGCTTATCTCTGGGAGAGCGTACAGTGACGTCCTCACACAATTCCACTCTCGCGCGCCCCCTGGGGCGCGCACCCAAGAACATCCATGACCGCCGGGTCCTCATGGATCCTGGTAAATGGACGCTAATCGCGGCCGTTTACCATGTGATCGCTCCGTCAAATGATGGAGCGTTCACATGTAAACAAACCAGCGTCATCTCATGACGCCGGTTCCTCTCCTCCCCTCTGTGTACTGATCGGTACACTGTGAGTGGAGAGGGGGAGGGATCGTATGGCAGCAGCGCTGTGGGCTGGATGTGTAGTGCCCACAGCGCTGCTCTGTGACAACTGCCATCCATCCATCCATGCTCAGCCATCCCTCAATGCTCTGCAATACCCTACACTACTCTGCAATGCTGTGCAATACTCTGCAATACCCCACAATACTGTGCAATACTCTGCAATAGCCCACAACACTGTGCAATACTCTGCAATACCCCACAATACTCTGCAATACCCCACAATACTCTGCAATATTCTGCAATACCCCGAAATACTGTGCAATACTCTGCAATACCCCACAATATTGTGCAATACTCTGCAATACGCCACAATACTCTGCAATACTCTGCAATACCCCGCAATGCTCTGCAATACTCTGCAATACCCCGAAATACTCTGCAATACCCCGCAATACTCTGCAATACCCCCAATACTCTGCAATACCCCGCAATACTCTGCAATACCACGCAATACCCCGCAATACTCTGCAATACCACGCAATACTCTGCAATACTCTGCAATACCCTGCAATACCCGCAATACTCTGCAATACCCCGCAATACTCTGCAATACCCCGCAATACTCTGCAATACTCTGCAATACCCCTCAATACTCTGCCATACCCTGCAATACTCTGCGATACCCTGCCATACCCAGCCATACTCTGCAATACTCGTTGATACCCAGCCATACTCTGCCATACCCAGCCATACCCAGCCATGCTCAGCCATACTCGGCAATACCCTGCCATACCCTGCCATACTCTGCAATACCCCGCCATATTCTGCAATACTCCGCCATACTCTCCAATACCCTGCAAAACTCTGCAATACTCTGCCATACCCCGCAATACTCTGCCATACCCCGCCATGCCATACCCAGCCATACTCTGCAATACCCAGCCATACCCAGCCATACTCTGCCATACCCAGCCATACCCAGTCATACTCGGCGATACTCTGTGATACCCTGCCATACTCTGCAATACCCAGCCATACCCAGCCATACTCTGCCATACCCAGCCATACCCAGTCATACTCGGCGATACCCTGCAATACCCTGCCATGCTGAGCCATACTCGGCCATACTCTGCCATACTCAGCTCTACTCGGCCTCTGTATGTGGCCAGGCTGTGGAAGTCTCACACATGTGGTACTCAGGAGGAGTAGGAGAATCTATTTTGGGGTGTCATTTGTGGTATGTACATGCTATGTGTTGGAAATATTGTATAAATGGACAACTTTGTGTTAAAAAAAAATACATTTTAACCACTTCCCGCCCGCCATCATACAACGTCCTTGACTTTGTGCGGGGATATCTGAATGATGCGTGCAGCTACAGGCATCATTCAGATATCAGATTTTTCAGCCGGCCATTCCCTACACCATAAGAATGATCATAGTGGCTGTTCCACTGCTTGATCATTCTTATGGGAGGCAAGAGGGGACATCCCCCCTCCCGCCGCCCTCTGGTGCTTCTACCAACTCACTGCTACGATCGAAGCCAGGATTGTTTTTTTTTTTTTCAGGCTTCCCAGCCTAGAGGTGAGATGTGGGGTCTTATTGACCTCATATCTCACTGTAAAGAGGACCTGTCATGCCATATTCCTATTACAAGGGATATTTACATTCCTTTTAATAGGAATAAAAGTGATCAAAAATTTTTTTTTTTGGAAAATAGCATCAAACTAAAATAAATAAAGTAAAATGAACAATAAAAAAAAAAAAAATTAAAGCGCCCCTATCCCTGTGTGCTCGCATGCAGAAGCGAACGCATACCTAAGTCCAGCCCACATATGAAAACGTTGTTCAAACCACACATGTGAGGTATCGCTGCAATTGGTAGAGCGAGAGCAATAATTTTGGCCCTAGACCTCCTCTGTAACTCAAAACATGTAACCAGTAAAAATGTTAAAGTGTCGCCTATGGGGATTTTTAAGTAGCCAAGTTTGGCGCCATTTCACAAGCATGTGCAATTTTGAAAGGTGACATGTTGGGTATCTATTTACTCGGCGTAACTTCATCTTTCACATTATGCAAAAACATTGGGCTAACTTTACTGTTTTGGTTTTTTTTAAAGCACAAAACTGTTTTTTTTTTTTTTAAAAACGCGTTCGAAAAATTGCTGCGCAAATAACGTGCGAGATAAAGAGTTGCAATGACAGCCATTGTATTCTCTAGGGTCTTTGCTAAAAAAATTTATATAATGTTTTAGGGTTCTATGTAATTTTCTAGCAAATAAATGATGATTTTTACATGTAGGAGAGAAATGTCAGAATTGGCCTGAGTGCTCCAGAACGCCTGAAGGTGCTCCCTGCATGTTGGGTCTCTGTATGTGGCCACGCTTTATAAAAGTCTCACACATGTGGTATCGCCATACTCTGGAGTAATAGCAGAATGTGTTTTGGGGTGTAATTTGTGGTATGCATATGCTGCGTGTGAGAAATAACCTGCTAATATGACAATTTTGTGAAAAAAAAAAAAGAAAAAAAAAACTTGATTTTGCAAAGAATTGTGGGAAAAAATGACAATTTCAAAAAACTCACCATGCATCTTTCTAAATACCTTGGAATGTCTTCTTTCCAAAAAGGGGTTATTTGGGGGGTATTTGTACTTTTCTGGCATGTTAGGGTCTCAAGAAATTAGATAGGCCGTGAGTAAGTCAGGTGTGATCAATTTTCAGATATTGGCACCATAGCTTTTGGACTCTATAACTTTCACAAAGACCAAATAATATCCACCGATTTGGGTTATTTAGCGGTGTATAGCGCTATAGCGCTTATGTAGCGGTATAAATTTTGGTCAAAATATATGAAGAAAAATTACTAATTTGCAAAATTTTATAACAGAAACAAAGAAAAAATGCATTTTTTTACAGATTTTTCTGTCTTTTTTCTTTTATAGCGCAAAAAATAAAGAACCCAACGGTGATTAAATACCACCAAAAGAAAGCTCTATTTGTGTGAAAAAAAGGACAAAAAATTCATATAGATACAGTGTTGCATGAGTAAAGTCATTCAAAACATGAGAGCACCAAAAGCTGAAAATTGGTCTGGTTATTAAGGGGGTTTAAGTGCCCAGTGGTCAAGTGGTTAAAGGAGATTCAGAATCAGATTGCATAGTGTATAGCCAACTTTAGATAGATGTCACTGCAACCGGTGTCAGTTTAGGAAGATTTCCCCTCTATTCTTGTGTCTGTGAAATTGTAAATAAAAATAAAATAAAAAATAAAAATATTCCAATAAAAATTATAAGCAAGACAAATTGGAGGGGGGGAACTTCAACAATGGGGAGCAAAGACAGCAAAAAAAAAATTTGAAGTTCCAAAACATTAACATTCTATCCCATTTAAGCCAAGATTGGCTGGAAAAAAATCGCAATAAGCGTGTATTGATTGGTTTGTGCAAAAGTTATAGTGTCTACAAACTATGGGAAATATTTATGGCATTTTTATGGCATTATTTTACTAGTAATGGTGGTTATCTGTGATTTTTAGCGGTATTGCGACATTGCGGCAGACAGATCGGACACTTTTGACACATTTTTGGGACCATTGACACTTATACAGCGATCAGTGCTATAAAATGTACTGGTTACTGTGTAAATGACACTAGTAGGGAAGGGGTTACATCTATGTTCCCTCACTGTGTTCTAACTGTATGGGGATAGGACTGAGTAGGAGAGGAGACATCTTCCTGTTCCTACTTACTAGGAAGAAACGACATGTCTCCTCTCCTCTGACAGCACAGGGATTTGTGTGTTTACACACACAAATCCCCATGCTGGCATTTGTGCACGGGGATTTGTGCATCGGGTCCCCCGCCATGCAGTGGGTGTGTGCGTGCCCTCTGGTGGATCTTGAAGGAAACCCCATATATATGGGGTTTTGCGCAGCTGTGTCATTGTGCTGCAGTAAATGTACGCGAGTCGGTCGGGAACTGGTTAAAGTTGTTCTAAAGCCTTAAGGTTCTTCACCTTAATGCATCCTATGCAATAAGATGAAAAACTTTTTGTGCTGCAGCTGCCCCCACAGACCTCCCTTTTCCTTACCTGAGCCCATCTGATCCAGTGATGTGCACAAGTGCAGCGGCTCCAGCCACTTTCTCTCTCCTCATTGGACAGATTGATAGCAGCAGGAGCCATTGGCTCCCACTGCTGCAAATCAAATCAAATCCTGTGACACTGAGTCCCGCTGTCTGTGTCAATGGAAAGCAAATTTCTGTGGGGGCACCCGATGAAGAGGAGGGTCTTGGAGTGGCGGCGGAGGACCCCAGAAGAATAGAATTGGGGAACTTCTGTGCAAAACTATTGCACAGAGCAGGTAAGTATAGGCATGGTTGTTACTTTTATTAAAGAAAACCCAAAGGTTTATAATGTGTGAAGTCATCGCTGCTCTGGCCAATCACAGCGCCGGAGCCCTGAAGTAACTCCAGGAGACATTTCGCCGGCCAAAGCGGTGTGCCAGGACTGCTGTGGGGGCTTCCATCTAAGGTAAGTATATCATAATGAGCTAGTATGCTGTGTATACTAGCTCATTATGCCTTTGTCTTGCAGGTTTTTTTTCTTCCCGTGAGTTTACAATCACTTTAAAGTGGTTGTAAACCTCAGGCATGAAATATGAAAAAAGCACATAATTCTAGGCATGTGTTCTTGCCTCTCTCCAAAGCACTGAGTGTGATTTCTCTCTACTGCCTGGTTCCTCTGTTATCAGCCTAAGTTACTTGTAGCAGCTTTTCCTGACACCAAGAGTTAAAATGGTGATGGAGCAGGAGAGCTCCAGCACACAGTCTGAGACTGATATCCATAGCTGTGCTTGTTCTCCATACATACTCTATGTAAAGGTGGGTGTGTCACTACCATCCAAACAGGGCTCAGAGCTGAGATATATATTGTGAGACTTCAGATTCCTGCCCCCTTCTGCTAGAGCTGAGAACAAATCCTTTCATTTTTGTGTTTTCAGAACGATCTACAGAAGAAAACACTGCAGATACACAGGTGCAATTTATATATGAGGATTTGTTTAATTCTTTTTGTATCACCTAATGTTAGTCACTTCACTGGGTATATGTAAGGGTTTTCAACCTCTTTAATTATGTATATATGCTTATCATATCTAATATTATGATCAGTGAACTCATTTAGAGAAAAAAAAACATAAAAGCAAGGAATGCTCACTTAGCGAAATGGATGTTCATTTGAGAAAGTGAAGCTGTGTTCACTTTTAACCACTTCAGGCCCTGACCATTTTGCTGGCCAAAGACCAGAGCACTTTTTGTGATTCGGCACTGCATCGCTTTAACTGACAATTGCACGGTCGTGCGACGTGGCTCCCAAACAAAATTGAGGTCCTTTTTTTCCCACAAATAGAGCTTTCTTTTGGTGGTATTTGTTCACCCCTGCAGTTTTTATTTTTTGAGCTACAAAAAAAATAGAGCGAAAATTTTGAAAAAAAAAAATGCATTATTTTTTACATTTTGCTATAATAAATATTCCCAAAAAATGTATAAAAAAACATTTTTTTTTCCTCAGTTTAGGCTGATACATATTCTTCTACATATTTTTGGTAAAAAAATCGCAATAAGCGATTATTGATTGGTTTGCGCAAAAGTTATAGCGTTTACAAAATAGGGGATAGTTATATGGCATTTTTATTAATAATTTTTTTTCCTAGTAATGGCAGTGATCAGCAATTTTTATCGTGCCTGCAATATTATGGTGGAAACATTGGACAATTTTGACACATTTTTGGGACCATTGTCATTTATACAGCAATCAGTGCTATACAAATGCACTGATTCCTGTGTAAATGACACTGGCAGTGAAGGGGTTAACCACTAGGTGGCAGTGTAGGGGTTAAGTGTGTCCTGGGGGCGTGTTTTTAACTGTGGGGAGCGTGGCTGTGTGTGACATGTCACTGATCTCTGCTCCGATCACAGGGAGCAGAGATCAGTGACACTGTCACTAGGCAGAACGGGGAGATGCTTGTTTACATTAGCATCTCCCTGTTCTTCCTCACTGTGAGATGATCGCGGGGATCCTCACGGCGATCAAATCCACAGGACCCGTGATGCGACTCAGGGAGGTCCCAGCCGGCGCACGCCGCCGGCGGTGCGCACGCGGTGGCACGGCAGCAAATTTAAAGGGACGTACCTGTACGCCCATTTGCCTGTCCGTGCCATTCTGCCGACGTACATCGGTGTGCGCCGGTCGGGAAGTGGTTCATACCCAATCCTGTGCAAAAGAATGAAAAAACACAATATTATCTCCAGAGTATGAGATCTGTGGTGAATTAGCAGAGGACATAAACTGGACAAGAAGAAAGGGGATTTATAAATATCACCAAAAGTTAGGAAGGAAATCAGGAAGAAAGGTTGAAGTGGTTAGTGTTTGGGAAACTTTGAAAGTACTTGCACAAACAATACAATACAATGACATTTCTGTATATAAACAGGCTGCTAACTCTAAATCTAAAGCTAAATCCCAGGTAAACAGCTAGAGAGCCTTATGCCGCATACACACGGTCGGACTTTCTATCCTACTTGGTCCGGCACACTTTCTGACGGACTTTGTCCGCCAGGTGCGCCAGACTTTAAAACGGACGGACTTGCCCACACACGACCGGACTTTGCGGCGGGCTAGGTCCGCCCGTCTTTCCGACGGACTTTCGCCGGAGTTACGGCGGACTTTCAGAATGAACGGACCTGCCCACACACGGACAACTCCGTTCATTTTGAACGTGACTCAGATGCGATGGGACTAGCAAAGGATGTCAATCTTGCCGCTTTTATCGGCGAGATTGACACCTTGCGAGCCCCGTCGCGGGTCATACCAGGCCCTTAGGTCTGGTATGGATTATAATGGGAAGCCCCTATGCCGAAAAAACGGCGTGGGGTCCCCCCTAAAATCCATACCAGACCCCGATCCGAGCACGCAGCCTGGCCGGCCAGGAAAGGGAGTGGGGACGAGCGAGCGCCCCCCCTCCTGAACCGTACCAGGCCGCATGCCTTCAACATGGGGGGGTGGGTGCTTTGGGGGAGGGGGGCGCCCTGCGGCCCCCCCACCCCAAAGCACCTTGTCCCCATGTTGATGAGGGCAAGGGCCTCTTCCCGACAACCCTGGCCTGTTGGTTGTCGGGGTCTGCGGGCGGGGGGCTTATCGGAATCTGGGATCGGAATAAGGGGGCCCCCAGATCCCGGCCCCCCACCCTATGTGAATGAGTATGGGGTACATGGTACCCCTACCCATTCACCTAGGGAAAAAAGTGTAAATAATAAAACACTACACAGGTTTTTAAAATATTTTATTAAACAGCTCCGGGGGGGGGGGATCTTCCTCCGGCTTCGGGGGTCTTCTTCCGGCTTCGGGGGTCCCTCTGGTTCATCTACTCCCGGCGTCCGGTTGGTTCTTCTCCGCTCTCTTCTCCCGGTGTTCCAGTTCTTCGGCCGGCTCCTCCGCTGTCTTCAGGTAGCTCTCTTGCCAGTGGAGGTCCAGACTTCTGGGCTTCTTGGCTTCTGGGCTTCTTGGCTTCTCTTCTCTTCTCCAGATGTTGACACGACGCTCTCTCCGGCTGGACTGCTCTCCGAGGCCTGCGTTGTGACTTATATAGGCGGAGACCCCGCCCCCTTTTGATGTCACAGTCCCTGGGCATGCTGGGACTGTGACGGGGGGCGTAGTCAACATCACCCAGTGACCACGCCCCCTAAAACATTTTTTCGGCGTAGGGGGTTCCCTTTATAATCCATACCAGACCCAAGGGCCTGGCATGACCCGCGCTCGCCGCAATAGGAAAATTTGTTTTTCCTTTTGCAGCGAGCGCGAAATGCAATACCCTGCCCTCGCGTCGTATCTGGTCCGTCGGACCAGCATACACACGAGCGGGCTTTCCGTCGGACCAGCACACAGATGAGCGGACTTTCCGCCCGAAACTGAGTCTGACGGAAAGATTTAAAACATGTTTCAAATCTTGGTCCGGCGGGCTTTTGGGAAAAAGTCCGCCGGAAAAGTCCGCCAGAGCCTACACACGGGCGGATTGTCCGGCACACTCTAGTCCGCCGGACCAAGTATGCCGGAAAGTCCGACCGTGTGTACGCGGCATGAGAGAGGCTTTGCAGGATCAGTCACATGGATAGAAGAAGCCTACAGGAACGAGAAGGAAAATAAGTATTACTCCCTATCATTGCATGTCTAGACTTAATGAGCAAGTAACCCTTGCAGTGTAGGGGGCGCCACTGCAAGGGAAATATTGTTCTTGTGTCCTTGTTGGGTTTTATCAATAAAGTAATACACTTTATGTCTATGAATACAATATATTATTTGATAATATTGTAATATACTTGATTCTAATAACCAACTGGCAGCATTGATTGAATTATGCATGCCTATTGTATGTTTAGATCTCTGTACAATCTGCCCACACAAAGCATGCTCAAAGATCCCAGAATGTCTTAAATGTATGATGCTCTCAGCTTATATTAATGATACCCTGGCTTCAAAACATCCTAAATCACACGACTGGAGGCCATGATCAGACTTGTTCCAGGTCAAATAGAACTAAATCATGAGATAAGTGTGGTGCACAGGAAACTACTGCTCTTAGATAGAGTTAGTTAGATGTTAGTAATGGAAAAATGAATGCCTTCCTACGCACAAACTTCTTTAAACTCAAACATTTATTACCACTCACTTGTAGGAGCCTTTACAGTCCTAAAATAAAATAAGCTGTTTTGCCCTGCATGAGAGAAAACCAAAGTGTAGACAAAACCTCAAATTTCTATATAAAAATTGAATTTTGAGGTGTCCAAAGAAGCCACAAAGTACAATATGTATAAATTTTATTTATACAATAATGTTAAAACATACACAGCTTCTTTCTTACTTCTTTATATATTAGGCAACATTGCATAACAACTGACCTCTTTGCACCATCTCCTAAGGAAGCACCCTCAGTGGTCTCTTCTGTCTTAAATGATTCTCTCTGCTTGTCACTAAGCTGCATATGTGCAGCACAGAGTATATCTACAGCACCACTCTGTCCTGTGATAAGGTAACTCATTGTGGCTATTCAAGTGGCTGAACAGACAGAACCCAGAAGAAAGACTGGGAGAAGATGTACGTGCCTAGGACCAGCTGGAGTGCTGACAGTGCAGCGCTGGAGGGAATTGTTACTTAGGTAAGTCTGCCATAATTTGCTAATATGTTATGCATACAAGCACATTATAGCATAAACCTCCTGGGGGCCCATTTTTAAAAAATATTTAGGGGAGTTTAATTCCACTTTAAATTAACTATAATAATACATTTAAAAAAAAATATGTACCAGTATTTTTTTTTAAGTTTGTTCTCCTGCAAGTGCCTCCTTCCTACTGGTCTGTTGAACTATGTATCTTTGTGCATCTGAGTATATACAAGATAAAAACCATCAACCTTTATAATTGTGCTTTAATGTAACGAAAAGTCCCACACTCCGCTTGAGTGCTTTCATCATATACCGCTTCCTCCCAGTCTGAATATAGATATCAGATATTCCAACTGCTCACAAGCACAAAACAAGACCATACTTGTTTGGTGGCTGAACATGGACTCTTTATTAGAACAAAATACAAGTCTTATATACAGTTAAAGAGGAGGTTCCTACCTTCTGCTCATATTACTCTAACAATACACCTGTAACCAGAAACCTAATAACATGAGCTAATTAACTAATCCCTTAAACAGCTGATGTGAATTTGTGCCCTCCTTAGCATTGTTATGATTAATCAGGATTTCATTACAGGTCAGACTTGTTGTCACCGAGCTTCACACATTAGTATAAACACCTCACAATAGCAGGAGCTAATTACAATTACCAATACAAACAGTGATCTCCCCCCCCCCCTCCTCAGCCTAGTAGGCAACAAACTATAGTAGGAGTAGACTGTCCAGCTCCTACCCAATTCTAGGGGCCAATGTGATCAGCTCTCTCAACTAACATGTTGAGTTCAGAATCAAACAAACCAAAAATAGTCTTTACATATATCCTGGGAGATATTGTGGATAAATATCACTGTCCCATTTTAAATAATCCAAGACATATTTTCTCAGTCACTATTTCTAAAATGGCATATACAGGGTTCCCAGAGTCTGTGTGTCTTGGGGGACATGGACCTGAATCTAAAGTAAAACCACCTCAAGGGTCCCCAGGCATACGGCTCACAAATAGCACCGTTCCCCCAAATGCCAGGGCCCATAGTCAGCAGGCAAGAGGCCAGCATTCAGTCCCCTCCAATAGCCTCTGACCCGGGTGAGTCTGTCACAAATACATTTTTAAATAAATATGTACAAGTATTTTTTTTAAGTTTGTTCTCCTGCAAGTGCCTCCTTCCTACTGGTCTGCTGAACTATGTATCTTTGTGTATCTGAGTATATACAGGATAAAAGCCATCAACGTTTATGATTGTGCTTTAAAGTAGAAGTAGAACTATAAATCTTCAATTTGTTAACAAAGAATCAAAAAAGACTGCAGCGCTCCCAAACAAATATAAAGTCCTTCAGTGCACCCAAACAAATATCAAGTCCTTCAGTGCAATAGTCCTTATAAACAAACGAATGGTAAATTGTTTCTTTAAATGTGCTGATCAGGAGAAGTGGCAACTCACCAAATGCAGGTGCTGTCTCACTTAAGAGAACAGCTAACACACATTGTGCAATTGCAGACAGATAACGTCATCTCCTCAGAATTTATGTGATGTGACCATAAAAGATGAAAATACTCTTATAATGTAATACGTTGAAAAACACTAGATAGGATAGTGATAGAAAACACCAGTGCCAGAAAAAATATTTAATAATTGTTCTGCCATACGAATGGATGAGTCCTTGTGTTATAGATTACATCCAGTGTGGGCATCTCGAGCTCGGATTTCTTTAGAGGACAAGCAGCCACTCTCACCATCAAATGTTATTCAAGTAAACTAAGTTCTGCTTGGGATTGGAACAGAGGGGAGCTGAGTGCAACACAGCCAGTAAACCAGCAAGCAGCTGTCATGCACAAGATTCCGGACCTGTCAAAGGAATGTGAAGACAATGGCTTCTACGGGCTCCTAGGACCAAGACAGCAGGCATGGGAAAGTAAAGATCATATACAATGTGTTTCAGAGGCCCAGCCTCCTTTATCAAGTGTGCTCAATAGTGAAGCAATATTTTCTGTATTAAAGATAGCCTGCTATCTTAATCCTAGGAGCCCATTGATGTTGCTGACCCCAAATCTCTCCTCTGGCCTCCAATTCAGTAGATCAGACACAGATCAGTCTGATCAGCTGCTTTCCTGGCCGCTAATGGCCAGGTAAACATAGAGGCAGAACCAGAACTGACTACATACTCATCACTCCTGGTTTCTGGGGTCACAGAGAGAGAGGAACAACATCAGTTCCTCTCTCTCTCTGTTCCCTGCAGCCATCACCGCCAGTCGCAGCGCTTCCGGGTTCCGCGATCAGACGGCAAAGCCTGGGAAACGCATTGGTGATCGAGTGGCTATTTAGCCACTCAAATCACTTCTGCTAAAAACAGAATTGCCTTCTGAAAAATTCAATACCAGGATGATGCCTGTAGGTGCAGGCATCATCCTGGTAAAACTACTTTTGAATTGATAGTTGCTATGCAATGTGATTGGATCTTGACAATGTATTAATATATTTTAGGTTCAATGTGTATGATGTTTTGTTGTGTTTTGCTTTAGTCTGTTTGTCTATTAAGAAATCAAATAGAAAGATTTATAAAAAAAAGATGAATATTATATATTTCTACAGTTTTAGAATAAAAGTAAATGCCGGACACTCAACTACATTTTTAAAATGATAAAATCACTTAATGTGCATATATATTGATCAATTTAAGTAATCATTTAAAAAATATTTGTAGGTATTTTGCCAAACATTGAGTTACTGAAAAAATTATATGTTGTCAGATTTATCCAAACATTCTGTAATTTCCCCACTTAATGGCATTAATCATTTTGATAAAATGAACCTCTGTGTGAACTGACACACTACAGATAATATAGTTCAGCAGACAGCATAAATGTCACCAACAGAATAAAGAAATAATGCAAAAGTGAAGCAAGTTTTACATTTCCCTCTACGCCGTGAGTGTTAGGAGAATCATTTAAAGATTGCTCTAATGGAGAATCCAAACTGTGACTTTCTATAGTTCGTTTCTGTTTTTTCTTTAACTTGTCATTCTCCTTCTGCATTATCTGTCTTTTGATTGACTGTGTTCATATTTCCATTCATGTCTCTCTTTTATCTATGAAAAAGATCATAAAGTTGCTGGATGTATCCAATATAAATGGATCTGTGCCAACTTGCGAAGCAAGCTTTGTAAACAGTGTAATTTGGAGTAGCAGGAGCGCTAACCACAAAGCCTCAGCAGACAATTACATTTAAATGTATCTCCCATTTCTTTGGGACAACAAAAAGAGGAAGCAGGACATCACTTGTGTACAAACAATGTGCCAGTTCACTCCAGACCACCTGCACACTATTGTATCCAAGCTCTGTTGGTGAATTCAATACAACATCAATGCAATCAATTGCCCGCATCACTGAACAATGAATGTAGACTCACAAGAAACTTGCTTAAATTAGGCAAATCCTGAGAAAAAAGTTTTGTTTCCATCTTTTTACATGTAATTATATGTTGACACACAGACTATTTGAGAAAATTACAGAAGTGTTTATAGCACCTTTTAAATCTGTTCTTAAAAATATGTAAACAGTGCAATTATATTCATGAAGTTTGTATTTAGAACACATCACAAAAGAAACATTTGGCAAGATATATGAGGTTTATGAACCCATTATTTACGAATTTGTTTAAAAACAAGTGAGTAATGTTTTTAGTCAATAGCATTAACTGTACAAGTGTTTGACTTTTGAAAGTTTAGTTTTGCTTATCTTTCGTGTCACATTACTTTTACAAAACCATCATGTTTTGAATATATGGGAAAGAAAGAAAGAAAGAAAGAAAGAAAGAAAGAAAGAAAGAAAGAAAGAAAGAAAGAAAGAAAGAAAGAAAGAAAGAAAGAAAGAAAGAAAGAAAGAAAGAAAGAAAGAAAGAAACATAAAAAGCAATATAACCCCTCTGTCTGGGAAAAAGATGAAATTTTTCGATATCCATGAAATGCATACAATTCCTTAAAAATAAAATACACAGAGTACCAAAATAAAAAAACATAAACAGCATGCTGCCCTGGATGAGAGTTCCCAATATAGTATTATTTTCTTCTATGAATACCTAAAATAAATCAGTCTTAGTTTCTGTTCCTTATCACCTAAATACTATTTAAGTGAACCAACTATATACTCTCATGCTATTCTCTAATGTTTATAAAAAGTATAGACATATGACAAATACTTAGAACTAAATAAAAATGTGTTGTCAAATCCAAACAGCATTTCAGTGTTAGAGGGATGTAACCACATGTTAACACTTAGTGACCCGTGCCATTCCTCTCTCTAACCCATCTAAAAGTACCTGTGCAAAAAAGCTTTTGTAAGCATTTAATTACTTCCTAGGCCTTAGCACTCGAACAAACTCTTGACTACAATTTTTGAACATTTATTTTACCTATTTTCAGGCTAAAAACACGGGCACACACTAAAAATTTGATTTTAGTAAGCTATTTAGCTTTTAATACAGGAATTTTATAGCTGCTATCTAGGGGTTGCTAGAGAATTGTCACATGAGACAAGGAGCAATATGGAGTTTACAGCAGCCTCTATGAACAGATAGATGTTGTAAAAGAGGAATGGCACGGGTCACTTTAAGATTCTTATTTGACCTATACACACTTATTTGACACTATACACACTTATGATAAGCAAAAAGATAAAGCATATGTTTCCATATATTGCAATGCAGATATTCAGGGCTGGTGCAAAGATTTTTGACACCCTAGGCGAGACCTCATTTTGCCACCCCCCTTGGCTCCACCCCCTTTGCCCTGTTCATGTATAACCCACATTTTTAATGAAGCGCCCATCAAATGTAACTCACCAGCGTCCATCAAATGCAGCCTCACCAGCGCCCATCAATGCAGCCTCTCAAGGGCCCATCAAATGCAGCCTCTCCAGCGCCCATCAAATGCAGCCTCCTCACCCCCCCTTCAAATGCAGCCTCTCCAGCGCCCATCAAATGCAGCCTCCTCACCCCCCCTTCAAATGCAGCCTCTCCAGCGCCCATCAAATGCAGCCTCTTCACCCCCCCTTCAAATGCAGCCTCTCCAGCGCCCATCAAATGCAGACTCTTTACCCCCCCTTCAAATGCAGCCTCTCCAGCGCCCATCAAATGCAGCCTCTTCACCCCCCCTTTCAAATGCAGCTTCTCCAGCGCCCATCAAATGCAGCCTCATCAGCGCCCATCAAGTGCAGCCTCACCAGCGCCCATCAAATGCAGCCTCTCCAGCGCCCATCAAATGCAGCCTCCTCACCCCCCCTTCAAATGCAGCCTCTCCAGCGCCCATCAAATGCAGCCTCCTCACCCCCCTTCAAATGCAGCCTCTCCAGCGCCCATCAAATGCAGCCTCTTCACCCCCCCTTCAAATGCAGCCTCTCCAGCGCCCATCAAATGCAGACTCTTTACCCCCCCCTTCAAATGCAGCCTCTCCAGCGCCCATCAAATGCAGCCTCTTCACCCCCCTTTCAAATGCAGCTTCTCCAGCGCCCATCAAATGCAGCCTCATCAGCGCCCATCAAGTGCAGCCTCACCAGTGCCCATCAAATGCAGCCTACCAGCGCCCATTAATGCAGCCTACCAGTGCCCATCAATGAATGTTTGCTTGCTTCAATTAATTTGAGAGTCAGGACACAGACACATTCCTCTGCTGATGCTGCGCCTCTGACACTATGTGCGAATGAAGCGGCAGCTGCCTACTGATGCTGAGACTTAGTTGCTTGCTGCAGAGAGAAGAGAGTAGGAACACCAGTGGCTGGGCGCCCTAGGCAGCAGTGCACCCTAGGCGGCTGCCTAGTTTGCCTAGTGGTAGCACCGGCCCTGCAGATATTTGCCAGCACACAATGGATCAACAAAATAGCATCCAAACAAATTTTTTATTGCATGATCACATCACAAAGTGATGCAACAATTCAGAGCCACACAGGGCCCCTTCATCAGGCGCTAGTGGAAGTGAAAGAGGTAAGTGTATAGAGGGAAAGCAAAGTCGCCAGCATGGCAGTACATAAAAAGAAAGGAGACAAAAGGAATAAGGAGGAGAAAAAAAGCGAAGATCAGGACCAAGGCGGAATGGAAGACACAAATATGGCAAAGTGGTGAAAAGAAGAGAAAGTAACAGATGTGTGGAAATATATTAATAGGAAAAGGGAGAGAAGACAAAGAAATTAATTAAAGTATAGGTGCAGCAAACATATAAAGATATAGAAAAAGACAGAAAAAATGAGAAATTGAGGAAAAATAATGGAAAAAAAGGGAAAAGAAAAAGGAAAGGAATGAAGAAAACTGAATTATATAGGAGCAATTGCTAACGTGTAAGATATGGGAGACAATATGAAAGTAAGTATGAATAAAAAATATAAATAACGAGAAAATAAATAAAAGTAAAAAATGTGAAGGTAAAAAATGTATTAGTAAAAATGAAAAATAAATGAAAGGAATGAAAAAAAGAAAAAGTAGATATGTAGAATAAAAATTAAAAAAAAATTGATAGAAAATGAGAATTAATATGAAAAATAAAAAGATAAATGGAAAAAAATGGAACTGAAACAAAATGAAAAAAAAAATAAAAAAAAATTAAAAATAGGAAAAGAAACAAAGAGGGAGAAAAAGCAATACTGGAGGTTCAAAAAGGGGGGAAAAAAAAGAAAAGAAAGGTTAGAGGTGGGGGGGAGAGGGGAGGTTGAGAGGGCAAAAACAGAAATGGGTAAAGAAAAAAAGGGGGCAAGAGCAGGAGAAAAAAATGGGGAGAACGGGGGAGGGAGAGGGGACAAAACCTGAGTACAAAAAAACCCACCATATTTATGTTTAGCTTAGTAATGATACTTGTGTAATATATATATAGTATATATTACAATCTACCGCAGATTAGGTAAATTTAGTAAATTGGGTGTTAGGAAGGTTAAAAGTTCGCCTCTGTTCCAGCTTGGCTGACGTTGTGTGTGCTTCCGTGCTGTCCGGTAGGTGTCGCTGTTACCATTAGTCAGTGTTGGAAAGGCAACGTGTTGAAGTGTATAGATGCTCCTCTGTCTCGGAGACAAGCTCGGTGGAGGTAATCCTCCGAGTTGCATTCTGGGAAGGGGGTATTTATGGGACAGACACCATGTTTTAGGGTCATTTTACAGCCACCTGCTGGCCCTCCTGGCCGACAGGTATGCGTTAAGGAGCTACCTCGTGGTCCTCCGATCGGGAGGCCCACGATGCTGCGGCAGCAGGGGTGGGTCCAGAGGCTTGTCTGGGGCCTACCACCGCGGCCGAGGAATGGTCCTGAGCTGTCGTCCTGGGTGACGAAGCTGGACAGCCGAGGAGATCCCAGGGGAGGACCTGTCTTGGAGAGATCACGCAGCGTGCTCGTCTATAGAGGGGCCTGGTGATGCGGTTGCAGGACGTATCCAAAAAAGAAGTAACCATACAGCATAGTGTCGCCGGTTCGGCTTAAAGGTTCAGGCACTGTGACTGACTGTTCACTGCAGAAGATCTGATACATCCTGTGGCAGAGGATAGTGCAGATTTACCCCCCAAGTAAGTCTGTGGCAGAGACTTTAGATTCGTGCTGCATACCAGCTGCTAGACCGGTGAGAGAGGCCTATCCAGACAAGCAAAGAGTGCGTCCCACAAGGGGAGCGCATTCCACCTAATTAAAATCTACCGGGACATTTTTCGCTAAGATATTAGAAGAAGATATTTGAGTTTCTTCTGAAGGTTTCCTTTTCCACCTCTTTCCTGCTACTTCCTAAAGTTTGACTGTTTAATAAAGCATTGAAAACGTACTCCAGTGTTGGTGCGTGTGTCGTCCAGCAGTAAGCTCAACGGAACCCCTAGACCCGGTGCCGGTGAAACAAGGGAAGCAAAGTGAAGGTAACAGACCCGCTTAAATCAGCAGCTCCACCGTGAGTTATTGCTACATATGCAGGGGAATAAAACAATCATAGCAGTTCCATAATGACCCCTTCATTCATTGTAGTAGATATGTCCTCCATAAGTCCCCCAAGTAAGGAGAAAAAAAATTGAGAAATCCAAGGTCTTGATCAACAAGTTCAATCATAACATCAGCCAAGTATGCAAATTAACTATCTATTATCTAAGAAACATACAAATGATAGATTGCTGTTGAGTCCTCCAGGATTGACCGTACCAAGAGTATGAATCCAGTAAGCTGTGTGTTGTAGCAGCTTAAGGTCAACCGCCTCTGATGGGCTGTTGGACATGTTCAGTGACCATACCCCTCAGTTCATGTAGTTGATGCTTATACTTGACAAAGTGAACTGCCACTATGTGCCTTATTTCATATTGGACAGGGCGATCCTAATGTTGCTCCTGCATTTTTGGAACCTCCTTTTGAAAGGACCAATTGTTTTGCCCACATAGGCAAGTGCATATGGACATTTGAGGATGTATACACAATAACCAGTGTTACAGTTCAGATAGGCCTGAATTCCCCTTGTGTGGGTGCGTGAAGTGCTCGCCACATATAAGAGCATTACAAACATTGCAATTGGGGCATTTGTAACATCCAGTTTTCTGGGAAATCCTGGGTGGATTTTTGTCATATTTTAGTCTATAGGGTCGGCGTGAACAAGAAAATCACGAAGTGTCTTATTCCGTCTATTTGCAATTAGTGGCACCATTTTGGGGTTAGACGTTTGTGTACTGTCGGCCTGTAGGATGTGTAGATTTTGTGTTACCGCTTGTTTGATGTGATCAGACTCCCGGTTAAACGTGTGGATGAACATTGGTCTGGTGCGAGTGATCATAGATCTGGCCAATTCGCAATCAAGTATCTTTGCAGGGTACCCCCTTTCCAGAATTTGTCATACATCTTATTGATCTGTTGTTGCTTATCATCCTCATTGGAACATATACGCAAAATTCTCATAAACTGAGAAATTGGCAGGCTTTTGAGAAGACGTTTGGGGTGTGCACTTTGGTAATGCAAGAGTGTGTTTCTGTCAGTGGGTTTCATAAAGAGGGATGTGGCAAGGGAGCCTTGGGACTTGGTAATCATTACATCCATAAAGGAAACATTGCACAGTGAAATTTCTGAAATAAATACAACCTCTATAAAGATGCTGTTTAGAAAATAAGTCAAAGAATTGAGTCTCCTCACCTATCCAGATGAGGAAAATGTCATCTATATATCTTAACCAACATTTGATGTGTTTAGTAAAAGCCTCAGAGAGATAAATGTAGTGTTCCTCAAAGAAACCTACAAAAAGATTTGCAAAGAATGGAGCCGCCGAGCTCCCCATGGCAGTGCCTCTGATCTGTACATATTTAGCCACTTCAAATGTAAAATAATTGTTATATGGCGTACACACGGTCGGACTTTGTTCGGACATTCCGACAACAAAATCCTAGGATTTTTACAGACGGATGTTGGCTCAAACTTGTTTTGTCTACACACGGTCGCACAAAGTTGTCGGAAATTCCGATCGTTCTAAACGCGGTGACGTAAAACATGTACGTCGGGACTATAAATGGGGCAGTGGCCAATAGCTTTCATCTCTTTATTTATTCTGAGCATGCGTGGCACTTTGTCCGTCGGATTTGTGTACACACGATCGGAATTTCCGACAATGGATTTTGTTGTCGGAAAATTTTATCTCCTGCTCTCCAACTTTGTGTGTCGGAAAATCCGATAGAAAATGTCCGATGGAGCCCACACACAGTCGGAATTTCCGACAACACACTCCGATCTGACATTTTCCATCGGAAAATCCGACCGTGTGTACGGGGCATTAGAGTGTACAAAGTTAAGACATTTGATTAAAAACTCTTTTGGTACTTGTGTAGATTCAGAAATGTCTGACGGCCTGCAATCCAGCTTCATATGGTATGCATGTGTACAGGGAACCAATGCTGATAGTTTACACCCCTCATCAAAGATCATGAATGCCTTAAGCTTCTCCAAAAAGTAATTTGTGTCCCTGATAAAGGCTGGTAACTTCCTAACCAAGGATTGTAAGAAATAGTCAAGGAACTAAGCCAACAGCTGAGTGATCGACCCTGTGCCAGACACAAAGGGTCTGAATTTTACAGGATTAGTACCTTTGTGGATCTGGGGTAAACCATAAATAATAGGACAGCGGGGACATTCGTTACATTGGAATTCGGCAGTGTTGTCAGATATCCAGCTGTTCAGTCTGTCGATGTCGATCAGGGAGTTTAGTGAATTTTTGATACTATGTATGGGGTTCTTTTTGAGTACAATATAACTTGCTGTGTCAGATAGCATGGCAAACGTGCCCTCCTTGTAATCCACATAGTCCATGACTACTATAGCACTGCCTTTATCAGCGGGCTTAATGATAATGCTTTTGTCTTCCTTGAGTGTTCTTAATGCAGTGAACTCATTGAGACTTACGTTGGTGTATGTATTTTTGGAGACACTGGGGTTTATTTACTAAAGGCAAATCCACTTTGCACTACAAGTGCACTTGGAAGTGCACTTAGAAGTGCAGTCGCTGCAGAACTGCGAGGGTCATGCAAGGAAAATAAAAAACAGCATTTTTGTTTGTACGTGGCTAGATAATAGAAATCAGCAGAGCTTCCCCTCATTTCAGATCTTCCCCTTAGATCTACAGGGACTGCACTTCCAAGTGCACTTGTAGTGCAAAGTGGATTTGCCTTTAGTAAATAAACCCCATTGCTGCACACAACATGTTTAATAGTGCGTATGAAACTGTCAATGGAGTGGCGTAACAAATTTGATGGTGTCACTGGTCTGGTGGACATTGTACTGGGTTATGTGTGGAAGTGTTGTTTGATCTTAAGTGTTCTTTCAAATGTAAACATTTCAACCTCAAAGTCAAAATTCTGGAATCTGTCAGTAGGGCAAAAAGAGAGTCGGGTGTGGTGTCTCCGCCTTGGTCGACCGAAGCCAGTGAGCCACAGATATACCCTTCCTTCCTGATAATCTTGATTTATCAATTTGAATTTTTCAGGTTTGGGTTAACTTCTTTTACCTTCACATTTTTTACTTTTATTTCTTTTCTTATTATTTATATATTTTATTAATACTTATTTTCATATTGTCTCACATATATTACACTTTAGCAATTTCTCCTATATAATTCAGTTTTCTTCATTTATTTCCTTTTACTTTTCCCTTTTTTTCCTCTATTTTTCCTCAATTTCTCATTTTTTTTCTGTCTTTTTCTATATCTTTATGTGTTTGCTGCACCTATACTTTAATTAATTTCTTTGTCTTCTCTCCTTTTTCCCATTCATATATTTCCACACATCTGTTACTTTCTCTTCTTTTTTTTTTCACCTCCTTATTCTCTTCTGTCTCCTTTCTCTGTATGTACTCCCGCTCTGGCGGCTTTTCTTTCCCTCTATACACTTACCTCTTTCACTTCCACTAGTGTTCTCCATTCCCCCTGGCTGTGATTGGTAGCGACCCACCCAGGAGGCGGGGGTGAAGACAATATGTTTGTAGTTATTTCACACTATATGGAATAAAGCAACATGAGGATTTTACAACGAAATGTGAGTCTCATCTTTTTTATATTTTTATGGTGGAGCAGGAAGAAGTTGTCAGCACCCTAATGGTTCGTAAATGATAAATGGAGAAGGTTTGAAGTGGTGATACATGTTGAGGGTATGTCTTTAATGTTCATTTGTTCAATATATTCCTTTACATTTGGGTGCTGACCTCTCTTTCTGTCTTGCAAGCAGTGCCTCCCCTTGCCACCTACCCGAATTGGCAAAGCTTAGAGGTACCTGATGGATTAATTTTACAATTAGGAATTCCAAGGACTCCAGGGAGTTCAGCTTTCAGTTCAGGAAAGCTTTTTTTTTCTTTCTTTTAAAAGTTCATTACAATGCAGGAAAAAAATCTGTTTCAGTATATTGTTAATGGAACAATAAAATAAAATGTAGCCAGGGTTATGCAGTTTGTGCAGAAAGAATTTAGTTTAATGCAATTTTCAGAAGTTTGAGATTCTAAATGACATTATAAAAAGCTGACTAACTGTTCAGATAAAAGTGTAAATATAATCCAGAGCCCTCAATATTTTTAAGAATTATTTCTAAATTTCAAAAATACTACTTTGCATGTGTTATTATAATATTTATAGTTTGACTTTTTTTTTATTGTTTTCTCTTAATGGTTAAAGCGGTAGTAAACTTGAAAAATAAAATCTGGATCCCATTTTGGTTTATGCCATAATATGCTAGTATGCGGTACATACTAGAACATTATGAAAGACTCACCCTAGAAATGAAGTCCTCCAGTGGTGCGCAATCACTACTGCAGAGGTTTTCATCTTCACCCTGTCTTCTTTCTGGGTTTTCAGGTCTCAGCTGTTTGAATGGCCAGGCCGTGATGATGTTGCTCGCTCACTCCTGGCTCACTGACATTGCCTGCAATGGAAAAGCATGAAACTACAGAGGTGGATGGGGTCAATCTCCTGGAAGGGGGGGCAGGTTTAGGGTGTGTGTTAATGAAAAGCTGCGGAAAAACTTACTTCTAATGATTTTCTCATTCCAAAGGGCGAATACCAGGAAGTAATGAAGGAGTTTTCTATAGGAGACACTGGAGGTAAAGCCTACCCAAGAATATAGAGAAAGCTTTTTATTTTCCATAGCATACAAGTATTAATAATGGTATATTGCTACATAGGAAGCTGTAAGTTTGAAAGAAAAAAAAACTGGTATCTTGCATTTCCAGGTATGTTGAAAACCTGCTCCTCTGCCACATGCTATGCTTCCTCCCATTGGCTGGTATACCCTGTAATGATATTTAAGCCAGCAGAAGAAATCACAATAGGGGAGCAGTGGAGCACAAAACCAAAAGTCACTTAGCAGAGGTCTTCTTTACCTTACCTCTTGTGACCTAACTGAATGACAGAGAAGCAAGCATAAGGTACAACTGGGGAGGGTGGCAGGTTCACCTTAGAGCAATATGTAGTATATAAATATTTATCCACAAACAACACAGAATATTAATTTTTACTTTCCTCAAAACATGTAATTTGTTAGTTCAGCTTAATTCTTTTACAGAATTGAGGGGGTTTCTTATGGAATTTAACCTTTATGTATTTGCTATTTAATTTCTGCAAAAGTTTCCTTTAAAATGTATTTCACTAATTTGCAAATATACTGAATTAAAGAACAATCACCTTCAATGGTTAATGGTTTGCTTCAATGATAATGGATTACTGATGACATAATAAAACAAAGTGAAATAAAATGCCTGCTGTTTGACCAGCATGTAATTTCAATACATAAGTATACAGGTAAATAACAAGGTGACAAAACAAAGTTTCCAAAAAAAAACTAAATTGTAAATTAAAGCAAAAATGCTAAGGGAGAAAGACTCTTTTAACCTCCCTGGCGGTATGATTATTTCGGATTTTAGGTGCTGAAAGCGGTACAATTATTTTGCATGGAAATTTGGCGTTTTATATTGTAGGTCTGTAAATCTTAACAATAACACACTTAAATCTGTCCAAACCAGAGTCTAGTAGATATCCCGAGTATGATAAAGTTTGAAACACAAAAACATAAATTATAATATAATAAATAAAAATAAATAATTAAAAAAAATAAAAATAAATAGTAATAAAATTAATTTCCCCACGATTCACTATCGCTCAATTCTGCAAGTGTTCTAATTTACTATCGCTGTTTTCTAGCTGGTCTAAAGCCACTTTTGACGTAAAGGGACACTTTTTGGTTGCTATGGACAATCTCCAGTTTCCAGGCAGAAAGAACAGTATATATCATATAAAACTGCATGCAGGGCATGGGCCAAAGCACTGGGGACAAAAGGGATGTGAAATCATTTCATACAGTACTGTAATCTGTAAGATTACAGTACTGTATGTGTTATGATTTTGACTCTTTTTTGAATTTGCCGCCAGGCTCCGCCCCCGTGCGTCGCGACGCTCGCAGGGAACGGAGCCTGGCACGGAGAGGCTTCGGAGGAGGACGGAGCCCTCGGACACTGCGGGGGACAAGGTAAGTAAGGAGGCACCAGGATCCTGCGATGTAATCCCGAGTGTGGCTCGGGGTTACCGCTAATGGTCCTGAATTTTAACCCCGAGCCACACTCGGGAAAACCGCCAAGGAGGCTACCATCTATTGACAGTGGGGTCTATATTATTTCCATTTACCAAGGGAATGGCAATATTTTTCAAGCCTCACACTCTCAACATGGGTTGTTTCTAAATTTCACAAAAACTGTTTTTTTATGACTGCAAAATGTAATTAATTTGATAATGTGCACAGTACAAATTACAGGACAAGTGGTAACACTATAGCTGCCAGTTTAGACTATAAATGTTATATGATTAAAATAATTACTTTTATGTTTACAGATTGGGACAGATTTATCAGAGTTGAGCTCAGGCTGGCAGCAAGCAGTATTCACTCTTCTTTGCTGGCAAAATGGTGGTTGCTTGCTTGTGCATTCCTGCGTACATGTGCTCGCTTGAGTGAGCACAGTTGTGCTCACTGGAATATCTCTGGGATGTGGTTTATATGGGTGCTCAGTTAGCAAATTAAGTTAATAATAGTTCATTCTGAATAATTTCCAGCACAAACATTTTGTTAATGTTAAATATGAAGATGTTGATATCTTTAGTAGAATATCAAATAAAACTATACCATTGATTAAATACTTACTTCTATTTACTATATTTTAAATAATGTATTGTTTATCCAATGATATAGTGAACAACTTATGAATAAAATACTCATTTTTTAATTGACTTTAATGTTTGCTGATTTCAGTAAAGAAAACTGCCCCTGAAATTGCCCTGAGCATGTGCCCTTCATTTCAGTCAAGCTGACAGTAAACTTTACTGCAGATGTAACAACATAATGCCTGCCAAAAGCAAATGATTAAAAAATCTCAAACATGCATATACTGTATGTGCATTACAAATCAAGACTTAGATATATGCGTGCAAATTGGCAGTGTTTGCTTGTAACCTCCTCTAGGGCTTATATACCTGCACATACTTGCAGACTCAAAGGGATTGATTTACTAAAACTGGTGCAGTCAAAATCTGGTGCAGCTGTGCATGGTAGCCAATCAGCTTCTAACGTAAGCTTGTTCAATTAAGTTTGGTAATTAAACCTGGAAGCTGATTGGTTCCTATGCAGTTTTGCACCAGATGTTGCACTCTCTAGTATTAGTAAATAATCCCCAAAGTCTCCTAATTAATATTTATGCTATCATATTAATGACAGCTCATGCATAGGTACTTAATTACCTGGCATAACAGAGTTGCTAGATTTTGAATGCTTGTGATTACAAATGTATGATATTTTGACTATTATAAAGTGTTGAAAAAGTGTTAATATAGATTTTTATTTTATAAGCAGAGCAACACAGGTTATTGGTTTGGATACCTGTGTTTTTCATTTTGGCTAGAGTAAGGGAGGGTTTATTTTTTGCCATCTTTATCCCATTTGGGAGATTTCCCTTAACTCCCTGTCCCATACCCAAAAATTAAGTGAGAGAAAATCTCTGCAAAATAAGGGAATCTTTTGGGGACCCCAATTGGAAAAATTCCCCTCTATTACTTTCCCGGGGACAACCCAGAATGTGGGGCTTTTTTTAACTTTTAATTTCAATGATATTGGTAAACAGGTGAAATATAAAGGGTGAATCTACCTAATGGGCTACACACAGCTATAAAAACTGACAAGTGTTCTAACCCCTCTCCCACCAAAAACTAAAAAAAGTTTTGTTTTTAGTTATACTGTAACAATAAACCTAAACCTTAATACATGACAGAAGAAGTTGAACTGTACTGAGGGTGCTTAAGTTGCCTTTATTGTTCTCTTTTTACTGTTCTCTAAAAATGTAAACCCCTTACCAACAGCAATATTTCATACACACTAATCTTATTTCTTATTCTAAACTAAGTATATATATATATATATATATATATATATATATATTCTCAGTTGCTAATGGAGATTACTCATAAACTCCTCATAATTCAACAATAGTGTAAAATCCTAGGTTATGTTATTTAAATAAGAAAGTATTGCACTTACAGTTAAAACAATAAGAGATTGCAGTATAAACGTGCCGGCCAGCTCTCAATAGCAGCCTGTCACTCCGGGACCTGCATGAATGCGGTGACATCAGCAAGTCACTCCCCCCTACGCGTTTTGTCACACCTGACATTATCCTGGGGCCTGTTGAATGCCACTATGTGTCTTATTCACACAAGAAAGGAAGCATGCTTCCTTTCTTGTGGCATTCTAGTGGCATTCAGCTTTGTCTCCTCCACTATGAAATATAAAAGAAAATATAGATCAGATTAGATGCAGATACAAGAATAACAAAGAATTTCATGGGGGGGTGTAGACAGTGATGGACATGTCCCGCTGAGGCTCCGTTATTCCCGGGACTTCGCAGCTACCACAGACGCCCGAATGGCAGGGTAACTAAATAAAAAGCATACTAATATCCTCCTTAGTACCCTGCGAACCAAATAGAATGGTTTTGGGAGCTGCCCGAGGCAAAACAAAAGTGAAAAGCCACAAGGAAAAGCCGCTCAGAGGCTCCTGTAATATGGCTCAGTCAAATTCTCCTCACACAGCTAAGGCACGCGCTGACAAGAAAAAGCTGCATTTACCTCAGGAACTGTATGACACAGATAGTGAATACAGTGCCAGCTCCCAGCCACAACAAGCAGATACATTACACCCAAACTGACAAAAGAAATACGTGATTTAGGCCAACGCACAGCTGAATTGGAAAACAGAATTGATAACATTGAAACTAATGTACTATCACATGACAATGAATTGGAGTCTCTTAGAGATGAAACTTTAACGCTGCAAGCGCGTTTAGAAGATTTTGAGAATAGGGCACGTCGTTCAAACCTCCGCATACGAGGTATGCCTGAGTCAATCATTGACCTTCAATTGACTATGACTGTTCTTTTTCAGAAATTAACACCATCAATCCCAATTGAAAGATTGGAAATGGACAGAATCCATAGAGCTTTGGCGCCACGCAAAGCTGAAAGTCCCCCTAGTGACATAATTGTAAAGTTCCACTTTTTTCGCACAAAAGAGCAACTTATGACAGCTGCCAGGAACAAAGAATCTCTTACTTTTCAAGGTCATTCATACCAGATTTTTGCTGACCTATCACCAATAACAGTTGCTAAATGGCGCGCGATTAAACCTTTGCTCCAAAATCTCCAACACCACCATATCCCTTATAAATGGGGATTCCCATTTTCTATTCGTTTTACATTTCAAGGCACCAAATATTCAAGCTGATCCTTTGAACAATTACAGAAAACTTTGCAAAACCTTCATCTATACAATGGGCCCTCTACTAGCCCTCGTCGACGTACAACATCTAATTCTCCACAAAGTGCATGTAAGCCTGGAACTGACAGAAGCAGACAAAGTGCATCAAAAAGGGGTCGATTCAATTCCCCAGACCCAGACCCACCAGACACAATGAACTGAACGCATTTTGCATTTCTCTCTGAAGCTCATTCAACTTAACGGTTCACTTACCTTATCTTTAATTTTAAATATTTTGAATTCTTAATATGTTATAAGTTAAAGTATATAACTTTACATTCAAAAATTCATATATAATTAATTAAGGATTTGTTAAAAGGAATACTATTTAATCTGACTCTTATGTTTGCTTATTTGTTAAGGAACATAGCCAAAATCGGATTTCTAAATTGAATTCTTTTATTTTTTCATAAAATTTGGCCGCGGGGGACCCGAGAATTGGTCACTGCTGCCCCCATTTTTCTGTCCTCCTCCACTTGGGTTACAGTGTGAGGGGCCTCCTCAGATAGACTTTGTGCCTCTGAGTTAGCAGATTTGCGTGCTCAGTACGCCATAGTTTTATTTTTATACATATATTAGTAATTATAACTTATTTTAAATATATGACTCTTATTATTTCTTTCTTCTCTCATAATCTACTTCTCCTTTTTTCTTTTATCCAATCTTTCCCTGGGGTTTCTTTGATTCTTTGAAATATATCGATATATCTTATGTAAAAATTATATATGGCTCCTTTAAATGTCCTAACCTTTTTTTTTTTTTAAAGGTGTTTATTTTCGATTTTTATAACAAAAGAAAAGAAATACAAAAGCAATAAAATAATAAAGTAACCAACGATACAGACTGCTCTACATCCATGTATATCATAGACATGTAGATTAATGCTGACATATCCGAGCACATGAAGTAATACAACTGTATAAAACAGTGATACCCTAAACAAAAACACACAGTTACACCAATCATACACACACCCATTCACACACCTAGCACACACGACCCCATTAGTACAGTACATTTCCAGCCAGCCTTATAAAATAGACTCGTATGCAGATCATCATCCACATTCATGTATATGTCAAATAGTATTTTGCTAAATCACATCACATCATCCCCTCTCCTCACTGAGATAACTGTGAGGAGAGGACATTCCCCCAGAAGTCCTTCGAAACGTCCAGCCAAGGCTGCCATATCTTGGTGAACTTCTTAGGGCATGCCCTACTTTTATATATCAACTTAAATTTGGGGAGGGTCCCATGAACAATACGGAAGAAGGCATGGGCTGAAAGGGGGACAGTATCTTTCCAATGCATCAGAATTGTCTTAATGCATAAAATAATAAGATACGTATCAACATTCTAACATGAGTGCGAGGAACAATATCATTTAGTACCCCCAGAAGTCCAACCTCCGGAGTCTGCGGCAACGGTACATGTAGCTTACGGTTGAAAAAAGAAAATACATCCTTCCGGAATGTAGTAAGTCCAGGACATGTCCAAAACATATGAAAAGAATCAGCAGCAATCATTTTATATCTGGCACATGCAATATCTCGACCCAGTCCCATTGTAACCAACCTAGCGGGTGTATAATGTAAGTGATGTATAAACTTAAATTGTATCAGGACATCAGCCGTACTGATGATATCCTGAAAACATATTTCCACTGCTTCCTCCCAGTCCTCTTCAGAAAGCTCAGGCAGAATCCTTTGCCATTTACATTGAGAGTTCTGAAAAGGATCCGCGCCCATCATCTGAAGGCGCCCATAAAAGGTCGTCACGAGTTTGTTTATTTCTGGAAATGACAGAAGGTCTTCCATGGAGGATTCCCTGAGCTCTATGGTCAATGAGCCAAATTGTGTCTTAAGGGCATGTCGCAATAAACGTTATTTGAAGATGAATTTGTTTTCAATGCCATACTTAAGTCTAATAGGGCGTACACACGGTCGGACTTTGTTCGGACATTCCGACAACAAAATCCTAGGATTTTTTCCGATGGATGTTGGCTCAAACTTTTTTTGTCTACATACGGTCGCACAAAGTTGTCGGAATTTCCGATCGCCAACCACGCGGTCACGTACACCACGTACGACGAGACTAGAAAAGGCCGGTTCAGAACCAAGCGCGGCACCCTTTGGGCTCCTTTTGCTAATCTCGTGTTAGTAAAAGTTTAGTGAGAGACGATTCGCGCTTTTTCAGACTCGTGGCTTTCAGATCGTTTTCTGCCGTTCAGTTTGTGCTTGTGGGTTTGTATCTGCTCTTCAGTGCATGCAAGCAAGTTCCGCGTGACTTTAAGTAGTCATTGTATTCTTGTTCGTTCGTTACTGGTTTTCAGGTCGCTCTTCACAGGCCTTGCTGTTCTTCAGTGCATTCTGTTACTTCGTTCTGAGCAGCCGACCGTTTTCTAGCCATGTTTCGTATGCCGACCGTTTTCTAGCCATGTTTCGTATGCGTACTCCTCGTAGAGTTCGTGCTGTGCGGGGGCTTGGTGTTGGGGTCCTGACCTTGACACAAGTCCAGTCCATGAACAGGGTGGGGAGGAGTTCATGGACCAAGAATTGGTTGCTTCAGCGTGACCAGTTCTCTCATATGCCTTTGCTCCGTGAGATCCGTGAGAATAATCCTGATGATTTCAGGAACTTTCTCAGGATGACGGACCCCGTATTTCACCGTTTGTTGGCTTCACTGACCCCCTATATCAGCAGGCAGGATACCTGCATGAGGCAAGCCATCACTCCGGAGCAGAGGTTGGTCGCTACCCTGCGGTACTTGGCGACAGGGAGAAGCCTGCAGGACTGAAATTCTCGACAGGCATCTCCCCCCAGGCTCTGGGTATCATCTGCAGAAGGAGTATATGAAGGTAAGATTTTTATACTTTTATATCACATTTTATTGTATTTAATGTTTGCTAATATATTGTATTTCTTTCCTCATTCCCTAATTACCATGATTGTAATATGCTGTGAATGTCCCCTTTGTTCTCATGCATGCTGGATTTTTATGTAATTATTATTTTATGTCCTTCATACATATTTGCCCTTCACTAACCTCCCCAGCATGGTGTCTCCTGGCCTATATTCACCTCATGTAGTCACTTAACAATGTATTTTATCAGCTCTATAGTAGTGCTTTACCCCAAACACCCCCTAAAATGTTTGGAAATGTTATTTTTGCTTTAAATTCAGGCAGAGTGCCAGAGGTTTTTTTTTGTGGTGTCCCCAAATAATTTTTAGTAACCCTCCCTCCCCCCAACTGCTAAGTCAGCTGATCCCAATTCTCTATCCTCAATCATCTATCTGCTGACTTTGCCAAACCCATACACACTATACCCATCTCTTTTGTGGTCAGATTTATGGATGAATTCCCCAAAGCATGTAGTGCAAGGGCCTGCCTGTATACTTTCCAATGGTACTGTTTAACGTTTTTGTATACTATTATTATGTTGATAGGTAATAGCAGAATGTCCAAATGTCCTCAAATGTGTACAATGTGTATTTATATCTTTGTATTATGACACTTTTTACCTGTCCAGTGGGCTGCCAATAGTGTAACTAAGGAGGGTCTGTTCAAAGTAATATCCATTATTTAGGCATTCATCTCTCAATAAAGTGAAGAGGGTTACCTGTCCAAGATTTACACACACCCCCTATAATGTTAGAAATGGCCCATGAGAGGGGGAAGGGGGAATATGATAGGTGTACCTTATACTTTGGCCTTGTTAAATTCCCCTTAATAAATGCTATCTGGAGGTTGACCCATAATGTTTGTGTCTAATCTGCTTGCCATGTTTCAGAGTAAAAATAGTAATGTTTATTGTTTTTTCCTCAACAGTTTCCTTCCACGCCACAGGAATGGCAGACTGTGGCCTCCCACTTTGCCCAGCGGTGGGACTTTCCTAACTGCGGAGGGGCAATTGATGGGAAACACGTCCACATCGTCCCACCACCCAACTCAGGGTCGTACTATTATAATTACAAGGGGTTCAATAGTATAGTGATGTTGGTGGTGGTGTCGGCTAATTATGACTTCTTCTATGTGGACGTGGGGAAGAATGGCCGGATGTCCAATGGTGGAGTCATCGCCCAGACGGAGTTTTACAGGCGTCTCCAGAATGGCAGTTTGGACTTGCCAGCTCCAGAGGACAATGTTTAAGGACTCCCTTTTGTGTTCGTTGCTGATGAAGCGTTTGCGCTGGGGGACCACCTGATGCGGCCATTCCCAATGAGGACCCTCACTCCGGAACAGAGGGTTTTTAATTACCGGCTAGCCAGAGCCCGAAGAGTGGTGGAGAACACATTTGGAATCCTGGCCAGCCGGTTCCGACTATTTCTGACACCCATCCATATGGCGGAGTATAAACTGAACCATATTATACTGGCGTGCTGTGTTCTCCATAACTTTTTACGGAAACATTCGGCCAACTATGCTGGCTCAGTTGGGCCTGAGGCGGGAATCCTACATCAAACCACACTGACGGCGCTTGAAAGTGGCCGTCCTGGCTTGCCCTCCCTGAGTGCCCGTGATGTCCGGTTACGCTACCTGGAGTTCTTTGCGGGTAGGGGGGCTATTAATATGCCAGACAATCTGTGAAGCCTTTTTATAATTAAAAAAAAAAGAAATTCTTGGTGGACATTTACTGCTTGTGTTTGTTTTAGCTGACCCTGACAGAAATGTGTTGAGTCCAGAAAATGTTGTGATTGTGTAACCTTATACAAAGCACTGTTGGCTGTTATTTCCTAAATGCAAAAACACATTTCACTACAAGTGCACTTGCAAATGCACTGAAACTGCACTTGTAGTGCAAAGAGGATTTGCCCTTAGGAAATAACACCCATTTTTGCAGAAAACAGCAATTACATCACCCCAAAAGTGTTGTATTGTAGTGTTGAGACAATAATCCACACGTTCTTGAGTAAGCAACTTTTTTATACCTGCACAATCACATGTGCATTTACCAAAGGTTTTTAAAACAAACCAACATGTTTGTTGTATAACAATTTTTGCAGTAGCATTATCAAAATCGAAATGTCCATTTCAGATAAAACAGGCCTGTGTAAAACCAACAAGAAAGCCAAAAAAATTGAACTTACAAAGTTGACATTAGGTAAAACCTGAAGGCTATATCAGGCATCAGTATTTAGGAACTGGGTTTGATATAGCGTTCAGATGGGGGGAAATCACCCCTGGAAAAGCCAAATTTGGAAGATGCACACCAATTTACGAATGTCAACATGTGCTATCTGCCATCAGGGGGGGATCAAGGGACGTGTTTTGGGGGAGCAAGCCCTTCCTCAACTCTACTTTATAATTGAGGAAGGGGTTGCACCCCCAAAACGCGTCCATTGATCTCCTGGGATGGCAGATAGCACATGTTGGCACACTGTGTGCATCCTCCAAATTTGGCTTTTCAAAACATAGCAAAAATATTTAAAAGATTGGACCACAATCCAAAAAGTGATTTTGTGGGGTTTTAAATTCGCCCCAAAACATCATGATGTTATTATTTTTTTTAATAACATCATTGATTTTTTGCTGTATGTTTTGCAGTTCCACATTACACCCCATGATCTACCCGATCAGGATCTGGGCACTTTCTGATGTAAAACGTTCTGGATCCCTCACATCACGATCACCTAAAAAGAGAGAAAGAAAACAAAAACAGGTATCAAAAATCTGCCACCATCCATCTCTTTTACCTGAGCCTGTGGTCGCAGACACTCACCTGTTGTGGTGCCAATCTCCACCACATCTTCTTCTTCCTCCTGCTCAGCTTGGGTTGGGGGTATTTCACCTTCTTCCATAGGTGGGGGGTCTGTGGTCTCCTCGGACGAGGGGTGTCCTCCGAGTCTTTTCTCCCCTATGTAAAACAAAAATGATATAATTAGCACACATATATTTGATGGCAGAACTAGAAATAGGAAACATTGCTTGGAAGTGGGGTACAATTGTCTATTTTAGCCGAGTTCCAAGATGTATTTTTTTATTGGCCTTTGTCAAGCTGCAATACTTTACCTGTTTAGTACAAGCTTCACAGATGGAGACCCCCCCCTATAGTATACACTGGAGCACCTGTGTGGCCCCCTAATAAAAATGGTGTTCTTGTGTCCCACACTAGTGCTCCAGTGTCCAGATGTGAAAACAGCTGCTCAGTGTCCTCTCCTTACACACAATCTAGTTGGCATTTCATTCTAGTAACAAACCCATCTACACAAACAACTATTTGGCATCCAAGTAGGCCCAAAAAAAATGTGGGAAAATGCATATGGCCTAAACAATGGTGTTTTAGAAGCCGAAAGAAAAATGTTTGATACGAACGAATAATGGGCCCATGAACATTAAAGTTGCCTTTTTAAACTGTACAATTAAGAAAAGCATATGGAGCAGCACGAACGGAATAAAGACAGAAAGAATAGGAACACAGCACAACTACCGTATTTATCGGCGTATAACACGCACTTTTTTCCCCTTAAAATCAGGGGAAAATCGCAGGTGCGTGTTATACGCCAATCCCCTGCGATCCCGAGCTGTCACATCTTCAAAATCGCGGACCGCGATTTGAAAATGGCGCCGCCGGCGCCGAAATACACAGAGCCGGTCCTCGGCTCTTCCCGGCGGCTCTCGTTCACTATCGGCTCCACTTGTAGTCCCGAGCGGAGCTATCCGAACCTACTCGGTTAGGTTCGGATAGCTCCGCTCGGGACTACGAGTGGAGCCGAAAGTGAACGAGAGCCGCCGGGAAGAGCCGAGGACCGGCTCTGTGTATTTCGGCGCCGGCGGCGCCATATTCAAATTGCGGTCGGCGATTTTGAAGCCCAGGAGGGATAGAAGGCTGCACTGGGGAAGGCTGCACTGACAAGGCTCCACTGGGGAAGGCTGCACTGACAAGGCTGCACAGGGGAAGGCTGCACTGACAAGGCTGCACTGGGGAAGGCTGCACTGACAAGGCTGCACTGGGGAAGGCTGCACTGGGGAAGGCTGCACTGACAAGGCTGCACTGGGGAAGGCTGCACTGACAAGGCTGCACAGGGGAAGGCTGCACTGACAAGGCTGCACAGGGGAAGGCTGCACTGACAAGGCTGCACTGGGGAAGGCTGCACTGGGGAAGGCTGCACTGACAAGGCTGCACTGGGGAAGGCTGCACTGACAAGGCTGCACTGGGGAAGGCTGCACTGGGGAAGGCTGCACTGACAAGGCTGCACTGACATGGCTGCACTGGGGCAAGGCTGCACTGAGAAGGCTGCAATGATGGGCATTTAAATGTAAGTTTTTTTCCCTTCAACTTCCCTCCTAAAAGTTTTTTTTTCCTTAAAATTCCCTCCTAAATTGGGGTGCGTGCTATACGCCAGTACGTGTTATACGCCGATAAATACGGTACTTACTTTTTTGCAGCATTCTCCGGATCTTTCGGTACTGCTCTGGCTCTCTTAATTTCAGGTCCGACCACCGCTTTCTGAGCTGATCTTTCAATCGTCGTACCCCGAAATTCTTGTGCAGACTTTTGATCACTTTCGCCATGATCTTGGCCTTTCGGATATTGGGGTTGGGGTAAGGCCCATACTTTCCGTCATAGTCGGACTTCTTCATGATGTCGACCATCTCCAACATCTCCCCAAAGGACATATTTGTGGCCTTAAAACGTCTCCTTCTGGATCGGGACGTATCTGGATCCGGGCTTTCCTCCTCCTCCTCCTCATTTCTGCAATTAGCACACACGTGCTGTGACTCCGCCATGTGCTCTTCCCCCACTGCGCCGAATGAAAAGGGGCGGGGAACAGACTAGAAAGAACGTCAGGGGCGGGCGGAGTTACACGCATGCGCAGTGTGTATAAAGCCTAACAAGCTTGCGTATTACGTACGATCTGTGAGCGGAGGAAGGAGCATTGGACGCGCCGATCGTAAGAACGAAGGTAAGAGACAAACTTGTGCCTATACTGCTTCTACATTGAAGCCTATATTGTAACAAGATTAGGGGAGTTTTGTCTGACATTAGGCTTTGTCTTGTGTTGTGTCTTGCAGTGAACATGAATATCTAAGTGAAAGACAATGACTTCATGTCAGTATTCATAGATATCTTAATGGAGCTGCCCTGTCTGTGGGAGATTAAACACCCCCATTACAAGAACCAAGCAAAGAGGAAGGCAGCACTAGTGCAATTGTGTGAAATTGTGAAGCAGGTGATCCCCACGGCAGACATCACCTATTTAAAGATCTTCATTGGTGGCCTGAGGAGTACATATCTAAGGGAGCGCAAGAAAGTCCTGGATTCACAGAGATCTGGAGCAGCAGATCCCCAGGATGTTGTACTACGACAGGCTGCAATTTCTGGCAGGCCAGACTGAACCCAGGTTGTCCCTCTCCAGTCTTCCTTCCACGCTTCCTTCCCCCGGCTGAGGCTTCTGACGCCCAACCTGGGCCTTCCAGGCAACATGTGGAGGAGCCCAGACTGAGCCAGGCATAGCATTCTTCTAAATATTTCTGGTTGTACAATCAATGATGTTAACTAGATGTTAGTTGGGAGTACTAATTTAGGATTGTGATTGATGAAGCAAAACATTACAACCATGTCCCTTTTTCATACACAGGGAAGTCTCAGCCAGGAGGTGGCCGGGCCGAGCCGGCTGGCTGATCTGCAGGTCCCTCCACACCCCCTGAAAAGAGAAAGTGGCAGTAGGAGGAGTGCCCTAGTGGAGGCTACCAGAGGACTCTTTTGGAGGGCTACAGAGGTCCTGGGAGCACGACAGACCGTGGAGGAGGACATTGCTGCCGTCATTGCATATAAAATGCAAAGGATGGAGGAGGGCCAACAAGTCTTGTGTGAGGCGCTCATATTGGAGGCTCTTAACAAAGGTATGAGGGGCCAAATGACAGCTCAGACACACCTTTGCGATGGTCCTCCTCCTCCTCCTGCAGGTCCTCCTCCTCATCCTCCCTCTCCTCCAGGTCCTCCCAGTCCTCCTCCAGGTCCTACTCCTCCTCCTGCCACATCTCCAACTGCCCAGCCACAGCCCGGAAGGAAGCGTGAAAGGAAGACCAGAAAGTGAGGACCCTGGATCCAGTCTGGTCGGCCAAAAAATGCAGCCTCTTGTGATACCACAGCCTGGGGACACACATGTCATCTGCTGCTATCCGGATCTCTGGGACTTCTGGACCAGACTGCCCTCCCTTACATATGGACTCCTCAGGCCACAGATTTTGATGTTCAAGAATTGATGTCTGCCGTGGGGGTCCAAGGCTTCGCTAATTTCTCCTGTTGATCCAGTGTTGCCTTCCTCTTTGTTTGGTTCTGAGCCCTTAATAAAGGATTTTTGTTTTGAATTATACTCTCCTATGTGTTTTACTTCAAAAAGGACAGTTTGTTTGTGAGGATTCAGGTACATTTCAAATATACAATGTGAAATGAACAAGGGACACCAACACCAAACAATCTCCTTGAGATTAAATAATAAAAGATATCAATGGTGTTGGGGTAACTTGACACACAAAACACACACAAAAATATTCTGGAGTAAAAATAAAAATAACATTGAACAAAGATCAGCCTTTGAAAAAATTCAAACATTAAAAAAAAGGCTTAAAATCCCCCAAAAAATTAAATGAAAAAAAAATTCTGTCAGATGTGACAACTTATAACAATATATTCAGGGAATCCCAATAAAAAAACAAAAATAAAACTTTGTGAGAAGTGTGTGTGAATATGAGCAGCAAAACTACCAAATTCTTGTCACATTATAAAGAAAAAGAGAGTGCGCTGTATTAAACCATTTTTAACATTGCAGCGTGACGAAAGTGCTATTTCCATTGCGAACGCTAAGTTTACCAGAACGAGCTGTTCCGTCTTGGAATTTCTTCTGAGCATGCGTGGCACTTTGTGCGTCGGAACAGGCCACACACGGTCGGAATTGACGCGATCGGATTTTGTTGTCGGAAAATTTTATCTCCTGCTCTCCAACTTTGTGTGTCGGAAAATCCGATGGAAAATGTCCGATGAAGCCCACACACGGTCGGAATTTCCGACAACACGCTCCGATCGGACATTTTCCATCGGAAAATCCGACCGTGTGTACGGGGCATAATGGATTCAAAGGGCAGTAAGGTATTCTCTTCAAAAATATTAGAGAGGTGTGTGATTCCAAAGCGGGCCCCTACTCCAACCGTATCCAGCTCTCAATCTCGTATGTTTCAAAGACTTCTTCAACAACATTCACTGCTAGATTCCTGGCGTGAAATAAATTCTTCAAAACGTCAATTCTCTTTTTACTCCCACCCACATAAATCTTTTTCCCGTATTGACCATATCCTAATATCTATAAGTATGCCACCAGAATTGCTCAACTCTTATATTAAACCTTATACTTGGACAGATAATTGTGCAATAATTTCAACCTTTACTTCTTTAATCCAAAAAGCTCAAGACCCCACAAGGCACATAAACGATTCAATTCTCACACACCCATCACATTCATCTGACTTAAAATCAGCAATAAAAAAATATCTGGGAAACAATGATACTCCTGATATATTCCCACTGACATTATGGGAAGCCCATAAACCTGTTCTTAGAGGGGTCTGTTTATGAGAAGCATCATACCTTAAAAAAGAAAAATGACAACTACAACAAAAACTAGAAAAAGAATTTAATGACTGACACACAAATTTCCATTCAATCCCTACTCCAGCATCAAAAGCACAACTTAATAAGGCAAGTTTAAATCTTGACCTATTCCTATCAGAATCGGTGGACAAAACAATACGTAAATCTAAACATAAATTATAGTTTAAAGCTAATAAAATTGGCACCCTTCTTGCACGTGTGCTTCAAAAATTAAATAACCCCTTTAAGCCAATTCGCCTAAAAATACCCCATGATAAATACACTAGTAAACAAGTAAAAATATTACACATCTTTTATAAACATCTTACTTCTTTATACAAAAAAGATGGATCCTTCGACCAATCCTCAGCAGAATCATTTTTTCACAAGTTAAACTTCCAACCATTTCTCAAGTTCAATACGATAACCTTGAAAGTCCTATTGAGCCTATAGAAATCGAAATAGCAATTAAATCCCTTAAGTTAAATAAACGACCAGGCCCTGACGGATTCTCAGTCCTCTACTATAAAAAATGTTCCCATATTCTTACTCCCATCCTGACAAAAGCATTTAACTCCCTACTTAACAAACAATCCTTCCGACCGGAAACTTTAACAGCAATAATTTCAATGATCCCTAAACCTCAGTCTGATGACTCATCTTGTACTAACTTTAGACCTATATCCTTATTAAACCTAGATATAAAACTACTAGCAAAAGTAATGGCGCCTCGTCTTAATAATATAATTGGTTCATTAATAAGCAAAGATCAAGTAGGTTTCATCCCTTTACGACAAGCAGCAGATAATGTCCGTAGAGCATCACTATTGATTCAAGCAGCTAAAACAAGGCGAATACCTCTGTGTCTCCTGTCATTAGATATCAAAAAAGCATTTGATACAGTGACATGGGCCTACTTAAATTTCACTCTACAAAAATGGGGCTTTGGCCCTCATTTTCTAAGCTGGGTCACTTCACTTTATATTAATCCCAAGGCATATGTTAAATATGCAGGATACAAATCAGACATGTTTGACATAAATAGAGGAACACGTCAGGGATGTCTTCTCTCCCCACTTTTATTAGCCTTACTCATTGAACCTCTTGCCCAGGCTATCCGTACAGACCCCTCAATCAAGGGCATAGATTTATCAGGCCATCAACATAAATTATGTCTATTTGCTGATGATATATTAATTTTTATGTCTTCCCCTCATATTTCTGTTCCCAATCTTATAAGCAAACTAGATCACTTTGCCCAAATTTCTGGACTAATTATAAACTCACAAAAATCAACAGCTTTAAATTTCTCTTTACCCCCGAAAACACTACAACAAGATCATCATCTCAACATCTCTCCCTTTTACATGGTCAACATCTCACCTCACATATCTAGGTATTACTCTTACCCCCAATCTATCTGATATCTTCTCTGCTAACTATCCACCACTACTACGAAAAATTACTAATTTTCTTAAACAATGGTCCTTTTTGCCAATATCATGGACTGGTAAAATAAATGTAATAAAAATGACTGTATTACCTAAAATGTTATATCTCTTTCGTGTATTACCCATTCCTATCCCGGCATACTTCCTTAGGAACCTACAACGTAAAACACAAGCATTCATATGGAGCTCCTTAAAATCTCGCTTACCTACCCACACTCTTTATCTTTCTAAACTTAAAGGAGGATTAGGTTTCCCTAATTTTACTGATTATTTTCATGCAGCACAAATAGCACATATTCCTAAATATCACACGAAACACGAGATCCCCCTCTGGGTAGCGATTGAATCAATCGACTGTGATCCGATCTCCATACCAAATCTAATGTGGTCTACCTCTTCATAAAATAATAAAAAATAGGATTACTAAACATACAATTGCTATATGGAATAGATTCAAAGTAATCAAAAGACTACAATCTCCGCATATACCTCTTGTATCATTTATTAGAAATCCACTTTTCTACCCGGCTCATACATCTCCCAAAACTTTTAAAAAATGGATTTCTGCTGATTTAACACAACTCTATGACCTGATAATGACCACTTCACTTAAAACATTTCCTGAAATATGTGAAACCCATCAATTTCCAGATTCAGAACTCGTTCGTTATCTACAGATCAAAAAAATGTTATGCCATTTATACAAGGTAGAGATAATCTATGTGACATAACGCATTTTGAACATATTTGTAAAAAGTATAGTATAGTCACCTGAATGCTTTGCCTGATACAAAAACACCCTCCTATGTGGAAGAATGGGAGAATGATCTTGGTTTTCACATGGACTCATCCAAATGGGTTAAAGTCTGGGCCAATACCAAAATATCTTCTCATAATGTAGTAGCCTTAGGGGCAAACTATAAAGTACTTATGCATTGCTATCTGGTCCCTGTTAGGATCACGAAATATGTCCCACAATACTCTCCACTTTGCTTTTGCGGCTGTGGTGATCTAGGAATGCATTTTCATATCTTTTGGGATTGCCATATAGCAAAAAATTATTGGAAAGAAATATTCCTAATGCTCTCTAAGTTATTCAAGAATACTATCATCCCAGATCCGACAATTCGCTTCTAAATTTAAAGCCTACCCAAATCTCCTATACACAATTTAAACTCCTACAAATTACCACAGCCGCAAAGCAGACCATCGCCAAAGCGTGGAAGTCCTCATCATTAATGCTTTCTGAAACTACGAATAGAATATATCAGGCCATGATCCTCTCGAAAACAGATGCCATATCCAACGATAACATACCTAAATTTGAGAAAATTTGGAGTCCTTGGGTGACCCACTTTTTTTCTCCTAATTTTGACACTTCTTTACTAAGACCTTGGTAACTATATTACTTTGTTTTGAATAACTGATAAAAAGATACTATGTACATATTGTTACTAAGAAATCCCTGGAAACCTCTACTAATCCAGACTTTTTTTTTCTTCTTCTTATCTTTACTTTCCTTTAATTCTTTTCTTTTCTCCTTATTCTATCCTGTCTTTTACTATTTATTTTTACATAACCAAATGGTAGCGAAACATTCACTTTTATAATGTTCAATTATAATACAATAATAGATAGTAAGCTCTAATGTCCTATTATAAATAACTGAATCTCATAGTAATTAATATTATTTCTTTATTACATATTACTCAAAGTTAAAAGTTTAACAACTTTTTCATTTTTTGTTGCTCTTGATTGTATAATTGTTAAAATTGATTGTAACGCCTTAGTCTTTCTAAAACATATAGCCTACTTAAGTCTTTCATTGCTTGCAACTACAAGAAATACTAAAATCTGATGTAAAAAACTAATGCTACCATTTAATGTAATCAATATTTTGTTAATTGTACCAATGTTTATATTTTCAAAATCAATAAACAAATTCAACAAGAAAAAAGAATTTCATGGATCCATATCATTAGATCATCCATCTCATACTGTATACGGTAATTAGAATATCACTGAAATTCTATCATGTAGGTGTTAAAAACTTCATGACACAAATGTGCTTATTTAAAATAGGCTAACCAATATACAAACTATAGGGTATGTTTATAAACAATTCAATGGGCCATTTGATTGACATGTGCACAAAATTCAGCCAAAGTTCTTAAGCATCAAAAAAATTGCCTGGTTAACTTTCCTTTTCTAAAAAACAAAAAAAAAACATAAGCCTGGCCCTTTTTCCTTGCCAGCACTCATTCTTGAACACCAAGAGTGTAAAAAAAAAAAAAAAAACAGTACCAAAACCAGTGGTTCCATTCCTAAAGCAGTGGTGCCCCTACTTTTTCTTTAAATCATTTTTAAAATAGTGACAAGTGAACTGGTTAATTTTTTTGTCTGGATTTGCAGTCAATTTGGGTGATCTATAGAAAGAGGATGTTTAAGATGAATGCAAGATTTGCTCTGTCAGGTGCATATTAAATATGTCTAAAGTTGCGTTCCCTGAAGAAGTTGTAAGCACAATTTTGCAAATGTAGTATGCACTGTTTATATATGAGTGACTTTATTTTATCCTGTTATTTAACTAAACTATATTGCACTATTGTAAATATCTCTTGTCGTTACATGATTTGATAAGAATTGAGCCATGGGAAGAGAAGTACATGTAACTCTGCTGTTTCGAGAGGAAAGATGATTGGTCAGGTCATGTCACATGAGAGACTTTTTTCCGATCATGAGCACACACAGTTTGACCTTCTCCTAAGTTGAGAAGTCTACTCCTCAAGGTGAGGAGGTACTGTTATCCAGGTGGTGGCAGATACAAAAATTGAGTTTTTTGGGATCAAACATCCATGTGTAATTTTTTTGTATTTATTATTTATGAGTTGTATTGCTCACTTCACTGTATATTTTTATATTGGGTGGTTATAAATATTTTGCTTTAGTGCTGTGCTTTTTTACACAATTATAGAAGAGCGAGGGAAGAAAAATGTTTTAAGTTGGTTTCTGTGGATGCTTACATACATTCCTATAGTGGAAAATAATCAACGTCTTCTGTAAAATATCACATTTGGGTAGTGTTAGCTTTTAATCCTTTCTCAAAACTTTTTTTTCTACAAATATCTTAAAACAAACATACAGATGATTTTTGTTGTGAATGATACTAATTATATGTAAGATACATTTAAATGCGCATTCTATTTTTTAAAGCTACAGAGTGAACAAATTAAAATCCATTCCAAATGTATAGTCTTCCTAAATCTTTCTATTATTAGGTGCTAAATTTGAAAGTAATTTGGGATTTATTAAATTGCAGCATATTAACCTCCAGCTGGCTGTGCTGTTACTAAAGTTGTTATGGATCAGGATGGCCTGGTCTCCTGACCAGGTATTAATAGACTACTTCTCAGCAACATTAAAGTGATTAATGAGATGAAAGGATAAAATACTTCACATGCTGCAGTAGCTGCAGCCCTGAAAACTGAATTAATGAGTGCTTTAAAAAGGAATCTCATGGTTTCTCTGTGCTATACCACCAAATGACTATTTATCTTGACTCATAATGATTCTGTTTGGAAATGAGTTAGTGCCTCTAGAATTAGCACACTCAAGAACACAGAGACAATGATTCATTCCATTAAAAAATTACTCTGCATCAAAAAATGTGTCATACTGCTAGATAGCATTGTTTAAATAACTTGCATCCATAATTCCATTGTGTATTGTTTTATAGTATTGAATTGTCTATAAAGAGTCCCCAGATGAAAAATTACTTTGTTGTCATTACAGAAATATTTGCTTTTAAATATTATCTGCTCTGAAGAACTCTATCTATTATTGTACCTATAACTGATTTAAAAGTAAGCGGTAAACACTCAGCCATTCACAGATGTGACGTGTATAAAATGATCAAACTGTAATCTAACCTGGCATACGCTGAAATATTTATTCCACTGATGATACATTGCTTTTCTTTTGTTTTTTGCTTTTTTGTGTTTTCTTTTGTTTAGACAAACCTAATGCTAAATGCACTTTGTGTGCATGTGAAGCACATGTTGCACATTACATAATTCAGCTGAGTTCTATTTCGAGTTAATAATTATCCTTTCAGAAGTAGAGGGTTGCCTGTTTTATCCAGACATTCTGTCTGTCCAGCTGCAGCAGACTAATCAATTTTAGCTGGATACCTGCCTGGAAAATCCCAGGTGTTCTTCAGCCTGGTGCTGAAGTCCCATGTCCCAACCTGTGAATCTAAACTAGCTTCGTTTATCTGCTGACAGCATTTGCTGTTATCAATGTTCCTGTTCAAATTCTGCTCTGGGTGATTGATCAGTTTTCTATGAAAGTTTTCACACACAAAATAATCATGATTCTTTATCTACTCTCTGACACCCATTACTGGCGTAAAGACTATTTATATATTTGAGACAGTGCTTTAATGAAATACTGTCCGAGGATTCAGTAGATGAAAAAAAATACAATCCTAGCTCTGAGCCTATAGATAGGGAATCAGTTATTGCTCACTCAATTATTATTAAGTTGCTATATCCGCATTAGGGACAGGTGCACAGTTCAGCCTGAGCACGAGTTTGCACTGAACTTTGGCTGTTCGACCTTTCAACGAACAATCAATTTATCTGTTCATTAGACTATTTAATCGGCCCCCTGAATGACCACCACCGCACAGTGCATTGAAAGCCCTGATTGGCTCAAGCAATGAAAACTTCACCGAACCAGGGCACAGAGCACTGTCAGAGCCATGATGGGACGCTGTCATTATGACTGTATCCAATCATGGCTCATTGCTCTTAATCCCGCCTCACACTATTAAAGTTTTCTTTCCATAGCAGCCATTTGTAGTGTGATAGCGATGTGGAGAGAGATAGAACAGAGCTCTGGTCAGTGCTATTAAACAGTGAGTGTGCTATAGCATGCTATTCTGATTCTATTGTTAGTGTAGAATATCAGTTTAGTGTGCATCAAGGGATAGTTCAGCGTGAGTGTAGTGCGACCATTCATCTTTACATTAGTGTGAATGTAGGTATAGTTCAGTCAGTGTGAGTTTAGTGACTGTTTTAACACAGTATATTTTATTGCGTTACTACAAGTTTAACGCCGTATATTTCAGTGCGTTATGTGGCATTTAACACAGTACATTTCTGTGTGTTAGTGCAGATTAACGCAGTATTTTTCAGTTGTGTTACTGCAAGTTTAATGCTGTACAGTTTAGTGCGTTACTGCAAGTTTAGCCCCATATAGTTCTGTGTGTTACCTCAAGTTTAACGCCGTAAATTTCATTGCATTACTGCAAGTTTAATGCCATATGGTTCTGTGCATTACTGCAAGTTTAACGCCATAAAGTTCTGTGCCTTATTGTGCCTTACTGCAAGTTTAACACTGTATATTTCATTGTGTTACTGCAAGTTTAACGCCCTATATTTAATTGCGTTACTGCAAGTTTAACACCATATAGTTCTGTGTCTTACTGCAAGTTTAACGTCGTATATTTCATTGCGTTACTGCAAGTTTAACGCTGTATATATCATTGCTGTAGTGCAAGTTTAATGGCATATATTTCATTGTGTTCCTGCAAGTTTAATGAGTGCATATCATTGCAAATTTTGACAGCAAGGCCAAAGCTTGCTTTCATCAAGAGTACCTGTGAAGGCAACATGACATCCAAAGACAAATTTTTCCGCAGCTGTTAGTTCTATCCAAAGTCTGTGGTAGAGACACCAGAATTTATCCAAAAAAATTCTAATCTTGTTCCCAGTGCACTACATTGTGGCCTCATCATATAGACTGGCTACCCAAGCCATTGCTTACAAAATAAGAGTCCACACCATTGCAGGTCTGGGTACTGCCCTGGGGGACATGCATCAATGCAAACCATTTTTTAAAAACAATCACTATTTCAGGAGCAATGATTTTAATTAAGCTTAAAGTGCAACAATAAAAATGAATAATTTATTTAAATATAGTGCCTGGGGGTCCCCTTAGTCTGCCTGTAAAGTGGTGCATCTGTAGCATATACAGACCATGCTGCAAAAAATGACATTTCCAAAGAAAATAATGAGTCAAATCCCTTTTAAAATGACTTGCGGTTGCAATTGCCGACACCTGGCTATTGAAAAAAGAAAGAAAAAAAAGTTGTTGGGTGCACCCCGTCTAAACCATGGTTTAAGGCGGACCACTGCATGATGGTCAGGTGTCGTTACAAGGGGGCGGGGCCACCAGGTGACATTGCCAGGTGGCCCTGCCCTTATCTTCAAGAGAAGACATTGCTAAAAGTAACAGCAGAGGAGGAACCACCCATACTTTGGAGATTTTCCTGTGGCCGTGATCCTCCCTCGGTCTTCTGAACTGGCAGTCGCGACTTGGATTACAGAGGAAAGATCCCCCCTGTACATTTTTTTCATTTGTCCTTACCTACAATGCCTTGAAAAAGTATTAATACCGCTTGAAATTTTCCACATTTTTTCATGTTACAACCAAAAACGTAAATGTATTTTATTGAGATTTTATGTGATAGACCAACACAAAGTGGCATATAATTGTGAAGTGGAAGGAAAATGATAAATGGTTTTCAAAATTATTTACAAATAAATATCTGAAAAGTGTGGCATGTATTTGTATTCAGCCCCCTTTACTTTGATACCCCTAACTAAAATCTAGTGGAACCAATTGCCTTGAGAAGTCACCTAATTAGTAAATAGAGTCCACCTGTGTGTAATTTTATCTCAATATAAATACAGCTGTTTTGTGAAGCCCTCAGAGGTTTGTTAGAGAATCTTAGTGAACAAACAGCATCATAAAAGCCAAGGAACACACCAAAAAGGTCAGGGATAAAGATGTGGAGAAGTTTAAAGCAGGGTTAGGTTATAAAAATACATGCCAAGCTTTGAACATTTCACAGAGCACTGTTCAATCCATCATCTGAAAATGGAAAGAGTATGGCACAACTTCAAACCTACCAAGACATGGCCGTCCACCTAAACTGACAGGTTGGGCAAGGATAGCATTAATCAGGGAAGCAGCCAAGAGGCCCTTGGCAACTCTGGAGAAGCCGCAAAGATCCACAGCTCAGGTGGGAGAATCTGCCCACGGGAAAGCTATTAGCCGTGCACTCCACAGCTCTGTCCTTTGTGGAACAGTGGCAAGAAGAAAGCCATTGTTGAAAGAAAGCCATAAGAAGTCCCATTTGCAGTTTGTGAGAAGCCATGTAGGGGTCACAGCAAACATGTGGAAGAAGGTGCTCTGGAGATATGAGACCAAAATGTAACTTTTTGGCCTAAAAGCAAAATGCTATGTGTGGCGGAAAACTAACACTATACATCACCCTGAACACACCATCCCCACTAGGGATGAGCCGAACACCCCCCCCGCTTCGGTTTGCACCAGAACCTGTGAACGGACCGAAAATTTGCACGAACGTTAGGACCCCATTGAAGTCTATGGGACTCGACCGTTCAAAATCAAAAGTGCTCATTTTAAAGGCTAATTTGCATGGTATTGTCCTAAAAAGGGTTTGGGGACCCGGGTTCTGCCCCAGGGGACATGTATCAATGCAAAAAAAAGTTTTAAAAACAGTTGTTTTTTCGGGAGCAGTGATTTTAATGATGCTTAAAGTAAAAAAAAAAAGGGAAATATTCCTTTAAATATCGTACCTGGGGGGTGTCTATAGTATGCCTGTAAAGTGGTGTGTGTTTCCCGTGCTTAGAACAGTCCCTGCACAAAATGTCATTTTTAAAGGAAAAAAAGTCATTTAAAACTGCTTGCAGGTTTAATGTAATGTCGAGTCCTGGCAATATGGATGAAAATCAGTGAGACAAACAGCATGGGTACCCCCCAGTCCATTATCAGGCCCTTTGGGTCTTGTGTGGATATTAAGGGGAACCCCACACCCAAATTAAAAAAAGGAAAGGCGTGGGGCCCCCAGGCCCTATATTCTCTGAACAGCAGTATACAGGCAGTGCAAACAAGACAGGGACTGTAGGTTTGTTGTTAAGTAGAATCTGTTTGTAATTTTGAACTGGTACATTTTTAAAGTGTAGCTCCAGCCAAAAAATCTATTTTTAAGCTTTTTGAAAAACATAGGGAAGGGTTATCACCCCTGTGACATTTGTTTTGCTGTCTGTGCACCTCTTCAGAACATTTCACCTCATTTTCTGTCACAATGACAAATGTTTTTAGAAAATTTGGGGTCTTTAGTTAAACAAGGATTGGTGACAAAGCATCAATGGAAAGGAGAAACGTTTTTCCCATATTAACTCTTACAGGAGAGAATTTCCCTTCCTAGGGGTAGATTTCATCTCACTTCCTGTTGTCTCCTTCCGTTTGCAAGTAGGAGTCGTTTGTAAGTTGGATGTTTGAAAGTAGGGGCCTGCCCTATATACTCTGCAGAAATTGTGGCCTTAGGTGTTGGTGTTGCCACAACACTGTAAGCCCTCACAGGGCCCTGCTGTGAAATATTAGATCAAGAATTGTAATTACATGCCCTTGTTAAACAGGGGCAGAAAAATTGGGCCTTTGGTGATGGTGGTGGTGCTGGTGCCACAACACGTAAGTCCTCACAGTTACTCTTGGTGGGCGCTGGAACAGGCCCTGCTGTGAAATATTAGATCAAGAAATGTAATTACATGCACCTGTTGAACAGGGGCAGAAAATTGGGCCTTTGGTGGTAGTGGTGGTGGTGCTGGTGCCACAACACTGTAAGTCCTCACAGTTACTCTTGGTGGGCGCTAGAATGGGCACTGCTGTGAAATATTAAATCAAGAATTGTATTTACATGTTCCTGTTGAACAGGGGCTGAAAAATTGGGCCTTAGGCACTGGTGCTGGTGCCACAACACTGGAACCCCTCACAGATACTCTAGTTGGAGCACAGGAACGAGCCCTGCTGCGAAGAATTGCACCAAAAATTGTAATTACATGCCCCTGTTAAACTGGGTCTGAAAAATTGGGCCTTAGGCACTGGTGCTGGTGCTACAACACTGCAACCCCTCACAGATACTCTAGTTGGAGCACAGGAACGAGCCCTGCTGCAAAGAATTGAAAAAAAATTGTAATTACACGCCCCTATTAAATAGGGGCTAAAAAATTGGGCCTTAGCCACTGGTGGCGGCTCCCAGAAACAAAAATATTCTTACAAGCTATCAGCATGATCATTGAGGAGGAAGAGGATAGTCACTCAGCATAACAGGATAGTCACTCAGCATCAGCATAGGCAGTCTTGAAGGGATCTGACATTTCAAAAAAATGTATTCGGTTACATCAGCATCGGGTGCTTGGTATTGGTGATCCAAGACTGATTCATTTTTATGAAGGTCAGTCGATCGACCGAGTCGGTGGACAGGCACACCCTGTGATTGGTTACAAAGCCTCCAGCAGCACTGAATATGCGTTCCAACACGTTGTCCAGGAACAGGAGTTTGTAACCTCCCAGTCTCTGGGAATGCATTGCACAGACCTTTCTGCAAGGCCTCCCGAAGGTGTTTCATCCTCTGCTCCCTCTGCGACGGCAAGATAAGGTCTGCAACCTTACTCTTGTAACGTGGATCAAGGAGGGTTGCCAGCCAATAAGGATCCCTCTCCTTGAACCACAAATACGGAGATCCTTCCACAGTCTTTGCAGGATCAGGGAGGCCATGCAGCGTAGGTTTGCTGAGGCATTCAGTCCGGAGTCCTCTGGATCACTAAGGACGACATGATCCGCAGCCACCTCCTCCCAGCCATGTACAAGTCCATGGGTTTCTGCTGCATGTGCGGTTCTTGGGCAGGTTAAATTCCTTTTGGAGGTGTACCAGCCGAGCACTGGCATTATATGACCGGTGGAAATGCACACAGACTTTCCTGGCCTGCCTCAGGACATCCTGTAAGCCCGGGTACCTGCCCAAGAACCGCTGCACCAAGTTAAAGACATGAGCCAAACAGGGCACATGGGTCAAAGTAAAAGAAAAATCCTACAAGCCACACTGAACCTGATGCTAGGTGTAAGCACTACCCAGCTGCATGCGTGAAACACGTCTCGTATTGCGTGTAGATAGTGAAGATAATAAAGGATAACGCTGTGCTAAAGTGTGCAAATTGTCCCTAGTGTGACACAAAAAGTTTTGTGCTTATATAAAACACATATAAGATGTATAGGAGTGTATACCACACTAAAATATTGTGAAATAAAGTAAATAAACATAATCACATAAAACTGATTAAATATATATGTATAAGCAAACAGTACAAGTTGCACATGTACTATCAATCTAATAAAACCACATAGTGCTGATGAGTTTATATCATAAGTGCAAACAGATAACAAAAAGTGCCATGTGCCAAACAAACTGCAAAGTGCTTAGTGTCACACAATTCATGTAAATAATAGTCCTTATCAAACTACATAAACATAATAAGCATATAAATTAAAAGTCCTGCACACAAATAATGAAAGTGCTTATACGTGATCTTCAATGGTGGTATATTCAAACATGCTTATATCGCTCCATGTGCCACAGGTCAGTGCAATACAGGTGACCCCCCCAAGGTAATGCGCTCCCCTCAGAGCGTATGACTAAGTCGCTAAACAAAGTAAAAAAATGCTTTTGAGCCACCTCGGGCTCTGTGCGGATTGCAGGATCACAGGTTCCAATATGGGAAAGATCAATGGATAAGAAGAAAGAACCATATAGTGTAATAACGTTTTAAAATTTTATTCCAAAATCAGATAAAACACTCTCCCAAATGGGGTACTCTCATTCTCAAGGTGTGCCAGTGCACCACTCTAAATTTAGCGTATAGACAAGTTTTTCAGTGAGGATATGGCGTCCGTCCCAGCAACTAAGAGCTACCGCTGCCTTTCGCTCCGTCCTGGCCCCACCCCTACGCGTGTTTGACACAGGGCATACGTGTCATCATCAGGGGGAATGTAATTGGACGGCAGCTCTATCATTTAAATACAGTACCAGCGGCCATCTTGCCATGGTCTGCGGACACTCTAGTGATGGGCTACAGGTTAAAACATTACATAATATTCTGAGATAGCTTCTAGCTGACCAAAACAATGTTAGCCAATAAACAAAATATACCTCAGTTTCCAGCTCTTAAACTACAATGAACACTGGAGATAAAGTGAAGTGATGATGTGGTATATATAAAGATGCAAAAACCCAGTAGCGATTATCCAGGTCGGAGGTTGATAGACGCCACACCATATCAACCACTTTTACATGCTACATAATAATTCAATTACGTGTATATATCAAAGGAATACAAATTATTAAATCAAAATTGCTAACAACATAAGAATCCAGCTTTCTAAGTAAATACTAAATTAAATGAATGAATCCCTCTATCCACACATCATGTCCACTGATGTCATAATGTGTATGGGGGAGGCTAAATAAATCGCTCAATCTTTATTAAATAAAAATATAAAAAATATATATAAAAAAATTATATAAAAAATATAAAAATATATAAAAAATATATATATACATATCTTAATCAAAATAAAAACATATATATATATAAGTTTGCGACCCCAACCCATCCATAGATATATATATGAGTGAGTTATATTAGCCGAATGCACAAACATACATTAACACAATGTGCATATCTAGCTAAAAATCAAATGTGATAAACCTAAAAGCATAGACATACCAACCCAATTCGACATCTGTATAACCATAATGGAAACATATTAGCCCCAAATGATAGATGTTAAAAATCTAAATATCGGAAATATCAAAATTAGGAGATCTAATACCTCTAATATTAATAATTACTCAGAAAACAACCCAGGTCGAACTCTTTATTCAACCCACTCGGAAACAAAGAGCCCAGCTGGTGTATCCACCAAGATTCTCGCTGGCTAATTTCTCTAGTGTAATTACAGCCCCTCCAATGGCGCTTGGGTGCTTGGGTGCTTCTATACCCCAAAACTGCATCCCCTTCGTACTCTGATTATGAACATCTCTTAAATGTATGGACAGGTAATGCTTATCAAATCCCTTGTGTATGTTTCTAACATGCTCTTCCATACAATCCTTAAGGGCTCTAATCGTGCGGCCAACATACAATAAATTACAGGGGCATTTAACTGCATATACAACCCTTACAGTATCACAAGAAATGAAATCCTTAATGATGTATGTTTGATCAGTTAGGGGGTTATTGAATTCCTTAACTTTCCTTATGTTGGTTGGAACTCTCATACAACTGTAACAACCCTTTGAGTCCCAAAACATTTTTGGTTCCGAAGGGGGTGGTTCTACAACATTATGCACCAACCTATCTCGTAAATTGGGTGTTCGTTTATAGACAATCCTTGGTTTTTCTGGTAAACAATCTTTGAGGTGGACATCTTGCTTCAACACATTTCAGTATTTGTGTATAATCTTTTCCACCTCTCTATTTTGTATATTGTAATCGAATACTATACAGATACCCATATCATCACCAACATCCCCGTTAATGACTTTTTTCCTCCAGCAAATATTCCCTGTTCAAATTCCTGATCTTAGTTCTTTCCTTGTCCAAAAATTCTCTATGGTATCCTTTATTCCTGAACATTTCACTTAGCTTATTAGATTGATGCTCAAAGTCTTCATCCAGTGTGCAATTTTTCCTTATTCTCATAAACTGACCTCGAGGTATGTTGTTCAGCCATGGTCTGAAGTGGCAACTATTGGTGGGAATGTATGAATTTCGGTCAGTCGCTTTATAAAACGTTCTGGTAACATTGCCTTGGGTGGTGTTGCATATTTCCAAGTCAAGGAAATGTATTTTGTCTTTACTAATATCCCAAGTCAGAGCTATGTTGCGATTGTTGTTGTTCATAGATGTCAATAATTCCATAAGGGATCCCATATTGCTATTCCAGATGATCAATAAATCATCTATGAATCTCCTATATAACACAATCCCCATATGGAATCCATCTAGAACCTCCCCTGCCTCCCACTTAGCCATATAAAGGTTTGCTACACTAGGGGCGAATATAGCGCCCATAGCAACACCTTTGACTTGCAAATAACATTTGTTGTCATACCAAAAAAAGTTGTGCTGTAAACAAAATTCCAAACACTTTAAAAAAAACTTGCATAGATCTTCTTCCGTCCTATTATCCCCAATTTCTAGGGCCCATGTTACGCCATCCATGGCCCCTTTATGGTCAATATTGGTGTACAGACTCACCACATCACCTGTGGCCATAATTGTATCTTTACTTATTGCACATTCCATTAATAATTGTAGCGTATGCTTGGTGTCTCTGAGAAAAGCTTGCGTATTTCTCACTTAGGGTTGTAGATGAAGATCAATGTATTCCCCCAACTTGGATATTAGTGACTCAATCCCACTTACTATTGGTCTTCAGGGGGGATTAGTGTTGTTCTTGTGAATTATTGGCAAATAGTAAATTACCAGAATTTTGCTGACCGTGGAAACTAGATATTCGGCTTCATTCTTGTTGAGCAGTTTATTATCAATGCCATATTGGACAACCCATTCAAGTCCTTCTCTAACGCTTTTAGAGGGATTGGAGTTTAGCAGTTTATACGTGTCCCTATCTTCTAATAATCTATTTATTTCCCCCTTATACTGATCCAAGGAAAGCACCACAATACCCCCCCTTTATTGGCTGGACAGATCACTATGTTGGTCCTATTCTTCAGTGCCTCAAGGCCTTTCTTTAGATCCCTTTGCTCATATACCTTCTTTATTGGTAACTGTTCCAATTCCGTAGTCACCAGTTTCTTAAAGAGGTCCACATGCTTATTGTTAGCTATGTGGGGATTGAACACCGAATTATTCTTTAGACACATAAATTTATTGTCCATAGCTGTTCTCTCAACTGGGTTGAGAGCATAGTATTTTTTAATGTTTAATTTTCTGATGAACTTCTGTACTCCTATATAGGTTTCACATTTATTGAGTCCCTTTTTGGGTGCAAACTTTATATCCTTATCAAGGGTTATTAATTCTTCCTTTGACAACTCAATACCACTTAGGTTGTATATACCCTCCCCTAATCTTCCCTTTCTTCTTTTTTTGTTGTAGCCTTCGTCCAGCTCTTCCTCCACTTTTTTTGGGTGTCTTCCCTCCTGGGTGGAATCCACCCGGTTCCTCTCTAAAAAAGAAGCATCTTGATAATGATCTGTGCTATCTTGTAAGGGTTGGTAGGTGTTATAAACCGGTACTTCATACTGATCCTGTGGTAGCCTATCATATCTCACTCATTGAGGTTTAGTGGATTTAACAAGCTCCATCCCCTTGAGCTCCATCCTTATGGTGGGAGGGCTCCTGATGTTGTTGATATTCAGTGTGTAAAGGACCCCTTTGGGATTGATAAGGACCCCCCCTTGGGGTGCCGTATATTGATGTCCATAGTTCTGTTGACGGTTAGGTGGATATTGGCCATTCCGCTGTCTTCCCCTCTGGTATGAAACATTACTATGTTGATTCCCTCTCTAGTATGGGTAGCCACCTTGTTGGCCTCTATTTCTATTACCCTGATTGTATGATGCCTCATGACCCCAATTGTTATGATTTTGCGGTGGACCATAATATAAGGAACGATCATCATATTGGTTATATCCTCTATTTTCCTGTTGGTTGTAGAACGGTTTCCTTACTGGATGCCAATTTGGCGTAACGGATGGTCCATCAGAGTGAACATGGAGAGATATAAGCATGTTTGAATATACCACCATTGAAGATCACGCATAAGCACTTTCATTATTTGTGTGCACAACTTTTAATTTATATGCTTATAAACAACAGATCAATTGGGTGGTGTTAAAACCTCACAACCCCAAAGGCAACAACAATATCAGTAACAGGATAATAAGAAACCGAACAAAATGTATCCGCCAAATCATCACTTGGATGGACCATCCGCAGCACCAAATTGGCATCAAGTAAGGAAACCGTACTGCAACCAACAGGAAAATAGAGGATATAACCAATATGATGATCGTTCCTCATATTATGGTCCACCGCAAAATCATAACAATTGGGGTCATGAGGCAGCATACAATCAGGGTAATGGAAATAGAGACCAACAAGGTGGCTACCCATACTGGAGAGGGAATCAACATAGTAATGTTTCATACCAGAGGGGAAGACAACGGAATGGCCAATATCCACCTAACCATCAACAGAACTATGGACATCAATATACGGCACCCCAATGGGGGGTCCTTATCAATCCCAAAGGGGTCCTTCACACGCTGAATATCAACAACATCGGGAGCCCTCTCACCGTAAGGATGGAGCTCAAGGGGATGGAGCTTGTTATTCCCCTAAACCTCAGCGAGTGAGATATGATAGGCTACCACAGGATCAGTATGAAGTACTGGGTGGATTCCACCCAGGAGGGAAGAAACCCAAAAAAAGGGGAGGAAGAGCTGGACGAAGGCTACAACAAAAAAAGAAGAAAGGGAAGATTAGGGGAGGGTATATACAACCTAAGTGGTATTGAGTTGTCAAAGGAAGAATTAATAACCCTTGATAAGGATATAAAGTTTGCACCCAAAAAGGGACTCAATAAATGTGAAACCTATATAGGAGTACAGAAGTTCATCAGAAAATTAAACATTAAAAAATACTATGCTCTCAACCCAGTCGAGAGAACAGCTATGGACAATAAGTTTATGTGTCTAAAGAATAATTCGGTGTTCAATCCCCACATAGCTAACAATAAGCATGTGGATCTCTTTAAGAAACTGGAGACTACGGAATTGGAACAGTTACCAATAAAGAAAGTATATGAGCAAAGGGATCTAAAGAAAGGCCTTGAGGCACTGAAGAATAGAACCGACATAGTGATCCGTCCAGCCGATAAAGGGCGGGTATTGTGGTGCTTTCCTTGGATCAGTATAAGGGGGAAATGAATAGATTATTAGAAGACAGGGACACGTATAAACTGCTAAACTCCAATCCCTCTAAAAGCGTTAGAGAAGGACTTGAACGGGTTGTCCAATATGGCATCGATAATAAACTGCTCAACAAGAATGAAGCATAACATCTAGTTCCCACGGTCAGCAAAATTCTGGTAATTTACTATTTGCCAAAAATTCACAAGAACAGCACCAATCCCCCGGAAGACCAATAGTAAGTATCCAGGTTGGGGGAATACATTGATCTTCATCTACAGCCCTTAGTGAGAAATACGCAAGCTTTTCTCAGAGACACCAAGCATACGCTACAATTATTAATGAAATGTGCAATAAGTAAAGATACAATTATGGCCACAGGTGATGTGGTGAGTCTGTACACCAATATTGACCATAAAGGGGCCATGGATGGCGTAACATGGGCCCTAGAAATTGGGGATAATAGGACGGAAGAAGATCTATGCAAGTTTATTTTAAAGTGTTTGGAATTTTGTTTACAGCACAACTTTTTTTGGTATGACAACAAATGTTATTTGCAAGTCAAAGGTGTCGCTATGGGCGCTATATTCGCCCCTAGTGTAGCAAACCTTTATATGGCTAAGTGGGAGGCAGGGGAGGTTCTAGATGGATTCCATATGGGGATTGTGTTATATAGGAGATTCATAGATGATTTATTAATCATCTGGAATAGCAATATGGAATCCCTTATGGAATTATTGACATCTATAAACAACAATTACAACATAGCTCTGACTTGGGATATTAGTAAAGACAAAATAAATTTCCTTGACTTGGAAATATGCAACACCACACAAGGCATTGTTACCAGAATGTTTTTTAAAACGACTGACCGAAATTCATACATTCCCACCAATAGTTGCCACTTCAGACCATGGCTGAACAAAATACCTCTTAGTCAGTTTATGAGAATAAGAAGAAATTGCACATTGGATGAAGACTTTGAGCATCAATCTAATAAGCTAAGGGAATTGTTCAGGAATAAAGGATACCATAGAGAATTTTTGGACAAGGAAAGAACTAAGATCAGGAATTTGAACAGGGAATATTTGCTGGGGGAAAAAGTCGTTAACGGGGATGTTGGTGATGATATGGGTATCTGTATAGTATTAGATTACAATATACAAACTAGAGAGGTGGAAAAGATTATACACAAATACTGGAATGTGTTGAAACAAGATGTCCACCTCAAAGATTGTTTACCAGAAAAAACAAGGATTGTCTATAAACGAGCACCCAATTTACGAGATAGGTTGGTGCATAATGTAGAACCACCCCCTTCGGAACCAAAAATGTTTAGCGACTCAAAGGGTTTCTACGGCTGTGGGAGTTGCTACAGTTGTATGAGAGTTCCAACCAACATAAGGAAAGTATTCAATAACCCCCTAACTGATCAAACATACATCATTAAGTATTTCATTTCTTGTAATACTGTAAGGGGTGTATATGCGGTTAAATGCCCCTGTAATTTATTGTATGTTGGCCGCACCATTAGAGCCCTTAAGGATTATATGGAAGAGCATGTTATAAACATACACAAGGGATTTGATAAGCATTATCTATCCATACATTTTAGAGATGTTCATAATCAGAGTACGAAGGGGATGCAGTTTTGTGGTATAGAGGCACCCAAGCGCCATTGGAGGGGCTGTAATTACACTAGAGAAATTAGCCAGCGAGAATCTTGGTGGATAGACCAGCTGGGCTCTTTGTTTTCGGGTGGGTTCAATAAAGAATTTGACCTGGGTTGTTTTCTGAGTAATTATTAATATTAGAGGTATTAGATCTCCTAATTTTGATATTTCCGATATTTAGATTTTTAACATCTATCATTTGGGGCTAATATGTTTCCATTATGGTTATACAGATGTCAAATTGGGTTGGTATGTCTATGCTTTTAGGTTTATCACATTTGATTTTCAGCTAGATATGCACATTGTGTTAATGCATGTTTGGTTTTGTGCATTCGGCTAATATGACTCACTCATGGATGGGTGGGGGTCGCATAATTATTCTCATATTCATTCTATATCGTAGGTGAATTGGGATGTGGACCCGCACCATCTCATAGGGGTTGTAGTTATTATCCTGCTGGTCCATTGAGGCACTTTGTATTTTGAAATATTTTTTGTAGTTTATTTAGTCTTGAGACTGAGGCGGAGGTTCACCTTCCAGCAGGACAACGACACTAAACATACAGCCAGAGCTACATTGAAATGGTTTAGATCAAAGCATATTCATGTGTTAGAATGGCCCAGTCAAAGTCCAGACCTAAATTCAAATGAGAATCTGTGGCAAGACGTGAAAATTGCTATTCACAGACACTCTCCATCCAATCTGACAGAGCTTGAGCTACAGTATTTTGCAAAGAAGAATGGTCAAAAAGTCACTCTCTAGATGTGAAAAGCTTGTAGAGATATACCTAAAAATACTTGAAGCTGTAATTGCAGTGAAAGGTGGTTCTACAAAATATTGACTCAGGGGGGCTGAATACAAATGCACGCCACACTTTTCACATATTTATTTGTAAAAACTTTTGAAAACCATTTATCATTTTCCTTCTACATCACAATTATGTGCCACTTTGTGTTGGTCTATCACATAAAATCAAGATAAAATAAATTTTTTTGGTTGCAACATGACAAAATGTGGAACATTTCAAGGGGTATGAATACTTTTTCAAGGCACTGTATATAATAACTGTCAAAGGGCAGAGGAGGCATTCAGCAGGCAGCCGCCCCAGAAGGCGGAACATTATTTTTTGTTTTTCTCCGGGTCGGCGGTGTGGCGGGCAGCGTGATTGACGACACATTTACATCGAGTGACACTTTTTTATTTTTCAAAAAAGGATTTGTCAAAAACATCTCCTGTTTTTATTATTTTTTGACACTTTTTTGTGAATGGGTAGGGGTACTATGTAATACTCATTCACATAAGGGGGACAGGATCTGGGGGCCCCAGGTTCTGATAATCCCCCTGCCCGCAGACCCCCACAACCACCAGCCACGGTTGTGGAGATGAGGTCCTTGCCCCCATCAACATGGGGACAAGGTGCTTTGGGGTGGGGGGTATGGTTCAGGAGGGGGGACGCTCACTCGCCCTCCTTTCCTGACCTGCCAGGCTGCATGATCGGATAATGGTCTGGGGGGTGCCGGTTAAAAAAAGAAAAAATGGCGTGAAGTCCCCCCCAGTCCATACCATTTTTTTATTCAGCTGTCAGCAGGGAAACCCATTGACTGCTGATGACTCATTGGTTGTTAAGGATGCTGCGGCCAGCTTCCCAACTCTGCTCCTTAACAACCAGCTTACACTGCACCCTGATTGAGCAAAGCTTTGCCCAAATAGGGAGCAGAATGCACTGTACAGGGCTCAGTGCATTGCAGGGTGTTCAGTGGGGTGAACACCCTGCAAATTCGGGTGTTCAGCGAACCACCAAACAGGCAAATGTTCCTGCCAAACCGTTCACCAAACACCATTAAAATATATGACATGCCAACTTTTTTAATTTTAGATAGGGAATGCTTAAAACCCCTTTCTGTTTTCAGTGCTACGCAGAGGCTCTACTAAAGAGATTTTCTCTTCCAGTGACAATAACAGGAAGCAAGAGGAAATCTGAAACAGGGACATAGACACAAGCAATAAAACTCTAACATGGGCTCTAGCTTTCCCCAACTCTATTTAAAAAGAAGTGTTTTTATTTCTGTCTTCTGTGAGGGGAAATTTCTCTAATGGAGCCACAGATAGCAATAAACCTCCAACAGGGGTTCTTACAAGTGTCCACTCTAAACAAAACTAATGCCGCGTACACACGGTCGGACTTTATGGCAGACTTTGCCCGGCGGACTTTTCAACGGACTTTACGACAGACTTTCTGAATGAACGGACTTGCCTACACACAATCCACCAAAGTCCATCGAATTCGTACGTGATGACGTACGACCGGACTAAAACAAGGAAGTTCATAGTCAGTAGCCAATAGCTGCCCTAGCGTGGCTTTTTGTCCGTCGAACTAGCATACAGACGAGCGGACTTTTCGACCAGACTCAATTTCGACGGATTGATTTAAAACATATTTCAAATTTAAGTCCGTCCAACTTTTGAGAAAACAAAGTCTGCTGGAGCCCATACACGATCGAATTGTCCGACGAAATCCCATCCGCCGTGCAAAGTCTGCCGTAAAGTCTGCTCGTGTGTATGCGGCATAAGAAAAAATGTCTCTCACTATGTTATTCAGTACTTGTAAAGAAAACATCTCTAAATAAAATTAGATTTAAAAAAAATGTCTGCACATACACTTTAAATACACAAATACAATACTGTACATACTGTATATGAGAACTAATATTTACAGAGGTCTTTCACACAGCAGGACATCATGAGACATGATATTTTCTGTAATTAGGTAACACTTAAGGGTCTTGTCCCTCCCCCCACCTGTAACAGGACGATGGAAGATGAAGCAGCAGAACGATGAGCTTATCTTTTTATCACTCTGCTCTCTCCTCTTATCAGCATGCCCCTTGTACTCACACATGAGAACTGAAGCACAAGTGATTGTTCTCCCTCAGTCTAAGTTCTGTTGTACAGAGAATTGCAAAAGGCAGATACCAGGTCAAACTAAGCTTTATTTATTGCTTACAAAAATATTTAATATTGTATTAAAGTGGCTCCAAACCCTTAACCTTGTAAACCCTTACATATACCCACTGAAATGACTGGCCTCGGGTGATAAACTGTGATGAAACCAAGCCTCCTTCATAAGTTATATATGATTATCTGCAACCCTCTCTTCTCCAGAGCTGTTCAAAGTGCACCATTTAAACAGCACTTCTAAGCTTACAGAAGGGAGGGGGTGTGGATCTGATGTCACACACTGCACAGCATAAAGCAGGGAGCTGAGTGTAATCTGAAACCTGAGGACAAGGAATGGACACACCCCTCTACACAGTCTCATAGGGAAATATGCACAGCTGAGGCTGTTACTCATCTGCTGTGTGCAGGGGGGAGGGGGGCGGGTGCCATCACCCAGGATTGCTTGGTGTTGGCAGTCATCAGAAGTGACTCATGCAGATAACAGAAGGAGAAGAGAGCTGACAGAAATCACACTAGGTGCTTTGAATTGGGTCAAGTATACACTATAGAAGGATTTGTTTTGTTCCTTTTTTATTTCAAAGGTTTAAAACCACTATAATGAATACAGAGCTGAATTTGTGTCATTTATATCTGGGGAATAGAAGCTGCGCTGCTTGGAGATAAAGTTCAAACAATTGCTTGTAGATACAGGTAAAAATGACAGTTCAATTCTTATTGAAAACAAACACCAAAGTGAGCTTGATCAAACAAAACATGCCACCACCTTAAGAAAAACCTGCTTACAAGCTGGCAAGCAAAGCCGGGCGGATGGCTTATACCCAGCCAGGGCCTTTGTTTGTGCAATAGATCTTCTAGTAAGCTGGATTCTGAATGGCTGCATGGATATTCCAAAATGCTCCTGACACCATACGACTCGAGTTTAGAGGCCAATACTCCAGCCATGCATAAGGAAAAGAAACCATCCATAGCGTAATATTGCCTCAAACAATGTTTAATACAGTGGGGACGGACAGTATTCAGACCAGCTTAAATTTTTCACTCTTTGTTATATTGCAGCCATTTGCTAAAATCATTTACGTTATTTTTTTCCCTCATTACTGTACACACAGCACCCCATATTGACAGAAAATCAGAGAATTGTTGACATTTTTGCAGATTTATTAAAAAAGAAAAACTGAAATATCACATGGTCCTAAGTATTCAGACCCTTTGCTGTGACACTCATATATTTACCTCAGGTGCTGTCCATTTCTTCTGATCATCCTTGAGATAGTTCTACACCTTCATTTGAGTCCCGCTTTGTTTGATTATACTGATTGGACTTGATTAGGAAAGCCACACACCTGTCTATATAAGACCTTACAGCTCACAGTGCATGTCAGAGCACATGAGAATCATGAGGTCAAAGAACTGCCTGAAGAGCTCAGAGACAGAAATGTGGCAAGGCACAGATCTGGCCAAGGTTACAAAAAAAATTCTGCTGCACTTAAGGTCCCTAAGAGCACAGTGGCCTCCATAATCCTTAAATGGAAGATGTTTAGCATGACCAGAACCCTTCCTAGAGCTGGCCGTCCGGCCAAACTGAGCTATCGGGGGAGAAGAGCCTTGGTGAGAGAGGTTAAGAAGAACCCAAAGATCACTGTGGCTGAGCTCCAGAGATGCAGTCGGGAGATGGGAGAAAGTTGTAGAAAGTCAACCATCACTGCAGCCCTCCACCAGTCAGGGCTTTATGGCAGAGTGGCCCGACAGAAGCCTCTCGTCACTGCAAGACACATGAAAGCCTGCATGGAGTTTGCTAAAAAACACCTGAAGGACTCCAAGATGGTGACAAATAAGATTCTTTGGTCTGATGAGACCAAGATTGAACTTTTTGGCCTTAATTCTAAGCGGTATGTGTGGAAAAAAACAGGCACTGCTCATCACCTGTCCAATACAGTCCCAACAGTGAAGCATGGTGGTGGCAGCATCATGCTGTGGGGGTGTTTTTCAGCTGCAGGGACAGGACGACTGGTTGCAATCGAGGGAAAGATGAATGCGGCCAAGTACAGGGATATCCTGGACGAAAACCTTCTCCAGAGTGCTCAGGACCTCAGACTGGGCCAAAGGTTTACCTTCCAACAAGACAATGACCCTAAGCACGCAGCTAAAATAACGAAGGAGTGGCTTCACAACAACTCTGTGACTGTTCTTGAATGGCCTAGCCAGAGCCCTGACTTAAACCCAATTGAGCATCTCTGGAGAGACCTAAAAATGGCTGTCAACCAATGTTTACTATCCAACCTGACAGAACTGGAGAGGATCTGCAAGAAGGAATGGCAGAGGATCCCCAAATCCAGGTGTAAAAAACTTGTTGCATCTTTCCCAAAAAGACTCATGGCTGTATTAGATCAAAAGGGTGCTTCTACTAAATACTGAGCAAAGGGTCTGAATACTTAGGACAATGTGATATTTCCGTTTTTCTTTTTTAATAAATCTGAAAAAATGTCAACAATTCTGTATTTTTCTGTTAATATGGAGTGCTGTAAACTTAAATTATTTTATCAAATAACTGCAATATAACAAAGAGTAAAAAATTTAAGTGGGTCTGAATACTTTCCATCCCCACTGTATAATAAAGTAATACACTTACATATAAAAAGTTAAAAATCGCACATAAACTGCAGAGCCGGCCAGCTGCAAACAAGAACCCATCCTCCTAGTGAGACTGCGTGGTGACTTCAGCACGTATCCTCCTCCAGACGCGTTTTGTCACACATAACGTTGTCAATGGGGAACGGGTAGCGTGCTGATCCACCACCTAATAAACAAACCACCAGACCTCGTTCTGAGTCCCATAGGCAGGGTCCCAAAATGCCATCTTAGGTGTGGGAAACCCATTCTCACTACAAGCGATGCTTTGGAACACCAAACGGAAAATAAAAAATAAAAAATGTGAAAAAAAGGAGAAAAAAACTTGCGTCAAAGTAGTAACAATTCTGCCCAAGTGCAAGCATTATTGATTATACAATAAAATCAGCTTGAAACCAACTTGTACCAATATAAATAATTGTGATAAAGGGTATATTTATTTTTTACCCAGGACACGAAGATAATATTCAAGATATAATGTAATGAAAAAAACATTATACATAAAAAATTAATATAAATTTTTTTTTAATATACCGTATATAGTATATAGTGAAAAAAAAAAAAAAAATATATATATATATATATATATATATATATATATATTATATAGTGAAAAAATATAATATGTGAAAAAATGATGAGCCTGTTCATACCAAACAAGATGAACAAATAGTGTACCTATCTTTGTAAGCACCTAAACGCAAACATCAACGCAAGCTAGCATGGCACTAACTAATTTTATAAATGGGATAAATTCAATAAATAAAATAAAAAATTAACCAATTTGATGGATAATAAAAAATTAAATCGTAAAAGGAAATAAATCTATTCAGATTTAATAAAATCCTTCTAGGATTAAAAGTAATAAACATGTATGCCCAGCACATACTGTTAGAAAACAAACCCCTAGTATTAATAATTAATAAAGACCCACCAGCGTGACTCAGATCAAGTTTACATCAACAGAAAATTTAAAAGCGTGACTCAGATCAAGTCTGAGTCAAAAGAAAACAACTAGGAATTGTCTATAAAGGCATTGACATTGACATCGATGTTTAACCAATAAGGTACATATGTCCTTACCTTATGTATCCACAACATTTCAAGTTTAGAGATTTCTCGTACTAGTGAACTCCCCCTCCAATTAGGGCTGAATTTATCAATCCCCAAAAAGGGCCTATTGGAGGGATCCCTATTGTGTACTAAACGGTAGTGCTTTGATACCGAATGGTTTTTAAATCCGGCCTTAATATTTGTAATGTGCTCGTTGAGCCGAACCTGCAAGGGGAGTTTAGTTCTTCCTATATATTGCAGCCCACAAGGGCACTGCAATAAATAGACCACACCCCTTGTGGAACAGGTGATAAAGGGAGTGATAGCATGTTGTACCTGTGTACTTATGGACTCAAACTTAATGGTTCTTCTATGTGAAGAGCTACTAAAAGAGCACACGTGGCATCGTCTACATTGATAGAATCCAGTCAATTGATCAAAAAAGGTCAATTTGTTGGTAGGGGGATCAAAGATATTAGGAGCCACTCTATTTCTAAGTGAAGATGCTCCCTTAAAAACTATCTGAGGTTTTTCTGGTAGAACACCTTTCAGAATTCTATCATTATTGACAATATGCCAGTGTCTCGAAATAATCTGTTTGATACTCTTATGTTGAAGTGAATATGTGGTCACAAAAGGGACCCCTGACTCCGAAAATGTATTCGGTCGGGGGGGGTTTCTCTTGGAGTAAAGACTCCCTATTTATCCCTTGTACATCATTAAGCATAGGTGTTAGAGAATCCATAGCATACCCCTTCTCATGAAAATTACCAGTAAGGAAAGCAGCTATCCTAGAAGGATTTTATTAAATCTGAATAGATTAATTTTTATTTACGATTTAATTTTTTATTATCCATCAAATGGGTTAGTTTTTTTATTTTATTTATTTAATTTATTCCATTTATAAAATTAGTTAGTGCCATGCTAGCTTGCATTGATGTAATTATACACGGTTTGCGTTTAGGTGCTTACACAGATAGGTACACTATTTGTTCATCTTGTTTGGTATGAGCAGGCTCACTTAGTTATAATCATCATCATTTTTTCACATATTATATTTTTTCACTGTATAATTATATATATTTTCACTATATAATATATAAATATTTAAAAGATTTTTTATAGTATTTTTTTATGTATAATGTTTTTTTCAATATATTATATATATAACATTTCTTTTGTTTTTTCATTTTTTTTCGTTTTTTTTACTTTTTTAAGATTAAATTAGAATTCTTTTTCACTATTGGTCGTGTGACTTAATCATATGACTACAGTATAATTATACATGTGTATGGTTTATTATATATTATGGTTGTTTCACATTCACTATTTAATTCACTATTTTTGAATTATTGTGAAATGCAACACATTCTTGGTTATCTTGAATATTATCTTCGCGTCCCGGGTAAAAAATAAATATACCCTTTATCACAATAATTTATATTGGTACAAGTCGGTTTCCAGCTGATTTTATTGTATCATCATTAATCTTTGCACTTGGGCAGAATTGTTACTACTTTGATGCAAGTTTTTTTCTCCTTTTTTTCCAGTTTTTTATTTTCCGTTTGGTTTTCCAACACATCACTTGTAGTGAGGATGGGTTGCCCACACCTAATATGGCATTTTGGGACTCTGCCTACGGGACTCAGAACAAGGTCTGGTGGTTTGTTTATTAGGTGGTGGATCAGCATGCTACCCATTCCCCATTGACAACGTCATGTATGACGAAACACGTCTGGAGTAGGATACGTGCTGAAGTCACCATGCAGTCTTGCTAGGAGGACGGGTTCTTGTTTGCAGCCAGCCGGCTCTGCTATTCATGCGTGATTTTTTACTTTTTATATGTAAGTGCAATACTTTATTATATTAAACATTGTTTGAGGCAATATTACGCTATGGATGGTTTCTTTTCCTTATGCATGGCTGGGTTATTGGGCCTCTAAATCTGAGTCGTATGGTGTCAGGAGCATTTTGGAATATCCATGCAGCCATTCAGTATCCAGCTTACTAGAAGATCTTCTGCACAAGCAAAGGTCCTGGTTGGGTATAAGCCATCCACCCGGTTTTGCTTGCCAGCTGGTAAGCAGGTCTTTCTTAAGGTGGTGGTACGTTTTGTTTGATCAAGCTCACTTTGGTGTTTGTTTTCAATCAGAATTGAACTGTCATTTTTACCTGTATCTACAAGCAATTGTTTGAACTTTATCTTCAAGCAGCGCAGCTTCTATTCCCCATATCCTTCTTTGTGCATATCTCACAATAAGCTGCTGCTCATTGGACATTTATATCATTTTTATTTTTAATATTTGTTTCATTTTTTGCCAATATTTTGACTTAACACATTTTTTTTCCCTTTACTCTGTCATTTATATCTGCCTGAAGTTCATCTTTAAGGTAAAGGTGTAAGTAATACTACACATCCTATACAGTATATCCAGTTGTAGACTCTGGGTGACATGTCCAAAAAAATGTTATCACACAGGGCGTCCCTAGTACATCCAGTCCTTCTGCCCCCCTGCCCGGATTCACCTTATCCCAGTACATGGCAATTCAGCTCTGATTAATCACAGCTGCAGTGTCAAGCACAAAGAGAAGCTCCTGGCTGCAGGAGTTGCCAATAAAAAAACAGTCTGGTAATGTTTATCAACAACATTGCTCAGCCATGAATACAGAAAGCTACAATGAAACATTGTTTCATTTTGTAACTAACTCTGTGTTTTTCATCTATAGTTTAAAGGAATGAACTTCGATCTGCAGATGAAGTCAGTTAAGACAAGTAAAAAAAGTTAGATTTTTTTTAAATTAAATGTTCTTCTGCTGAACCCTTTATTAACCCTTAGTTTACTCTAATTGGCCCTAATTAACTCCTTATTCTCATTCTCCATTCATTTATAATTTTCCTGGTGATTTTTGTTTCTATTTTATTAACTAACATTTAATTTTTTCTGTTTTTGTTTGCTTTGTTTATTAATATTTTACACCTTTTACATATATATACATGTATCACTCTGAAAAAGGCAAAAAATTGAAAAAAAATGACTTTACTTTATTTGTAAATACCTTTGCAGTCAAAATGACAAGGTCCTGATAAAGCTATGAGCGAAACCCATCGACTCTTATGTCACGCCTGCAAAGTACTGTATACTGTTGGTGCTTCACCATTGTGCTTTTTTGGCTGGCATAGTTATATGGCCAATGGCACAGGATACTGTAAATGTTTTTATCTATCATCTTTTATAAATGTTTGTAATAAAAGATAACTTTTTATACATATACATTGTGTAATTTTTCCTTCCTGGTACCAGTAAAGTCCCATCTTGTTAGGCTGTTTTCTTTTTGCACAAATTACAAAGGATATGGTACCACCTAAAACAGCCATAAATCCCCTATTTTCATTAATTTGTAAATAACTTTGCAATGCTTTGTACCAAAATCATAATTTGTGTGTTGTTTTAAACAGGAGAAATTACAGAATACACTTTTTAAGTGCAGTAACATTATTTATTTTTAAACTAACACAGCTTAAAAAAAGTTAAAGTGCCTTTTGTTTAGTTTTATTATGTTTATTTGTCCAAGAACTGCAAAAAAATCATTGTTGCAGGACAATATTCACAAAAAAGTCTTGTTTGTCCTTAAAAAAACAATATATGTATTACGTTGCTATCATAAGTAATGAAAAAATTATTGCAGAATAAATAGGCTCACAACAGAAATTTTAAAACTGCTCTGGTCCATAAGGGGTGAACAGGTGTGAGAGCCGAAGTGGATATAGCAGGCATTGGTTACAGCACACCCAGAGCAAGCACCATCCCAAATCCTTACATATAACATAGTGCCAAGTTGTGATCCTGTGCAGGAGAGTAACCGGATTTGGAGAAAGACCTCGGCTGGGCTAAAGCCACAAGTACAAACAACCCCTTGTAATGAGAGGTCTACAGAAGCTTGTGAATCCGAGAAACAACATTTAAAAGCACAGACCAGGGACATCCAGGAGGGCTACACAGTGGCCAATACTGTGACTGCCTGTACCCCTGCAGGGAGAAGTGAGTCCGGTGAGTGCAAGCAGTATAAGAGCACGCTGTTGGAGCACCATTATCTAGCCAGCACCTGGACAAGAGGTTTCCCATATTAATTTGTTCCATACGAGGGGTTCCCCTCAGATCCATACTAAAAGACTTTTGCAATTAATGGAACTTTTCTTATCCAAAAATACTGGTTCTGAAGCATATAAGTCACTTTCTGTATAATTCAGCACAAGTCACTTTCTTGTACAATCCAGTACAGTCACTTTTTTGTAAAACTCAGCATAAGTCACTTTGGTTGCAATATCAGCACTATTTGCACGTTGTTATTTTTCATATAGATAATGAAATATAAGACTGCGGCACTTTACTTTGGAATTTCACCCATATTATAATGAGGTAGAACTATGTATCAGAGTGAAAATAGAACTTGTAACCTTGTAGTAACAAATAATCATATATTTTGATTCAAATCATCCACGGGTTTAATTTTTTGATAAGAAATCATTTATTTTTGGTACACACAGGTATTGATTTATGTTTTTTGCTAGTTTATCATATATACACATTATCCACAGGAATTAAGTAATCAAATTAAGCACCAAATAGGGAAATTGATCACCAATATTTTATCCCATAAGAGCAGCGCCATATCTACTCTTGCTTTCCACACATCCTCATCATATGTTAACATCCACAATGGGATCCCCCTGAAGATTCTGTGCAAAAAGTTTGTGTTTTTGCATTGCATAGCACTAAAAGTCCCTGCACAGAACATCACTCAGTGTTCAGGACTGGTGATTAGTTTTTAGGTAAAGAACAATGGGCTCCATTTACTACGCAGTATTTATCACTTTAAGAAATGCAGTAAAAAAACAGCTCAGCATTTTTTTAAACTTTTTTGCAATTCATGAAAAAAGACACGTCTAAAATACTGCATGCGTTATTTTTTACATTAAGTGACAGGCATTTTAGCGAAAGTTGTTGATTAGTGGTTGCTTCTTTCGGCATGGTGAGTATTTATAGGAATGCGGGAGATTTTGCATGTATTTGGTTAGTTCTGTATCCTTTATGTGTTGTTCAGGTTGGTTTCGTAAGTATGTGGGGACTAGGGAGGAACAGAGAGGAGCGACCCCCACCTGTGGGAGGGATGTGGTACAGGAGAGATGTGAAAGGGGAACAGGGGGGGTAGATAAGAGTAAAGCGAGTGTAAGACAAGGGGGAAGGAACGATTTTGGGAAAAAAGGGTGGGGGGAAGGGGGTAGATAAGATTAGTTTTGTGGGGATTGGGGAAAGTACCTCAGACGTTCAACTGGGTACGTATGTAAGTCGTTACCAGAGGGGGTCGTAGGCGTGCCTATCCACCTATTGAAAAAGGTCCGGATTGGTAGCTCTAGTCCGTATGGACAGCTGTTTGGGGTTTGTGAACTCGGGTGGGAGTGAGTGCTGTAGCACTGCGGAGAACGAACAAAGATATATATTGGCAGCTAAGGGTCATTGCTGATGAGGTATAGTGTTTCAGGTCCCCCAATCCTTTTTGTGGATAGGAGTGGTATAATGGAAAGCTTGCTAAATGTTTAGAGGATAAGAACGGTGTGTGAGATATTGTTAGAAGGTATAGGTATCCATAGGTATCCGCAAATCTACCCGGCACTTGAAGATAAGGGGTCTACATCGCTCCCATCCTCCCCCCAAATGAGGGGAGAACATGGGATCACAACGATACAACCTCCTATGGTGGTTTGAATGCGTATCTGCCAAATTGACTCATAGCTAGGTTTCGATCAATCCAGACTCCCATAGTCTACCCGTAAAGTACAATTATCAGATAAAGTGGTTCAGGGGAGATAAGAAATTTAGCGTTCTGCTATTGGAGAGAGCGTTTGTCTTGTTCAGGTAAGAATGTTTCGGTAACAAATAGGCGTGTGAGTAGCAACAGTACCTGAAGTGGGGATGGATGGGTTATCAGTCCATCTGTCTTACATTAGATCTGTACTCACAGATTCCCTGTGGGGTGTCCAAATTCTTCGGGATTTGGGAGAACAAGACTCGTTTTTTTGAAATGGATCCTCCAGTATGGATTCTTGTAAAATGCAAGATCTTTTGAGGTCTGTTGCTACACCGTCAACTGAAAGAGAAAAAGGAAAAAGAAAAAAAAGAAAAAAAAGAGAAAAAAACAAAAACAACACCAACCCCCCCGGGGGGGGGGGGGGGGAGATGCAAAAAGCTAGGAGGGAGTAAAAGATAGTGTTTGCTAGGGGAAGGCAGTATGAAAAGTTCCAGGGTTATGTTATTCCATCGGGTAATTCCGACGTGGAGTGTCCGCCGGCCCTGGGCTGCGAGCAGGCAAGTCTCAGCGAGAAGGGCGCTCGCCGGGTGATGTGGGGTCCAATCTGCGACGTCTGGAGCGTTGCCGTTGAGCTTTGGGAGAGGAGTTGTGTGAGACTGGTTTCCATGGTTCCGTAGGAAAGTAAAAGGAGTACCATGCAGGAAGGTCCATCAAGGGTATGTCCAGTTGTTCGCAGAAAGTGGGTAAGTCTTCCGGGATTCAAAGCAGAGCTGTGTGACCCCTGGTGGATGCTGAGAGGCAGAACGGGAACTTCCATCTATATTGGATGTTATGTGTGCGCAAGACTTCCAGCAGGGGGCGCAGGGTGCGTCTATTTTGTAATGTAATTTGGGATAAGTCCTGAAATAGTTTCACCTCTGTGCCGTTAAACAGTATGCGGCCTCTATCTCTTGCTTTCTTGAGAATCTCCTCTTTAGGGGAAAGTTGACAATGCAGCAAACAATGTCCCTGGGTGGTTCAGAATCTTTGGGAGGGGGCCTTAATGCGCGGTTCATGCGTTCCATCTCTATGGGGGAGTCTGCCGGTCGGCCAAGCAAATCATTAAAGATGGAACATACTCCATGTTGCAGTGTGGCCTGGTCGACTCCCTCCGGGACCCCCCTCACCCTTACCTTATGCCTGCGGCCCCTGTTGTCTAAGTCCTTCACCTGCCTATGGAGCTCAAACAAATGTGGCAGGTGCAGATCGTATGTTTTTTGTACTTGCCTAATTGCTGTACAGTAGGTGACCGCGATATTGTGTCAATCTCGCCGCACTTCTCGGCGAGATTTGACACCTACGAGCCCCGTCGCAGGAGCCAGCGCCGAGATGGCTCACTCATCGGGAAAGGAAAACTTTGTCTTCCTCCCGCGATGAGTGACAGGCAGCGCTGACAGCTGTCTGGTATGAATCCTGAGGCGGGAACACCGCGCCACATTTTCAATGAAAAAACCGGCGTGGGTTCCCCCCTCGGGGGCATACCAGGCCCTTGGGTCTGGCATGGATTGTAAGGGGAACCCCCTATGCCGAAAAAATCGGCGTGGGGGTCCCCCCCAAATCCATACCAGACCCTTATCCGAGCACGCAGCCCGGCCGGCCAGGAAAGGGGGTGGGGACGAGCGAGCGCCCCCCCCCCCTCCTGAGCCGTACCAGGCCGCATGCCCTCAACATGGGGGGGTGGGTGCCTTGGGGGAGGGGGGCGCCCTGCGGCCCCCCCACCCCAAAGCACCTTGTCCCCATGTTGAGGACAAGAGCCTCTTCCCGACAACCCTGGCCGTTGGTTGTCGGGGTCTGCGGGCGGGGGGCTTATCGGAATCCGGGAGCCCCCCTTAATAAGGGGGCCCCCAGATGCCGGCCCCCCACCCTGTGTGAATGAGTTTGGGGTACATGGTACCCCTACCCATTCACCTAGGGGAAAGTGTCAATAGAAAAAAAAACACACTACACAGGTTTTAAGAGTCATTTATTAGTCAGCTCCGGGGGTCTTCTTCCGACTTCGGGGGTCTCCTTCCGACTTCTCCCGCTGTCCGGCCTCTTCTCCCGGGCCCCGCCGCTATCTTCTTCCAGCTCTATTGCCAGCGAGGGGCCCGGTGTGCTGCCGCTGTCTCGCCGCCGCCGTCCGGCCTCTTCTCCCGGTGTTCGGCCTCTTCTCCCGGGCCCCGCCGCTATCTTCTTCCAGCTCTATTGCTAGCGAGGGGCCCGGTCTGCTGCCGCTGTCTCGCCGCCGCTGTCTCGCCGCCGCTGTCTCGCCGCCGCTGTCTCTTCTTTTCTTCTTCCCCGATGTTGACACGACGCTCTCTCCGGCTCGAATGCTGTGTGCGAGCTGCGGAGCCATTTATATAGGCGGTAACCCCACCCCCTTACGACGTCATGGTCCCAGCATGCGCAGGGACTCTGGCGTCATAAGGGGGCGTGGCCCCAGAGTCCCTGCGCATGCTGGGACCATGACGTCGTAAGGGGGTGGGGTTACCGCCTATATAAATGGCTCCGCAGCTCGCACACAGCATTCGAGCCGGAGAGAGCGTCGTGTCAACATCGGGGAAGAAGAAAAGAAGAGACAGCGGCGGCGAGACAGCGGCAGCACACCGGGCCCCTCGCTGGCAATAGAGCTGGAAGAAGATAGCGGCGGGGCCCGGGAGAAGAGGCCGGACAGCGGGAGAAGTCGGAAGGAGACCCCCGAAGTCGGAAGAAGACCCCCGGAGCTGACTAATAAATGACTCTTAAAACCTGTGTAGTGTGTTTTTTTTTCTATTGACACTTTCCCCTAGGTGAATGGGTAGGGGTACCATGTACCCCAAACTCATTCACACAGGGTGGGGGGCCGGCATCTGGGGGCCCCCTTATTAAGGGGGGCTCCCGGATTCCGATAAGCCCCCCGCCCGCAGACCCCGACAACCAACGGCCAGGGTTGTCGGGAAGAGGCCCTTGTCCTCATCAACATGGGGACAAGGTGCTTTGGGGTGGGGGGGCCGCAGGGCGCCCCCTCCCCCAAGGCACCCACCCCCCCATGTTGAGGGCATGCGGCCAGGTACGGCTCAGGAGGGGGGGGGGGCGCTCGCTCGTCCCCACCCCCTTTCCTGGCCGGCCGGGCTGCGTGCTCGGATAAGGGTCTGGTATGGATTTGGGGGGGACCCCCACGCCGATTTTTTCGGCATAGGGGGTTCCCCTTACAATCCATGCCAGACCCAAGGGCCTGGTATGCCCCCGAGGGGGGAACCCACGACGGTTTTTTCATTGAAAATGTGGCGCGGTGTTCCCGCCTCAGGATTCATACCAGACAGCTGTCAGCGCTGCCTGTCACTCATCGCGGGAGGAAGACAAAGTTTTCCTTTCCCGATGAGCGAGCCAGCGCGACATTCACAGTACCCTGTCGCCGGGAACCAGCGCGATGCTATCGCGCTGGAAACACAATCTCGCGGTCAGGTACTGTAGCTTGTGTGCGAGCGTTTTCCTCTACATCCGAGATTCGGTGGTTCATCGAGTGGATGTCTGCCTTCAGGTCTGAGATTGCCAAGATCATGGTGTGTTTAATGTTCAGAGCAACCTTCTGAAGGTCTCTTTGGTGGTCAAGGAGGCTTGGGAGAGGAACGCCGGAGCCGTCGTCGTCCATGAGCGGGTCCGTGCTGCTCCTAATTGAGTCCGGGGATGAGGCCTACGGGGTCTGCGAGGCCTGTGAGGCCTGCGATGCCTCAAGTTGCGCGGCCTGTCGGGTCTGAAAGATCTCCAGGATATTACCGCTGATCTGTGTACTGGGCTCCTTTTGTGTGCGGGGTGTCGAGGTGCTCCTGTTAGACTTTCCCATCATGGGTATGTGCCTCTAGGGACCCAAATTAGTCTTTTGTCGTCCTTTTGTACGGGAACTGTCTGCAACTTTCTTGTCCTTCTGTGTCACCCCCTCTCACATTACTGCCTTCCTGTAACCGACACTGTGGTTGAATAATTCTGGGCTACTCCCCTGTGCATGATGGTGGGGCTACAGAAGGAGTAACTGTGGACAAGGAGCCGGTGGAATAAGCCACTTTGGCAGCTGCATTGGAAGGCAAACTACTATGAGCCTGGGTGACAGAGGATGAGGAGGATGAGGACGGCTTTGTTATCCACTCCACCAACTCTTCTACATGTTGTGGCTCAATAACACGGCCAGCAGTAGAAAAAAAGGACAAGTGTGCACCAGATGCACCATGTCCATCACCACGACTGTTGACTGTAGACACAGAGGCTGCTTGCCCTATTTTAGTGGCCTGTGAGCATCTGCCTCTCCTTGGTGGCCTTCCGGACATGATGGAGATTTTTTCTTTTCACAGCACACTACACTGTATTATATACTGTGTACACCGTCTGCACTGTATTAGAAACAGTACACAGGCTGCACTATATACTGTATACACCACCTGCACTGTATTAGAAACTGTACACACAGTATTATATACTGTGTACATCACCTGTAGTGTATTAGAAACTGTACACACAGTATTATATACAGTGTGCACCACCTGAAGTGTATTAGAAACTGTACACCACCGAATGCACTGTATGTATAGGCTACACGTAATGCAGTGTGTATATATATATATATATATATATATATATATATATATATATATATATATATATAGTATCTCACAAAAGTAAGTACATCCCTCACATTTTTGTAAGTATTTTATTATATATTTTCATGTGAAAACACTGAAGAAATTACACTTTGCTACAATGTAAAGTAGTGAGTGTACAGCTTGTATAACAGTGTATATTTGCTGTCCCCTCAAATTAGCTCAACACACAGCCAATTAATGTCTAAACCGCTGGCAACAAAAGTGAGTAAGCCCCTTAGTGAAAATGTCCAAATTAGGCCCAATTAGCCATTTACCCTCACCGGTGTCATGTGACTCATTAGTGTTACAAGGTCTCAGGTGTGAATGGGATCAGGTGTGTTAAATTTGGTGTTATCGCTCTCACTCTCTCATTCTGGTCACTGGAAGTTCAACATGGCACCTCATGGCAAATAACTCTCTGAGGATCTGAAGAAAAGAATTGTTGCTCTACATAAAGATGGCCTAGGCTATAAGAAGATTGCCAAGACCTTGAAACTGAGCTGCAGCATGGTGGCCAAGACCATACAGCGGTTTAACAGGACAGGTTCCACTCAGAACAGACCTCGCCATGGTTGACCAAAGATGTTGTGTGCACGTGCTCAGCGTCATATCAAGAGGTTGTCTTTGGGAAATAGACATATGAGTGCTGCCAGCATTGCTTTAGAGGTTGAAGGGGTCAGCCTGTCAGTGCTCAGACCATAAGCCGCACACTGCATCAAATTGGTCTGCATGGCTGTCATCCCAGAAGGAAGCCTCTTCTAAAGATGATGCACAAGAAATCCTGCAAACAGTTTGCTGAAGACAAGCAGACTAAGGACTACAGGATGGATGGATTACTGGAACCATGTCCGGTGGTCTGATGAAACCAAGATAAACTTATTTGGTTTAGATGGTGTCAAGCGTGTGTGGCAGCAACCAGGTGAGGAGTACAAAGACAAGTGTGTCTTGCCTACAGTTAATCTTGATGGTGGGAGTGTCATGGTCCGGGGCTGCATGAGTGCTACTGGCACTGGGGAGCTACAGTTCATTGAGGGAACCATGAATGCCAACATATACTGTGACATACTGAAGGAGAGCATGATCCATCCCTTCAGAGACTGGGCCACAGGGCAGTATTCCAACATGATAATGACCCCAAACACACCTCCAAGATGACCACTGCCTTGCTAAAGAAGTTGAGAGTAAAGGTGATGGACTGGCCAAGCATGTCTCCAGAGATAGAGACATAGATATTGTATATAATATACTAGACTGTATATATATATATATATATATATATATATATATATATATATATATATATACACTGCCTGAAGTGTATTATAAAATGTGCACCATCGAATGAACTGTATATACTGTATATACGCTACACCAAATGCAGAGTGTGTATATATATATATATATATATATATATATATATAGATGTGCTTCAATGGATCTTAGGAAGGGCGTAAGCTGACTAGCCCGAGACGTAATCCATCCATCCATCCATATCTGAATCTACTCATGTCTGAAACTGTGTAAGCATTTCTTGACTGTGATATTGCTTGAAAGGATTATACTTGCTTTGTAAATCTCTCCTGAAGATATTGTGAAATAAAGCAAAGAAGTTTTTAAGTGCAGCAACCTCTTGGACTCTTTTTCTATATATATATATATATATATATATATATATATTGAGCATAATTATAAACACAACACTTTTGTGTTTGCCCCTATTTATCATGAGCTAAACGCAAAGATCTATGACTTTTTCTATGTACACAAAAGGCCTATTTCTCTCAAATATTATTCACAAATCTGTCTCAATCTGTGTTAGTGAGCACTTCTCCTTTGCCGAGATAATCCACCCACTTCACAGGTGTGGCATATCCAGATGCTGATTAGACAGCATGATTAATGCACAGGTGTGTCTTAGGCTGGCCACAATAAAAGGCCACTCTAAAATGTGCAGCTTTATCACACAGAACAATGCCACAGATGTCACAAGTTTTGAGGGAGCGTGAAATTGGCATGCTAACTACAGGAATGTCAGCCAGAGCTGTTGCCAGGGCTGTCTTTAAGGCAGGGCAAAAGGGGCAGCTGCCAGTGGGCCCTGTCATTGATGTGGGGCCCAAAGCAGCTACCTAATACTTGTCAACAATTCCGGTTTAAATTCCTTTGTCCCTTGAAGTTTTAGTCACATGCTGTGTCCCAATATCTTAGTGTGAAGTGCTGCTACTAATGCTGCCCAGCTCTGCCCTATTGTTGTGTACAAATGACTCAGCTGGAGACCTTGTGTTTACATGTTAATAACCGGCATTGATATGTAAATAGCGACATAATTCATATGTAAATGTATGCACAGCACATGTCAGCAGATGCGTGAGGGTGTCATTAACAACTAATGGCACTGCTGTGTATCTGCTAAAGGGCAGCACGTTTCTGTGGTGTCAGGAAAGTGATTTTGCATGCGTTCCCAACACACACAAATGTAAACCCAGGCTAAATGTCTCAGTTTACATTGGTGGTCAGTATAAAACTCCTAATTACATTGGGGCTTGGTGTAGAATCCTTTCATTCACCAGTGACCAGTGTGAATGTCCCCCTTACATTGGTGGTCAGTGTAAATCCCTCCTTACATTGGTGGTTACTGTGAATGCTCCTATTACATTAGTGGTCAGTGTAAATCTCTTTTACATTAGTGGTCATTGTAAATCTTCTCATTACATTTGGGCTTGAGATACAATCCTTTTATTCACACTAGTGGCCAGTGTAAATCCCTCCTTACATTGGTGGTTACTGTAAATTCTTCTATTACAAAAGTGTTCAGTGTAAACCCCTATTACAGTTGTGTGAAAAAGTATTTGTGCCTTCCTGATTTTTTTTTTTTGCATATTTCTCACACTTAAATGATTCAAATCATCAAACAAATTTTAATATTACACAAAGATAACCTGAGTAAATCCAAGATGCCGTTTTTGAAATTATTATTGTATTTATTAAGGGAATAAAGCTGTTCAAACCTGCCCGACCCTATGTGAAAAAGTAATTGCCCCCTCCCATGCTGAATCATGAATGAACTGTGATTAATTACAATTTTTTGGAAAGCTGAGTTAAATTTCACTTGCCACACACAGGCCAGATTACTGCCAGACCTGTTGAATCAAGAATCACATAAATAGAAGCTGTCTGACAAAGTGAAGAACACTAACAGATCACAAAAAGCCACACATCATGCCAACACAATCTAAAAATATTCAAGAACAGATTAGAAACAAAGTACATGTATTGGTCTAGGAAGAGTTTCAAAGCTATTTCTAAGGCTTTGGAACTCCAGTGAACCACAGAGAGAGCCATTATCCACAATTGGAGATAACTTGGAACAGTGGTGAACCTTGCCAGGAGTGGCCGGCCTACAAAAATTACTCCAAGAGCATGACGATGACCCATCCAGGAGGTCATAAAAGAACCCAGAACAACATCTAAAGAACTGCAGGCCTCACTTGTCTCAGGTAAGATCAGTATTCATGATTCCACAATAAGAAACAGACTGGACAAAAATGGCATCAATGGGAGAGTTCCAAGGCCAAAGCCACTGCTGACCAAAAAGAACACAAAGGCTCATCTCCAATTTACCAAAAAACATCTTGATTATCCCCAAGACTTTTAGGCAAATCTTCTGTGGACTGACGAGACAAAAATGTAACTTTTTTGAAGGTGTGTGTCCCGTAACATCTGGCATAAAACAAATGAAGCATTTCATAATAAGAACATCAAACCAACAGTCAGACATGGTGGTGGTAACGTGATGGTCTGGGGCTGCTTTGCAGCTTCAGGACCTGGACGACTTACCATGATTGATGGAACCATGAATTCTGAGCTCTACCAGAAAATCCTAAAGGAGAATGTCCGGCCATCCGTTCATGACCTCATGTGTGACAAATATGCACAAAAATAAAAAAATCAGAAAGGGGGCAAATACTTTTTCACAGAATTGTACATTGGTGGCCAGTGCCAAAACTCGTCTTTATATTGGTAGTTGGTAAAAAAAATCAGCATTGCCATTGGTCACACCCTCCCCTCCCCCCAGCACTGCCACTGATCCCAGGAGTTCTAGGATCCCTAGGAGTTTTCTGTCTATTGATGGGTCCCCTCACCACCCCAGTCCATGGTGTGCAGGCAGGTGGAGAGTGAAATTGCATGGAGGGGGAGGGCCCAAGAAAATGTTTGCCCATGGTCCAATCAATATTAAAGATGGCCCTGGCTGTTACCCTTGAATTGAATGTTCATTTCTTTACCATAAGCCGTCTCCAAAGGCGTTTCAGAGAATTTGGCAGTACATCCAGTTACCACACCAGCCCAGGACCTCCACATCCAGCATCTTCACCTCCAAAATCATCTGAGACCAGCCACCCGTACAGCTGCTAAAACAATCGGTTTGTGTAACCGAAGAATTTCTGCACAAACTGTCAGAAACCGTCTAAGGGAAGCTCATCTGTATGCTCGGCGTCCTTATCGGGGCCTCGGCCTGACTGTAGTTCATTATCATAATCGATTTGAGTGGGCAGATGCTCACATTCGATGGCGTCTGGCACTTTGGAGAGGTGTTCTCTTCACGGATGAATCCCGGTTTTCACTGTACAGGGCAGGTGGCAGACAACCTGTATGATGTTGTGTGGGTGAGCAGTTTGCTGATGTCAACGTTGTGGATCGAGTGGCCCATGGTGGAGGTAGGGTTATGGTATGGGCAGGCGTATTTATGGACAATGAACACAGGTGTATTTTATTGATGGCATTTTGAATGCACAGAGATACCGTGACGAGATCCTGAGGCCCATTGTTGTGCCATTCATCCACGATCATAACCTCATGTTGCAGCATGATAATGCATGGCCCCATGTTGCAAGGATCTGTACGCAATTCCTGGAAGCTGAACACATCCCAGTTCTTGCATGGCCAGCATACTCACTGGACATGTCACCCATTGAGCATGTTTGGTATGCTCTGGATTGCTCTGGATTGCCGTATTCGTATTCAAGTGTTCCAGTTCCTGCCAATATCCAGCAACTTTGCACAGCCATTGAAGAGGAATGGACCAACATTCCACAGGCCACAATCAATAACCTGATCGAAGGAGATGTGCTGCACTATGTGAGGCAAATGGTGGTCACACCAGATACTGACTGGTTTTCAGACCCCCCAATACAGTAAAACTGCACATTTTAGAGTGACATTTTATTGTGGCCAGCCTAAGGCATACCTGTGCAATACTTATGCTGTGTAATCAGAATCTTAAAATGCCACACCTGTGAAGTGGATGGATTATCTCGGCAAAGGAGAAGTACTCACTAACACAGATTTAACACAGATTTAGAAAGATTTGTGAACAATATTTGAGAAATAGGCCTTTTGTGTACATAGAAAAAATCGTAGATCTTTGCATTCAGCTCGTGATAAATAGGGGCAAACACAAAAGTGTTGTGTTTATAATTTTGCTCAGTGTATTATTATTATTATTATATGGGATTTAAATAGCGCCGACAGTTTACGCAGCGCTTTACAACATTAGGGCAGACAGTACAAGTACAATACAATTCAATACAGGAGGAATCAGAGGGCCCTGCTCGTTAGAGCTTACAATCTAGGAGGGAGGGTCAAGTTATACAAAAGGGTAATAGCTGTAGGGGATGAGCTAATGGAGAAAATAGTGCAGTTGTTAGATGGAGGCAGGATAGGCTTCTCTGAAGAGGAAAGTTTTCAGGGATAGCCTAAAAGTGGATAAATTTGGAGACAGTCTGACAGATTGGGGTAGGGAATTCCAGAGGATGGGCGAGGCTCGGGAGAAGTCCTGGAGGCGGATATGGGAGGAGGTGATGAGGGAGCTATAGAGCAGGAGGTCTTGGGAGGAACGGAGATGGCGATTAGGTTGGTATTTTGAGACTAGGTTAGTGATGTAGCTGGGGCAGAGTTGTGGATGGCTTTGTAACTTATTGTTAGTATTTTGAATTTAATTCGTTGGGCGAGTGGTAGCCAATGGAGGGAATGGCAGAGAGGGGTAGCAGACACTGAGCGGTTTGTAAGGTGGATGAGTCTGGCAGCAGCATTCATGATGGACTGAAGGGGGGATAGTCTGTTTAAAGGTAAGCCAATGAGGAGTGAGTTGCAGTAGTCAAGGCGAGAGATAACCAGGGAGTGAATCAGGAGCTTTGTGGTTTCATTGGTTAGAAAGGGACGTAGTTTAGAGATGTTGCGGAGGTTGAAGCTTTGGAAAGTGATTGGATGTGGGGTTGAAAGGAGAGTTCAGAATCCAGGATAACACCTAGCACCCTGACATGTGGGGACAGGTGGATGGTTTTGCCATTGCTCTTGACAGAGAAGTCAGGGGAAGAGGCACGTGGGGGAGGAAATATTATAAGCTCAGTTTTGGACAAGTTGAGTTTGAGGAAGTGGTGTGACATCCATACAGATATGTCGGTTAGTAAGTTAGTGATGCGTGAGGAGACTGATGGAGTGAGTTGAGGGGTGGAGAGATAGATTTGTGTGTCATCAGCATAGAAATGATATTGAAAGCTGTGAGAGGCTATCAGCTGACCCAGGGAAGAGGTGTAGATTGAAAATAAAAGAAGTCCAAGAACAGAACCTTGGGGGACCCCGACAGAGAAGGGAAGAGGAGTGGAGGAAGTAGAATTGTAAGTGACACTGAAGGTGCGTTGGGATAGGTAGGATGAGAGCCACTGAAGAGCACAGTCACGGAGACCGAGGGAGTAAAGTTTTTTGAGGAGGAGGGGGTGGTCAACCATGTCAAAGGCAGCTGAAAGATCCAGAAGTAGGAGTACAGAATAGTATCCGTTGGTTTTTGCAGTTAGCAGGTCATTTGTGAGTTTTAAAAGAGCAGTTTCTATGGAGTGTTGAGGGCGAAATCCAGATTGAAGGGGATCAAGAAGGTTGTTTATAATGAGGTGGTCACTCAGTTGGTTGTAAACCAGGCGTTCAAGGAGTTTAGAGGAAAAGGGGAGCAAGGAGATAGGGCGTAGGTTGTTAAGATTGGTAGGGTCCAAGGATGGCTTTTTGAGTATGGGGGTGACCAGTGCATGTTTTAGAGCCAGAGGTGAGGGAGAGATTGAAGATGTGGGTTAGAGAGTGTAGGATGGGGTCAGAGGGTGACCATAGCATTTGAGAGGGAATAGGCTCCAGGGGACAGGTGGTTAGGTGGGCGATAGAAAGTACTAGACTGCATATATATATATGAATACACCGCCTGAAGTGTATTATAGAATGTATACCACCGAATGAAAGGAACTGGGATTTTAAAGGTGCAAAAGGGTGACACAAAATTTGACTGGCGCCAATTGCATCTTTCCCTAACCTTTGTGTGAACTATGTCCACACAAATGGTTCCAGTTATTTTTCCACCTTTTTCCACCAATCTTTAAGTCTGACCACAAATTTTCTATTGGATTGTTGTCTGGGCTTTGACTAAGCCATTCCAACACATATACATGTTTCCCCTTAAACCACTCAAGTGTTGCTTTAGCAGTGTGTTTGGGGTTATTGTCCTGCTGGAAGGTGAACCTCTATCCTAGCCTCAAATTACACACAGAGTGGTACAGGTTTTGCTCAAGAATATTCCTGTATTTAGCACCATCCATCTTTCCTTCAACTCTGACCAGTTTCCCAGTCCCGACTGCTGAAAAACATCCCCACAGCATGATGCTGCTACCACCATATTTCACTGTGGGGATGGTGTTCTCTGGGTGATGTGAAGGGTTGGGTTTGCGCCAGACATAGCATTTTCTTTGATGGCCAAAAAGTTCAATTTCAGTCTCATCAGACCAGAGCACCTTCCCTTATACATTTTGGGAGTCTCCCACATGCCTTTTTGCAAACTCAAAACGTGCCATTTTGTTTTTTGCTGAAAGTAATGGCTTTCTTCTGGCCACTCTGCCATAAAGCCTAACTCTATGGAGCGTATGGCTTATTGTCATCCTATGTACAGATACTCCAGTCTCTGCTGTGGAACTCTGCAGCTCCTCCAGGGTTACGTTAGGTCTCTGTGCTGCCTCTCTGATTAATGCCCTCCTTGCCCGGTCTATGAGTTTTGGTGTGCAGCCGTCTCTTGGCAGGCTTGCTGTTGTGCCATGTTCTTTCCATTTGGTTATGATAGATTTGATGGTGTTCCTAGGGATCACCAAGATTTGCATATTTTTTTATAACTTAACCCTGACTTGTACTTTTCAACAACATTGTCCCTTACTTGTTTGGAGAGTTCCTTGGTCTTCATGGCAGTGTTTGGTTAGTGTTTGGTTAGTGGTGCCTCTTGCTTAGGTGTTGCAGCCTCTGGGGCGTGTGTATATGTAATGACAGATCATGTGACACTTAGATTGCACACAGGTGGACATCATTTCACTAATTATGTGACTTCTGAAGGTAATTGGTTGCACCAGAGCTTTTTGTGGGCTTTATAACAAAGGGGATGAATACATACGCACATGCCAATTATCAGTTTTTTATTTCTGAAAAATAGTTTTATGTATATATATTTCTAATTTTAAGGAGAAAATATGAGTAATTGCCTCACATCCAATATGAGTATTGGCACCACATCCCTAAGGTATACAATATACAAAACATAAAAGGAACTGGGATTTTAAAGGTGCAAAAGGGTGACACAAAATTTATGTAAAAATTTCACATTTTATTTAGAAAAGTTAAAAAACATATTTGTAAAAAGAGTTTACATTCAATATACTGAAACAATCTTTAAAAAGTGCAATCAAAGAATTAATTTCTCAACATGTTTCACCACATGCCGTGGCTTCTTCAGGAGAGTAGTATCTATCAGGCACTAAAAAAACAATACAGTAAATTACAAAATACACATTAAAGAGACAATCAAAAAATCAATATAAATACAAAGCAAAAAATAATACCACACATCCAAACTGCCAATGCAATATTTAAGCCAAATATGGGATCTGTTTACCTGTATGCAGGTCTTTCAAAAAATTGAGTAGCAGATTGAATGCAAACTCAAATAGTTAAACTACTCAATTCAGGAAGCAAACCCAGCCAGAAGATCAGCTGATGACAACAGAGGGTAATTAAAATCGCATTTTTAGCTGATGGAAGGGGTCATAAAAAGTAAAAGTGGAGAAAGGAATAAAGCAATCTTTAATTTGAATTTCTTGATTCTTTGTTTTATTTTTTATTATTTATTTTTTATTTTTCCTTCAAAGAAAAAAAACAAAAATCTTTTTTGTACACCCCATCTAAACTGCCTTCACTTTATTTTAGGCTATTGCGATTTCTGGATCAATTATGCAGTTTTCATCCATCAACTTTTCTTGAACATACACACAGAAATGGAAGAAAAGGAGAAAAATATTATAATTTTCTTTTTTTCCTCCCCAAGAGTCCTAGAATTTGAATAAGGTTTTTTGAACTAAGGAAGCACCTACAAGGATTAGATGACCAAACGGACGCCCAGGGCGCCATTTCCAGTGGTAAGTCCATTTCCACTGACTGGCGCCAATTGCATCTTTCCCTAACCTTTGTGTGAACTATGTCCACACAAATGGTTCCAGTTATTTTTCCACCTTCCCCACTTACACTTTCTTTTTGACCAACAATTTTTTATATATATTATTTTTGATATGTTTTTGGCCTTTTTTGGTCATTCACATCATTGCTGACAGTTCCAGAGATGTTGCCTGGTCACTTCCGGTGCGCCACCTAGTGTCACTTCTGGTGTGCCTTGCACCATTGACTATACTGATTTGATTCATGTATTCCTCTTCCTGATTCAGCCAGAAGTATCACTTCCGGTTTTTCTGCTTATTGGTAGATGTCCCTGCAGCGTCCGCCCCTCCCCTAGGTTTTGACACCGTTTTTTGGTGCCAAATTTGGTGAGGGGGAGGGTATTTAAACACTCTGGTGGTGGTTCAATAGAGGAAGGAAAAAATAAAAAATAAAAATAAAGAATAAAAAGTAAAACAAAGAATCAAGAAATTCAAATTAAAGATTGCTTTATTCCTTTCTCCACTTACATTTTTTTTTTCCATAAACGTTTTTATTTTATGAAGGAATAACAAGGTATACAGCAATGCAGTACAAATACAATAACGTCATCACTATAGTATCATAACATGTATACAGTCTCCGTTTAAATTGTGAAATAGCTTTTACATATTTTGCGGTTTGAGACAGTGTAATAAGTGATAGCCAGGGGTATTGGGTGTCATGTTATTGCTTGGAGCTTGGACGAAATTTGTCCTGACCTGAGTATAAGGCACAAAAGAAAAACTAACAAAAAGGGAAGAACAAAGGTCGAATAAACCCCCGTAGCCATTACTCTATGGCTACCAGGGAGTGTGTACAGTCCGAGATTAGAGAAAGGATAGGATAGGGACAGTATATAAAGAGAGGATAGAGGGATGGGGACAGGGGGGAAACAAAGGGGGTCATAGAAGGGGGACGGGTGGGGGAGATGTCACTCTCCTCCGGGGATGAGGTGGGGGTAAAGGGTATAGATAAAGTTATGGGATTATGACAAGCCGTTCCGTTCCCGTGTGGCCCCGCTTCTCCTCTTCCTCCGGCCACCATCTGGCCACCAGATAGATAACTAGGAAAAAAATGTAATCTTTATAAGGTCTTTCCTATGGTACATATTGACGGTATCAGTCTGATGTGGTAAAGTGATTCCAACATGCCCAAGTAAATGCAAACTTGTGTATTCTGTCTTGGGAAGTGTATATCAATTCTTCCATGTTTTTAATATGCACGACTCTCGTCAGCCATTCTCTGATAGAAGGCACAACTTTGGAATGCCAATGGTTCGGTATGCATAGTTTGGCTGCATTCACCATGTGCATGGCTAACGATTTATAGTATGTTTTTTTCCCTAGAGAGGTATGATGAAGAAGAAACTGTGCTGGGGTATAATCTAGTGAGTAGGTGGTAACATGTGTTATAAGATTGTGGACCTCTCTCCAAAAGGGTTGAAGCTTGTCGCAGTCCAACCAAATGTGACACATTGTGCCTACTGCTTTCTCGCATCTCCAACACTGTTTGGAAATGGAAGAGGAGAACTTATGGAGGCGCGATCGGGTCCTGTACCATCTCGTTATTACTTTGTAGCAATTTTCTTGAATTGCGACATTTAGTGAGGATTTGTGACAATATTCATATACCCTTTTCCATTCCTCTCCGGACAGAGGTGTTTGGAGATCTTTATTCCAGGCTATTTGTGAGGGATGTGTTATTGTGGTGTTCTCCTCCGTGAGGAGTGTATAGAGTAATGAGATGAGATGGCGTTGTGGTGTTTTGCGGTGGCAGAGGTCTTCGAAAGGCGTAAATGGTCTTGTCCAGTTGTCACGTTGCGTGTGCGTCGACAGAAAGTGTTGTATTTGCCTAAAAGTCCAAAAGGGGATAGAGGTTGTTTTGGATATGCTAATTAGTTTCTCTATGGAGATGGGAACGCCCCCAGAGAAAAATTGAAGAGGTAAAACGTCTTCATATGGCCATTCCCGGTGGAGGAAGTGTTGAGATTCTCCCGGCGGAAAAGCAGGATTCCCTCTGAGAGTAGTTAGGGGTCCCGGAGTGGGTGCAAGAGGTTTAAGCCTTGACGCTTTTTTGAGAGCCAAAAGGGATGTATAGATGAGTGGGTGGGAAGAGATGTCAGATGGCCAATGTCTATCGGGGAGCCAGGGGATCAGATGTAGGCGATTGGACAAAAAGGAGTCCTCTAGTTGAACCCATTTTTTTTAAGAGAGTGGACATTCCAGTCTGCCACTCGGGTGAGATGGCATGCCAAATAGTATTTGTGGAGATCTGGCAACCCAATTCCCCCATTAATCTTGTGAAGTGTTAAACGGGAATATTTGATGCGGGGTTGAGTGTTCTTCCATATAAAGGTGGTGCATGCTTTTTGGTAGCTCGAGAAAAAAATTGGGGGTAAGTGGATTGGTATTGATTGGATTAAATATAGGATACGCGGGAGGACGATCATTTTCATTAGGGCAGAACGCCCAAACCACGAGACATTCAGGCCCATCCAGTCTCTCATATGTTTTTGGGCTTTTAGGAGGGCTATATGGAAGTTTTTCTGGTATAAATCAGAGAGGCGGGTTGGGATCTGGACACCAAGATATGAGATTGCATCTTTGGTCCATCTAAAGGGGAAAGATTCTTGGCAATGAGTTTAGTCTTGTGTGGGCAAGGTTATGGTCAGGGCTGTTGATTTTGCGTAATTTATTTTGAGGTTAGAGAGGAGGCCAAAGGAGTTAATGTCTTTGAGAAGACTAGGCAGGGAGGTTCGTGGGGATGACAAGGACAGCAGTGCATCATCCGCAAAGGCGGCTACTTTATACTCCGCTTCCTTCACTGTCACTCCTTTTATATTAGGATTATTTCGTATCCTATTCAGTAAGGGTTCAAGAGTTAAAACCTACATCAGGGGGATAGGGGGCACCCCTGGCGTGTGCCATTGGAGATGGAGAAGGCGTTCGACAGGTGACCATTGACCTTAACTGCCGCAGTGGGACAGTCGTACAAAGACAGTATGTGCGTTAGCATGCGCGACTCAAGGCCAAGAGCCACGAGTGTTTCACGCATGTAGTCCCAGGCCACCCTGTCAAACGCCTTCTCCGCATCCAGGGAAAGGAGAAATCCTTGCGTCTTGGAGGATGTGAGCCAGTGGTGTATGTTTAAGGTGCGTATGACATTATCCCTGGCTTCCCTGCCGGGGATGAAGCCCACCTGATCTGTGGAATCTCCACTTACATTTTAGGACCTCTTCCATCAGTTAAAAATGCGATTTTACTTACCCTCTGTGGTCATCAGCTGATCCTCTGGCTGGGTTTGCTTCCTGAATTAAGTAGTTTAACTATTTGAGTTTGCATTCAATCCGCTACTCAATTTTTTGAAAGACCTGCATACAGGTAAACAGATCCCATATTTGGCTTAAATATTGCATTGGCAGTTTGGATGTGTGGTATTATTTTTTGCTTTGTATTTATATTGATTTTTTGATTGTCTCTTTAATGTGTATTTTGTAATTTACTGTATTGTTTTTTTAGTGCCTGATAGATACTACTCTCCTGAAGAAGCCACGGCATGTGGTGAAACATGTTGAGAAATTAATCCTTTGGTTGCACTATTTAAAGATTGTTTCAGTATATTGAATGTAAACTCTTTTTACAAATATGTTTTTTAACTTTTCTAAATAAAATGTTAAATTTTTACATACATTTTGTGTCACCCTTTTGCACCTCTAAAATCCCAGTTCCTTTTATGTTTTGTATATTGTATACCTTAGGGATGTGGTGCCAATACTCATATTGGATGTGAGGCAATTATTCATATTTTCTCCTTAAAATTAGAAATATATATATACATAAAACTATTTTTCTGAAATAAAAAACTGATAATTGGCATGTGCGTATGTATTCATCCCCTTTGTTATAAAGCCCACAAAAAGCTCTGGTGCAGCCAATTACTTTAAGAAGTCACATAATTAGTGAAATGATGTCCACCTGTGTGCAATCTAAGTGTCACATGATCTGTCATTACATATACACACGCCCCAGAGGCTGCAACACCTAAGCAAGAGGCACCACTAACCAAACACTAACCAAACACTGCCATGAAGACCAAGGAACTCTCCAAACAAGTAAGGGACAATGTTGTTGAGAAGTACAAGTCAGGGTTAAGTTATAAAAAAATATGCAAATCTTGGTGATCCCTAGGAACACCATCAAATCTATCATAACCAAATGGAAAGAACATGGCACAACAGCAAGCCTGCCAAGAGACGGCTGCACACCAAAACTCATAGACCGGGCAAGGAGGGCATTAATCAGAGAGGCAGCACAGAGACCTAACGTAACCCTGGAGGAGCTGCAGAGTTCCACAGCAGAGACTGGAGTATCTGTACATAGGATGACAATAAGCCATACGCTCCATAGAGTTAGGCTTTATGGCAGAGTGGCCAGAAGAAAGCCATTACTTTCAGCAAAAAACAAAATGGCACGTTTTGAGTTTGCAAAAAGGCATGTGGGAGACTCCCAAAATGTATAAGGGAAGGTGCTCTGGTCTGATGAGACTGAAATTGAACTTTTTGGCCATCAAAGAAAATGCTATGTCTGGCGCAAACCCAACCCTTCACATCACCCAGAGAACACCATCCCCACAGTGAAATATGGTGGTAGCAGCATCATGCTGTGGGGATGTTTTTCAGCAGTCGGGACTGGGAAACTGGTCAGAGTTGAAGGAAAGATGGATGGTGCTAAATACAGGAATATTCTTGAGCAAAACCTGTACCACTCTGTGTGTAATTTGAGGCTAGGATAGAGGTTCACCTTCCAGCAGGACAATAACCCCAAACACACTGCTAAAGCAACACTTGAGTGGTTTAAGGGGAAACATGTAAATGTGTTGGAATGGCTTAGTCAAAGCCCAGACAACAATCCAATAGAAAATTTGTGGTCAGACTTAAAGATTGCTGTTCACAAGTGCAAACCATCCAACTTGAAGGAGCTGGAGCAGTTTTGCAAGGAGGAATGGGCAAAAATCCCAGTGGTAAGATGTGGCAAGCTCATAGAGACTTATCCAAAGCGACTTGGAGCTGCGATAGCCGCAAACAGTGGCTCTACAAAGTATTGACTTTAGGGGGGTGAATAGCTATGCACATTGACTTTTTCTGTTATTTTGTCCTATTTGTTGTTTGCTTCACAATAAAAAAAAACATCTTCAAAGTTGTGGGCATGTTCTGTAAATAAAATGATGCATATCCTCCAACAATTCATGTTAATTTCAGGTTGTGAGGCAACAAAACATGAAAAATGCCAAGGGGGTGATTACTTTTGCAAGGCACTGTGTGTATATATATACATATATATATATATATATATATATATATATATATATACGCTACACTGAAGGCAGAGTATATATATACAGTGGGGACGGAAAGTATTCAGACCCCCTTAAATTTTTGCAGCCATTTGCTAAAATCATTTAAGTTCATTTTGTTCCTCATTAATGTACACACAGCACCCCATATCGACAGAAAAACACAGAATTGTTGACCTTTTTGCAGATTTGATGCAACAATTTTTCACACCTGGATTTGGGGATCCTCTGCCATTCCTCCTCACAGATTCTCTCCAGTTCTGTCAGGTTGGATGGTAAACGTTGGTGGACAGCCATTTTTAGGTCTCTCCAGAGACAACTGGGTTTAAGTCAGGGCTCCGGCTGGGTAATTCAAGAACAGCCACAGAGTTGTTGTGAAGCCACTCCTTTCTTATTTTAGCTGTGTGCTTAGGGTCATTGTCTTGCTGGAAGGTAAACCTTCAGCCCAGTCTGAGGTCCTGGTCACTCTGGAGAAGGTTTTCATCCAGGATATCCCTGTACTTGGCCGCATTAATCTTTCCCTTGATTGCAACCAGTTGTCCTGTCCCTGCAGCTGAAAAACACCCCCACAGCATGATGCTGCCACGCTTCACTGTTGGGACTGTATTGGACAGGTGATGAGCAGTGCCTGGTTTTCTCCACACATACCGCTTAGAATTAAGGCCAAAAAGTTCTATCCTGGTCTCATCAGACCAGAGAATCTTATTTCTCACCATCTTGGAGTCCTTCAGGTGTTTTTTTAGCAAACTCAATGCAGGCTTTCGTGTGTCTTGCAGTGAGGAGAGGCTTCCTTCGGGCCACTCTGCCATAAAGCCCCAACTGGTGGAGGGCTGCAGTGATGGTGGACTTTCTACAACTTTCTCCTATCTCCCAACTACATCTCTGAAGCTCAGCCACAGTGATCTTTAGGTTCTTCTTTACCTCTCTCACCAAGGCTCTTCTCCCCCGATAGCTCAGTTTGGCCGGACGGCCAGCTCTAGGAAGGGTTCTGGTCGTCCCAAACGTCTTCCATTTAAGGATTATGGAGGCCACTGTGCTCTTAGGAACCTTAAGTGCAGCAGAATTTTTTGTAACCTTGGCCAGATCTGTGCCTTGCCACAATTCTGTCTCTGAGCTCTTCAGGCAGTTCCTTTGACCTCATGATTCTCATTTGCTCTGACATGCACTGTGAGCTGTAAGGTCTTATATAGACAGGTGTGTGGCTTTCCTAATCAAGTCCAATCAGTATAAGCAAACACAGCTAGACTCAAATGAAGGTGTAGAAGCATCTCAGGGAGGATCAGAAGAAATGGACAGCACCTGAGTTAAATATATTAGTGTCACAGCAAAGGGTCTGAATACTTAGGACCATGTGATATTTCAGTTTTTCTTTTTTAATAAATCTGCAAAAATGTCAACAATTCTGTGTTTATCTGTCAATATGGGGTGCTGTGTGTACATTAATAAGGAAAAAAATTAACCTAAATGATTTTAGCAAATGGCTGAAATATAACAAAGAGTAAAAAATGTAAGGGGGTCCTGAATACTTTCCGTCCCCACTGTGTATATATATATATATATATATATATATATATATATATATATATATATATATATATATTAGACTGTACATATATATACAGTATCTCACAAAAGTGAGTACACCCCTCACATTTTTGTAAATATTTTATTGTATCTTTTCATGGGACACACTAAAGAAATGACACTTTGCTACAATGTAAAGTAGTGAGTGTACAGCTTGTATAACTGTGTAAATGTGCTGTCCCCTAAAAATAAATCAACACACAGCCATTAATGACAAAACCACTGGCAACAAAAGTGAGTACACCCCTAAGTCAAAATGTCCAAATTGGGCCCAATAAGCCACTTTCCCTCCCTGGTGTCATGTGACTCGTTAGTGTTACAAGGTCTCAGTTGTGAATGAGGAGCAGGTGTGTTAAATTTGGTGTTATCGCTCTCACTTTCTCATACTGATCACTGAAACTTCAAACTTCAACAGTAGTTTTGCTGCTCATATTCACACACACTTCTCACAAAGTTTTATTTTTGTTTTTTTATTGGGATTCCCTGAATATATTGTTATTAGTTGTCACATCTGACAGAATTTTTTTTATTTATTTAATTTTTTGGGGGATTTTAAGCCTTTTTTTTATTTAATGTTTGGATTTTTTCAAAGGCTGATCTTTGTTCAATGTTATTTTTATTTTTACTCCAGAATATTTTTGTGTGTGTTTTGTGTGTCAAGTTACCCCAACACCATTGATATCATTTATTATTTAATCTCAAGGAGATTGTTTGGTGTTGGTGTCCCTTGTTCATTTCACATTTTATATTTGAAATGTACCTGAATCCTCACAAACAAACTGTCCTTTTTGAAGTAAAACACATAGGAGAGTATAATTCAAAACAAAAATCCTTTATTAAGGGATCAGAACCAAACAAAGAAGAAGGCAACACTGGATCAACATGAGAAATTAGCGAAGCCTGGGACCCCCACGGCAGACATCAATTCTTGAACATCAAAATTGGTGGCCTGAGGAGTCCATATGTAAGGGAGGGCAGTATGGTCCAGAATTGGCAGAGATCCAGATAGCAGCATATGACATGTGTGTCCCCAGGCTGTGGTACCACAAGAGGCTGCATTTTTTGGCTGACCAGACTGGATCCAGGGTCCTCACTTTCTGGTCTTCCTTTCACGCTTCCTTCCGGGCTGTGGCTGTGCAGTTGGAGATGTGGCAGGAGGAGGAGTAGGACCTGGAGGAGAACTGGGAGGACCTGGAGGACCTGGAGGAGAGGGAGGACGAGGAGGAGGACCTGCAGGAGGAGGAGGAGGACCATCGCAAAGGTGTGTCTGAGCTGTCATTTGGCCCCTCATACCTTTGTTAAGAGTCTCCAATATGAGCGCCTCACACAAAACTTGTTGGCCCTCCTCCATACTCTGCATTTTATATGCAATGACGGCAGCAATGTCCTCCTCCACGGTCTGTCGTGCTCCCAGGACCTCTGTAGCCCTCCAAAAGAGTCCTCCGGTAGCCTCCTTTAGGGCACTCCTCCTACTGCCACTTTCTCTTTTCAGTGGGGGTGGAGGGACCTGCAGATCAGCCAACTGGCTTGGCCCGGCCACCTCCTGGCTGAGACTTCCCTGTGTATGAAAAAGGGACATGGTTTTAGTTGTTGCTTCATCAAGTCACAATCCTAAATTAGCACTCCCAACTAACATCTAGTTAACATCATTGATTGGACAAGCAGAAATATTTAGAGGAATGCTATACCTGGCTCAATCTGGGCTCCTCCACATGTGGCCTGGAAGGCCCAGGTTGGGCGTCAGAAGCCTCAGCCGGGGGGGAAGGAAGCGTGGAAGGAAGACTGGAGAGGGATGGCCTGGGGTTCTGTCTGGCCTGCCAGAAAATGCAGCCTGTCGTAGTACAACATCCTGGGGACATAGATGTCATCTGCTGCTCCGGATCTCTGTGAATCCAGGACTTTCTTGCGCTCCCTTAGATATGTACTCCTCAGGCCACCAATGAATATCTTTAAATAGGTGATGTCTGCCGTGGGGATCACCTGCTTGACAATTTCACACAATTTTACCAGTGCTGCCTTCCTCTTTGCTTGGTTCTTGAAATGGGGGTGTTTAATCTCCCACAGACAGGGCAGCTCCCTTAAGATATCTATGAATACTGACATGAAGTCATTGTCTTTCACTAAGATATCCATGTTCACTGCAAGACACAACACAAGACAAAGCCTAATGTCAGACAAAACTCTCCTAATCTTGTTACAATATAGGCTTCAATGTAGAAGCAGTACAGGCACAAGTTTGTCTCTTACCTTCGTTCTTACGATCGGCGCGTCCAATGCTCCTTCCTCCGCTCACAGATTGTACGTAATATGCACGTGTGTTATGCTTTATACACACTGCGCATGCGTGTAACTCCGCCCGCCCCTGATGTTCTTTCTAGTCTATTCCCTGCCCCTTTTCGTTCGGCGCAGTGGGTGAAGAGCACATGGTGGAGTCAGAGCAGGTGCGTGCTAATTATAGCAACGAGGAGGAGGAAAGCCCGGATCCGGACACGTCCCGATCCAGAAGGAGATGTTTTAAGGCCACGAATATGTCCTTTTGGGAGATGTTGGAGATGGTCGACATCATGAAGAAGTCCGACTATGACGGAAAGTATGGGCCTTACCCCAACCCCAATATCAGAAAGGCCAAGATCATGGCGAAAGTGATCAAAAGTCTGCACAAGAATTTCGGGGTACGACGATCGAAAGATCAGCTCAGGAAGCGGTGGTCGGACCTCAAATTGAGAGAGCCAGAGCAGTACCGAAAGATCCGGAGAGTGCTGCAAAAAAGTAAGTAGTTGTGCTGTGTTCCTATTCTTTCTGTCTTTATTGCGTTCGTGCTGCTCCATATGCTTTTATTAATTGTAACGTTTAAAAGGGCAACTTTAATGTTCATGGGCCCATTATTCGTTCGTATCAAACATTTTTCTTTCGGCCTCTAAAACACCATTGTTTAGGCCATATGCATTTTCCCACATTTTTTTTGGGCCTACTTGGATGCCAAATATTTGTTTGTGTAGATGGGTTTGTTACTAGAATGAAATTCAAGCTAGATTCTGTGTAAGGAGAGGACACTGAGCAGCTGTTTTCACATCTGGACACTGGAGCACTAGTGTGGGACACCAGAACAACATTTTTATTAGGGGGGGCACACAGGTGCTCCAGTGTATACTATAGGGGTGTCTCCATCTGTAAAGCTTGTACTAAACAGGTAAAGTATTGCAGCTTGACAAAGGGCAATAAAAAAAATACATCTTGGAACTCGGCTAAAATTGACAATTGTACCCCACTTCCAAACAATGTTTCCTATTTCTAGTTCTGCCATCAAATATCTGTGTGCTAATTATACCATTTTTGTTTTACATAGGGGAGAAAAGACTCGGAGGACACCCCTCATCCGAGGAGACCAGAGACCCCCCACCTATGGAAGAAGGTGAAATACCCCCAACCCAAGAAGAGCAGGAGGAAGAAGAAGATGTGGTGGAGATTGGCACCACAACAGGTGAATGTCTGCGACCACAGGCTCAGGTAAAAGAGATGGATGATGACAGATTTTTGATACCTGTTTTTGTTTTGTTTCTCTCTTTTTAGGTGATCGTGCTCCAGAACGTTTCACATCAGAAAGTGCCCAGATCCTGATCGGGGAGATCATGGGGTGTAATGTAGAACTGCAAAACATACAGCAAAAAATCAATGATGTTATTAAAAAAAATAATAACATCATTGATGTTTTGGGGCGAATTTAAAACCCCACAAAATCACTTTTTGTATTGTGGTCCAATCTTTTAAAACTTTTTGCAATGTTTTGAAAAGCCAAATTTGGAGGATGCACACAGTGTGTCAACATGTGCTGTCTGCCATCACGGGAGATCAATGGATGCATTTTGGGAGTGCAACCCCTTCCTCAATTATAAAGTAGCTTTGAGGAATGGGTTGCTCCCCCAAAACACATCCCTTGATCCCCCCTGATGGCAGATAGCACATGTTGACATTCGTAAATTTGTGTGCATCTTCCAAATTTGGCTTTTCCTGGGGTGATTTCCCCCCCCCCCCATCTGAATGCTATATAAAACCCAGTTCCGAAATACTGATGTCTGATATAGCCTTCAGGTTTTACCTAATGTGAACTTTGTAAGTTCAAGTTTTTTTGTCTTTCTTGTTGGTTTTACACAGGCCTGTTTTATCTGAAATGGACATTTTGATTTTTGATAATGCTACTGCAAAAATTGTTATACAACAAACATGTTGGTTTGTTTTAAAAACCTTTGGTAAATGCACATGTGATTGTGCAGGTATAAAAAAGTTGCTTACTCAAGAATGTGTGGATTATTGTCTCAACACTACAATACAACACTTTTGGGGTGATGTAATTGCTGTTTTCAGCAAAAATGGGTGTTATTTCCTAAGGGCAAATCCTCTTTGACTACAAGTGCAGTTTCAGTACAGTTGCAAGTGCACTTGTAGTGAAATGTGTTTTTGCATTTAGGAAATAACAGCCAACAGTGCTTTGTATAAGGTTACACAATCACAACATTTTCTGGACTCAACACATTTCTGTCAGGGTCAGCTAAAACAAACACAAGCAGTAAATGTCCACCAAGAGTTTCTTTTTTTTTTTTATTATAAAAAGGCTTCACATATTGTCTGGCATATTGATAGCCCCCTACCCGCAAAGAACTCCAGGTAGCGTAACCGGACATCACGGGCACTCAGGGAGGGCAAGCCAGGACGGCCACTTTCAAGCACCGTCAGTGTGGTTTGATGTAGGATTCGGGCCTCAGGCCCAACTGAGCCAGCATAGTTGGCCGAATGTTTCCTTAAAAAGTTATGGAGAGAACACATTTATTTATTCCGAGGAAGGACAACGCTTACTTAGCTTATAACTCCTTCCCCATATGTATTGAGTGGATTCCGTAGAGCCCGGTATACTGGCTTAACTACCGCCATGTCTCCGTCTCCTTCTTCTCTTCCTCTTCTCCCACCTCCCATTATTTCTCTATTATTTCTCCTTCTATCCCTAAACCTTCCCCCTCTACCCTTCTCACCACAACTCTGGTCCAGGGACTTCGGTCCCCATCTTTCTTTAGAAAATATGGAAAAAGTTGGGAGGGGAATACCCCGGAACTGTAGATACCAACACTTTGCCGCGGGTCTCTTTATTTTTCATCTAAAGTATACATGTTCTAGGAAGTTTCAAGTCTAAAAGTGTACTGTATTATACTCTGTACTGTTTCAACCCTTGTATAACGACCATGACAAAGTGCTCTTTACTTATGTTTCTGTATCGGGGCCCCACCCCTGTTTGGAGTTGAAATAAACTTAATATTTGAAAAAAAAAAAAAAGTTATGGAGAACACAGCACGCAAGTATTATATGGTTCAGTTTATACTCCGCCATATGGATGGGTGTCAGAAATAGTCGGAACCGGCTGGCCAGGATTCCAAATGTGTTCTCCACCACTCTTCGGGCTCTGGCCAGCCGGTAATTAAAAACCCTCTGTTCCGGGGTGAGGGTCCTCATTGGGAATGGCCGCATCAGGTGGTCCCCCAGCGCAAACGCTTCATCAGCAACAAACACAAATGGGAGTCTTTCCACATTGTCCTCTGGAGCTGGCAAGTCCAAGCTGCCATTCTGGAGACACCTGTAGAACTCCGTCTGGGCGATGACTCCACCATCGGACATCCGGCCATTCTTCCCCACGTCCACATACAAGAAGTCGTAATTAGCCGACACCACCGCCAACATCACTATACTATTAAACCCCTTGTAATTATAATAGTACGACCCCGAGTTGGGTGGTGGGATGATGTGGACGTGTTCCCCATCAATTGCCCCTCCGCAGTTAGGAAAGTCCCACCGCTCGGCAAAGTGGGAGGCCACAGTCTGCCATTCCTGTGGCGTGGAAGGAAACTGTTGAGGAAAAAACAATAAACATTACTATTTTTACTCTGAATCATGGCAAGCAGATTAGACACAAACATTATGGGTCAGCCTCCAGATAGCATTTATTAAGGGGAATTTAACAAGGCCAAAGTATAAGGTACACCTATCATATTCCCCCTCCCCCCTCTCATGGGCCATTTCTAACATTATAGGGGGTGTGTGTAAATCTTGGACAGGTAACCCTCTTCACTTCATTGAGAGATGAATGCCTAAATAATGGGTATTACTTTGAACAGACCCTCCTTAGTTACACTATTGGCAGCCCACTGGACAGGTAAGAAGTGTCATAATACAAAGATATAAATACACATTGTACACATTTGAGTACATTTGGACATTCTGCTATTACCTATCAAGATAATAATAGTATACAAAAACGTTAAACAGTACCATTGGAAAGTATACAGACAGGCCCTTGCACTACATGCTTTGGGGAATTCATCCATAAATCTGACCACAAAAGAGATGGGTATAGTGTGTATGGGTTTGGCAAAGTCAGCAGATAGATGATTGAGGATAGAGAATTGGGATCAGCTGACTTAGCAGTTGGGGGGTGGGAGGGTTACTAAAAATTATTTGGGGACACCACAAAAAAAAACCTCTGGCACTCTGCCTGAATTTAAAGCAAAAATAACATTTCCAAACATTTTAGGGGGTGTTTGAGGTAAAGCACTACTATGGAGCTGATAAAATACATTGTTAAGTGACTACATGAGGTGAATATAGGGCAGGAGACACCATGCTGGGGAGGTTAGTGAAGGGCAAATATGTGTGAAGGACCTAAAATAATGATTACATAAAAATCCAGCATGCATGAGGCCAAAGGGGACATTCACGGGAAATTACAATCATGGTAATTAGGGAACGAGTAAAGAAATACAATATATTATCAAACAATAAATACAATAAAATGTGATATTAAAGGATAAAAATCTTACCTTCATATACTCCTTCTGCAGGACCTGGATGATGACAGAACAGGTCTCTGGGATGATGATACCCAGAGCCTGGGGGGAGATGCCTGTCGAGAACTTTAAGTCCTGCAGACTTCTCCCTGTGGCCAAATACCGCAGGGTAGCGACCAACCTCTGCTCCGGAGTGATGGCTTGCCTCATGCAGGTATCCTGCCTGCTGATATAGGGGGTCAGCGAAGCCAACAGACGGTGAAACACGGGGTCCGTCATCCTGAGAAAGTTCCTGAAATCATCAGGATTATTCTCACGGATCTCACGGAGCAAAGGCATATGAGAGAACTGGTCACGCTGAAGCAACCAATTCTTGGTCCATGAACTCCTCCCCACCCTGTTCATGGACTGGACTTGTGTCAAGATCAGGACCCCAACACCAAGCCCCTGCACAGCACGAACTCTACGAGGAGTACGCATACGAAACATGGCTAGAAAACGGTCGGCTGCTCAGAACGAAGTAACAGAACGCACTGAAGAACAGCAAGGCCTGTGAAGAGCGACCTGAAAAACAGCAACGAACAAACAAGAATAACAATGACTACCTAAAGTCACGCGGAACTTGCTTGCACGCACTGAAGAGCAGATACAAACCCACAAGCACAAACTGTAAGGCAGAAAACGATCTAAAAGCCACGAGTCTGAAAAAGCGTGAAACGTCTCTCACCAAACTTTTACTAACACGAGAATAGCAAAAGGAGCCCAAAGGGTGTCGCGCTTGGTTCTGAACCGGCCTTTTCTAGTCTCGTCGTACGTGGTGTACGTGACTGCGTTGTTGGTGATCGGAAATTCCGACAACTTTGTGGGACTGTGTGTAGACAAAAAAAGTTTGAGCCAACATCCGTCAGGAAAAAATCCTAGGATTCTGTTGTCGGAATGTCCGAACAAAGTACGACCGTGTGTACGCCCTATAAGACTCTGACTACTACTACTAGGTTTGGAGTGAAGTTTTGTGATGTCAGTACGGTTTTCCTTACTGTTCTCCTTGCTGGAGGCTGTGACATGAGTAAGCAAAGCCCTAAGCCTTTACCAAGATGGCAATCTCCACACCGTTACACAGTGTACAACAAAAAAATTCTATGTCCTTTTTTGGAGAAAAGATTAGCTGCAGGGAGACCACAGGAAATACTCAGTGACTAATCCATTGCCCTCTCCCTGCCTTTTGACACAGTTTCCAGAGTTCATTTCCTTTTTAAAAGTATATTCTAGCTGAAAAAAAACAGTGGTACAAGAAAATATTATTAGCAAGATGCGTAAAGCCACTATACTGGAAAACTATATTATTATGGGTATTTTACATACTACTACATTTGCTTGGAGTTTACATAGGTAAGATTTTTCATAAAATAATTGTTTTCGTTCCTTTGTTCGTGCATTTATTGTTGTGACTTTTAAAAGCAATGCACTTAAAATAATCCTGCACTGCATATGGCATTTATTTAATATGGCTTGTAAATTAAAAATAGCAGTCTGCCATCTGCCATTGTAAGCAGATTTTTTTTTTCTAAAGTGAAAACAGAGGCCCAAAGTTTCAAAGGTTGTCAATTAAAATATGCATTGCTTTTGTGTTTTCAAGGATGAAGCTTTTCAATCTCACCTTAAGTAAACTTAGGGGGTTTGAAAGTGCACTTGGAAGTGCAGTCACTCTAAATCTAAGGGGTAGATCTGAAATTAGTGGAAGCTTTGCACATGATTGGATTTACCATCCAATCATGTGCAAGCTAAAATGCTGTTTTTTATTTTCCTTGCATGTCCCCCTCGGATCTACAGTGACTACTTCCAAGTGCACTTCCAAGTGCACTTTCAGTGCAAAGCATATTTTCCTTTAGTAAATAACCCCCTTAGTTTCACTTTCTTAAGACAGCACTTCAAGTCTGAACATTTTCACCCTCTTCCAATCCAGGCCAATTATCAGCATTCAGCACTGTCACAAGTAGGGATGAGCTTCATGTTCGAATCGAACGCATGTTCGACTCAAACATTGCCTGTTCGGTTGTTCACCGAATTCTGAATGATATGGGTCATCCGCGCCAAATTTGAGTGGCGCCTCACGGCCCATAATTCACTGCGGCATCGCAGTTCATTGCTTGCTGATGATTGGTCAAGCATGCACTATGACACGCATGCTTGGCCAATCACAGCGCCGTCTGTACAGAGAGCTGTAATTGGCCAAATCCAGGGTGGCTTTGGCCAATTATGGCTCAGGGGGTTTAGTACATGCCCCACACTATCTAAGGCCGCCTGCACGGCAGCCCTGTGTAGTGTGTTCCGGCGTTGAGAGAGAGATAGATAGACAGAGAGACAGTGTCATTTGATTTAAGTTAGAGTTAGAGTAGGCAGGTGAGTCAGCTGCACTTACAGTGTATTGTGTATATATATACATCCTAGGTGTTGTATATATATACATATATATATATATATATATATATATATATATATATATATATATATATACACTGTATGCAGTTTAGCTAGATCTGTTCCTGTTATTCTCTTCCTACAACTGACTGGCAGGCAGGTGTTTTTACAGTATTTACAGCTACCTAAAGAAAATTGATGGCGTTTTTCTAATCCTATTAGTCCTATTAGCTACAGTATTTACAGTTAGTGTAGTGCGTCCTCTGCACAGTGTGCACCTAAAACTACCTAAAGAAAATTAGTGTTCTTCTGATCCTATTAGTACAGTACCGCAGGCAGCTGCAGTATTTACAAGTTAGTTTAGTGCGTCCTCTGCACAGTGTGCACCTAAAGCTACCTAAACAAAGTTAGTGGTGTTCTTCTGATCCTATTAGTACAGTACCGCAGGCAGCTACAGTATTTACAGTTAGTGTAGTGCGTCCTCTGCACAGTGTGCACCTAAAGCTACCTGGAGACAATTGCTGTTGTTCTGCTCCTATTAATACCACAGGCAGGCAGCTACAGTATTTACAGTTAGTGCACTGTGTCCTCTGCACAGTGTGCACCTAAAGCTACCTGAAAAAAATGAGTGGTGTTCTTCTGATCCTATTAATACCACAGGCAGGCAGCTACAGTATTTACAGTTAGTGTAGTGCGTCCTCTGCACAGTGTGCACCTAAAGCTACCTGGAGACAATTGCTGTTGTTCTGCTCCTATTAATACCACAGGCAGGCAGCTACAGTATTTACAGTTAGTGTACTGTGTCCTCTGCACAGTGTGCACCTAAAGCTACCTGAAGAAATTAGTGGTATTCTTATGATCCTTTTAATACCACAGGCAGGCAGCTACAGTATTTACAGTTAGTGTAGTGCGTCCTCTGCACAGTGTGCACCTAAAGCTGCCTGAATAAAATTGGCGGTGTTCTTCTGATCCTATTAATACCACAGACAGGCAGCTACAGTATTTACAGTTAGTGTACTACGTCCTCTGCACAGTGTGCACCTAAAGCTACCTGAATAAAATTGCTGTTGTTCTGCTCCTATTAATACCACAGGGAGGCAGCTACAGTATTTACAGTTAGCGTATTGTGCCCTCTGCACAGTGTGCACCTAAAGCTACCTTAATAAAATTGGTGGTGTTCTACTGATCCTATTAATACCACAGGCAGGCAGCTACAGTATTTACAGTTAGTGTACTGCGTTCTCTGCACAGTGTGCACCTAAAGCTACCTGAAGACTATTGCTGTTGTTCTGCTCCTATAAATACCGCAGGCAGGCAGTTTCAGTATTTACAGTTAGTGTATTGCGTCCTCTGCACAGTGTGCACCTAAAGCTATCTGAAGACAACTGCTGGTGTTCTCATACTAATAATATTACAGGCGGCCAGTTGATTCTGCTAGCTGCAGTATCAGTATATATATATATATATACATCCCAGCTTTGTGCAGCTACATCTCACTGCAGGCCATTAGTATGTCTGGAAGGCCAACAAGAAGAGGCAGACAGTCATAAGCCAATAAAAGAGGGCAAGCAGGCTCTGTGTCTAGAGGCAACAGTGCTGGTCATGGAGACGGTGCATCCTCATCAGCACGTGGCCGTGGGACACGCTTGGCCTTTTTTTCGGCAGCTGCCCGTGTTGAGCCACAACATGCGGAAGACTTGGTAGAGTGGATGACCAAACCGTCCTCATCCTCCTCATCCTCTCTCACCCAGGCTCAGGGTACTTTGTCTGGCAAAGCAGCTGCCAACGCGGCCTCTTCCGTGGGCTCAATGCATCAGTCACTCCTTCCCTATCTCCACCATGTCCTTCTAAGGAGTCCCCCGAACTGTTTGACCACAGTGTTGGGTACATGCTCCAGGAGGATGCCCAGCGTTTTGAAGGCTCCGATGATGGTACCCAGCTAGAGGAAGGCAGCTGGAGGAAGGCAGGATGGTGAGCAGTGACAGTGCATGCATCAGTGACACTGTCCCCCTTGTCCACTTGTTGGAGCACACACTGCTTGGAATAAAGGACAGGGCACTTGAGGCAGAACAGAGGCAGGAACAGGAGGACTTCCTTAGCTCTCAAGGCCCATTTTATCCAGACAGTGTTCCTGCGTGCCCGCTGATCACACAGGAAGAGGGCGAGGAGGAGGAGGAGGAAGAGGAGGATTGTATCAGCATGTCAGCATGGAGGTGGAGCCTGGCACTCAGCATCAGCATCAGTCTTTACGGAATCATTTAGAGTCCCAAGAAACACATGGACTAGTACGTGGCTGGGAGGAGGTGGCTGCAGATCATGACGTTTTTAGTGACTCAGAGGACTCCGAACCGAATGCCTCAGCAAACCTACGCTGCATGGCCTCCCTGATCCTGCAAAGCCTGCAGAAGGATCCTCGTATTCCTGGTATCAAGGAGAAGGACCAATACTGGCTGGCAACCCTCCTTGATCCATGTTACAAGAGTAAGGTTGTGGACTTTATCTTGCCATCGCAGAGGGAGCAGAGGATGAAACATCTTTGGGAGGTCTTGCAGAATGGTCTGTGCAACGCGTTCCCAGAGACTGGGAGGTTACAAACTCCTGTTCCTGGATAACGTGTTGCTAAGGCTTCGGTCAGTCAAAGAAGGAGAGGTGGAGAAGGTGGCCGTCTGACCGATGCGTTCAGACAATTTTTTAGTCCGCAGTCCCAAGGTCCCTGAGTGTTGTCTGAGTAGTGTGTGTGGATCGTTAGTACTTGTGTATTGTGTACTGTATACTTGTGTATTGCGAGTGCACGTAGGTCTGTGAGTATCTGTGTATTGTCTTGTTGTGTACCTGTGTATTGTCTTGAGTATTAGTGCCAGGAAGCTAGCTGTTAGGTAATTTGGACAGGGTAAAATCCCCAAATCCTCACTAAATTTAATAGGTACGATGCCCAGCGGGTGTGGAGAGGCGACTCTTTGTACATCTTGCCGCATGTATGCGTTCCTTGATCATCCGATCGAGGGTGAATACTGCTGTGCAAAATGTAAGCACATTGTTTCCCTGAATGCCCAGGTTCTGAATCTGGGGAAGCAACTGTCAGCACTGAGAAGTCCCTCCATACTAAAGGTGAGCCAGGAACGTACACGGCAGGTGCCGGCAGGGGCCAGCACAGAGGCGGGTGGAGACAAAGAGGTGCAGGCACTAGCAAAGCGTAGATGGGTGACAGTCAGAAGGGGTAGAGGGGGAAGTGCCAGAGAGGCCGATCCAGGACTGGAGCATCCCAATAAGTACGCTCCATTGAGTGACAATGGTGAAACCAGTCAGGGACCAGCACTGCTGGAGATGAGGGACTCTCCTAGCTGCCAGGGGAAGAACTCCTCCAGTGAGAGTGGGGGGGCAGCAAAGGGAAAGGAAAGACAGATTCTGGTGGTAGGGGACTCAATTCTTAGAAGGACAGAGAGGGCAATCTGTAACCAAGACCTGAAGCGCCGAACAGTATGATGTCTACCGGGCGCTCGGGTTCGGCACATCACGGATCTTGTGGACAGATTACTGGGAGGGGCTGGGGAAGACCCGGCTGTCATGGTGCACGTTGGCACCAATGACAAAGTCAGAGGCAGATGGAGTGTCCTAAAGAACGATTTTAGGGACTTAGGTGCTAAATTGAGGAAAAGGACCTCCAAGGTAGTGTTCTCAGGAATACTACCGGTACATCGAGCCACACCAGAAAGACAGAGGGAGATTAGGGAAGTAAACAAGTGGCTGAAGAGCTGGTGTAGTAAGGAGGGGTTTGGGTTCCTGGAGGACTGGGCTGACTTCTCAGTCGGTAACCGGTACTATAGAAGGGACGGACTGCACCTAAATGAGGAGGGTGCAGATCTGCTGGGAATGAAGATGACCAAAAAGTTAGAGGGGTTTTTAAACTAGGCGATGGGGGGAGGGTCCAGAGACAGTGATAGCCAGCGCGGAAGATATTCCAGAGGGTAGAATTGGGGGCATTAGTGGTAGGTTAACCAAAGCACAAAAACACAAGATGAGTATAGTAGCAAGTCCTAGTTGCAATCTTGAAACACCCAATACGAGGAAAATATGCGACCGGTCTAAATTATGTGGCATGTTCACCAATGCCAGAAGCATGGCGGACAAAATGGGTGAACTAGAGATACTGTTGTACAAGGAGCATTTGGATTTTGTGGGAATTTCAGAGACCTGGTTCAACAGCTCTCATGATTGGCTGGCAAACATTCAAGGGTATACCCTATACCGCAAGGATAGAGAGGGTAAAAAAGGGGGAGGGGTATGCCTATATATCAAGAATAATGTACAAGTGAATGTGAGAGATGACATCACTGAGGGAGCTAGGGAGGAGGTGGAATCCTTATGGGTAGAGCTCCAAAGGGATGAAGCTAAAGGGCAAATAATACTGGGAGTATGCTATAGGCCCCCTAACCTGAGGGAGGAAGTGGAGACGGATCTCCTATCACAAATTGGATTAGCAGCAAGGATGGGAAGTGTTATCATAATGGGGGATTTTAATTATCCAGACATAGACTGGGCGGAGGGAACCGCGCATTCATTTAAGGCTAGCCAGTTCCTTAATGTCTTGCAGGACAATTTTATGGGTCAGATGGTAGACGCACCAACTAGAAATAAAACATTACTGGATCTACTGATTACCAACAATACAGACCTGATCACAGATGTGGAAATACGGGGCAATTTAGGTAACAGCGATCACAGGTCAATTAGTTTCAGTATAAATCACACAAATAGGAAACATGAAGGGAACACAAAGACACTGAATTTCAAAAGAGCCAACTTCCCTAAACTACAAACCTTGCTAAAAGGCATAAATTGGGATAAAATATTAGGAACAAAGAATACGGAGGAGAGATGGGTTTGCTTTAAGAGCATATTAAATAAGGGCATTAGCCAATGCATCCCATTGGGAAATAAATTTAAAAGAGCGAACAAAAATCCTGGATGGCTTAACTCCAATGTAAAAATGCATATAAAAGCAAAGGAGAAGGCCTTCAAAAAATACAAGGTTGAGGGATCATCCTCAACATTCAGACTTTATAAAGAATGCAATAAGAAATGTAAGGGTGCAATTAGGACGGCTAAGATAGAACATGAAAGACACATAGCGGAGGAGAGAAAAAAAAATCCCAAGAAATTCTTTAAGTATGTAAACAGTAAAAAAGGGAGGACAGACCATATTGGCCCCATAAAGAATGAGGAAGGACATCTGGTTACAAAGGATGGGGAGATGGCAAATGTATTGAATTTATTCTTCTCCTCAGTATTCACGAGTGAATCGGGGGGCTTCAGTAACCAAAACTGCAGTGTTTATCCTCATGACACAACACAGGAAGCACCTACATGGTTAACAGAGGACGGAATTAAAATTAGACTTGAGAAACTTAACATTAATAAATCACCGGGACCAGATGGCTTGCATCCGAGGGTACTTAGGGAACTTAGTCAGGTGATTGCCAGACCGTTGTTCCTAATTTTTACAGACAGTCTATTGACTGGAATGGTACCAGCTGATTGGAGAAAAGCCAATGTAGCACCAATATTTAAAAAGGGCCCAAAAAACATCCCTGGGAATTACAGACCAGTTAGCCTAACATCAATAGTATGTAAACTCTTGGAGGGGATGATAAGGGACTATATACATGATTTTAGTAATAAGAATGATATCATTAGCAGTAATCAGCATGGATTCATGAAGAATCGTTCTTGCCAAACCAATCTATTAACCTTCTATGAGGAGGTGAGTTGCCATCTAGATAAAGGAAGGCCCGTAGACGTGGTGTATCTGGATTTTGCAAAAGCATTTGACACAGTTCCCCATAAACGTTTACTGTACAAAATAAGGTGCGTTGGCATGAACCATAGGGTGAGTACATGGATTGAAAACTGGCTACAAGGGCGTGTTCAGAGGGTGGTGATAAATGGGGAGTACTCAGAATGGTCAGGGGTGGGTAGTGGGGTTCCCCAGGGTTCTGTGCTGGGACCAATCCTATTTAATTTGTTCATAAACGATCTGGAGGATGGGATAAACAGTTCAATCTCTGTATTTGCAGACGATACTAAGCTAAGCAGGGCAATAACTTCTCCGCAGGATGTGGAAATCTTGCAAAAAGACCTGAACAAATTAATGGGGTGGGCGACTACATGGCAAATGAGGTTCAATGTAGAAAAATGTAAAATAATGCATTTGGGTGGCAAAAATATGAATGCAATTTATACACTGGGGGGAGAACCTCTGGGGGAATCTAGGATGGAAAAGGACCTGGGGGTCCTAGTAGATGATAGGCTCAGCAATGGCATGCAATGCCAAGCTGCTGCTAATAAAGCAAACAGAATATTGGCATGCATTAAAAGGGGGATCAACTCCAGAGATAAAACGATAATTCTCCCGCTCTATAAGACTCTGGTCCAGCCGCACCTGGAGTATGCTGTCCAGTTCTGGGCACCAGTCCTCAGGAGGGATGTACTGGAAATGGAGTGAGTACAAAGAAGGGCAACAAAGCTAATAAAGGGTCTAGAGGATCTTAGTTATGAGGAAAGGTTGCGAGCTCTGAACTTATTCTCTCTGGAGAAGAGACGCTTGAGAGGGGATATGATTTCAATTTACAAATACTGTACTGGTGACCCCACAATAGGGATAAAACTTTTTCGCAGAAGAGTTTAACAAGACTCGTGGCCACTCATTACAATTAGAAGAAAAGAGGTTTAACCTTAAACTACTTAGAGGGTTCTTTACTGTAAGAGCGGCAAGGATGTGGAATTCCCTTCCACAGGCGGTGGTCTCAGTGGGGAGCATTGATAGCTTCAAGAAACTATTAGATAATCACCTGAATGACCGCAACATACAGGGATATGTAATGAAATACTGACACATAATCACACACATAGGTTGGACTTGATGGACTTGTGTCTTTTTTCAACCTCACCTACTATGTAACTATGTAACTATGTAACTATGTATGATAGGTTCCAGCAACCATCGCCAGCGTCTGGTGCAGGAATACCTAGGGGCAAGATCTGACTTGGACACTTTTCCCACCGAAAATCCTCTGGGTTACTGGGTCTTGAGGATGGATCACTGGCCAGAGCTTGCACAGTATGCCTGTCCTGCATCCAGCGTTCTTTTGGAACGCACATTCAGTGCTGCTGGAGGTTTTGTAACCGATCACAGGGTGCGCCTGTCCACCGACTTGGTCGATCGACTGACCTTCATAAAAACGAATCAGTCTTGGATCACCACCAGCTACCAAGCACCTGATGCTGATGTAACCGAATATTTTTTTTGAAATGTCAGATCCCTTCAAGACTGCCTATGCTGATGCTGAGTGATTATTCTGTTATGCTGAGTGACTATCCTCTTCAATGATCATGCTGATAGCTTGTAAGAATATTTTTGTTTCTGGGCGCTGCCACCAGTGGCTAAGGCCCAATTTTTCAGCCCCTGTTTAACAGGGTCGTGTAATTACAATTTTTGATGCAATATTTTGCAAGGAGGGTTTGTTGCTGCACTTAACTAGAGTATTTGTGAGGGGTTGCAGTGTTGTGGCACTAGCACCAGTGCCTAAGGCCCAATTTTTCAGCCCCTGTTTAACAGGGGCGTGTAATTACAATTTTTGATGCAATACTTTGCAGCAGGGCTTGTTCCTCCGCTCCAACTAGAGTATCTGTGAGGGCTTGCAGTGTTGTGGCACCAGCACCAGTGCCTAAGGCCCAATTTTTCAGCCCCTGTTTAACAGGAGCGTGTAATTACAATTTTTGATGCAATATTTTACAGGAGGGCTCATTCCTGCGCTCCAACTAGAGTATCTGTGAGAGGTTGCAGTGTTATGGCACCAGTGCATAAGGCCCAATTTTTCTGCCCCTGTTCAACAGGGACGTGTAATTACAATTCTTGATCTAATATTTCACAGCAGGGCCCGTTTCTGCACCCACCAAGAGTAACTGTGAGGACTTACAGTGTTGTGCCACCAGCACCACCACCAAAGGCCCAATTTTTCTGCTCCTGTTCAACAGGTGCATGTAATTACAATTCTTGATCTAATATTTCACAGCAGGGCCCGTTCCAGCTCCCACTAAGAGTAACTGTGAGGACTTACAGTGTTGTGGCAACACCACCACCACCAAGGGCCCAATTTTTCTGCCCCTGTTCAACAGGTGCATGTAATTACAATTCTCGATCAAATATTTCACAGCAGGGCCCATTTCTGCGCCCACCAAGAGTAACTGTGAGGACTTACAGTGTTGTGGCACCAGCACAACCACCACCACCAAAGGCCCAATTTTTCTGACCCTGTTCAACAGGGGCATGTAATTACAATTCTTTATCTAATATTTCACAGCAGAGCCCGTTCCTGCGCCCACCAAGAGTAACTGTGAGGGCTTACAATGTTCGGCAACACCAACACCTAAGGCCACAATTTCTGCAGAGTATATAGGGCAGGCCCCTACTTTCAAACATCCAACTTACAAACGACTCCTACTTGCAAAAGGAAGGAGACAACAGGAAGCGAGATGAAATCTACCCCTAGGAAGGGAAATTCTCTCCTGTAAGAGTTAATATGGGAAAAACGTGTCTCCTCTCCACTAATACTTTATCACCAAAGACCACTAAAGACCCCAAATTGTCAAAAACATTTGTCATTGGGACAGAAAGTGAGGTAAAATCTTCTGAAGAGGTGCACAAACAGCAAAACAAAGGTCACAGGGGTGATAACCCTTCCCTATGTTTTCCAAAAAGCTTAAAAATAGATTTTTTTGTCTGGAGCTACACTTTAAAATGTACCAGTTCAAAATTACAAACAGATTCTACTTAACAACAAACCTACAGTCCCTGTTTTGTTTGCACTGCCTGTATACTGCTGTTCAGAGGGCCTGGGGCCCCACACATTCCCTTTTTTTAATTTGGGTGTGGAGTTCCCCTTAATATCCATACAAGACTCAAAGGGCCTGGTAATGGACTGGGGGGGTACCCATGTCGTTTGTCTCACTGATTTTCATCCATATTACCGGGACCGTACATTACATTAAATCCGTAAGCAGTTTTAAATGACTTTTATTACTTTAAAAATGTCATTTTGTGCAGGGACTGTTCTAAGCACGGGAAACACACGCCACTTTACAGGCATACTATAGACAACCCCCAGGTACGATATTTAAAGGAATATTTCACTTTTTTTTTCACTTTAAGCATCATTAAAATCACTGCTCCCGAAAAAACGTTCGTTTTTAAAACTTTTTTTTGCATTGATACATGTCCCCTGGGGCAGGACCCGGGTCCCCAAACCCTTTTTAGGACAATACCATGCAAATTAGCCTTTAAAATTAGCACTTTTGATTTTGAATGTTCGAGTCCCATAGACTTCAATGGGGTTCTAACGTTCGTGCAAATTTTCAGTCCGTTCGCAGGTTCTGGTGCGAACCGAACCGGGGGGTGTTTGGCTCATCCCTAGTCACAAGCAAAACTGTGCCCAAATTGTTATAATTTTTTGGAGACAGCTTTCTTTTGACAGAATTTAATCCCCATTGGGTTTTTTGTTATTTTTTTGCTATATAAATAAAAAATACAGACATATTTGAAAAAAAAAAAAGTGTTTTTCTTAGCTTTTGTTATAAGATTTTGCAAATAAATAATCTCTCTTAATAAATTTAGGCAAAAATTTTATTCTGCTACTTTTTTTGGTAAAAAAAATAACTCATATCAGTATATACTATTAGACCCCTTTCACACTGGGGCGGTTTGCAGGTGTTATTGTGCTAAAAATACCACCTGCAAACCGCCCCAAAACAGCCTCCGCTGTTTGTTCAGTGTAAAAGCCCGAGGGCTTTCAAACTGAAGCGGTGCGCTGGCAGGAGAAGAAAAAATCTCCTGCAAGCCGCATCTTTGGAGCGGTAAAGGAGCGGTGTATTCACTGCTCCTAAACCACTTCTGCCCATTGAAATCAATGGGACAGCGCGGCTATACCGCGGCAATACCGCAGCTATAGCCGCGATGTACGAGTGGTTTTAACCCTTTTTCGGCCGCCAGTGGGGGGTTAAAACCGCACCGCTAGCGGCTGAATACCGCGGTAAAACAGCGTTAAAAATAGCGCTGTTTTACCGCCGACGCCCCCTACCGCCCCAGTGTGAAAGCAGCCTTAGTCTTAGTACTAAGTTATAAGTCTACAAACCATGGTATATATCCACTTGCCGACCAAGCCTTTTCTGACACTTTTTGTTTGCAAGTTTACCCACTTAGCAACCGGCCTATAGCCGAATGACGGCTACAGGGTGGTTGCTTAACTTTGGGAGGGTGTACAGTGACATCCTCCCAGAATTCCGCTCTCACGCGCCCCCTGGGGCACTACTCTGCAATACCCTGTGCAATACTCTGCAATACCCTGTGCAATACCCTGTGCAATACCCTGTGCAATACTCTTCAATACCCTGTGCAATACTCTGCAATACCCTGTGCAATACCCTGTGCAATACTCTGCAATACTCTGTGCAAAACTCTGCAATACCCTATGCAAAACTCTGCAATACTCTGCAATACCCTGTGCAATACTCTGCAATACCCTGTACAATACCCTGTGCAATACTCTGCAATACCCTGTGCAATACTATGCAATACCCTGTGCAATACTCTGCAATACCCTGTGCAATACTCTGCAATACCCTGTGCAATACCCTGTGCAAAACCCTGTGCAATACTCTGCAATACCCTGTGCAATACTCTGCAATACCCTGTGCAATACTATGCAATACCCTGTGCAATACTCTGCAATACCCTGTGCAATACCCTGTGCAAAACCCTGTGCAATACTCTGCAATACCCTGTGCAATACCCTGTGCAAAACCCTGTGCAATACTCTGCAATACCCTGTGCAATACTCTGCAATGCCCTGTAATACTCTGCAATGCCCTGCAATACCCTGCCATCCTCTGCAATAGCCTGCAATACTCTGTGCAATACTCTGCAATACCCTGTGCAATACCCTGTGCAATACTCTGCAATACTCTGTACAATACTTACTCTGCAATAGCCTGCAATACCCTGCAATACTCTGCAATACCCTGCAATACCCAGCAATACCCTGCAATACCCTGTGCAATACTCTGCAATAGTCTGCAATACCCTGCAATACTCTGCAATACCCGCAATACCCAGCAATACCCTGCAATACCCCGAAATAGACTGCAATACTCTGCCATACCCAGCCATACTCTGCCATACCCAGCCATACTCTGCGATACCTGGCCACACCCGGCCATACTCGGCCATGCTCAGCCATACTTGGCCTCTGTATGTGGCCAAGCTGTGGAAGTCTCACACATGTGGTATCCCCATACTCAGGAGGAGTAGGAGAATCTATTTTGGGGTGTCATTTTTGGTATGTACATGCTATGTGTTAGAAAAATTGTATAAATGGACAACTTTGTGTTAAAAAAAATGCGTTTTAACCACTTCCTGCCCGCTGTCATATGACGTCCTTGACTTTGTGCAGGGATATCTGAATGATGCCTGCAGCTACAGGCATCATTCAGATATCAGCTTTTCCAGCCGGCGATTCCCTACACCATAAGAATGATCATAGCAGCTGTTCCACTGCTTGATCATTCTTACGGGAGGCAAGAGGGGACGTCCCCCCCTCCCGCCACCCTCTGGTGCTTCTACCGACTCACCACTACAATCGAAGCCAGGATCGTTTTTTGTTATTATTTCAGGCTTCCCAGCCTAGAGGTGAGATGTGGAGTCTTATTGACCCCATATCTCACTGTAAAGAGGACCTGTCATGCCATATTCCTATTACAAAGGAAGTTTACATTCCTTGTAATAGGAATAAAAGTGATCAAAAAATAATTTTTTTGGAAAAAAGCATCAAACTAAAACAAATAAAGTAAAATGAACAATAAAAAAAAAATTAAAGCGCCACTGTCCCCGTGTGCTCGCATGCGGAAGCGAACGCATACGTAAGTCCTGCCCACATATGAAAATGGTATTCAAACCACACATGTGAGGTATCGCTGTGATTGGTAGAGTAAGTGCAATAATTTTGGCCCTAGACCTCCTCTGTAACTCAAAACATGTAACCAGTAAAAAATGTTAAAGCGTCGCCTATGGGGATTTTTAAGTAGCGAAGTTTGCCGCCATTCCACGAGCGTGTGCAATTTTGAAGGGTGACATGTTAGGTATCTATTTACTCAGCGTAACTTCTTCTTTCACATTATGCAAAAACATTGGGCTAACTTTACTGTTTTTTTTTTTTAAAAGCACAAAACTGTTTTTTTTCCAAAAAAACGCATTCGAAAAATTGCTGCGCAAATACCCTGCGAGATAAAAAGTTGCAATGACCGCCATTGTATTCTCTAGGGTCTTTGCTAAAAAAACATGTATAATGTTTTGGGGTTCTATGTAATTTTCTATCAAATAAATGATGATTTTTACATGCAGTAGAGAAATGTAAGAATTGGCCTGGGTGCTCCAGAACACCTGAAGGTGCTCCGTGCATGTTGGGCCTCTGTATGTGGCCACGCTGTGTAAAAGTCTCACACATGTGGTACCGCCGTACTCGGGAGTAATAGAAGAATGTGTTTTGTGGTGTAATTTGTGCTATGCATATACTGTGTGTGAGAAAAAACCTGCTAATATGACAATTTTGTGAAAAAAAAAGAAAAAAAATCTTGATTTTGCAAAGAATTGTGGGGAAAAAATGACAACTTCAAAAAACTCACCATGCATCTTTCTGAATACATTGGAATGTCTTCTTTCCAAAAAGGGGTCATTTGGGGGGTATTTGTACTTTTCTGGCATGTTAGGGTCTCAAGAAATTAGATAGGTCGTCAGTACTTCAGGTGTGATCAATTTTCAGATATTGGCACCATAGCTTTTAGACTCTATTGCCCCGTACACACGGTCGGACATTGATTGGACATTCCGACAAAAAAATCCATGGATTTTTTCCGACGGATGTTCGCTCAAACTTGTTTTGCATACACACGGTTGCACAAAGTTGTCGGAATTTCCAAACGCCAAGAACGCGGTGACGTGCACCACGTACGAAGAGACTATAAAAGGGCAGTTCAGTACCAAGCGCGGCACCCCTTGGGCTCCTTTTGCTAATCTTGTGTTAGTAAAAGTTTGGGGAGAGAAACGATTTGCGCTTTTTCAGACTTGTGGTTTTCAGTTCATTTTTCTGCTGTTCAGTTTGTGCTTGTGGGTTTGTATCTGGTCTTCAGTGCATGCAGTGAGTTACCATTGACTTTGTCATTGTGTTCTTGTTCGTTCGTTACTGATTTTAAGGTCGCTCTTCACAGGCCTTGCTGTTCTTCAGTGCATTCTATTACTTCGTTCTGACCAGCTGACCATTTTCTAGACATGTTGCGTGTATGTACTCATTGTAGAGTTTGTGTTGTGCGGGGCTTGGTGTTGGGGTTCTTACTTTGACACAAGCCCAGTCCATGAACAGGGCGAGTTCATGGACCAAGAATTGGTTGCTCCAGCGTGACCAGTTCTGTCACATGCCTTTGCTCCATGAGATCCGTGAGAATAATCCTGATGATTTCGGGAACTTTCTCCAGATGACGGACCCCGTATTTCATCATTTGTTGGCTTTGCTGACCCCTTATATCAGCAGGCAGGATACCTGCATGAGGCAAGCCATCACTGCGGAGCAAAGTCTAGTCACCACCCTGCGGTACTTGGCGACGGGGAGAAGCCTGCAGAACCTCAAGTTCTCAACAGGAATCTCCCCCCAGGCTCTGGGGATCATTATTCCGGAGACCTGTTCTGCCATCATCCAGGTCCTGCAGAAGGAGTATATTAAGGTAAGATTTTTATCTTTTAACATCACATTTTATTGTATAGAATGTTTGCTAATGTATTGTATTTCTTTCCTCATTCCCTAATTACCATGATTGTAATATGCTGTGATTGTCCCCTTTGTCCTCATGCATGCTGGATTTTTATGTAATTTTTTTGTCCTTCATACATATTTGCCTTCACTTACCTCCCCAGCATGCTCTCCTGGGCCTATATTCACCTTGTGTAGTCACTTAATAATGTATTTTGTCAGCTCCATAGTAGTGCTTTACCCTAAATACCCTGTGATTTTGCTTGAAATTCTGGCAGAGTGCCAGAGGCTTTTTTTTTGTGTCCCAAAATCATTTGGAACCCTCGCTCCCCCCAACTGCTAACTCAGCTGATACCAATCCTTTATCTATCCTCAATCCTCTATCTGCTGCCTTTGCCAAACCCATACACACTATACCCACCTCTTTTGTGGTCATATTTATGGATGAATTTCCCCAAACATGTAGTGCAAGGGCCTGCCTGAATACGTTCAAATGGTACTGTTTAAAGTTTTTGTATCCTATTATTATCTTGATAGTGAATAGCAGAATGTAAAAATGTGCTAAAATGTGTACAGTGTGTATTTATATCTTTGTATTATGACACTTCTTACCTGTCCAATGGGCTGCCAATAGTGTAAGTAAGGAGGGGCTGGCCAAAGTAATACACATTATTTAGGCATTTATCTCTCAATGAAGTGGAGAGGGTTACCTGTCCAAAACATCCCCCCCATAAAATGTATAAAATGGCCCATGAGAGGGGGGGGAATCTGATAGGTGGACCTTTTACCTTTGTCTTTAAATACTCCCTAAAATACATGTTATACTGATGTTGGCCAAGAATGTTTGTGTCTAATCTGCTTTCCATGTTTATGTGCAATTTTTTTTTTTTTCTCGTTAGACTCCACAGTTTCCTTCCAACCCACAGGAATGGCAGACTGTGGCATTCCACTTTGCCCAGCGGTGGGACTTTCCTAACTGTGGAGGGGCAATTGACATCGTCCCACCACCCAACTCGGGGTCATACTATTACAACTACAATGGGTTCAATAGTATTGTGATGCCGGCGGTGGTGTCGGCTACTTCCGCGTTCCTGTATGTGGACGTGGGAAAGAATAGCTGGATGTCAGATGGTGGCGTCATCGCCCACACGGAGTTCTACAGGCGTCTCCAGAATGGCAGCTTGGACTTGCCACCTCCAGAAGACAATGCGGAAGGACTCCCATTAGTCTTCGTTGTGGATGAAGCGTTTGCGCTGGGGGACCATCTTATGCGGCCATTCCCTATGAGGACCCTCACCCCGGACCAGAGGGTTTTTAATTACCGGTTCCACCTATTTCTTACACTGATACACATGGCGGAATATAAACTCAATCACATCATCCTGGCTTGCTGTGTTCTCCACAACTTTTTAAGGAGAAATTCTATGAACTATCCTGGCTCAGTTGGGCCTGAAGCTGGAATTAATCTCAATGAACCAACCCTGACGGCCCTTGAAGCTGGCCGTCCTGGCTTGCCCCCCCCCAGAGTGCCCGCGATACATGGAATACTTTGCGGGTAGGGGGGGAATCAATATGCCGGACAATGTCTGAGACATTTTTTAAATACATTTTTTTTTTTAAACTGAACAAATATTTGCTTAGATTTACTGCTTGTCTTTCTTTTAGCTGACCCTGACTGAAATTTGGGGAGTCCTGAAAATGGTGTGATTGTGTAAAATTAAAAAGCACTGTTGGGTGTTATTTACTAAAAGCAAAGATACTTTGCACTACAAGTGCACTTGAGACTGCACAGAAACTGCACTTGTAGTGCAAAGTGGATTTGCCTTTAGTAAATAACCCTCACTGTCACTGAAAACACCAACTTTACAAACAAAAAATGCTTTTGAGCATTGAAAGAAGAAGCCACACATTGTTGATTCTCAATCTTTTTAATCAAAGCACAATCACATGTGCATTTATAAAGGGTTTTTAAAACAAACCAACATGTTTATTGTATAACAACTTTTTAGGTGACATTAAAAGTAGAAATGTCCTTTTAAGGTAAAACAGGCATGTTTAAAACCAACAAGAAATACACAAATCTAGAACTTACAAAGTTCAACTTTTGTAGAAAGTGAAGGCAATTTTAGACATGAGTATTTATAAACTGTGTTTAATATTGCGTTCAGCGGATGGGGTGAAGTCACCCCTGGAAAAGCCAAATTTTGAAGATGCACACAAATTGCCGAATGTCAACATGTGCTAGCTGCCGTCATGGGGGATCAAGGGACGTGTTTTGTGGGTGCAACCCCTTCCTCTCAGCTACTTTATTATTAAAGAAGGGGTTTCACCCCCAAAACACGTGCATTGTTCTCCTGTGATGGCAGATAGCACATGTTGACACACTTGGGATTGATTTACTAAAGGCAAATCCACTTTGCACTGCAAAGTGCACTTGGAAGTGCAGTCGCTGTAGATCTGAGGGGAAGATGTGAAATGAGGGGAAGCCCTGCTGATTTTATCATCCAATCATGTACAAGCAAAAATGCTGTTTTTTATTTTCCTTCCTTCCCCCTCTGATCTACAGTGACTGCACTTCCAAGTGCAAAGTGGATTTGCCTTTAGTAAATAAACCCCCCAGTGTGCATCTTCAAAATTTGGCTTTTCTAGAATATGTCAAAAAATGTGCACAAAATTTTCAGACAAAAAAAACATAAATAAGTAAGGGATTTCTAGGGATTTTAAACTCTCCCTAAAAGATCAAAGATGTTCTTCATTTTGTTTTGAACATCATTGATGTTTTTCTTGATGTTTTTCAAGTCCCTATTACACCCCATGATCTCCCCGATCAGGATCTGGGCACTTTCACTGGTGAAATGACCTTCATCCACAACATCACGATCACCTAAAAATATATAAAAAAAAACATGTATTATAAATATGCAGGCATCCATCTCTTACCTGAGCCTGTGGTCGCAGACACTCACCTGTTGTGGTGACAATTTCCACCACGTCTCCCTCCTCCTCCTGTTGTGTATGTGGATTTTCACTTCTTCCTGAGGTGGGGGGTCTGTTGTCTCCTCTGATGAGTAGTGTCCTCCAAGTCTTTTCTCCCCTATGTAAAAAAAAAATTGGTATACTTAGCACACAGATATTTGATGGCAGAAATAGGAATATGAAACATTGCTTGGAAGTGGGGTACAATTGTCTCTTTTGGCAGCGTTCCAAGATGAAGAAATATTTTTGTCCTTTGTCAAGCTTGAATACTTACCTGTTTTGTACAAGCTTCACAGATGGAGACACCCCTATAGTATACACTGGAGCACCTGTGTGGGCCCCCTAATAAAAAGGTTGTTCTTGTGTCCCACACTAGTGCTCCAGCGTCCAGATGTGTAAACAGCTGCTGAGTGTCCTCTCCTTATACAGAATCTAGTTTGCATTTCATTCTAGTTACAAACCCATCTAGACACCAAAATTATTTTAAGAGAAGTAGGCCAGAAAAAATGTATTGAAATGCATCTGGACAAAACATGGTGTTTTATTGGCCAAATGAACAATGTTTCCTACGAACGAATAATGTGTCCATGAACATGAAAGTTGCCATTTCAAACTGTACAACAGTAAAGAAAAGCACAGGGAGCAGCACGAACGTAATAAAATGAAAGAATAGGAACACAGTACAACTACTTACTTTTTTGCAGCACTCTCCTGATCCTTCTATACTGATCGTGCTCCCTTAATTTTAGGTTCGACCCCCGCTTCTTCAGTTGATCATTGGATCGACGTACCCAAAAATTTCTGTGCAGACTCTTCACAACTTTCACCATGATCTTGGCCTTTCTGACATTGGGGTTGGGGTAAGGTCCATACTTCCCGTCATAGTCGGCCCTCTTCAAGATGTCGACCATCTCCACCATCTCGACAAAGGCCGTATTTGATGCCTTAAATCTTCTCCTCTGGGATCGTGATGTTTCTGGCTCCGGGCTTTCCTTCTCCTCGTTGCTGTAATTAGCACGCACCTGCTGTGTCTCCACCATGTGCTCTTCCCCACTGCGCTGAATAAGAAGGGGCGGGGAATAGACTAGAAAGAATGCCAGGGGCCGGCAGAGTTTCACACATGTGCACTGTATATAAAGCGTAATACGCCTGCTTCTTACGTATGATCTGTGAGCGGAGGAAGGAGTATAGGAAGTGCTGATCGTGATAACGAAGGTAACATTTAAACTTGGGCCTATACTGCTTATAGATTGAGGCCTATATTGGGACAAGAAAAGGAGAGTTTAGCCTGACATTAGGGTTTGTCTTGTGTTGTGTCTTGCAAAGAAAATGGATATATTGAATGATCAGGACTTTATCCCCATATTCATTGATATGTTCAGGGAGCTGCCCTGTCTGTGGCAGGTAAACCACCCACATTATAAGAATCAAACAAAGAGGAAGGCAGCGTTGGATAAATTGCTGGGATTTGTGAAGCCGGTGATCCCCACAGCAGACATCACCTATTTGAAGATCCTAATTGGTGGCATGGGGAGCACTTATCTAAGGGAGCACAAGAAGGTCCAGGATTTCCTGAGATCAGGAGCTGCAGCAGATGACATTTATGTCCCCAGGCTGTGGTACTATGACAGACTGCATTTTCTGGCAGGCCAGACTGAACCCAGGCCAGCACTCTCCAGTCTTCCTTCTACGCTTCCTTCCCTCCAGCTGAGGCTTCTGACGTCCAACCTGGGCCTTCCAGGCAGCAACATGTGGAGGAGCCCAGCTTGAGCCAGGTATAGCATTCTTCTAAATATTTCTGTTGGTCAAATTAATTATGTTAAATTTCTAATTGTGATTGATGAATCAAAAACTAAAACGATGTCCCTTTTTCATACACAGGAAAGTCTCAGCCAGGAGGTGGCTGGGCCCAGTAGCCTGCCCGATACCCAGGTCCCTCCCCTCCGCCTTCAAAAAAAAAAGTGGCAGGAAGAGGAGCAACCTGGAGGAGGCAGCAATTGGCCTATTTTGGAAGGCTACTGTGGCCCTCAGAACCCCCCACAGTGTTGAAGAGGACTTTGCAGACATAACAGCATGCAAAATGAGGCCAAAGCCACATTTGTGAGCTTAACCATGGTCCTCCTCCTCCTCCTACAGGTCCTCCTCCTCCTCCTCCTCCTCCTGCCACACCTCCAACACCAGAGCCACAGCTGGGAAGGAAGCGTCTAAGGAAGACCAGAGAGTGATGGCCCTGGGTTCAGTCTGGTCGGCAAAAGATGCAGGCTCTTGTATGACCACAGCCTGGGGACATACATGTCATCTGCTGCTGTTCATGATCTCTTGGACTTCTGGACCAGATTGTACTCCCTTATATATTGACTCCTCAGGCCACCAATTTTGCAGTAAAATTATTGATGTGTGCCCTGGAGGCCAAAGGCTTTGGCAATTTCTGCTTTTTCTGCAGCGTTGCCTCCCTCTTTGTTTGGTTATGAGCCCTTAGCCCGGGTTCACACCTATGTGAATTAGATGTGCATTTCCGCACATCTAATTCGCATAGCAGGAGAATGTGACTGGCTCCCTATGGAGCCGGTTCACATATCTCTGGGGCGGCTGCGGAGCACACTGCACAAAAACGCTGTGCGTCTTTGGCTCTGTTTCAGGGCCGAATTCAGGCATAGAATCGGCCCTAAATCGTCCCTGAAACGGGGAACAGGGACGCACAGCGCTCCTGTGTGATCCGCAGCCTGTTGTAGTGTGAACCCGGGCTGAATAAATTTTTGGTTTGATTTATTATACTCGTCTATGTGTGTTTTCCTTCAAAAAGGACAGTTTGTTTGTGAGGAGGTAGGTACATTTGAAAACTACAATGTGAAATTAACAAGAGACACCAACAACAAAACACAAGATCAGCGTTTCCGCACATCTAATTCGCATAGAAGGAGAATGTGACTGGCTCCCTATGGAGCCGGTTCACATATCTCCGGGGCGGCTGCGGAGCGCACTGCACAAAAACGCTGTGCATCTTTGGCTCGTTTCAGGGCCGAATTCAGGCATAGAATCGGCCCTGATTCATCCCTGAAATGGGGAACAGGGACGCACAGCGCTCCTGTGCGATCTGCAGCCCGTTGTAGTGTGAACCCGGGCTGAATACATTTTTGGTTTGATTTATTATACTTGCCTATGTGTGTTTTCCTTCAAAAAGGACAGTTTGTTTGTGAGGAGGCAGGTACATTTCAAAACTACAATGTGAAATTAACAAGAGACACCAACACCAAAACACAAGATCAGGCTTTAAAAAAATCCCATAAAAAATATTTAATCTAAAAACATCCTAAAAATAATATTTTCTCGGTAGATGGTGACAAATAAAAATATTATATTGATGAAATCACGATAAATAATAAAGAAAGAAGTTTGTGAGAACTCTGTGTGAATATGAGCAGCAAAACTACTTCATTCTTCTAGCATTATAAAGAAGAAGAGAGTACGCTGCATTAAACAATTTAAAACATTGCAGCCTGACGAAAGTGCTATATCCATTCCAAACGCTAATTTTACCAGACCGAGCAGTTCCATCTCGGAATTTATTCTGAGCATGCGTGGCACTTTGTGCGTCGGAATTGACGCGATCGGATTTTGTTGTTGGAAAATTTTATAGCCTGCTCTCAAACTTAGTGTGTCAGAAAATCCAATGGAAAAAGTCCGACGGAGCCCACACACGGTCGGAATTTCCGTCAACAAGCTCCGATCGCACATTTTCTGTCAGAAAATCCGACCGTGTGTACAGGGCATATAACTTTCACAAAGACCAAATAATATACACCAATTTGTGCTTATTTTTACCAAAGATATGTAGCAGTATAAATTTTGGCCAAAATTTATGAAGAAAAATTACTAATTTGCTAAATTTTATATCCGAAACAAAGAAAAATGTATTTTTTTTACCAAATTTTCAGTCTCTTTTCTTTTATTGCGCAAAAAATAAAAAATCCAGCGGTGATTAAATACCACCAAAAGAAAGCTCTATTTGTGTGAAAAAAGGATAAAAATTCATACAGGTACAGTATTGCATGACTGAGTAATTGTCATTCAAAATGTGAGAGCACCGAAAGCTGAAAATTGGTCTGGTTATTAAGGGGGTTTAAGTACCCAGTAATCAAGTGGTTAAATCAGTATTTCATCTAATTTTTTAATATTATAATTAATTTTTTAGCAGAGACCATAAAGAATAAAATGGTAATTGTTGCAATTTTTTATGTCACACGGTATTTGCTTAGTGGTTTTTGAAACTCAATTTTTGTTGACAAAATATACTTTAATGAATTTGAATGCAAATAAACACAATGTATAACCCAATTTTTTGGAAAAATATAAAATATGATGTTATGCTTAGTAAATAGATACCTAACGTGTCACGCTTTAAAACTGCGTGTGGAATGATCACAAACTACGATAATTAAAAATCTCCATCTCGCTTTAAAATTTTTTACAGGTTACCTCTTTAGAGTGACAGAAGAGGTCTAGTGCTAGAATTATTTCTCTTACTGTAACATTTGCAGCGATACCTCACATGTGTGGTCCGAACACCATTTACATATACGTGCCAACTTACGAATGCATTCGCTTCTGTGCGAAAGCATGGTGGGATGGGGTGCTTTAATTTTTTTTCTTATTTATTTTATTTTTGAATTTTGACTTTTACACTGTCACTTTATTTTTTTTATCACTTTTATACCTATACCTTTTAATAAAAATAAGGGATAACAGGTACTCTGTAGGGATGAGCTTCGAGTTCGAGTCGAGCAAGTTTGCCAAACAGCGAACAATTTGGGGTGTTCGCTGCAAATTCGAATGCCGCGGAACACTCTTTAAAAGTCTATGGGGGAAATCAAAAGTGCTAATTTTAAAGGCTTATATTCATGGTATTGTCATAAAAAAGTGTTTGGGAACCTGGGTCCTGCCCCAGGGGACATGGATCAATGCAAAAAAAGTTTTAAAAATGGCCATTTTTTCAGGAGCAGTGATTTTAATAATGCTTAAAGTGAAACAATAAAAGTGTAATATCCCTTTAAATTTCGTACCTGGGGGGTGTCTATAGTATGCCTGTAATGGGGCGCATGTTTCCCGTGTTTGGAACAGTCTGACAGCAAAATGACATTTCGTAGGAAAAAAAGTCATTTAAAACTACTCGCGGCTATTAATGCATTGCCGGTCCGACAATACACGTAGAAGTTCATTGATAAAAACGGCATGGGAATTCCCCACAGGGGAACCCCGAACCAGAATTTTAAAAAAAAATGATGTGGGGGTCCCTCTAAATTCCATACCAGGCCCTTCAGGTCTGGTATGGAAATTAAGGGGAATCCCCGGCCAAAATTTTTTTAAAAAAATGGCGTGGGGTCCCCCTCAAAATCTATACCAGACTTTTAAGGGGAACACCGCTCCAAAATAAAAAAAAACGGCGTGGGATCCCCCAAAAATCCATACCAGACCCTTATCCGAGCACACAACCTGGCAGACCGCAGGAAAAGAGGGGGGGACGAGAGAGCGGCCCCCCTCCTGAACCATACCAGGCCACATGCCCTCAACATTGGGAGGGTGCTTTGGGGTAGCCCCCAAAAACACCTTGTCCCCATGTTGATGAGAACAAGGGCCTCATCCCCACAACCCTGGCCGGTGGTTGTGGGGGTCTGTAGGCAGGGGGCTTATTGGAATCTGGAAGCCCCCTTTAAGAAGGGGACCCCCAGCTCCCGACCCTCCCCCCTGTGTGAAATGGTAAGGGGGTACTTGTACCCCTACCATTTCACTAAAAAACTGTGAATAATGTTAAAAATGACAAGAGACAGTTTTTGACAATTCCTTTATTTAAATGCTTCTCCTTTCTTCTTTCTTCTTTCTTCTATCTTCTATCTTCCTTCGGTTTCTTCCTCCATCCTCTTCTTCTTCTGGTTCTTCTGGTTCTTCTGGTTCTTCCTCCGGTGTTCTCGTCCAGCATCTCCTCCGCGGCGTCGGCGTCTTCTTCCCTTCTTCTCCTCGGGCCACTCCACATCCATGATGGCATGGAGGGAGGCTCCCGCTCTTCTCTTCATCTTCTTCTCTTCATCTTCTTCTCTTTATCTTCTTTTCTGGCCGCTCCGCATCCATGATGGCATGGAGGGAGGCTCCCGCTGTGTGACGCTTCTCCTCTTCTGATGGTTCTTAAATAACGGGGGGCACCCGGTGACCCCGCCCCCTCTGACGTACGGTGACTTGACGGGACTTCCCTGTGGCATCACGGGGAATGCCACAGGGAAGTCCCGTCAAGTCACTGTGTGTCCCCCCCATTATTTAAGAACCGTCAGAAGAGGAGAAGCGTCACACAGCGGGAGCCTCCCTCCATGCCATCATGGATGCAGAGTGGCCTGAAAAGAAGATGAAGAGAAGAAGATGAAGAGAAGGGCGGGAGCCTCCCTCCATGCCATCATGGATGCAAAGCGGCCCGAGGAGAAGAAGGGAAGAAGACGCCGACGCCTCGGAGGAGATGCCGGACGAGAACACCAGAGGAAGAACCAGAAGAACCAGAAGAAGAAGAAGATGGAGAAAGAAACTGAAGGAAGATAGAAGATAGAAGAAAGAAGAAAGAAGAAGCATTTAAATAAAGGAATTGTCAAAAACTGTCTCTTGTCATTTTTAACAGTTCTTTAGTGAAATGGTAGGGGTACTTTTGTACCCCCTTACCATTTCACACAGGGGGGAGGGCCGGGATCTTGGGGTCCCCTTGTTAAATGGGGCTTCCAGATTCCGATAAGCCCCCGCCCGCAGACCCCCACAATCACCGGCCAGGGTTGTGGGGACGAGGCCCTTGTCCTCATCAACATGGGGACAAGGTGTTTTGGGGGGCTACCCCAAAGCACCCTCCCAATGTTGAGGGCATGTGGCCTGGTACGGTTCAGGAGGGGGGGCGCTCTCTTGTCCCCCGTCTTTTCCTGCGGCCTGCCAGGTTGCGTGCTTGGATAAGGGTATGGTATGGATTTTTGGGGGGACCCCACACCATTTTTTTAAAATTTTGGCCGGGGTTCCCCTTAATATCCATACCAGACCTGAAGGGCCTGGTATGAAATTTAGGGGGACCCCCACGTCATTTTTTTTTAAATTTTGGTTCGGGGTTCCCCTGTGGGGAATTCCCATGCCTTTTTTATCAATTAACTTCTATGTGTATTATCGGACCGGCAATGCATTAATAGCCGCGAGTAGCTTTAAATGTTTTTTTTTCTTTGAAATGTCATTTTGCTGTCAGACTGTTCTAAACACGGGAAACATGCGCCCTTTACAGGCATACTATAGACACCCCCCAGGTACGAAATTTAAAGGAATATTACACTTTTATTGTTTCACTTTAAGCATTATTAAAATCACTGCTCCTGAAAAAACGGCCATTTTTAAAAAAACATTTTGCATTGATCCATGTCAAAGCGAAATTCATCAGTAGTGAAAACACATAAAAACAGTGAATATAGTCCATAAACTGAACAGCAAGAAAAAGTTCCATGAGTGTGTGCCAACTTCATGAAAGTAGGGAAACAAATCCACGTTCCATCAAGCCGTACCCCGTATAGATGAAGGGAGAAGAGAAGAGTATATAGATGTGACTTTCAGTTGAAGTAAATCCAAGAAAGTGCTAAAGGTGAACCCTTACCATAAGTGGTGGACCTCCCTGTTAGCGAGGTCTTGCGTGCAAGCAGATTTAGCCCTCTGCGGGGACCGTGTAGTGATGGCGTCCAACACAGCTGATACGTCCAGCGTCTCCAGCCTGGCATTATCCAAATCGTCCACCTGGAAGGGGGGAAGCGCCCACTTGCCCCCAAGGTAGTGGATGAAAAACAGAGAAGAGCTCCAATGGTGTAGTATATACTAATAAGTTTATTATTAATGGGTAAAACAAAAACGGAGGGAACACACTCCGTGAAAACACTTTTTAAGATTCATAAAATTAGCCGGCATATAAAACAAGCGAACACACGTGCATGTCATGGGGCGAACTATGTGATGGCTTACAATGCGTAGCCACGCCCTACATGTTTCATCACAGATGACGTCTTCAAAGGGGCACGGGCGACGTATTGAGCCATCACCTATGTAGTGCTGAGCGTGAGCCAAGCCTTGTTTCCGACTTAGCATCGAGCAGCACTTAACATTAATCAGAAGAGTCGAAGGGAAAACCAAGCCTCTACCTGGTGCTCTCCCCAGGATGAGTGTTGCCATGGTAACTCCCCTCAAGCGGAAATACCAGAAAGAGAGAGTTTAACCCTATATATTAGTGATTGTAGGTCCTCTTTACCATACAAATCTGAAAACAAACTTTGCACATCTAGGTTTGCTCCCATCTGGCATACGACCCTAATGGTTCCCCAGAATAGCCATAGAGTATAGTTATACATATCACCATTGTAAACTGTATGTAAGAAGGCGGAATATCACCAAAAAATTCATTTAACTTATTTAGAAGAAAAACAATAAAAAATTAAGAGTTAAAATGGAAATTATATGGACAGGAGTCCCCTCTATTTCCAAATAAATATTGGGTGGCGCATTCATTTACGTGAAGAGCACCAAGTATCACAAAGTACTACAATCCGCTTGGTAATTGGGGGATGCACCCCTGTACTAAATATATAATCAGTAGCGCATAACTTTTAAGCATTCCAATTACACATAAATACATCTAGGAAGTCACAATGTAAAACGTGGACGTTGTAACAATTATAAATATATACGGTAATTAAAATCATATATAAATGTAAAATGTAAGATGACATTGTCACATATTACTCTTTGTAAATTAAATCCCATAAAGGGAAAAAAAAAAGAGAAAAAAAACGAAAAACCGTATTTTAGGAATTATCAATAAATGCGTTTAACTCAATATCCACATTTAATCCTAGAGGCCCAAGAGAGCGGATTTTATAAATCCACTCCATTTCGAGCTTAGAAATGGCACGTCTCTTGGAACCTCCCCTCCATGGGAGTTTGAGTCTGTCAATCCCACAAATGAGGTCCCCCTAGGATCTTGTTTATGTACCTCCAGGAAATGTTTGGAAACGGGGTGGTCTAAAAAACCCCTCTTAATATTTCCAATATTCTCACTAAGTCTCACCTTCAGTGAACGTACAGTGCGGCCCACATAGCGGAGCCCGCATGGACAGGTAAGAAGATACACGACCAGGTGATAAACGATTTGATAGAAAAATCACGGGTGTATTGTTAGAGTGGAACTGACACACCTTCCTTTCAGTAATGGTATTGATGGAACAAACTTCACAATTCCTACACTTATAGTAGCCTATTAAATGTTGAAAGAACATAGGTTTATTAATGGGAGGGTCACATACAGTGGACACCACACGTGATTTAATTGAAGGGGCACCTCTAAGGACCAACTGAGGTCTATCGGGAAGTAATGGTCCCAAAAGGGGATCATTCTTAATAATGTGCCAGTGTTTATATAGTATTTTTTTAATAGAGAAATGGTGGCAAGAATAACCGGTTGTGAAAGGACAGACCACCTTTCTATCAGTCTTATTACTAGGTCTATCTGCCAGGAGTGAATCTCTATCCAATAGTTCGACTTGATCCAGTTTCTCCTCCAAAAATTGAGCCTCGTAGCCTTTCTCCAAGAATCTTTCAGTTAAGACTCTGGATTGGGCCACGAAGTCTGCAGTAGTGGAGCAGTTCTGCTTTAACCTGATGTATTGACTCTTAGGGACAGAGTCTAACCACGCTTTATGGTGACAACTGTCTCGAGGGATGAAAGAGTTCCGATCTGTGACCTTGAAAAAAGTGGAGGTAAGTAAAGTATTCCCTTCACTACGAATGTCCAGGTCAAGAAAATTGAACTTTTGTTGACTGGCCTCGTACTTCAATATGATGCCCCCCTCTCATTCTTATTTAGACCTTCCATGAATGAACAAAGTGAGTCATGAGAGCCACTCCATAGGAGGAGGACGTCATCTATATACCTGGCCCACAGGACCAATTCAGGTCTTTGTTGGGCATAGATGACGTTCTCCTCCCATTTCCCCATAAAAAGGTTTGCCAAACTGGAGGCAAACTTAGCCCCCATAGCGACACCTTTAGTCTGAAGAAAAAAAATTTTGTTATGCCAAAAAAAATGATGTGTCGTAGCATATTCCAAAAGTTCCATAATGAAACGTTTCTGTTTCCTTGGTATTGAAGAATCCTTATCCAAAAAGTATTTAACTGATTTGATACCCCAATTGTGGGGGATGATAGTATATAGGGACGTGACGTCGGCCGTGACAAGCCAATGTCCGTCTCTATATCCACTATTCTTGAGTAAGTTGATGGTATGTCTGGTGTCCTTAATGTATGCTGGTAGGAGTTGTACCAGTGGTTGGAGAAAACTATCAATGTACTTACCTGCCCTAGATGTAATGGAGTCTATTCCACTAATGATGGGACAACCCGGAGGATGCACCGGGTCCTTGTGGATCTTGGGCAGGTAGTACATGACAGGAATTCTCGAGGCCACTGGGATTAAAAAGGATTTCTCCTTCTTGTTGATAATACCCAACTCAAAACCCCTATCCACAATCTTTTCTAATTCCTTTTTAAACTTAATTCTAGGATCTGATCTTAGGGGTTGGTAAGTATCTCTCTCACTCACCAATTTCTCAAGTTCCTGGAGATAGTCAGCTTGTCCAGGACTACTATTCCACCTCCTTTATCTGCTGGCCTCATTACAAAATCTTTCCGTTCACATAATTAGTCTAGGCCTAGCTGTAATTCCCTCGACATTTTGACATTCTGGGTTTTCAAACGGTCCAAGTCCCTTAGAAGAACGTCCCTAAATACTTCCAGGGAAGTGGATAGGCCACCCGGAGGGTTGAACAGGGACGCATTGGCTAAACCTGAGTATCTGATGGTATTGGAATTGGAACTTTGGGAGCTGATAGGATTGGACAGCATATACCTTTTAATATTTAATTTTCTGGTATATTTGTGAATGTCCATATATGTTTGGAATCTATTGAGAGATTTGGGGGGTACAAATTTGAGGTCCTTATCTAAAATTAATGTCTCAGCTTGCGTTAAGGTAGTTTTACTTTGGTTAAAAATACCTTTACAGCTCATTCCCGTTTTCTTTTTGCTCTTTGATCTCCTCCCCCCTCTGACTCCTCTCTTTTTTCTATGGGTCTCTGGGGGTTTTGGCTGTCCCAGAGAAAACCCCAATGTTGAGGTTGAGAGTATTCCCCCTGTCTTTGTTGATAGGAGGGTTGCCAGCTATTCCATTCTCTAGTTTGTGAGGATGGAGGCTGGTACCAAGATGGCCTATCACTCTGTGTCCCTCTTCTAGGGGTACGCGGCCCAGAACCATAATCCACCCTTTGCTCGTATTTGTCATAATTGTCATATTGGTAGCCATTGTCCCTCAGGTTATGAAAACGGTAATGGGTGAGGACAAGATTGTAAGGACAATGGCTGCACTTTGGTTCACTATATATTTTTGATAAGAGGCCTGAACTTTTTTTTATTATACAAGATAGGTGAAACGCTTTTTTTATGCAAGGCTTTAACAATGTTTACGTGGAAATTTTACTAAGCCAGCTGTCTGCAAAAACAGAAAACTTGCGGTGACAAATTCTTGTGAATATGTACGGGAACAAGTTAGAACATCCCACTGCAAGTCTGGGCCTAATGCCAAACGGCACCTTATCGAAAGTACCTTAAAAGGTTATTTCTATAATACACCCTTTTCTCGGAATTAAGCTAAGCTAAGAAAAATATATTTTGATAAGGAAATTTTGGGTATTTTTGTTCGGTACTTTTTAAGCACGTCATTTAGCAGAAATATCATTGTCTTTACATATATGTCATATACCATGTAACTTGTGATACTTGTACTCTTGTGATTGGATAAGCTAAGGGACCGCCCCTTGGTTTGCCCCTAATGATGTATAATGAATTGTTGCCATATATAACATGTGAGAAAAATACAATAGAATTTATTATCGATATCCAACATACTGCGTGGTGTCGTTTATATCATTTCCAATCAATTGAAGAGGCCTTCTTGGTGTCTAAGTTCAGCTCGAGCAAGGAAAAGGTTTGGGGGCGCACTTGACCAGTTAACCAGTTGACCAGTTGACCCCTACCCTCTCAGATGGTACCAGAAGTGGGGTACATATTCTGAAGTCCGGTGGTCAAGTCAAAGCCAAAAGAATTTTGGCCAAAGCCAAAAGGTAAGGTCTCTTTAAGTTTCTTTTGCAAGGTGGTTTTCTTGTGCTTGACCGGACTTCAGAATATGTAAGGTCGGATCTGGTAAGGTCAAGTAGCTCGTCAAGATATAATAGGAAAATAATTGTATAAGTGTCCCCGCTAGGTTGGCCAGGACTGGTAGAATATTGTAAATATTTTACTAAGAAATAGGACTGGACATCAAGAACGTCTATGTTGCATTGAGTTATGTCTGATAAACTTAAGGTGGCCACCAAAAGTGAGAGATTTCACGTAGGACGCTGCGATAATTGTAGTCTTGGATTGTTGTTTGTGTATGAGAGATCTAAAGCAATCTTGAAAGCAACTTGCCCAGGTGGTTACGTTTTTAGAATTGTAAAGGGACCTTATTTTGAAAAAGGAGATCCAAAGGTTTGGACTCTAAGGTTTAACATTCATAATCAGGTTCCTTTAAAACCAAATCTGACAGTAGGTGGTGTAAGAAGCCTTATTGAACGTCACTATAAACAATCTTATACTGTTTGTCCTAATTCATTGTTGGTCTGTGATCACAGAGATTTGTATAAATAATGGGAAATCAATTGGAAAAGGCAAGTTCTGGTGGTAAGTCAGAGCAACCCACCCCAATTGATTTTGTGTCTGGAAACTGTGGAAAATATTATACTGATCCATTTTGGGCACATGTACTAAAACGGGCACATAGTCTGCAAATTTCGGGATTAACTCCCTATGGCCCTTGTAGCCAGAATGATTGGGAAGAAGTTACTAAAATGTGTGGGCAACACAAACAGTATAATTATCCACCGTTTCCTTCTAACAATGATTATATGAAAGAGTGTTATAAAATATGGTCTAAAGCACTGAAGGACTATAAAAAATTCCCACAGACTATATACAAAAACCCCTTACGTTTTCCCACCACACCTGATCCACTTGTAGACGCTCCAAAGCCTTGTAATCCTTTTTATGATTCCTATTCCGCCCCACCTCCTTATGTTTTTCCCAAAATTGACCAACCCAAGGAGGAACCTGATAAACCTGAAACCCCCAGAGAAGCAATTGACCCAGAGAACGCTGAAACCCCCCTAGAAACAATTAAACTAGTGAATTATGAGACCCCCATAGAAACAAATAAAACAGATAAACAGAAAAAGAAATTATATCCCTCCCTAGAACTAACATTGGGGGGATTATTGGTGATAGCAGAGGACAAGGGTACTCATTGGTTAGAAGAACAAGAAAATAAGAGACTAGCAATTAAAGAATATGTTAAGACCATGGATAAGCTATCCGCAACAGTAGACAAACACCTAGAAATAGCTAGAACTAAGGTAGAAGATAAGAAACAAAGAAAGAAAAGAAAGAACAGAATAAGTGAGTTGCTAAGAGACTCAGCGAAGATATTACGGGAAATAGACGCAGAAGGTCAAATGATTACTCGAGCGGCAACACAGAAATATCAGGAGGTAATCAGAAAACATGGGGCAGAAGAGAGTGACAGTGAATTGACAGAAGAATTAGAGTCTTCAGAGGACGAGGACAGTTATACATTAAAACCATTAAAAGTCACAGAAACACAAAAAGCACTCGAGGTAGCAGACGCGGCATCATCCTCCACTGTAATAACAGAGACCAGTGCCCTTCTAGCTGAGCCTAAGGAAACATTGCAAACCCAAACCCCCGAAAATAGTGGTATGTTTCCACTCATCACCATGGGCAATACTGAAGTGCAGATTCTTCTTCCCTTGGGAACAATTAAGGAAATAAAAGACACATGCCCCAAGCCCAGTAAGGACCCTAAACAAGCAGTACATTTTTTAAAACTGTATTGTTTAGGGGGTAGAATGTCTTCCGAAGATCTACAAATTATAATTAATGCCATAGACCCTGACAGCACAGCAGAAATAAAAATAGAGGACTGGGTGGAAAATAGTAAATTATACCAACCAGGAGAGGATTGGGACACCTTTTGGGCAGCACTGTTGGCTGCCTGGAGGAAGGCTTATAGACCTGAAACGCCAATCAATGATCTAATCTCCTGTAAACTGTTGCCGGGGGAATCTTTTCATTCCTTTGTCATACGATTGTATAAGATTTATGCATCCTGTGGAATAGACAGTGACCCCTTATTCCCTTATTTGTCAGTACGGTAATGAACAATGGGGACCCCAAGTCGGCCCAAATGATAAAACTGGTAAATACTAAATGGGCGACACAGACAGCAAAAACATTTATGGAAGACATACAAACAAGGGCAGCATCTGGTGTCTTTAATTCAAAAGGAGGACTCTTTACAATAGTGGAGGACTCTGGAAACAATAAAACAAGAAATCACACCGATGTGTACTTCTCTTCCAATGCCCACTTATGCATACAGACAACAACACCAAAACAGAGATAATATTCAACAAGCTGACCAGGGTTGTTTCAATTGTGGGGACACATCACATTGGAAATCAGACTGTCCACACAGGAGAGGATACAGACCCAGACGCGGTAATGGCCCACCTCCGAGGGGACGGGGTAGAGGATACAATTCAGACAGGACACATAGTCAGACTAGACCAAACCCTAGAAATGACCAACCCAACCAAACAAACACCAATACCCCGCAGAGGGTCCAAATGAATTGGCCAGGTAATTCTGGACATTCAAACAATAACCCATTTAGACAATAGGGATGCCCAGAGCAGGTTCCAGCCCTGGTACTTCACATGTTTACAGATCATTGGAAAATCTTACCACAAGTGACCCTTAAGATCAAGGGTCAAGTGGTCAACCTAATGCTCGATTCAGGAGCCACAACAAGTTGCCTAAACAATGAGAAATTTTTATGTGAAGATTGTACGGAGGGTTGCTCTATAGGGATCAATGGAACTGATGTGGTACACAAAATTACACCTCTCCTAGAGGTCTGTGACTTTGAGAACAGAGTGTTAACCAAATCTAAGTTTGCAATACTACCACAATGTCCCCTATGCCTAATGGGCAGGGACCTAATGTCTAAATTGAAACTGAATATAACTTTTACAGCAGAAGGAGGAATTGTTGCCAAATCCCCTCACTGTGATTTACAGATGCCAAAAAGACAAGATTTTCTGTGTTACTTCATGTCAGTTCCTACATACATAGAAACACATCCCATCTGGGCAAAGTCCAAAACTGATGTAAGACACATACCTTGTACACCATATGTACCCACCTTCAAACCAGACACGGTACCCACATTCCAGAAACAATACCCTTTGCCAAAAGAAAAGATCATGGGACTTCAGCCCCTGGTAGAAGAATACCTAAGATTAGGTATTCTAAGGCCTATAATTAGTCCCTGGAACACACCAGTTAATCCAGTAAGGAATATGCAAGTAAAGGCGCAGAGAACTGGAGATAACAATAATGACAACAATAAAAGCAAAGGGATGGGGAACAGACTGAAATTTTCCAATCTTATAATACATTCAATGGATAAATAATGTCCACATGTATATGTCCGAAAAGAAGAAAATGTGTATCACATTAGCACATATGAGGAATGGTCTCACAGTCATGTACAAATGAGGGGTCATGTACAAATGAGGGGTTCAAGGATCCAAATAATAGTAGGTCCACAAGCAGGGCTGCCTTCATCAAGAAGCGAAACCACATTCCAATCCTAAGGAGAAACAGAAGAGAGAGGCGCCTCTGGGTGTAGACTAAAAACAAGGTTTATTCATAAAAAGATAATGATGATCTAACTCACATGTTGGAGATCATCCCGATTGGCTGTTGGCTTTGACAGGTCCAGGCAGGATAACTCAGGCAGGTTTGGACTCATGTCTGGACACGCATGAGCTCATCCTTTTTGATGAGGAATCAAGGATCTCCTAAACTCAATCAGAGGTTCTTACCACCGTACTCTATGTCACTACTGTGTCCTGTAGGAAGACTGAGGTCAGCAAGAAAAGGAGATCCACACTCCTGGAAGACTTGATTTCTGAGGAGACTTCAGTGGATGATTTCTTTGCTTTAGAACCGGAACCAGCAGCACAGGCAGAGCCCCCCGCCAGGAGTTGTCTTTGACTGATTTGAACCTTTGATGGATGATGTCCTCTCCAGCATTTGATTACCATTTTATGCCTATTGATTATCTCCAACATGTGAGTTTGATCATCATTATCTTTTTATGAATAAACCTTGTTTTTAGTCTACACCCAGAGGCGCCTCTCTCTTCTAATCCAGTAAGGAAGGCTAACAGGGAATGGAGGATGGTGCAGGATCTTAGGGTAGTTAACAAAAGTATACAACCCTTACCCCCACTAGTGGCAGACATTACAGGGATATTCATCAATATTCCTGCACGGTCCTCCATATACACGGTACTAGACCTGTCAAACGCATTTTTCAGTATAGAAGTGCATGAGGACTTCCAAGACATCTTCTCTTTCACATGGTCCACCGAACAGGCCATTGGCAAGCAGCTAACCTGGACCAGGCTTCCGCAAGGTTATGTGGACAGTCCGGCCGCCTTCTCAATGGTGCTTAAAGCCACCCTAGATGACTGGGTCCCCCCCAATGAAATCCACACTCTTGCAGTATGTTGATGATCTACTGATATGTAGTGAAAGCAGGGCACAATGTGAGGTCGATTCCGAGAGTCTGATGTCGCACCTAGCACTCAAGGGTCACCTGGCATCTAGAAAGAAGATTCAGTGGGCCCAAGAGCAGGTAGAGTACCTGGGGTGCGTAATTGCAGAGGGAACACGGATGGTGTCTCCAAAACGGGTCGAAGCCCTCACTTGTCTCGGCCCACCAAAGGACAAAGCATCACTATTGTCCTTCCTAGGTTAAATAGTATACTGCAGGCAGTGGATACCTGATTGTTCCTACTATGACTCTCTGCTAAGGCAGGCAACAACAGCACAGGCACCGAAACTGATCACATACACCCCAGAAATGACTGAAGCCTTTCAAATTCTTTTGAAATCACTGGCCTCGGCTCCGGCCCTTGGCTTGCCAAATTATGAAAAGCCCTATGCCCTATACTGTGTGGTCAGGGGTCATGCCTTTGCTGCAGTTCTGGCCCAAATGTATGGTACCCACTACCGCCCCATAGCCTACATCTAAAAAAAACTACCAGTGACAGTCCAAGGGATGCCGGGCTGCTTACAAGCGCTGGCAGCCTGTGCAATGACCGTAAAAGAAGCACAAAAGATCACTCTAGGGACTCCAACCACCCTATACACATCACAGTGTCCTCCATTTGTTACAAAATATGAACACCCAACACATGACTACACAACGTTCATCAGGGTATGAAATCATTCTTACAAACACGCACAACTTAATTGTCAAAAGCTGTGCTGAAGTAACACCGGCAATCAAACTCTTACACGCTTTGCTAAAACTCCCAGTCACTCCCCAAGACTGTCATGACTGTACACAAGAACTTCTCACTGTCACAGCACCTCGAAGAGATCTCACTGATCTGCCTAATCCAGACTACCCAAACGTCTTTATAGATGGTAGCTGCAAACGTCCAGCAGACAATCAATACAAGACAGGCTATTCGGTGGTAATGCTACCGGATCTCATTCTAGAAGATGGTTACCTTACTGGCGCAACCTCCGCACAACAAGCTGAGCTGTATGCACTCACCAGGGCATGTTTAATACACAAAGGAAAAAATGTTAACATTTACACAGACAGCAGGTACGCATTCGGGGTCACGCACGATTATTGTATGATCTGGTTTAGGCGCAGATTCCGCACCGCAGATAACAAAAAAATAAATAACAGTGGTTATGTGTACGATCTAATTAATGCAATACAACAACCCGATAAATTAAACATTGTCAAAGTTAAGGGACATGCCACTGACTGATCCCTAGAGTCACAGGGAAACGCTCTAGCAGACAGAGTAGCAAAAGCTGCAGCAGAAAGACAGCCTCAACCACATGACACAAAGCTCTTATTATTCCAGAATGACTTTAACACCCCCTCGTTTCAACACACATCTGCACTCTTGCAAAGACAGGCATCGGCTGATGACCTGGACTACTGGACGGAGGTGGGTTTGACCAGAGACCCTACAGGTCTCTGGACAAACAAGGAGGGAGTCATAGGGATACCTAGAGCAGCAGCGCTCCTATTGCTGTCTTATCTCCACAGCCCAGGACATATAGGACCCAGACCACTCTTAAAAAAGTATGAAGACTGTTTTAGCACACGCAAGGCATATGAATTAGTACAACAGCTTGTCTCCTCCTGTCTGACCTGTGCTCAGAACAATGTTCAGGGCCCCCAACATGGTAAACATGGACATTTGCCACCACCATTAGGCCCACTACAAGACTTACAGATAGACTTCACACATATGCCCAGGCAGAGAGGTAATCTCAAATATTTGTGCGTGTTGGTGGACAAATTTTAAGCTTGGCCAGAGGCAATACCCGTTACAGGGGAAACCGCAGGCATTGCAGGACGGTGTCTGATCAATCATTGGATCAGTCGATACGGACTTCCTGCCACCATATACTCTGACCAAGGCCCAGCATTTACTTCAAAACTGGTGAAAGAATTGACGAGGGTATTAGGGATACAGTGGAAGCTACACATCCCATACCACCCACAGAGTTCAGGGGTAGTGGAAAGAATGAATAGAACAATCAAGGACAAATTAAAAAAGGCTACTAACAGTACCATGAAGGACTGGCTAAAATACCCACCAGGGGTCCTCTTCCAGATAAGAACCACCCCCCACAGTAGGACAGGCTTATCCCCATATGAAATACTATGAAATAGTGAAATACTAATGGGAAGACCGGCCCAAAAGAAAGCAATTGAGGGAGAGGAGGTTAATCTTTATTCCTTACAGGAAGAGCGCGTGAAACATCTGGTAAGTAGCCTTACTGAAAACTACGACAAGGTAGCTGTCACTTTTCCTCCTCTTTCCACAGAACCTACACACCCTTTAATACCCGGTGACAAAGTCTTGATAAAGCAGCTTGCAGCAAGGAAGGTACCAGTGCCCATCTACCAAGGACCATTTGAAGTACTCAAAGCAACCCGAACTGCCATCCTCACAGACCAAGGACCACAATGGATCCACGCATCAAGGATAAAGAAAGCACCAAGCCTGGAAACAAGCCAAGGACCACGAAAGAAAAAGAAACCAAGCCTAGAAGCAAGCCAAGGACCACAAAAGAAAGAGACATTGAACTCAAACCCCTGCCCAAGCTCTCTACTATCTCCACCCAAAAGCCCCCCAACCCCCCCAATCCCTAGAGATCTTAAGCAATCCCTCTGCAGCACCCTCCCTAGAGGACTTGGGAGCCCTAGAAACCTTAAGCAAACCCCCTGCAGCACCCTCCCTAGAGGACTCAGGAGCCCCAGAGACCTTAGACCTAATGACATTCGAGTAGTGGATGTTCAGGTATTTCCCCCAGGTTCCCAGGACCCACCTGAACAGCTCTGGAAATGTACCACTCAAATAATTTTAGTCTTTGCCATCCTGGTTACTTTTAAGATTATTCTGATAACTACCTTTGTATGTTGGATGACTAACAGTTGTAATTTTCAGCTCCCCTCTAATTATACTAACTGTACGAGATTTTATGGGAAATTCTATTTATCCCTGCTGCTATCAGATAGCCGGCCAGATGTCCAAAGCCCAATCTCAAGCCATTACGGGGTATCATATTCAAAGGAGGGATGGGAATTGTCACATAGCAGCCATTGTCTTTACAGCCAAATATAAGGGAGTAGAAAGGACTTGGTGTATGAATCCCAATCATAAACCAAGTCAGAGCCTGGTGTCCAAGTTTAAAAAATCCAAACTCAGAGATATAGGAATCAGCCAAGTTATTCAAAATAAAAGATCTACGCTCCCTTTGCACCATTAAATGATACTAGTATGAAAAAGGCCCCCAAATCAGAATTCCAATTTCTAGAATCCAGAAGGGAACTCCTAAGACCAGACTTTAGAAGTATTAATAATGGGGCACAGCTAGATCCTGAAACTTATTCAGCACCAGACTCAATTCCTCATCATTTCATAATGATGCATGCTTTCGCAAGAAAGCAGAATTACTCAGAATGCTGGGTTTGTTCCCATATGGGAACTGGCCAACACTCAGTTCCGATGGTTGGAGGGCCGATGACCCTAGAACAGCTGCTAAACATCACTCAACCCATTCCCCCTGAGAGAATCACAACCAATAGTAAACCCCTTCTCTTTACAGGATACACAAGGAGTCCACAATTTTGTTTTCTTAATGGAGCAGGTAAAGACTTGTATAAAGGTAGATTTTGCAGAGACACAGTAGTAAATTTTACACTGGTGGATTTGGGGCTCATAGCCAATGGGACACTAGATATAGAGGGACTTCTCACACACAACATAACAGACCCTGATGAACGCAATGGGAACATGTCCTCCTACAGTATTTCAAATTGTATGAAAGGGAATAGCTCGGTCACAGAATCTTGGCTCATCAGCACACATATGAATAGTTCATGGATGGAGGAGCGGGAGGATGAGGCACTCTCCATAGGGGACTGGATGTGCCTAGTGGGATTAAGGTTCAACCTACATTCATCTGGGGATGTACCCGCCCCTTTATATGCCCCACGGATGGATGGTGTGCTGCGGTCTTTGGTGCCACACTACCATCCCATACCCCCTCGATAGAAAGACCTCAGGATGGTGCACCCTGGTAGAAATGATCCCTTTCATGGGTGCTACTCCAGGGGACTCCCCTGTTGAAATGATACCAGCCCATGGTCATTTAGAGTTTGGGAGGCACAAAAGAGAGGTCACAACCTGGTGGGATAAGGTATTCGCTTCCATGGGAGGGGCAGGCATGTACAATGCACTAACAAAGGTAGATGAGTTTGGGGAACTAGTAGATTCCTGGATGAATAAAACATCAGCTGATGTGGGCTTCATCAATGAGGAATTGAGGAAAATCCTGTTTGAACAAGAAATAATCAAGCAGCGTCAAGAGAGGATGATGATGGTACTGACAGGACTATGTGATGTGACAGGGGATAAAAGCCTATGTTGCACATATATAACCAACTTAACCAAACCCAGTGAAGATTTAGAGGTACCAGATTATTATGATATAATTAAAGGACACCAGGAGGAGAGAGCAAAGTTGCAGACACAAATGAGGAGCCTGGGAGACTCTTGGAACCCACTCTCAGGAATTGGGGGGTGGTTCGGATCATTTTGGGATAGTGTAATGGGTTTCTTTAAAAAGGCCGGTGTTCTGCCATATAGAGTCCTCCTATCAAATAGTGTCCGCCTCGTACTGCGCAGGCGCAGCGCCTGCGCAGTACGGAGGAGCAGGAGATGCCGAAAATGCCCGAAGTTGATCAGCTGACCATCAGCTGTACACGGCGCTCGGGCACCTGTTAGCGATGGCAGTGTAAGAGGGCCCCTCGCGGGCTCGCTTCGCTCGCCACGCTTCGGGCACGGCCTCGCTGCGCTCGGCAAATATTTATTCTAACTCTATGTCCACTTGGATAGTGGGGAATGATCCTGGACATAGGGTAAGAATAAATGTGCAGGCGCCGTGTACAGCTGACGATCAGCTGTTGAACTTCGGAGACTTTCGGCGTCTCCTTGTCCTCCCTGTACTGCGCCTGCGCAGTACAGGGAGGACACTATATGATAGGGGACTGAATTCGACAAGACACCGGCATGATATTGATCATGATAGTACTCCTGGGTATCGCCATTTATGCCACTATCAAATTCCTATTTTACATTACCAGTAAAGTCCCTGACATTGCAGCAGAGATTAAACCGGACTCTGAGCTCAAGGAAACCATGGCTATGTTCTACATTGACCCCCTCTACATTGAGCCAGAGGAAGCCACGGCTATGTTCTACACAGAACATACCTGGTACTCCAAACATTAGGGAATTGATGATCAGGGAGAATGAAATCCTCCCTGATCAAAGGAGGGATTGTAAGGAAAATGGCTGCACTTTGGTTTACTACATATTTTTGATAAGAGGCCTGAACTTTTTTTTATTATACAAGATAGGTCAGGATGTATCAACTTTGCAATACATTTACTTAGTCTAGTTGCTAATACCTTTGCCAGGATTTTAATGTCCGAGCAAAGTAATGAGATCGGTCTGTATGAGGATACGTCCAGTTGATCCTTCCCCTCTTTTTGTATGAGTACAATATTTGATTCTGTCATCAAATCGGGCAGTCTACCCTCTACAACCGCCCCCTCCAATGTCCTCAGGAGGATAGGGAGCAGGGCCTCCCCATAGTACTTATAAATCTCAAGGGGCAACCCATCTGGGCCTGGAGATTTATGGTTAGGCATATCTGCCACTGCATTTTTTAACTCCTCTAACGTTATTGGGGATTCTAAGCTAGTCTTATCAGTTACAGAAAGGGTCGGCAGCTCGACTCCCTCGAGGAATCTATCCACCTCTCCTCTCTCCGCGTCCCTTTTTGACTTGTAAAGAGTACTATAAAAATAAAAAAATATCTCCTTAATCTTTACAGGGTCAGATGTAATTTCCCCGCTTGGGGACCTAATCATAGAGATTATTGAGGAAGGGGAATTAGTGTTAGCCAATAGGGCCAGCATTCAACCCACTCTTTCCCCCTCCTCAAAACATCTCTGTCTCTGGAAGATCCTCCTGTTCTCGGCATTTCTGGTTATTACCTCTTTGTAATCCTGTTGCTTCCTAATCCATAACTCCCGTTTCCCTGGGCTAGGATCCAGCACATATTGTCTTTCTAGCTCCATGACCTCATTTCTAATATGCTTTCCCTGTGCTCTTGATTTCTTCTTTACCCTTGATATATGTTGGATTAGAAGCCCCCTAAGAAAGGCCTTTAAGGAATCCCAGACCACCCCTGTTGGTGCAGAACCCAGATTACAGGCTATAAAATCTTTTAGGCTATTGGATATTTCTTCCGTTCCCCCTATTACCTCTAACCATACTGGATTTACTGTCCATGGTCTCTGCGTTTGTCTATCATGAATGTTCACTACTAGTTTCAGGGGTGAATGATCTGAAATCCCTCTTGGGCAATATTCTATCTTATTTACTAGCGGATGTGTTTCTTTATTGCCTATAGCTAAATCTATACGAGATAATGTGTGATGTGTACCTGAGTAGCAAGAGTATTGCCTATTATTTGGATTACGGATCCTACAGAGATCGCACCATCCGATCTCCTCCAGGAACTGAGCAAGCCTTCCCTCCCTCAGCCTTTCCGTCCGGGTATCAGGTGGGAGCCTGTCTTGGCGGCTATCAAGGACCGCATTAAAATCCCCCACCACTATCATCGGGGTACCTGCCTTGTTCTCCATGTATTCTAGTAGGGAATATAGGATCTCCAACTTAAATGGGGGGGGATATATAAGTTAGCTATTACCAGTGCTCTACCTTCTATCAAACAGTGTAAAAAAATATAGCAACCCAATGCGTCGATCCTGACATCCCTGCAGGTAAACGCCACCTCTTTTTTAACCAATATACTCACGCCCCTTGAATAGGAGGAGTAAACTGAGTGAAATTGTGTTTGAAATCTTTTATCCTTAATTAATAATTTGGACTCGTTAGTTAGGTGGGTTTCCTGCAAGCATATCAGCCCGGCACTATGGGACTCCAGTTCCAGGAAAACCGCAGCTCTTTTGACAGGATCGCCCATACCCCTGATATTCCAAGAGCTTATTGCAATTGCTCTAGGCATCGGGAGAACAAAAAATAATATATAAAAAAAACCCATTACAAAACCAAAAAAAATTAGGTCTGGAAGGGGGGGTGGCTTCGAAACATCTATCTTAAATGATGCAAAATACAAACCACCCCTTTGCCCGGACCACCCAATCAAACATGTCAGACTTCCTACTATACCATTTATCATTTGTTTTATCTCTACTGTGACTTCAAACACAGCAAACAGTGCCATTACTATAACCGGAGGTGAGAGGAGTGGGGAGGAGGAACCACTGTTTCCCCTCTCCCACCCCGCCCCACCCTCCAAAATCCCTTTTCTCTTCTTGTGCATGTGAAAATAACTCAATATCTTATATATCTTTTTTCCTTTCCCCACCCTTGTTTCAGCATAACATAGCAGTTAAATCCCACATAAAAAATAGTTGACCCTACACCCATCATACCCTCCCTCCTCTCCCTGTGCCTACTTCGGCTAGCCCTAGGGGCATTTTTAGTGACCTTTGTGTACCCTTCACCCCATTCTAACATATACCTCCACACCCACCCTATCAATAAATCTACCCCCCCAAATCTCTCTATTCGCCCCCCGCCCCCTCCCCCCACCCCCCTTAAACCCAATCTCTTAAGACAGAATATTCTCAAAGTAACAAGAATAAACAAAAAATCAACCCACAACCTCAACCCTGTACCGTCTCTCATTGAGAACTTTCACCATCCAGCCCCTCTCCCTCCAGCCCATGCTGAAAAAAAAAAAAAAAACCTGAGCAACAACAACATCAAAAAAAAAAAATCACCCCAGCAGCAACAACATCGAGAAGAAAAAAAAAAACCCCAAAAACCCAACCCCGGACCCCCAGCCCCATTTAACGTTCAATGCTTCAAACTTCATATCTTCCAGCTTTACAAGTTCTTTTTGTTTTCCTCGAGCCAAGCTGTAGCCCTGTCGGCTGTATCAAAAAAATGAACTGTCCCTAAAGCTTCTATACGCAGACGTGCTGGGTATAGCAGTGCATACGAGATTTTATACGTCTGTAGGGCACGTTTAATGTCCACAAATCCTGCCCTTATTTTTTGCAGGTCTGGAGAGTAATCTGGGTATAGTGAGATCCTAGTTCCGTTATAAAGAATGTCCCCTTTCTCTCTAGATTTTTGCATCAGTGCCACCTTATCTTTATAACAAAACAGCTTGATAATCATAGGTCTGGGGCGACCTCCCGACGCAGTGGGCCTAGTGGGAATACGGTGTGCTCTCTCAATAGCAAAGAGATGTGAGAATGTTTCGGTCCCAAAAATCTCCTTGAGCCAGTTTTGCATGAACGCCTCAGGGCGGGTGCCCTCGCTTCTCTCTGGGAGGCCCATCACCCTCACGTTACATCTGCGTAACCTGTTTTCCATTTCGTCCGTTTTATGCCTATGTGCATCAAGCTGTGTTTGCATAAACCTGAACTCCTGTTGCATTTGATGTAATATGTACTCTGCTTGACTCAATCTTTCCTCTATAGTAGAGGTCCTCTCTGCCACCCTCTGAAGTTCTTGACCCATGGTGCGTAGTTCTTCCTTGAGGCCCCTTATTTGATTACACAAATCATTCAGGGATCCTTTACAGGAGTTTACTGCGGCCAGTACTTCTTTTAATGTGGGCTCTGGTTCACCAGTTGTACTCAAATCAGGGAGGGCTCCACTCATAGCTACAGCACCTTTTTCCAAGGGATCTCTCTCAGGGCTTTTCTTATTCGTTGTTTTAGCGCTGGCTGGTAATGTTTTACCTACGCTCCTTCTGTCCCCAGTGGATCCTGCCTGTGTCTTCTCGTGAGCTAACTGATTGCCTTTGGCTGGGGAATGCAGGGGGGTATGCAGGGGGGTATGTGCATATTTCTCTAATTTTGCTGCCGCTGCAGTTGCCGATGTTGCTTGGCTCCCCTTTTCCTTAGCGGAACGGGTAGATTGTGTTACTAGAGTTTCTTGGGGCTGCTGCTGAGGCTCCTCACCTTTTTTCCTGGTCATGATAATAGTGTAATGTAATGCCTAGGTGAGGTTCCCAGTAGTTCCTCCGCCAAGTAAGGTATTTCTGCCTGTTACCACTTTACCCCTTTTTACACCTTTTGCTCCCCTTTGGCAGGTATTCCTATGCCTGCTATTCCTTGCCTCTCTTCCTTGATCCTGAACAACCGCCACAAATACAGTCCAGAGTTACTGCTTATTCCTTGCCCTTCTCAGTAAGCCTCTTTCTCTTTTTCCTCTTTTAACCTTTTTCTTTTCCTTTCCCTCCTTCCCTTTAACTGTGCCGCGTACTTTGTCAATAATTTAACATAGTCCTACTGTTATTGCCCGGAGTTGAGAGCAGATGTCCACATACCTGTCCTGGGGCACTTCAGAGGCAACGTATCCCCCTCTTCGCTCTTAGCACGGTCAGCTCAGGCAAGGTTCGGGCGCTTGGGTCTCAGCGTCTGTTGTCCCCTGCGGCTAGCGAGGCTGGCTTCTGTCCCACCGCTGGTTGCCGTGGATTCCTCCCAGCTCTTGCGAGATCCCCGGGCGTTACTAGGCTACGGAGCGAGACAGTCTCGGTGTCCGCTATCCCCTGCGACTAGCGAGGCCGGGTCTCGTCCTGCCGCTGGTTCCCGTGATTTCCGCCCAGGTCTCACGAGATCCCCGGGCGTTGCTAGGCTACGGAGCGAGGCAGACAAGCAGGCGCGGTCAGCTCAGGCAAGGTTCGAGCGCTTGAGTGATCCAATGGCGGGGCCGGCTCCTCAGCTGCAGCCGTCCTCTGCTCTACACCGTCTCTCCTGGCCGGGGGTACAGAGGCTGACAAGGCAAGTGCTTTACACTGGGCTGGGCTGCTAGCTAAGTTAGGCTGCTGAGGCTGGCAGCATGAAGGCTGGAGCGTGGAGAGAGCTCACACACAACCACTCACTCTAACATCCGGTCACGCCCCCAAACTCTTCCTCATTCGAGGAAGAGCTTGAACGTTAATTAATTTCGATTATACAAGATAGGTGAAACGCTTTTTTTATGCAAGGCTTTGACAATGTTTAAGTGGAAATTTTACTAAGCCAGCTGTCTGCAAAAACAGAAAACTTGCGGTGACAAATTCTTGTGAATATGTACGGGAACAAGTTAGAACATCCCACCGCAAGTCTGGGCCTAATGCCAAACGGCACCTTATCGAAAGTATTTTAAAAGGTTATTTCTATAATACACCCTTTTCTCGGAATTAAGCTAAGCTAAGAAAAATATATTTTGATAAGGAAATTTTGGGTATTTTTGTTCGGTACTTTTTAAGCACGTCATTTAGCAGAAATATCATTGTCTTTACATATATGTCATATACCATGTAACTTGTGATACTTGTACTCTTGTGATTGGATAAGCTAAGGGACCGCCCCTTGGTTTGCCCCTAATGATGTATAATGAATTGTTGCCATATATAACATGTGAGAAAAATACAATAGAATATATTATCGATATCCAACATACTGCGTGGTGTCGTTTATATCATTTCCAATCGATTGAAGAGGCCTTCTTGGTGTCTAAGTTCAGCTCGAGCAAGGAAAAGGTTTGGGGGCGCACTTGACCAGTTGACCAGTTGACCCCTACCCTCTCAAAGATATCTGGAGGGATGATCCTCCACATAAGTTCTCCTAGGTGAATCACAAACATAAGGTTGATCCTCATATTATCTGTTATTGAACCCTTGTTGATGATATTCATTATTGTATTGATTATATTCTTTAGACTTATGGTTCTTGAATCCCCTTTTTGGGGGTTTGGGATTACCCCCCTCCTTGTGTGGTCGGGGGCGTGGTTTCGACTGGGAAGGTTTGTTCTGCCTCGCTGGAGATCGATAGGAGACTCGTCTGGAAGTGGTTGGTTGTTGTATATGTGTTGGGAGGGGTCTATGCTGATATTCCTCCACTACCTCAGGCATCTCCTCCCCACCCGAATTTAACGTATGTGAGGCCAGTGGCGGTCCAGCCAACTCGGCTGCTTCCTCAGCAATTTTACTTTGCCATTCAAAAACGCATCCCCTTTTATAGTCACCCACATCCCGATTAAATTTTTTCTTTTTCTTATTCTTTTGTTCAATATCCTCCTTCTCAAGTATTTTCTTAAGGTTCATTGATCTCTCCTTATACTCCTCGCTATCATTGAAGGGGGATAGTTTCTCTTTAATTGCTTTAATCTCACCATCAAGTCTAGCTAATTTATCATTTTTTTCCGTATTAAAAATTCAAGGAATTTACCCCCAGCTTCATTAAAATATTGAAACCAGTCTTAAAGGTCTGCTTCTCCTTTCTGGGGACTGACCTCCCATCTCAGACTTCTTGGGACCATCGAGTCTGTCACATATTGTCCCAAGAAGATTATGTCCCACTGGGTGTGTATTTCAGAGATCATGAGATTTTTTAATCTCATGAACATACCACTTATATCACTCTCAGGTTCATTATTGATTTCAAAAACTCCATCCTTGGGGATTACCCTGGAAGAACGGTATTCAAAAACGTCCATAATTGAATACGTGCGCTTATCCGAATGCTGGTAAAAACCCAAATATGAAGATCTCCGTACTAAGCGCCTGAACTCGTGGGCAAAAGATGGGGGGAGAAGGAAAAATGCAACGAAAGGTTATCTTCCTTGCTGACCCTCAATCAGTGTGAACGTTCCTATTCTTCAAAACCGAGGAAGAAGGGAATAGGAACGCCCAGAAGAATAACCCCAAAAACGGATCAGCAACGATCCATGTGAGGCGGTTCTATTCAAAGAAAGAATTTTGGATGTAATCAACTAATCACCCAGAAAATGGCTCCAGCCGCAGGTTAAATGATACTGTGTATAACAAAAAAAAATAAGAATTGGAAAAACCGCGCAAGAAAACCTGAACGAAAACAAAACTATAGCTGCACAAACAAAACACCAATATCTGTGTAAAATATACTAATAAATCTAAATAAGTGCGCTTACAGCCTGTATGTATAAGTAATAACATTATTTAAATGAAATTGAATTAATTGAACGTGCATGAATCAAAGTGCAATAAATTAAAAGACATGAAATAAGTGTACACTAGTGTACAAAAACACGTATATGAAAAACTCAAATATAACAAGTACTGAATTTGTGATCACATCAATCTATCACCAACCAAAGCGAAATTCATCAGTAGTGAAAACACGTAAAAACAGTGAATATTGTCCATAAACTGAACAGCAAGAAAAAGTTCCATGAGTGTGTACCAACTTCATGAAAGTAGGGAAACAAATCCACGTTCCATCAAGCTGTACCCCGTATAGATGAAGGGAGACGAGAAGAGTATATAGATGTGACTTTCAGTTGAAGTAAATCCAAGAAAGTGCTAAAGGTGGACCCTTACCCTAAGTGGTGGACCTCCCTGTTAGTGAGGTCTTGCGTGCAAGCAGATTTAGCCCTCTGTTGGGACCCTGTAGTGATGGCGTCCAACACAGCTGATACGTCCAGCGTCTCCTGCCTGGCGTTATCCAAATCGTCCGCCTGGAAGGGGGGAAGCGCCCACTTGCCCCCAAGGTAGTGGATGAAAAACAGAGAAGAGCTCCAATGGTGTAGTATATACTAATAAGTTTATTATTAATGGGTAAAACAAAAACGGAGGGAACACACTCCGTGAAAACACTTTTTAAGATTCATAAAATTAGCCGGCATATAAAACAAGCGAACACACGTGCATGTCATGGGGCGAACTATGTGATGGCTTACAATGCGTAGCCATGCCCTACATGTTTCATCACAGATGACGTCTTCAAAGGGGCACGGGCGAAGCATTGAACCATCACCTATGGAGTGCTGAGCATGAGCCAAGCCTCTTTTCCGACTTAGCATCGAGCAGCACTTAACATTAATCAGAAGAGTCGAAGGGAAAACCAAGCCTCTACCTGGTGCTCTCCCCGGGATGAGTGTTGCCATGGTAACTGCCCTCAAGGGGAAATACCAGAAAGAGAAAGTTTAACCCTATATATCAGTGATCGTAGGTCCGCTTTACCATTCAAATCTGAAAACAAACTTTGCACATCTAGGTTTGCTCCCATCTGGCATACGACCCTAATGGTTCCCCTGAATAGCCATAGAGTATAGTTATACATATCACCATTGTAAACTGTATGTAAGAAGGCGGAATATCACCAAAAAATTAATTTAACTTTCTGTTATTGTTATTGCTGTAAGCGCACTTATTTAGACGATCACTGATATATAGGGTTAAACTCTCTCTTTCTGGTATTTCCGCTTGAGGGCAGTTACCATGGCAACACTCATCCCGGGGAGAGCACCAGGTAGAGGCTTGGTTTTCCCTTCGACTCTTCTGTTAAGTGCTGCTCGATGCTAAGTCGGAAACGAGGCTGGGCTCACGCTCAGCACTACATAGGTGATGGCTCAATGCGTCGCCCGTGCCCCTTTGAAGACGTCATCTGTGACTAAACATGTAGGGCGTGGCTACGCATTGTAAGCCATCACATAGTTCGCCCCATGACATGCACGGGTGATCGCTTGTTTTATATGCTAATTTTATGAATTTTAAAAAGTGTTTTCACGGAGTGTGTTCCCTCCGTTTTTGTTTTACCCATTAATAGTAAACTTATTAGTAAATACTACACCATTGGAGCTCTTCTCTGTTTTTCATCCACTACCTTGGGGGCAAGTGGGCGCTTCCCCCCCTTCCAGGCGGACGATTTGGATAACACCAGGCTGGAGACGCTGGACGTATCAGCTGTGTTGGACGCCATCACTACACGGTCCCCGCAGAGGGCTAAATCTGCTTGCACGCAAGACCTCGCTAACAGGGAGGTCCACCGCTTAGGGTAAGGGTCCACCTTTAGCACTTTCTTGGATTTACTTCAACTGAAAGTCACATCTATATACTCTTCTCTTCTCCCTTCATCTATACGGGGTACAGCTTGATGGAACGTGGATTTGTTTACCTACTTTCATGAAGTTGGCACACACTCATGGAACTTTTTCTTGCTGTTCAGTTTATGGACTATATTCACTGTTTTTACGTGTTTTCACTACTGATGAATTTCGCTTTGGTTGGTGATAGATTGATGTGATCACTAATTCAGTACTTGTTATATTTGAGTTTTTCATATACGTGTTTTTGTACACTAGTGTACACTTATTTCATGTCTTTTAATTTATTGCACTTTGATTCATGCACGTTCAATTAATTCAATTTCATTTAATTAATGTTATTACTTATATATACAGGCTGTAAGTGCACTTATTTAGATTTATTAGTATATTTTACACAGATATTGGTGTTTTGTTTGTGCAGCTATAGTTTTGTTTTCGCTCAGGTTTTCTAGCGCGGTTTTTCCAATTTTTATTTTTTATTGATCCATGTCCCCTGGGGCAGGACCCAGGTCCCCAAACACTTTTTATGACAATAACTTGCATATAAGCCTTTAAAAGTAGCACTTTGATTATTCATGTTTGTGTCCCACAGACTTTAACGGTGTTCGCGTGTTCAAACAAATTTTTTGCCTGTTCGCATGTTCTGGTGCGAACCAAACAGGGGGGTGTTTGGCTCATCCCTAGTCCTCTGTATGGAGAGATCTGAGGTCAATAAGACCCCAAATACCAATACGATATGAGGTCAATAAGACCCTCCTCTACCTTTATAAGCAAAAGATAAAAAAAATTAATCTTTTGCTTTAAAAAATAAAAGTGTTTACTTCCGCCCTAGACTGGACGTCACTCTGGTCCTCCAAATTCATAGAGGCGATCACAGGTGGTCTGGTCTCTAGTAACCTCTATGGCCAACCGTGCGAACCATTGGATCATTTCTCGGGCGCGCCGGTAAAAACAGTAAGCCGGAGAAACACCAGCGAGGAGGGGGGGAGGGGACCTCTCCCGTTGCTTCATAAAGCAATCCAGTGGCTAATTCACGAGTAAGCCAATTGCCGGCTGACAAAAAAGTACCAGGTTTACAGCTGAGAGCTTCAACCATAACCCCAGTAATCCACTTGCAAGCTGCCACGTATATATATGTTTTGCGATCAGCAAATGGTTAAATTTAAGAATTGATCAATCCTGATGTACTGACTCATTTCTTGAGGCCCTAAAATTCCAAGACCGTACAAATATCCAAATTACCTTTTTTGGAAAATAGACAGTGTGATGTATTTATTAAGAGACATGGTGAGTTTTTTGAAGTTGTAATTTTTTGTCCCAATTTTTTGGAAAATTAAGAAATTAAATGAAATGTTTTTTCATAAATTTGTCATTTGTCAGTTGTCATAACAAGTTATTTCTCACAGACAGCAGGGGCATATTTATAATTATACTCCAAAAACACATTCTGCTATGCCTTCTGAGTATGGTGATACCACATGTGTGAGACTTTTTCACAACTTAATAAGATTAATAGAGGGGCACACAATCCAAGGAGAACCTTCAGGCATTCTAGGGACACAAATTACACATCACATTTCCTTATTACTTACCACATTTTTGGAGACCCTGGATCACCAGGATAATGGAAACACCCACAAAATGACCACATTTTGGAAAGAAACCACTCCAAGGTATTTTCCTGAAAGGCGTAGAGAGTATTTTGAAAATGTCATTTTTTGCCACAAGCAAGAAAATGTGGAAAGAAAATTAAAATATTTTTTTTACACAAAATTGGAAATGTGATAAGATTTTCACACAAAGCATGGGCATACTTAGAATTACACCCCAAAATGCATTCTGCTACTCCAGAAGGATGATGATAACAGATGTGTGAAACTTTTTTTAGTGTCTGGTCTGATTATATACCAAACATTATATTTTGTGGATCACACGAATCAACCAATTGTGTCCAATTCAATTTACTGTAATGGTCGCCTCTATACGAGTGGCCAGGGAGAAAACCTTAGTGTAGCGTCACCTATATAAGCCTCAGTTCCTATAAGCCAAGCAAGCCTAGCCTACTGGTATGTGGAAGTTTCCCGATCGTCTCCATGGTCTTTGAAACCAGAAGTGACAAGCATTTTGTCACTTCCAGTTTTGTTTTGCTGTTTACAAGCCATTCATAGTCGTGAAAGCATCTGATCAAACCAATCTAGATTTAATCAGATGTTTTGGAAAGCAGAGGAGAGTCCTGGGTCTAGTAGACCCCAGATCTCTCCATAAAGAGGACTTGTCATGTGTATTGCCATCACAAAGAATGTTGTTCATCCCTTGTAATAGCAATCAAGTTGATCAAAAAATAAAATAAAAAAATAAAATAAAGAGACAGTGTAGAAAAAAAATAAATAAATAAAATTAATAATAACAGTAAAAAAAAAATTAAAGCACTCCCATCCCCCTGTGCTCACAAGCAAATGTGAACACGTACACTGGTCCCGCACGCATATGTAAACGACGATCACACCACACATGTGAGGTATCGCTGCAAATGTCTGAGTGAGAACAATAATTCTAGCACCAGACCTCCTGTGTATCTCCAAACTGGTAACCTGTAAAGGCTTTTAAAGATTTACCTATGGAGATTTTAATGCCCATTTCACGGGCACGTACAATTTTAAAGTGTCTATTTACGTGGCGTAACATCATCTTTTATATTTTAACAAACAATAGGATATTATATTGTGTTTGTGTGCAGTAAAATCCATTAAAGTGTGATTTTTGCTGTGCAAATGTCATGTGACATAAAAAATTGCAACAATCAACATGTTTTTTTCCCTGGGGCCTTTGCTTTCAGAAAACATATAATATTTGGGGCTTCTAAGTAATTATCTAGTAAAAAAAATTTAGTTTTTTTTTCATGTATATGAGAATCATCAGAATAGGCTTTGGAGGCAAATGGTTAACTGATGTGGCAGTGTCAAGGACAATATGAGTGGTAGGGCAGTGATCAGGAACAATATGACTGGTTTGGCAGTGATTAGGGTCTTTTCAAGTGATGTGGCGGTGATTAGCAAGACTGTGAGTGGCTGGCAGTGATCGGGGACAATATGAGTGGTGTGGTGATGATCACAGACACTGTAACTGGCAAAACAGTGATTGTGGACATTGTAATTGGTGTGGCAGTGATCACAGACACTGTAATTGGTGTGTCTGTGATCACAAACACTCTAACTAGCATGGTGGTGATCACAGACACTGTAACTAGCGTAGCAGTGATCATGAACATTGTAACTGGCATGGCGGTGATCACAGGCACTGTAACTGATGTGGTGGTGATTACAGACACTGTAACTGGTGTGGCAGTGAGTTAGAATAGTGTAATTGGCATAGCGGTGATCACAGGCACCATAACTGGTGTGGCAGTGATCATAGACACCATAACTGGTGTGGCAGTGATCAGGGACACTGTTACCAGTATGGAAGTACATCTTCACCAGCACACCATGGATCAGTAAACAAGATTGTCCAAAAAAGGTTTTTAATCGAAAACGGTCACATCACAAGGGAGGTGCAACGTTTCGGGGCCGCGCAGGACCCCTTCGTCAGGCAAGTTGCCTGATGAAGGGGTCCTGCGCGGCCCCGAAACGTTGCACCTCCCTTGTGATGTGACCGTTTTCGATTAAAAACCTTTTTTGGACAATCTTGTTTGCTGATCCATGGTGTGCTGGCGAAGATGTACTTCTGTTTGATGCTTCCAGAACCCAACTGGTAATCGTTACAGCACCCGTTAATGCTCTATTGCCGTTTGTCCGGGAACGTGTGCGACTGGAATATCGAATTGACTGTTACCAGTATGGCGGTGATTAGGAACACTTTGAGTGGGTGGCGTTGATTAGGGACACAGACTGGTGAAAGTGAGTTAAAAAGAAAAAAAATATATAATTTTTTACATTTTTATTTTATTTTAAATGTATTAATTTTTACATACCATCACTATAGCACTACAGAGTCACCATAGTGACACTGTACTACTTGTGAGGGATGAGCAGGATTTTAAAAGCAAGATTTTTTTTGGAAAAGCAATTATTACTCACTCTCTCCTGCTGCATTGCTGCAGCCATAAAGAAATACTGTGAGAGCTTTAATTGGTCACAGCTATCACATGGTACAAGGCTGCTATGAATGATCTTGTATAAAAGAAAAAAAAGGATGAAAAACTGTGCTAAGGTGAATTTGAATAATGTGCCTAAACACAAACCGTGCTAGTGATAAATAAATCTAAAATACCAAATGAAGTATTAAAAGCAGCGATTCTTCTGCACAACAAAAATACAGTGTAAAATATAGAAAGATAATAGAATCGCGCTAAAACATAGGCTTGATAATGTGTACATTAATCCATAATAATACCAATGTACCATATGCATGTACCACATATCATAAATGAATTGGCAAGTAATGACGTGACATCAAAACTAAAAACAAAAAATAAAAAGCCAATAAATAGTGGTAAAAATAAAAATAAAATGTTTATAGTGAAATGTCCAAAGAACTTAGAATGGCCAAACACCCATGAACAAATAAATACTTGGTGAGATAATAAAATATTGAAAAAAGTCCATCCAAAAAAATGAATTAGATGTAGTCTTTAAAAATGGGAAGAAATCTGGTGCTCAATCCACCACCAATGATAGAGATTTGCCGCTTACCAGAACCCCATGATCCCCCACTACAGAGGATCAGGGGAAGCCTGCATGGAAGAAGCCCTCCGGAGCATAGGAAATGGACCCAGACTCTGGAATCGTTGCTGGTAATGGAGTATCCAAACACACCAAATGGACCTGCTAAACCTCAGATCCCATCATAACCTCCCCAGCTCATAGATAGCGAGTGTGGCATGAAAAGATAAGAGAAGCTCCAATAGTGTAAAACCTCACTGTAGAAAACCAGGCCGGTGTTGTCCCTCTATAGATACTAATAAAGTGCCTCTAGCAGAGGAGGGAAGTGATGGATCAGAGACTGTAGAAAAAGGTCTAGTGACCAGTCTAGATGGACGAGGTGAGAAGGTTGTGTAGATCGGTTGTGTAGAGTTAGCACTTAAAGGGTTTGTAAACCCTTGTTTTTTTTCACCTTAATGCATCCTATGCATTAAGGTGAAAAAACACCTGACAGTGACCGGTCCCCCAGCCCCCTCGTTTTACTTACCTGAGCCCTGGAATTTCACCCGGCGGAGAAGCGCTCTTCCTCTGCCCGGGGTTCTCGGCTCTCCATTGGATAGATTGATAGCAGCGCAGCCATTGGCTTCCGCTGCTGTCAATCAAATCCAATGATGCGGGCGCTGGGGGGCGGAGCCAAGTCTGGCATTCGTGTCTATGGACGCAAATGCTGGACTCGGGAGCGCGCCCACAAAGTAACCCCCCGGCAGAGCGCTTCTCCTAGGGAGTTATAAGATGTGGGGAGGAGCCGTGAGAGCCACCGGGGGACCCCAGAAGACAAGGTTCGGGGACCTGCACAGTGCAGGTATTAATATGTTTATGGACTTTACTGCACATATTCAATTATTTTTGTCACTATTTATTGGATGTATTATATCATTTTATTCTACATTATTGCATTAATTTGTCGCTAATGATGATTCACTTTGTATATGGAAGACTATAGGATATGCGCAAGATCACTGTAAGATGACCATTATACACATTTTTTATAGATGACCTGTTCTTCATTTGGTCAGGATCTGTGGCCTTTTTGCAGCAATATTTGTCTGAGCTTAACAATAATTTGAATAATATTCACTTTGAGTCAGTTTTTAGTCCTAATTCAATCAATTATTTGGATTGAACTATCTCTAGAGAAGGAAATAGGTTGGCAACTAAAACTGACAGAAATGGTTATTTGGCCATTAACAGTGGCCACCATCCTCAGCGGTTACATTATGTAACTAAAGTCCAAAGGAATTTAGAGCAGGCACAACAATTTCTGTGAAAAGGGTATTCTGCTGTGGGTATTGAGAAAGTAATCGATGAAATGTACCTAGAGAAGTAATATTGAGGAATAGAGTATATCATGAGTATTCGTCGCCTTCTGATGGTGAACATTAATGGGCCCTTATTTCAGGTTTTCATGTACAATATAGAGATGTAGAGGCGATTTTCCACAAACGCTGGCCCATACTTTTAATGGATAAAGTGTTAAATACTATATATATCTCCCTTCACAACCAATTTTTGTCTAAAGGAAACCCCTTAATTTTGGGGATAGAGTGTTCAAAAGGATATTGGATCCTCCTCAGAGAACAGTTTCATTTCCTAATAGGACAGGTTTTTTTTATCCTGTGATGGGCGCAGGGCTTGTACCACTTGCATTGGGAATATGAAGAGGAGGGATACATTTGTTTCGGCAGCTACTAGTAAACATTATAAGATTGAGAAATTTGTTACATGCAATACGACCCACTTGGTGTACATTTTACGTTTTGGAATGCCCTTTTTGGCCACACAAAGCACCCCTTGAGGAAGCATATTGCAGAGCATATCCAGAATATTTTGTTGGGCTGCAAGCAGCATAGTGTGTCACCACATTTTGGACAGTGCCATAATAGGGATCCCTCTGGTCTGTCATTTTGGGGTGTAGATATGGTGCTCCCTTCGTGGAGGGGGTCCAATAGGGTTAGGGACCTCTCCAAAAAGGAGACAAAATGTATATACAGCCTAGGCAACCTGCATCCTGTAAGACTTAACATTGAACTAGACATCAATTGCTTTCTCAGTGATTATTAATTGTATTGCTGTTTATATTATATATAATATATATGTGTGAATTATATATCCATCTGAAGATGTATGAATTTTAATTATTTGTCCATGGATTAAGAGATTATATGTTAGTTACAGTATTTACTCACCTGCTGGGAATGTTTATCTATTTTTTTTAATGTATTTGTTTTTTATTTATCAATTTAACCACTTGCCTATCAGGCATTTACACCCCCTTCCTGTCAAAGCCATTTTTCAGCTTTCAGCAATGTCGCACTTTGAATGACAATTGCGTGGTTATGCTACACTGTGCCCAAACAAATTTTTTTTATCATTTTCTTCACACAAATAGAGCTTTCTTTTGGTGGTATTTAATCACTGCTGTTTTTTTTTTTTTTTTTACAAAAAAAGACCAAAATTTTGAAAACAAAATGTTTTTTACTTTTTTTTTTTGATAGGCGGCACTGATTGCCAGCACTGATTGGCATTGCTAATGGGTACTAATTGGTGGCACTTGTGGGCAGTGGTGGGCACTGATTGCTGCCACTGGTGGGCACTATATGCTGACATTGGTGGGCAATGCTGGGCACTGTTTGTGACACTGTGTCAGGAGAGTACTTACCGAGGCAGAGATACCGAGAGCAGTCCGCCCTTGCAACTACGCGCACCCCGTCCCCTGGAGATGATACAGGGAATTGTAAACAAGCAGAGGGTCAAACACTGGTGACAGGCAAGGCAAGTCCATTTAAGCAGGCTGAGGGTTAAACACTGGTGGCAGGCAGGGCAAGCCCGTTAAACAGGCCGAGGGTCAAACACTGGAGGCAGGCAAGGCAAAGTCTGTTAAACAGGCCGAGGGTCAAACACTGGAGGCAGGCAAGGCAAAGTCAGTTAAACAGGCCAAGGGTCAAACACTGGAGGCAGGCAAGGCAAAGTCCGATAAACAGGCCGAGGGTCAATCCAGGAGAGAAGCAGCGTGGTGGGAACAGTTCGGGTCACAACAGGGAATCAGGTAAGTTTAAACAGTAAGCAGAAACCAACAGGAGCTGACAACAAACCAGCAACCATCTGGGTGCTGGAGCCATTTTAAATAGCCCTGCCAGAGCGTCACAACGGGCGTGCGTGGGTCACCGCGTGCACACGCGTGCTATCGCGCATACGCGTGCGCTACTCCATCGGACCGCGCGCGTGTGCGCCAGAGTGCAAATCCACAGCACACGCACACAGGACCATGGCAGATGCGGCTGGAAAAGACCCTTCTCTGACAGTGCCCCCCCCCGAGGGGTGGACTCCGGACGCCCAGACTGGACATCAATTCTGGATGTTCCCGATGAAAAGCTTGAATTAAACGTGAGGCATGGAGATTCCTAGCGAGCTCCCAGGAATTGTCCTCGGGAGGGTATCCCTTCCACTGAATTAGATATTGGAGCTGTCTGCCCCTCTTCCTGCAACTCAAGATAGACTCCACTTCGAATTTGTTTTCCCAATCCACTTCAACTGGTGGAGGAGGAGGTTATTTTCTCCCAGGGAAAGGACTGGCCACCACAGGTTTTAGCAGGGATGCGTGGAAAACTGGGTGTATCCTGTAGGAGGCTGGTAATGCCAGCTCAAATGCCACAGAGTTGATCATCTTCTTAATTTTAAAAGGCCCAATGAACTTGGGCCCTAGTTTCCGTGAGGGCAGAGGTAATCTAAGATTTGCGATTGTTGAAAGTCAATATGGTCTAATGTTATATGTCTAAAGTTTCCACACATCTGTTCTTACAACCGAGATCAGATATGCTGACACTTGCAGTCCCACAGTTTTAAAAAGTACAGGGGAATGTGGCCCCAAACAGAATCTGCATAGCAAAAGGGCTTGTCTCTAGCCCATCTGCTGCGATATGTGTGATTACAGGCTTCAAAGAGAATAAGAGCTAGCTAAGACAGCCCAGGGCTAATAGAGATGCTGACCCAAGTGGACAATACAGCAGGTTTCCTGAAGAATGGGCAGACATCTGAAGGATTACCTCTTGGCGATTTCTATTGAATGGAAGGCAAATGGGGTGGCTAGGAATAGGCATTGATTAAGAGTCTGACTTTGTGTCTTAGAATGTGCCTTGTGTCTTGCAGGCTGTAGAACTACAAGTAACAAGGTAGTTTTAAACGGCTTTGTATATGTTTTTTTTTATTTGTGTGCATTGTAAGTAACTGTTGTAAAAACAGGTTAGACAACTTCAGTGTAGGCTAAGGTGCAAATTAGCATAGAAAGCATGTGGTAATCCTAAAAGCCGCATAGAACCTAAAGGACAGAAGTGCTCAGATACAAGGCAGCCGATAATGCACAGTAAATGTGGTGAGTCTTTTCTATGGATATGCAAAAGTTTAGTTGTTTTGAATGATATCAGGTAAAAGTGGTAATGAATGATTAACATTGAATGCTAGAAGAGAGATTTGTTTTTTTTTTTCGTGAGTTGTAAGAGCTAACGATAATTGAGTTTGGTTTATTACTCAGTGTAGTGTTGGAACATTAGTACAAATAGAATTGTGTATCGTGTGGATTGTATGGTTGTGAAATGGAACTTGTGTATACATATGTTAAAAAGTACACTACTGCCAGTTATCATTCATGTGCAGATGAACCTCTTAAAAGCCAGTGTAAGGTACTATTGTCTCAGTGTCAGCAACATAATAGATTATTGGGTAAACAGCTAAAAAATAAAGTTAAAAAAGAAAGGTTGGCAAATGAAATTGCAGTGTTGCTCAGAGTTAAATTTATATCTGAGCAAATGGAGGGGAAGTAGGAAGCAGAGAGGCGATGTCTCGGGGGAGACATAGAGGAAATCAGTGAAAACCTTCTAAAGATTGCAACAGCCTCCAGTAGTGAGATGGATGAATTGCGGGCTACAGCAGGCAGTTTGTCAGAAAGATACAGTGAGCTACAAGAACAGCTTCAGAGGTGCAGCATGGACTGTGATATGAAGAGCAAACTTTTAGAGTCATTGTGAATAAAGGTGTCAGAGATGGAAGAGTTGGTTATGTCTTTAGAAAGAAAATTAGCAAATGTACACTCCCAGCTTCTTACTAAAGAGCAATGTATAGTATCACTCAATGAGCACGAAGGAACATGCCAATTGGCCAATATCTGCACAGTCAATGAGGAGAAGGGCTGTGATGAAACACAGTCTGCTATTGCACCCATAGCTTCGAAGCAGAATAACAGTTTGATTACAATCCAAGAGAGACTTACTTTGTGCCAGATTCTGGGTGAATTTAATGCCCTGGAATCACCAGTGAGTCTGTCCAATAAATGTGAGGCTCTAGTCCTTAAATTTCTGTTCAAAGTATTTTATTGATTTTTCAAAAGTATAAAAGTACAAACATAAGCAAAAAAAAATAATACAATAATACAAACCCAATCTCTTGGGTATTGATCAGATGTTATAGATGAAAGGCAAAAAGCAGATTAGCTACAAACAGATGGAACGGCTCCTAAAAGCCCTTCCCAAACAACCAACATTCGCATATCCGTCAAGCCTGGGAATTAGACTGGGAGAGGCCTCGTAGAGAATCCACCAGCACCCCGGAAGGGAACAAGCTGTGCTCGGCCGACCCCCCCCCCCCCCAAGCCCCTAGCCACAAGACATCAACAGTCCAGATGGAAACCTGAGAAAAACTTTAGGGTTACTAACACCTGATGTGCAAGCCCCAAAGGGGGTGGCCTCCCAGTGAATGAAAAAGATTTTTCTAGTATCGGAGGGATACTCTTTGTTTAAAGAGAACTTCTAGGAGGGAGGATAGGAAAGTGGGAGAGGGGAAAAGAAGAGGAGGAAGTAGAGAGGGGAAGAGAGAGAAGAGCCTATTAACGGGGGGTGACCTCGTGTACTCTGGCAACCCCAGAAGCTCAAAGGTTGGACCCCCGGAATGAGGGAGATGCCCAAGCAGCAGGCCCATGGTTCCCAGGTGGCCTCAAATTTCAATTTGGTGTTGAGGAGGATGCTTGAGAGTTTCTCTTGGGACATGATCCAGGAGATTTTTTGTGTGGCCGCTTTAAAGGAGACCCTGGGTTGTTTCCACGCTCTGGCAATGGTTAACTTGGCACCCAAGAGTATAAAGTGTATTAATTTTCGCGTGTGTTTGGGAGTATTGTGTAGATTATCATTAAGCAGAGCAATGGCCGAGGTTTTGGGTATCTGGATATCCGTTATTTTATGGATCAGGGCGAAGATCTTGTTCCAAAAGGGTCTGAGTCTTGGACATTCCCACCAAACGTGGACTAGGGTGCCATTAAGTAGACAACCCCGGAAGCACCTAGGGTCTGCTGGGGGAAACATTTTGAATAGTATCATCGGGGTAAGGTACCACCTGGTGATTACCTTAAGGCTAGATTCAATAAGGGAGATATTACGGATACCCTTGAAAGATCTATTAAAGGAGGACCTCCACCTTTCTAAGTTCCAATTGAGAGATAAATCTTTTTCCCATTCTATCATGTACGAGGTCTTTTCAGATTGGAGAGACAGTGCCTGATAGATAATGGTGATTCCGCCTTTCTGTTCCATAGGCTGGCCACACCATAATTCGTACGGTGTGAATCTTGGAGGGGAGGGTTTCCCCACCCAGATATGATGCAGGAAGTGTCTCAATTGGTGGATTCTAAAGCGCTCTGAATTTGGGATCTCTAGTTGATTAACACAGAAATCAAGGGAAATAGGACCGCTGGCAGAGAAAAAGTGTCCAATTCGATACAACCCCTTGTCCAGCCACCATTTAAAGGCTTTAATGTTTAGGCCCGGAGTAAAGTCAGGGTTATTGAAAATATGAGCTAAAGGACGGGTGCTCAAAGTTAATGAAGGGTTAGATCTCATGTTGTCCCAGATTCTTAATGATTGAGAGAGAGTTGGAGATAGGATTGGAGGGCGGCGTCGTGGGGGGGTCCAGAGTAAGAAATCAAAGGTGTATGAAGACACCGCCTGTCTTTCTATTTGTATCCAGTCTGGCTTCTCAGCCCTGGAGTAGACTGAGGAAAGATGAGCTAGCCTGGCAGCTTGATAATACCAAAAGAACTGGGGAAGTCCTAGGCCTCCTTGAGATCTGGAGAGAAACAGGGTTCTTTGCTGGAGTCTATGCCCCTTCCCTGCCCATATGAATTTGATGACTTTCCTTTGGAAAGCAGACAATTGATCCTTTCTGATGTTTATCGGGAGAGCCCTGAAGAGATAGAGGAGTCTTGGCAGTAACGTAATTTTTACAGCATGAATTCTGCCTAACCAGGAAACCTCCCCCCTTGCCCAAGCCCCTAGGTCTGTGTCAGGAAAAGCCCCTGCTGTCTGCAACCTGCTACGTTACTACAGTGCACCTCCCTGCTGTCTGCAACCTGCTACGGGACTACAGTGCACCTCCCTGCTGTCTGCAACCTGCTACGGGACTACAGTACACCTCCCTGCTGTCTGCAACCTGCTACGGGACTACAGTGCACCTCCCTGCTGACTACAAGATCCTGCCTTCTGCTTCAGTGTTCCAGTCAGGCACTTGTGCCCCGCTGTACTTTCGAGTCCCTGTTCACACCTTCAGGGGTTCTTAAGTCAGAGGTATACGAGAGGCCGTTCTCTGCATTCCGGGCTCTACCTACCAGGTACGTGACAGTACCAGACAGCCATGTCCGAGCCCACGCAGGGAACGTCGCCTATGGAGGACTTATGCCATCATTTGGCTGGACTTACACAGGCTGTTAAAGACCTGCAAGACGGTTACAAACGTCTGGAAGAACGTGTTCAAGTGATCTCTACTTCAGCTCCAGGTCCGTCCTCGGGCCCTTCTGTAGTAATGTTGCCTCCAGAACCTAAAGTTCCCACGCCAGAAAGGTTCTCCGGGGACCGCAGCAAGTTTAGAGCATTTCGTAATGCCTGTGAACTTTTCTTCGCACTGCAACCCAGAACTTTTTCATTAGAAACCACTAAGGTGGGGTTCGTCATTTCCCTCTTGCTGGGGGAACCCCAGGCATGGGCCCATCGACTCCTGGAACAAAAGAACAGCTGCCTTAACCTACTGGACACTTTCTTCCAAGCCATGGCCCTTCTCTATGAGGACCCGCAACAAGTTGCTACTGCAGAAGCAGCTCTGTTCTCTCTCCAGCAAGGCCGTAGGGCGGCGGAGGACTATGCGTCTGAGTTCAGGCGTTGGAGTTCCGACACAAATTGGAACGACGCCGCCCTACGTCACCAGTTCCGCATGGGACTCTCCGAGCCGCTAAAGGATGAGTTGGCCCGGGTTGGCATCCCGGAGACACTTGAAGCCCTTATCAATCTCTCCATTCAGATTGACAGGCGTCTAAGAGAGCGAAGAGCTGAACGGACTGCCGGGTCCACTCGCCCAGTCTGGATGCTTCCACATGTACCACAGCCTTCTGCCCACGCGCCTGCTGATTCCACTGAGCCAATGCAGTTAGGCCTGATCCGTCCCTCTCTGACTCCGGAGGAACGTCAACGCCGGCGAGCTAATAACCTTTGCCTCTATTGCGGAGAATCTGGACACTATGTGAGGACTTGTCCCGCAAAGACCCGTAAGCACTTTACTCTCTCCTCTACCTCTTCATCTGCTGTGTTTGATCATGCTACTCATTTGGCTATCCCCATCTCTCTACAGCTTCCAGAAGGGAATATGCAAGCAACCGCCATCATTGACTCCGGAGCCTGCAGCGGGTTCATGGACTTGTCTTTTGCCCGTAAATTCCACATTCCGCTACGACCCAGAGCACAGGGACTGTCTGTACATCTGGCCGATGGATCGGCTATAAAATCTGGGCCCGTAACACAAGAAACAGTTCCTCTCAAGACCACCATTTCCGGCAACCACCAAGAATTACTCTGTCTTGACATCATCGAATCTCCCTTGTTTCCCATCATACTGGGAATTCCTTGGTTCAAGGCACACAATCCGCAAATAGACTGGTCTACTGGAAAAATCCGTTTTCATTCCTCATATTGCCAGCAACATTGTCTACAGGACACTACCAAGACCCCGTCTTCTTTGCTATGTCTGGAGACCGATGCTGAAGTCTGCCAAGCAGTTCCCAAGGCTTACCATAACTTTCTGGACGTGTTCAGTAAAAAAGGGGCAGAGACTCTGCCACCCCATAGACCTTACGATTGTCCGATTGAATTGCTTCCCGGAGCAGAAATTCCCTTTGGGAGAATTTTTCCCTTAACTGAACTTGAACTCGGAACTCTTAAAGAATACATAGATGATAATCTGAGGAAAGGGTTCATACGCCCTTCTACCTCCCCAGCAGGAGCAGGGATTTTCTTCGTAGAAAAGAAAGATCACTCTCTACGCCCCTGCGTAGACTATCGGGACCTTAATAAGATCACAATTAAGAATCGGTACCCCCTACCCTTGGTACCCGAACTTTTCCAGCGACTCGGAACTGCATCCATCTTTACCAAATTAGACCTTCGTGGAGCCTACAATTTAGTCCGGATCCGAAGCGGACATTTTGAGTACCTTGTCATGCCTTTTGGTTTATGTAATGCTCCTGCCACCTTCCAGCATTTTGTTAATGATATTTTCAGAGACTACCTTGACTTGTTTATCATAGTATACCTAGATGACATCCTGATCTTTTCCTCCTCACTGACTACTCATCGGGAACATGTCGGGAAAGTTCTAACCCGCCTTCGCCAACATGGCTTGTATGCAAAACCTGAGAAGTGCGAGTTTGAGCGCCAAAGCATCCAGTTTCTGGGCCTAATCATTTCAATTGACGGTGTCAAGATGGATCCACAGAAGGTCTCTGCCAACTTGGATTGGCCAGCTCCAACTGATAAGAAGGGAGTTCAGCGATTTGTGGGCTTTGCAAATTTTTATCGCAAATTCATTAAGGGATTCTCTTCTATCATTTCCCCCATCACAAGTCTTACTCGGCAAGGCACCCGTTTTCAGTGGTCTTCTGAAGCTCAAGCAGCCTTTACTTCCTTAAAAGAACGGTTCGTTTCAGCCTCTGTCTTAAAGCATCCTGACCCAGCCTTACCTTACATACTGGAAGTGGATGCTTTCGAGGTAGCAGTAGGGGCAGTTCTTTCACAGAGACAAGGATCCAAGGCTCTGTTACACCCAGTGGCATTCTTCTCTCGCAGGCTAACCGAAGCTGAAAGAAATTATGATGTCGGGGACAGAGAGCTACTTGCAATCAAGGCTGCACTAGAAGAATGGCGTTACCTCTTGGAAGGAGCAGCCCATCCTATTCTGGTGTACACTGATCACAAGAACTTAGAGTACTTGAAAGTTGCCAAGAGATTAAAACCACGGCAGGCCAGATGGGCACTCTTCTTCACCAGATTTGCCTTTCACATTACTTACAGGCCGGGATCTAAAAACACTAAACCAGATGCGCTTTCCCGGATGTTCAGCGAACCTGAAGTTCCTTCACCCCCTGATACCATCCTTGCTCCTGGAAACTTTCTCATGCTTCAGGGAGATCTGCTCTCTCAAGTTAAACAAGCCTCCTCATTGGCTCCTCATCCAACAGATGTCACTTTACAGTGGAAAGATGATCTACTTTGGTACAAGGACAGAATTTTTGTGCCACAACAGACACGGGTTGCCATCCTCAAGTCTTGCCATGACCACGAACTAGCTGGCCACTTCGGGATACGTAAGACATCCGAACTCCTGCAGCGCATGTTTTGGTGGCCTCAGCTACAAAAGGATTGTAAACATTATATCAAAGCATGTACTACGTGCATCCAGAACAAGGGCAGCAAGACCAAGGCTTGGGGACTGTTGAGGCCTCTACCCGTACCAGAAAGACCATGGAGGATGATCTCCATGGATTTCATTGTGGAATTACCACCTTCAGAAGGTTTCACCACCATCTTCGTAGTGGTTGACAGACTCTCTAAAATGGCTCACTTCCTGCCTATGAAGGGTACCCCATCTGCCTCCGAAACTGCAAAGATTTTTATTAAGGACATTGTAAGGCTCCATGGTATACCTGCTAATATTGTATCTGATCGGGGGGTACAATTTACATCCAAATTCTGGAAAGCCCTGTGTGAAGCCCTAAAGATTGACCTCTCCTTCTCGTCTGCCTACCACCCCCAGACGAATGGACAAACCAAACGAACTAACCAGACCCTGGAACAGTATTTACGATGCTATTCTTGTTTTTCTCAGGATGACTGGGTGCCTCTGCTACCTCTTGCTGAGTTCGCTTATAATAATTCTGTGCATTCTGCAACCAACCAATCTCCATTTTTTGCGAACTATGGGTTCCACCCCTTGTTTCTGTCCAATAACATGCCAGAGTGTACTGTACCGGCGGCTCAAGAAATCTTGAACTTCTTCAGCACAAACAACAAGTTACTTCAAGAGACAATGGCAAAGACCCAAGTCCATAACAAGGAAACGTTTGACAGGAAGAGAAGAGGGGAGCTTGACCTAAAACCTGGAGATCAAGTTTGGTTGTCCACTCTAAACCTAAAACTGGCATGCCCATCTAAGAAATTGGGCCCTAAGTTTGTGGGTCCCTTCCCAGTGGTGAGGAAAATTAACAGTGTGGCATATGAGTTGAAGTTACCGGAGTCCTTCCGTATACATCCAGTCTTTCACGTGGCTCTACTTAAACCAGCAGTCCCGGATCCCTTCCTCAACCGGAACACCGGTCCTCCTGAGCCTGTACTTATTAACGGCGAAGAAGAATTTGAGGTTGAGTCCATTATAGATTGCCGAAGGAGACGTAATCAGGTTCAGTACCTGGTGAAATGGAAGGGTTATGGCCCTGAGGAGAACTCCTGGGAACCAGAGACTAACATACACGCCAAAAGGTTAATCCTAGCCTTTAAAAGAACTCATCCGAGTAAAATGGCTCAGTTGGGCATCCGGAGGCTGCCCATTGGAGGGGGGCAATGTCAGGAAAAGCCCTCTTGCAGTTTTCCCAGCGGATTGAGGATTAAACGAATGCCTGTGCATAGAAGCGCCATCCGGCGCTCGCGGGCGCGCAATAGCGCCAATGGCGCTAATAGCGCTAACGTGCGTACGCGCATGCGCAATAGCGCCACTTGGCGCCAAAGATAGCCTATTTAAGGAGGACTGTCTCAATGCTGCCTTGCTGTCTGGTCTACAGCGTTTCCTGAGACCCCTGCTAACTTGTTACCAGTTTTTCTGTATCCAGTATTTACTTGGCTTGTTCCTGACTTACCTGCTTGCTGCCCGCCCCGATCTTGGCTTGGACTCTGACTACTCTCTTGGTTTGCCCTTCTGTACCTGATCTGCCCGCCAGTACCTTGACCCGGCTTGTCTGCACCTCCCTGCTGTCTGCAATCTGCTATGGGACTACAGTGCACCTCCCTGCTGTCTGCAACCTGCTACGGGACTACAGTGCACCTCCCTGCTGTCTGCAACCTGCTACTGGACTACAGTGCACCTCCCTGCTGTCTGCAACCTGCTACGGGACTACAGTGCACCTCCCTGCTGTCTGCAACCTGCTACGGGACTACAGTGCACCTCCCTGCTGTCTGCAACCTGCTACGGGACTACAGTACACCTCCCTGCTGTCTGCAACCTGCTACGGGACTACAGTGCACCTCCCTGCTGACTACAAGATCCTGCCTTCTGCTTCAGTGTTCCAGTCAGGCACTTGTGCCCCGCTGTACTTTCGAGTCCCTGTTCACACCTTCAGGGGTTCTTAAGTCAGAGGTATACGAGAGGCCGTTCTCTGCATTCCGGGCTCTACCTACCAGGTACGTGACAGTCTGCCTCAAGCTTACGATATGTGGGTGGGAAGTTAGCAGGGTACAGTTGTTCCATTTTTGCCGTGAGTTTAATCCCAAGGTAGTCAATGGTGGAGTCGCCCCACTTAAAGTCGAAGGAGCTTCGGAGTGAGGCCACTACTTCAGTTTTGAGGGAAATTTTAAGGGCGTATGACTTAACGTAGTTGACCCGTAGACCCGAGATTGCTGAGAACTCCTTCAGAAGTTTGAGGAGATTTGGAAAGGAGGTGGTCGGGGATGTGATAAAAAGTAACATGTCGTCCGCAAAGAGACCGCATTTGTGGACTTGATTCCCACAAGACACTCCTTGAATATTGGGGTTATCTTGTATTGCTATTGCCAGAGTTTCAATGGCCATTGCAAAAATTAGGGGGGATAGAGGACACCCCTGTCTAGTGCCTCTCGCTATATTCAGGGGATTGGAGTACTGGCCTTGCAAACGGATCTCCGCCTTCGGAGTAGAGTAAAGGGAGCTGAGGACCCCTAAAAATTGGGTCCCAAATCCCCATCTCTCTAATAGGGAAAATAAATAGATTTAAAGGCCTTATGAAGGTCTAGTGATAAGAGCATTTCCTCTTGCCTGGTGCCCCCCACCCAATTAGATTGAAGAAGAGAGATGATGTCTACCGCTCTCTGGATTTGGTCTGGTCCTTGCCTCCCCGGGATAAAGCCCACTTGGTCCTTGTGAATATACCCTTTAATAAAAGAAGACGATTGGTTAGAATTTTCATTAGGATTTTCAGGTCATTATTAATTAAGGAGATGGGACGATAATTTTCTACTTCTTTGTGATTTTTGTTGGATTTGGGGATTACGGAAATGAACGCAGTGTTGAGGTGGGGATCAAGCGGGGAACCTGATCTTGTGGAATTAAAAAATTCAGACATATATGGGGCTAAAATTTCTCCGAATGTCTTGTAATAGGGGACTGACAGGCCATCAGGGCCAGGTGCTGAACAAGGTTTGAGTCCTTTAATAACCTCCTTTATTTCTTCTACCGTAAAAGCTTCCTCCATAATTTCTTTATGCTCTTGGGAAATAGAGGGTAATTGGATGTAGGAAAGCAGGAAAGAAGAGGTTACGGAGCTGCTAATATTGCGGTTTGAGTTGTATAGCTTGCAATAAAATTTGTGGAAGGCAGACATAATTTTGTTTGGATTGGCAGTAGGGGGCTGTCCTGCAATATGCAGTTTAGGGAAAGTGCGAGAGTGGAACTTGGGGGTGAGTTTGGCTGCTAACATCGGACCTATTTTGTCTTTTTGGTAATAATATTTGGCCCCGCTCCATCGGATACGTTTCTCCGCTTTGGCTGTTAATGCTAGGTTCAGTTCGAGCCTAATCGCGTCCAGTTTATCTGTTAGGGCTTTCCAGGGTTGTTTCTTGTGTTCCGCTTTTAAGGCAACAAAAGTTGCTTCTAGTTTTTGAATGTCAATCATACGTTCTTTCTTGACCTGGGTTGCTATGCGTATGATCTCTCCCCTAATGGTAGCCTTGTGGGCTGCCCAAAGGGTCTCTGGAGATATGTTGTCAACATTGTTCAATTTAAAAAATTCTTTGATGGCATCCGCCAGTACCTTGGTATGAATTGGGTCGCTCAAAAGCGATTCATTGAGTCGCTAGAATGAGCCCCTTTTCCCAGATAGAGTGTTTCTAAGAGAAAGGATGACTAACGAGTGGTCCAACCATGCTATGTCCAAGATAGAAGCTTTATTGGTCAGAGGGACAAGGTGTGATGGAATAAGTAAGTGATCGATCCTAGCATAAGATTGATGGGGGGCGGAGTAGTGTATAAAGTCTCTACTCTTAGGGTTCAATTCCCTCCAGATGTCTACTAGTCCATTGGAGTGTAAGATTTTGGCTATTCTGTTTCGTTGGGCGCGTAAGCTGGTCTTTAGGGGGCTTTGTTTTATCAAGACCCTGGTCAAAAGCCACATTGGAATCCCCTCCCCAAATGACTTTACCCTCCAGGAGGGGGCTCAGAGTTGTAAATAGGCTCTGGAAGAATGTGGTTTGACCCTTATTAGGGGTGTAGTAAGAGATTAGCGAGTACAGTATACCTTCCAGCGTGCCCTTTACAAGAATGAACCTACCCTCTGGGTCCCTATACTCAGAGATGTGGGAGAACTTGCAGTTTTTGGAAAACAGAATAGCAACCCCTCTCGTCTTGTTTGGAGCGTTATCCATGAAAAAGGATGGGTAGTGGGCGTGGAGGAACTTGGGGTTGTATCGAATCGGAAAGTGCGTCTCTTGAATCATCACAACATCTAGTTTGGGAGATTTGTAGTGTTCAAATGCCACTCTCCTCTTCCTAGGGGAATTCAGGCCCTGGACATTATGAGATGCCACCCTGAGGTCTACACCCTTCACCATATTATCAGCCATGGGAACAGAGGGGTGGGATCGCCATGCAGGCAGCCACTTACCCTTCGACGACTTCTCCCTATGAGTGATGGATGAATAGGGTTGAGGCAACCGAAACCTGAGTTGGTCCTGGGTAGGGTCATCTCCCGAAGATAGGCATGATGGTGTAAGAAGAAAGAAAAGGGGGAATAAGAGGGGGGATAAGTAAAAAAAAAAACAACCACAGAGACAAAGACATGGGTCCTTTAACAAGACCCGTGGGGAGTGGCGGGGAAAAAATCCACAACCCCCAAATCTTAAACGCTGGTCACCTAAAGAGGATGACCCACGACCCATGCCAAAGAAACACTATCGGTTTCCAAGGAATGGGTGGAGGCGCCCCGGACTCGTGTAACAGATTTAAATTAAAACATAAACTATGCACACCTAATCAATTAATGTCTTGGGTGCGAACCAACAAATTATCAAAACATAACAAGCTGATGAAGAAAATATATACCGTTATTGGCACTAGGCCAGGCCACCCCTTAAAGGCTCACACGTGACCTGTCTGCCTCCCCCCCACCTGGCAGCGGGGAGAAGCCGGAGAGGCCAGGGGCGGAGGGCTCAAAGAGCCCCAAGAATCACAAAAAAGAAAAAAAATGAGGGGGAGTGGGTTACTTGAAGGAAAATAGGTCACATTCCCTAGAGAGATTTGGATCCAACTGGGCCTGACATACCGTAGTTGACCCAGAGGGGGAAGACCCTCGCCTCCCGGAGTCGATGGGGCCAGTTAAGCAAAGTCCCGCGACTGGAGGTGGTAAAGATCCAGTTCCCCGCTCCTTGGAAGTTTGTATAGTAGACTGACAAACAGTTATGAAAGTGTTTCCTCTTTGGCTAGAGGCACTTAGTGTCAGCTAAGCCATGGGGACCAATGATATTCAGGAAAGTGTGGACCATAACAAACCAAAAACTAGGTTTGGAGCAAAGCTCCATCAACAGAGGGGACTCCTGTCCCAACGGGAGAAACCCGTAAGCGGGTAGTGGAGTGAGGTGGTCAGGACGGCTTCTTAAGGCGGTCTTCCGTCTTTGCTTTTATTGGAGGGACCCTTGTTCCAAAGAGGGGAGACCGGACTGACAGGAGGGGGACGCTTGGAAGACCCCGAGGATGACGTGGAGAAGTCCAAAGGCGCCTCTTGCGAAATTAATTTCAGTGACAACAGCAGCCTCTCGCCCTCAAGTAGGTTGGAAAAGGAATGGGATTTTCTGTGAGAACTTCACTGCAAAGGGAAATGTCTATCGGTACTTAATGTACCTTTGTGACAGGACAGTAAGGAGAGGTTTTAGGGCTCTTCTTCTTTGAATGGTTGATGGAGACAAGTCTGCGAATATCTGCATCTGGTGCCCCTGATGCTGAAGGTTAGGCTTCAGGTGTGATTGGCGCATGACCTCCTCCTTGATGGCAAAATAGTGCGGCTTCACGATGATATCCCTAGGGGTCCCGTACTTTCTAGGGGGTCCCAGGGCCCTGTGCGCTCTGTCAAGTTCTAGCCGTTGTGGCGGAATATTTGGGATGAGTTCGGAGATGATATTCTGTACTGTGAGGGGGACGTCTGTGTAGGATTCAGGCAGACCTCTAATGTGAAAGTTGTACCTCCTGGACCTATTTTCGAGGTCGTCGATCCTGGAGAGGGCCATATCAAGTTGATCCTGGAGGGTTTGAATGTGTGCTGCGTTTTGGTTGGTCTTGGAGACATTGCTGTCTATCTTGTCCTCCATAGCCTCTATTCTGGAACCCAGATTAGTGAGATCTGATTTTATAGAGTTAGTGATTTGGGTGGCTGTATTGGCTAGGCCCGTTTCTAGCAGAGTAGAGAATTTGGCAAAGAGATCATCCTGTAGTGAGGTGATGTCCCTGATTGAAAAGCCCGGGTTTGCATATGTAGTGATGAGAGGTTGTGTGGTCCCGGATGGAGAGAGAGCTTGTTCCTCCATGAGCACCCTCCGCCACCTTATTGAATTGCGGCCCGAGGTCCCGTGTGACTGAGGGACCGGACATCTGGGAATGTGCCCGCTGGGGGTACCTGTGGGGGTAGGTGGTATGCCTCCCCTGTGTAGCGCGTTCTGTTCAGCTCGATGGGCCGGGGTGGAGCGGAGCTCGCGGCTCAAGCGGCCATTACGGAGCTCACGTGCATGCGCCTCTCCCTCTAGTCCTTAAATTTCATTTGAGTAATGAGGATGCATGTTCTCTTCTGAAAGCATGGCTACCAGAACCTTTGGCAGGCCAGTTATCTGCACAGGTTAATAATAACTTAGCAGATGCAGAGGTGCGGAGGAAAGAGTTGCAGCGTATTGTGGACAGTCTTGATAATGGTATTGGTGATTTACAACAAATGAAATTTAGTGGAGGAGATTACCCAATTTTGTTCTGCAGTGAGTATCTTGCATTGTATACGAAAGTGTTCAACTGTACTGACTTATTGGAGGATGATACAAGTTTCATATACTCAATGACCAATAAGTGTTATGTAAGATATCCCACTAGAATGGCTCTGATGAATGCTAGATCCTACCAAAATGTTGTCAATATCCCGCGAGACTTCTGTCAAGAGTCCAGTGATAGGGAATATGGGTCAAAGGCAGGTGTATCCGTAATAAGCAGAGGTACAGGAAGGCAGAGAGAGTGCAGACGTTTTATATGGAATAGACATGGACATAGATTTCGTAAAGCCCTTAACATTGCTAGCATGGAGCAGGAAACCCCAGAATTACAGGGTGCACTGGCAGCCATAATGGAGTTATCCTTCAAACATGCAAAAGTCGAATGTGCAATGGTGGAGGTACCCTCCGCACGTGCGCAGTGCTCAGCAAAGATAGAAGTGAAACAACATGCAGAAAAAACGGACGCTCTTATTGCTGCAAGTGATGTTGCTATGACAGAAATGAATGGTGGAGATGTAAATAAAAGTGAGATAACTGCACTAGAAATTGATTCAGGAGTTGAAACAATGGAAATTTCTGATGACTCCTCAGACAATGAAAGTGTAAAGTCTGGTTATTCCAAGCATAGTAATCATAGTAGTAATGTCCAGCAATGTGAGTTTCCAACGCCATACACTTAAAGAAGGGCCTATACAGAGAGACCTGCCCTGAAATGTTTTTTGTGTAAAAGGGGGGGTTACATCGCTAAGTATTGTTGGGCGGTGAATAATGATATCAAAAGAAGATTGCAATACCCCAAAACGACCCCAAGGCATTATGAAGTGTATTCTGCCCAATGGGGCAGCAACCCAAAGCATGGAGGCTATAGTAATAAAACCCATTTCCCTTTTAAGACCCAAATTTGGAGACTACAAACTGAAAATCATCAATATGTAGAACAGTTACGTAAAGGCAAAATGGAGGTAGCCGCATGGTTATTCAAATGTAGCACTGGGTGAAACAATGTTAGCAGCACTTAGTGAGCTGCATGGATGCTAAGAAATTTCTGGTCAAGGTTTCCTTGCTATAAATAAGGTTTAAATGAGAGCTTCATGTTTAAATAAAATATGGCAATTGTTCCCCTGGCTTTGCAATTAATGGGAAAAGGCTTGGGGAACTCAAAAAGTCAATTGTCATGATAATTGTGTGTAATCACTGTCTTTGTGTTCCTATTTCAGAGACCTTGGAAGAAGTTAAAACTGGTTTGGATACTAATATCTGTGTTTTGTTTGCAGGCCCTTCAAAGTGAGAACAACATGGGGCAAATTTAGCAAAACAGGGGTTAGGTTATTGTAAAGGCATAATCGATTATCATATGGTACCATGAGCCCATTAATTAGTAATTGTTTGCAAACAATGAAAAAAAATAAGATAAACAATAGTCAGAAATTAATGGATTCAAGAGTTACAAGTGAAGTTACAAATGTTGTGATAAGGTACAGATGTTTTGTTTTTTTTATTTTTCCCATTAACTAATTGTCTTTCAGATGGAAATGAGCACCTACTCCTCTCAGGAGGCAAGTCCATGGATGTATTTAGTTAAAAGTTGAGTGTTTGTCATTGTTTTATGGTGGTTGTCTTGTCATGTTGTTGTTGTGTGATAATGACAAGAATTTTAATTTTTTTTTGTTATTACTTTTTTTTTGGTATTTGTTTAGTCATCTATTTTTTTTTTGTTTTGTTCAGGTAGAAAAATTATTGTTTAGTCCACCTGAAAGGGGGGTAATTGGCTATTCCGTCAGTTAGCAGCTGAATAGATGGTCATGGGAATATGTCCTTCAGCTGGATACATTTAGTTTATTTAAGACAGGGAGCTGGTAGGAAGCCAGCCGCTGAAGTTCGTTTTTTTGTTATTTGTTTTTATGTTCATTCAGTTGGAAAGAGTTCCAAAAGTTCCAGAGTTTAGCCTTTGTCCACCTGAAAGGGGAGTTAGTGTATAGATCTTAAAGATAGATAAATGCATTTTTTTTTTAGTGTTTAAATTGAGAATTTTTGAGAGTCAACACTGACGTTCGTTTTGTTTTTAAATTTTTGATCATACCATGGGGATCCATTTTAGAGTGGGTTCAGCCTAAATAGTTCATGGTTGTTTTGATAGTTTGGTCAGAGTTGCAGAAGCCAGGAATACTAAGTTCCTGGGTTCCAAGGAAGGAACTATAAGTAAACGTAGTAAGCAAGCAGATATTATGGATAAGAATTTGATTCTGCTCTTGTGTTTCACTATGAGTAGGCGTGTATGTTTGAATGAAAAGAGCACACACACAGGCGATTCTATCTCTCTGCCCCTTGCTCTCTCTGCTAATGTTGGTCTGTGCAAGCCTCATGTGGCTCGGCCATCTTGAGGCCTTGCTCTGGGTGCTGGTTTGAGCCTAAACTCCATGCAGCACCGAGCTCTCGCTTTCATCATCTTGAGACTAACCAGCCAAGAATGTGATAAGTATTTTCTTGTATTACATGTTTGATTGTTGCTATATGTTGTAGAGATATGCTTTTTAGTATATTGTGTTCTGATTGTAAGCTATGTAACATTGTAATACCCTTTTAATACTTTTATGTTAGTTTCCTAATTCCTTGGGCAATAAATAAGACTTTATTACTTATAAATTGTGTGTTTGGTTTCATAGCAAACCTTGTATTATTGTGATATCAACAGTCACATGTGGTCAGAGTTTTAATAGACTAGCTAACTACAGGGATTATACAAATTAATACACAGATATAATATTAATTATTATATTGGTTACTTCAGTGGTTGACAACCAAACTTCCTCACCCACTTTGAAGATTGGATTCTCCTTCCTTCCTACTGTCTCTTATAACTGTCCTGAGCTTTCTGTAAGGTGTCCTGAATTTGTTGAAAGTTAGATTGGATAGAGCCTATCCGGTCTTGTACGGCAGGAACAGATATTTCAGGGATGATGTTAGGGGGGAAGGGAGGATGGAAACCAAAGTTTGCCCAGAAGGGTGTTTGGTTAGTTGCGGGGTGAACAGAGTTGTTTTAGGTGAACTCAGCATATGGTAGGAGAGTCGCCCAATCATCCTGAGAACCAGAACAGAAACATCAGAGGTATTGCTCCAAAGTTTGATTCGTCCTCTCCGTCTGGCTGTTGCTCTGGGGATGGTATGCAGAGGAGAGGCACATCTTTATTTCCAAAGTCTTGCAGAGCTCCTTCCAAAATTTGGAGGTAAATTGGATACCTCTATCCGAGATGATGATCTTGGGCACACCATGAAGTCTAATTATTTCCTTGAGGAAAGTATTAGTCGTATCAGAAGCAAAGGGGGTGCCCAGCATGGGCAGGAAATGCACCATCTTGGAGAGGCGGTCAACCACGACCAGGATGGTAGTAAACCCCGCCGAAGCAGGTAGGTCAACAATAAAGATTGACACTTCCGCCCATGGCCGTTCCGGAATGGGCAAGGGTTTGAGTAGGCCCCAGGATTTGATGTTTAGACCCTTATTGCATTGGCAAAATAAACAAGAAGAGACATAGTCCTTACAATCCCGTCTCCACCCTGGCCACCAGATAGAATGGGAGATCAGCTCAGCAGTCTTTCTTGTTCCGAAATGGCCTGCGAGTTTGTGATCATGGAAGGCTTTGAGAGCCAGGGGCCTTACATCCCGTGGAACGAAAATTTTCTCTCGGGCCCAGAGCAGCTCATCATGTTTTTCTAAAGCATGTATTTCCGGACTGGAATAGTGACTAGACGAGGATTTGATGGAGGTTATTAGAACAGATTGAGTGACTCCAAGGAAGTTTTGTGGAGAGAGGATAGTACTAGGTTCAATGGTTTGAGGGGTTACAGAGAACATCCGAGAGAGCGCATCTGCCTTTCCATTCTTAGAGCCCGGTCTGTAGGATATATGAAAGTTAAATCTAGAGAAGAAGAGAGCCCAGCGGGCTTGTCTGGGCCTCAATCGTTTTTCTGTCCTGAGATACTCTAGATTTTTATGATCAGTGAAGATCATAACAAGATGAGACGCCCCTTCCAACAAATACCTCCCCTCTTCTAGGGCGAACTTGATGGCTCCTTGTCACCTACCATGTTTCCCCGAAAATAAGACCTAGCGTGATTGTCGGTGATATCTGCAATATAAGCTCTACCCCCCCAAATAAGCCCTAGTTAAAGTCCTTGTAGGTCTTATTTTCAGGGTAGGGCTTATTTTCAGGGAAACAATGTAGGACTTATTTGGGGGTTAGGGCTTATATTGCAGCCATCACTGACAATCACGCTAGGTCTTATTTTCGGGGGAAACAGGGTACGTTGTCATTTAGTTCTGGTGGGCTCAGTTTCCGGGATGCGAAGGGTGAAGAATCGCCTTGGGCCCATGTCTCTGGGAGAGGATGGCCCCTGTAGCGGTTTCCGAAGCATCCACTTCTAATACAAATGGTAGGGCTGGATCAGGATGTCGTAAGATTGGTGCGGATATGAACAAGGTCTTAAGCTTGGTAAAAGTTTCCTGTGCATGCTGTGACCATTGGAAACGGTTGTGTTGATGTGTGAGCTGGGTGATAGGTGCCACAATGGATGAAAAGCCAACAATAAATCTTATATAAAAGTTAGCGAACCCGATGAATCGTTGTACCCCTTTTTTGTCTGAAGGGGCTGGCCATTCTTGGATTGCCTTGACCTTTTGTGGGTCCATTGCAACCCCATTGGTAGAGATGATAAATCCCAGAAACTGCACAACAGTCTTCTCAAACTCGCATTTCTCAGCTTTGAGGTATAATTTATGATTCCTGAGTATTGTGAGGACCTTTTTGACATGGACTCGGTGAAGCTCAATGGTGGCAGAGAAAATGAGAATATCATTCAGGTAGACAACTAGGAAGTCGTCAAGGTATTCTCGAAACATATAATTGACTAGATGTTGGAAAGTGGCCGGGGCGTTGCATAGCCCAAAAGGTATCACCAGGTACTCGTAGTGCCCAAACCTGGACAGTGAAGCAGTGCTGGGAGCAGTATTGAGAGGAAAAGAACACTTCCTTAGTTTTCCAGTTGATTTGGTGTTCATGTGCCTGGAGCCAGGGCAGGCCTAGGATTATAGGGAAGATAGATGAGTGGATGAGGTCAAAATGCAGGAACTCTTGATGGCCTGAGTCTGTGGAAGTAAGGATGGGCTTGGTTTCCCGGGTGATGGGTCCAGAACGGGGGAGAGACCCATCAGCCAAATGTACCTGGAGACTTTGAGCTTTAGCCTGAAGAGGAATATGTAGATTTTGGGCCAGCAAGATGTCTAGGAAGCAGCTACAAGCTCTGGAATCAATTATAGCTGGCAGGCGGGTTTCCTTTTCCGGTAGCTGTAGAGAGATAAGGAGAGAAACATAAGTCTTGGGTATACCAATGGTTTGGTAATTCACAGTATTTTTCAGGTAAGACTTACTAGGCCTCACTGGGCAGCTGCAGAGGAAATGACCAGAGCCTTCCCAGTACAGGCACAGATTGGATTGGCGTCTACGTTGCCTCTCTTTGGGAGTCAGAGGAGCACAGACTAGTCCGAGTTGCATGGGCTCGGCTTTTAGGAGCCGAGGTAGTGGCAGCAACTGGAGATGGAGAATGGATAGACATTGGCCTGAAGGGTGTCCAACCAGGTCGGGGCCCCTGAAAACGTTCCGAGCGCCGCTCACGTAGGCGCCTATCCAACTTGGTGGCTGACTGGATTAATTCCTCTAGAGAGGCTGGAGTTTCTATCCTGGCCAATTCATCATTAAGGACCTCAGAGACAGCCTATGCAGGATTGCTTCAGTTGTGGCTGTGCGCTGCGGATCATCATAGAGTTGCGCCATGCTCTCAAAGAAGGTATCAATAGAATTCAAGACAGGGCTCCTCTGTTCCATCAGATTGTGAGCCCAAGCTTGTGGCTCCTCAGCTAGAAGGGAGATGACAAACCCCACTTCAGAAGAAAAAGTCTTGGGCTGGAGGGCCAGGTAGAAAGAGCAGGCATTCTTAAAGGCCCTGTATTTTTTATGATCTCCTGAGAAGCGCTCAGGTGTAGGGACCCTGGGCTCAGGGAGCGCCATAACTACAGTTGAGCTTGCAGTGGACTGAGAGGCGGAGGCCCCACTAGTAGGTGCGGGAGCTGCGGCTGCAGGTAAAGGAGGACTGGATAGTTGCTGAAGTTGGCTATCAATTTGGGTATAGCCTTCTTGTAGTTTTTGGACTGCATCGTGAGAGCTGAGACCTGCTGGCACAGGATCTCTAGAAGGGAATGTGCTCTGTCGGCCTCTGACATTGGCTGTTTGTACTGTCAGGAGAGTACTTACCGAGGCTGAGATGCCGGGAGCGGTCCACCCTTGCAACTACATGCACCCCGTCCCCTGAAGATGATACAGGGAATGGGTGGCACTAAGAAGCACGGGCCACCAGCAGGTATAGAGTTCCTGGTGGAAGACTGCAGAGCCGGATCTGGGGGTGCAGGAGTCTTGGAACTGGCTGAGGACCCGATGCTGGGTGGAGTAAGCAAATCTGTAAACAAGCAGAGGGTCAAACACTGGTGACAGGCAAGGCAAGTCTGTTTAAGCAGGCCGAGGGCCAAACACTGGTGGCAGGCAGGGGAAGTCTGTTAAACAGGCCGAGGGTCAAACACTGGAGGCAGGCAAGGCAAAGTCCGTTAAACAGGCCGACGGTCAAACACTGGAGGCAGGCAAGGCAAAGTCCATTAAACAGGCCGAGGGTCAATCCAGGAGAGAAGCAGCGTGGTGGGAACAGTCCGGGTCACAACAGGAAATCAGGTAAGTTTAAACAGGAAGCAGGAACCAACAGGAGCTGACGACAAACCAGCAACCCGTCTGGGCGCTGGAGCCGTTTTAAATAGCTCAGCCAAAGCGTCACAACGGGCGTGCATGGGTCACCACGCGCACCCGTGTGCTATCACGTACACGCGTGTGGTGCTCCATCGGACCGATTGCGTGTGCGCCGGAGTGCAAATCCACTGCGCACGCACACAGGACCATGGCAAATGCGGCTGGAAAAGACCCTTCTCTGACACACTGTATTTAGTTATTGTAATCAGGGCACTGATGATCAGTGCCCTAATTACATCCCTAGATGTCCCCCTGTGAGGAGATGCTGCTTATCAGCTCTCCTCTCCTCACACTCTGTCAGTGTGAGGCGAGGAGAGCCGATTATGGCATATCCTTGTTTACATGTGAACAGCTGTGATTGGACACATACGATCATATGGTTAAAGAGCCGCGGACGCGGCTATTTACACAAATTGGGGTCGCCCTGTGTCCTAGCAACATGGCACGGCCACGATCGCCACCCATGCAGTTGACTACAGTCATTTTATAAGCTGTTTACTTTGCGGGAATGGAATAGTGTGATTTAATTAAGGAATTTTAGTGTTTTTAAAATTGCCTTTAAGATTGCTGTGTCTATATAAATAATATTTGCTATTTACTGAGTTTATCCAGCATAGTGAGCTATATAAGAGTTTTGTTGTGCTGCCCAAAACATCTCTTGAAAAAGTCGGAAATTACGAAACATGTTGGGATATGTTTTGGCTTGAACATGAGTTGACGTAGGTGGAAGTGACATGAGTGAAAGTGACAACTGATGGGTGGCCGAGCATGGTGGTGAGATCCTGGTGGTGTTTTGAGCAGTGTTTAGGTGTTTGCTTGGCAGTCATGGTCCACATGTTATATATTAATGATATATTAAAAGAATCTGTTTGGTGAGCCTTATTTTATGGGAATAAAGTCTCTATTCTTGGTTATACTACACTATTGGAGCATTTTTTTATTTGCATGATATACCTACCTTATACAGTGGGTATTGAAAATAATCACCCCCCTTTAAAATAATCACATTTGTTGCTTTGCAGCCTGAAATGAAGGGAGACACAGTTTTATTCCACCTTATTATGGAGCTGTTATCTCCTGGCCCACGTTCCACAGCTCAGCTATTTGGACCTTTTTTAGCACATGTGCAGCTGATCGCACTGTTGCAATTTGCAAACTTTGCCTCAGGCACATCAAGCGTGGCAAAACACCAGCCATTTGGGTACCACATGCTTGACAAAGCATTTAACCTCCCACCCCTCCCCCAAAGCTCATTGCCAAGAGCACCTGAAAGCCACACAAAAGGGACACAATTCTGCTCCTCCTCATTCCTCACCTTTCTGGTCTACCCCCGCTATACTTAATGACCTCTCAGCAGCCTCCACTGACAGGAATGATGGTATAGCGCAGGGTGTCCCAGGTCCTTGCAGCACGTCTGCCAGTAACACACCACCAGCTGTAGACTATAGCAGGCAAATTTCTCTGCCCCATCTTCTGCAACGAGAAAAAAAATACAGTCACTGCCACCCACATGCCCAGCGCCTAAATTCAAATTTGTCAAGGCTGCTGGCTTAACAACTCCTGCCTTTCCGTCTGGTAGATTCGGCCCCTTTCCGTGAATTTGCAGAATGTGCTGTACCCCAATGGCAGGTTCCCAGTCACTTTTTCTTTTCACGTAAGGCTATTTCAACTCCCTACCATCATGTGGGAGGCAATGTTGTGGCATCGTTGAGCAAGGCAGTCAGCTGCAAGATCCATGCCACTGCTGACACGTGGTCCAGCAAGCATGGTAATATTTTTTTTTCACAGGACACTGGATAAATTTGATTGCAACTTGGAAAGATGCAGGACAGGGCTCAGTGCTGCAGCTTGTTGTGCCGCCATGCCTCCATACAGGTAGTGGTGATGATGCAGGATTTTTCAGTTCCCCCCTCCTCCTTCTACTCCTTCTCCTCCACCATGCCCTCATCTGCTGAATTGTCCCATGAACTACAAGTACCCCGTAATCATTCAAGGGGCTTTTCAATGAGTCAGGCTGAAAGGTGCCATGCAGTGCTTCAGCTGGTCTGTCTAGGGCACAGGTGCCACATTGGAGCAAAGATTCTGGCAGCTCTGCAGGGGCAGGTCCAGAGGAAGTTCACGCCATGCCAGCTGGAGCCAGAAATGGTGCTGTGCGATAATGGCACAAATGTCTTGTCCGCTCATAGACAGGGAAAGTTGACACATATGCCATACCTGACACATGTCCTCAATTTGGTGGTGCAGCATTTTTTAAACAGGTTCCCAGTGTAGGAAGATCTGCAGAAGCAGGCCAGAAGAGTCTGTAGTCATTTCAGGCGGTCATACACAGCCAGTGCTCGGTTGACTGAAATTCAACAGGAATTACACCTACCCGTAAACCGCTTGATTTGTGACATGCCCACCAGGTGTAACTCGACTTTGGCAATGCTGCTTTAGCAGCTGCACATACAGCAGAGGGCCATCAATGAGTACCTGTGTGAGTATGACACAACTACAGGCTTTTTTCTCCATGCCAATGGCTGCTGATAAAGGATGCATGCACTGTACTGTCACCATTTGAGCAGGCCACAAGGATGGTAAGCTGTGACAATGTATGCATCAGTGACACAATAACGGTTGTGTGTTCCTGCTGGGGCAGACTTTGCGTGGCATTATGGACAGGGCACTCGAGGCAGAGCAGCGGGAGGAAGAGGAGGACTTCCTTTCCTTTCAAGGCCCGATTTATGCAGACACCATTCTTCCTACGCCACAGATCACACAAAAGGAGAGGGGGGAGGGGGAGGAGGAGGATTCTGGCAGCTTTGGAGGCATTAAAGCAGAATAAGACATACGTCAACCCTTAACAGATGGTTTTCCATCCCCAGAACCCTTGGGAGTAGTACGTGGCTGGGAGGAGGCAGTTCCAGATACTGTAATCCTCAGTGCCCTGAGGAGTCTGCTTCTCATGCCTCCGCAAACTTGCTGTGCATGGGCTCCCTCATTCTTCAAAGCCTGAAAAAGGACCCGACAATACGTGGCATCAAGGAGAAGGATCACTATTGGTTGGCAACCCTCTTGACCACTGTTACAAGGGGAAAGTCTCAGAACTCATCCCGTTCCCACAGAGGACACCTTAAAGAGGAGTTTATGTAACGCCTTTTGTGACTCTGGTAGGTTACAGACTGGTGGAAAACAATGTTTTGAGGCTTCTGTTGGTCAAGAGAGGAGCATTGGAGAAGAGGGCCACATCAGTGATGCCTTTCAAAAAATGTTTAGTCCTCGGTGCCCAGGGCTGTCAGCTTCCACATCGCATCAGCAGCGTCTTCATCATATGGTGGGAGATTATCTAGGGGCAAAAATAGATATAGCGAGCTTTCCAGTTGACCATCCACTGGGTTATTGGGTCATGAGAATAGACTGACCAGAACTTGCCCAGTATGCAATAGAGCTGCTGGGCTGCCCTGCATGCAGCTTTGCTTTTCGAGCAGGCATTTTTTGCTGTTGGAGGTTTTGTGACAGATAAGAGACCAGCTGACATTTATCAAAATTAATCAGCTCTGGATAAGCAGCAGCTATCAAGCCCCTGATGCCAATGTTGCTGATTAAGTGCTTTCTGGCTCTCAAAACCCTGAAAGACTGTCTAGGCTGCCTAACTTTGTGGGTGTTGATTGCAATTTTAAACAACTGTTTAAGCAGGGCATTAAATTAACATTTTTGACAGTAAGGCCAATTCTACTTTCATCACGAGTATCTCTATGGGTTATGGTGTGAAGGCACCACGAACACCCAAAGACCAATTTTTCTGCACCTGTTTGACAGGTACATATCATTGCCATTTTTGACAGCAAGGCCAATTCTTACTTTCATCAAGAGTTCCTCCATAGGGTTACAGTGTGAAGACACCACTGACACCCAAAGACCAATTTATTTGCGCCTGGTTGACAGGTGCATATCATTTCAATTTTTGACAGCAAGGCCAATTCTTGTTTTCATCAAGAGTACCTCTATAGGGTTACAGTGTGAAGACACCACCAACGCCCAAAGCCCAATTTTTCAGCACCTGTTACTTCTATCCAAACGGAATTTATGCAAAAAATCTCTAATCTTGTTCCGAGTGCACTAAATTGTGGCCTCATCATACAGACTGGGCCCCCAAGCTGTTGTTTATAAATAAAGAAAGCTTGAATTGGAAAATTGTCATTTTTTGGCTTTATAAATGTCAATATTGCTGCAGCAGGCTCTATACATGGTACAGATTTGTATTGTTCTCATTACTTCTCATTTTGATGGTTTCACTTTAAGCATCAGTAAATCACTGCTCATTTAAAAATTATGTTTTTTACTAACTTTTTTCATTGATACATGTCCCCCAGAGCAGTACCCGGACCCACATAACCATTCTATTCCCATTGCTTGTATATAAGCGTTCAAAAACTCACTTTCTATATTTCCAGTTCGGGGGTTCATAGACTTCAATGGTGTTCGTTATTTGGTTCTGAAAGTTTGTGAAAGTTCTGTCACAAACTGAACAAGGGGTCATTCAGCCCATCTCTATGATCCAGACACTGTGGCTGCTCATTCATTCTTTCCTTGTGACTGTTGTATGTTGAGTGAGATTTTTCTCAAGGACTATATGGGCTCTTTCACATTTTATTTTGTGAGTATATAATATGTTGTTTTTAATAAAGCCCTTTGATCCTTTTACTACACAGAGGTCTGCACTGTTTTCTCTTCCCTTGCTTACATCTCTGTTTTGTGACTGTACATCCATACTTATCTCTCTAAGCTCATTTGTAGCTAACTACATACATTACCATGTCTTTGTGCACCTCTAATTATATAAATACAAATTTAAAAATGTTCTTTCCTGTACCATGTGCTGACAGTTCCCCAGCTACCTTTCCTTGATTTAGGCATATGTTATGTTCAGATAAGTGAGAGTATTGTCACAGTTGACATTGCCAGTGCCACATAAAGAGGTTGTTTGGAGGCCCTATCTAAATTTTGCTTTGTTAACCCATAATCTGTAGTTATACCCCAGCCATTAAGTGAGGATACCCTTAAAAGCCACCTGCCTGAACTTTCAAATGACACACAAACTGAATAATCTGACAGCACCTGTCTGCACACCATCCACTCCTTAAATGCACAGATTGGAAAACTATGTTTGGTACAACATCTCTACTTTCTATGGATATCTTAAATTGTTGCTCCTTGACTGTTCTTCCCTTCTGAATTCTAGTTTAAAGCAAAATTTCAGGATGTATCACAAATGATGTATCCACAACCCCCCATGAGCATCAGACCCTGGGAAGAATTATTCATTGCCAACTTGTATCCCAGAAATTGGGCAATGGCCTTAGACTTACTAGCAATTTTGAAGACACATAATGGGCAACACAGAAGAGTGCTGCATTGTTAGCACCGGGATGGCTAGTTTAATTAATAGTATACTAATATGCTAAATCTGAAGTTCAGATTTAAAGAGACCCTGTGACCATCTTAAATACTTTGGGAGCAATATATTATTATAATTAGCAAATTAAACACTTATCAACATCATGTCTGTTATAGCAAAATGTTTCCTTTTTGCAGAGACATGTGCTTCTGGAAGTGTTGAAACTCTTAGTAGCACTTCCTGTTTCTCATTGCCGCTCTGCCTTAGGCCTACTAGATAATTTGACACTCAGTCCAGCCTTACAAAGGATCCTCTTGACAGGAAAGAGGCACAGTGTGGGAGCACAACCTCTATGAGCACAGAATATACTATAATGCCACTAAACTGATCTACCTAGTGAGAACAAATGACACAGTTCAGACTTTGTAAACTGTAAATTCAATGATGCCTTACCTGTTTTCATATTCTATGCTCATAGTGGCCAAGCAGAAATCACAATGCCAGCTTTGTTTATTTATGTTTTTTCAGTCAGAGTGACTCTTGACTAGGGGGGATGCTTACTATGGGGTGAGTTCTAATGTATATGCGCAGGATTCTGCTGGCTCTTTACTAGTGATGGTTCATTGTCTGCTGGGTGCTGCTGATGTAGGAAACAAGGTGGTAGCACCCATTAGAAATTAGCCTTGTTTAAGCTGTGATAGGTTTAAGACTTTGACACATAGGGGCTGATTTACTAAAACTGGAGAGTGCAAAAGATGGTGCAGCTGTGCATGGTAGCCAATCAGCATCTAAACTCAGCTTGTTCAATTAAGCTTTGACAATAAAACCTGGAAGCTGATTGGTTTCTTTGTAGAGCTGCACCAAAATTTGCACTCTCCAGTTTTAGTAAATCAACTCAGAAGCACCTGAAATCAAAGGAAAAAAAATGGGGACTAAGTCTCTTAAGGATTCCCAACCTCTACTTTTTTTGTTTCAGTAAGTGATATCGGACTACACAATCTTCATACATACTACTTTAGTGCCTGAAATGCTCATGATCATTTTAATCTACCAAAGGAGTTTCATAAAAGGAAGAGAACACCAAAAAAAGAGTATTACAACATATTATTATACAACCCATTGCACACATTTTTTTAAACTTTCATAGTAAAAAATCACCCAGACTACAGTATAAATTAAGCATTTGAGAAATATAAAATACAGGGCTTTTTTAAGTGAATAAAGACAAAATAAAAATCACAGCATCTACAAATGCAAGTAGACCACCTAATTTCAATGAACTGAAAACACTGTACTTATTAATTTTTCTTTCTATATCAATATTTACGTGTTCAGTAAAAAAAAAAAAAAACAAACCTTGATACTTGTTTAGCCTTTGTGCACTGCCAGTATAAGCTGATAAATGAAAGGTAAATTATTATTTCAGCAGTCAGTCTGTATGGTGGGGTTGCAAAGGGACTTCTTCAGAAGCTTGATGTTGTACTAACAGCCTGCAGTAATTCTGAAATGGGGACCTGATGATTAAGAGGTCAGTTGTTACTAATAGCAGCAGATGTTGTTGGTGTTTGCCTCAGTAAGGTGCTCACTGTCTACAAAAACAAAGTTTCTATTAAGAAAAAAAAAATCTAAGTGCATCTTCCCCCAGAGGATTATATTGCCATTTAATTTTTATCTTGGCCTGTTGCCAGCATAATTCAAGTTCTTCAAGCAAAGTGATGCTATTTATGCATTTTTTCCTCTCTAGTTTCGCTTGACTTATTTGTTTTTATTTTTCTGTGCATGTTAAAAATATTGAATTCCTAAGCCTTTTATAAAGGGTTTGAAAGGAGATTAAACTGTGATGCTTTCTCAATTTAACTGAGTTTAAGTTGCCAACTGTCCATAATAAATTATAGAACTGTGTTTAGCATGCGATAGTTAAATACAATAGGTGTTCTTAATTAAATATTAGGCAACCTCTAAGTATTAAACTACTCAAAATGTATAACTAAATATTGAATTGTATCTGATTTGGGACCAATAACCTTAAAACAGATGCTGACTTAAAAAGCATTTAATAAAGAGATTTAAGAGAAATGTGTGAATTGTGTGTTGTGTTGGTTAGTGACCTGCACACATGAAGGCTTGCCGTTCATAAATTGTATGGAAAGACAGTCACTATCTTTTAAGGAGGAACAACAATTCTTACTATTTCTCCTGAGGAGTAAAGTGGCAGTGAAGCTGTTTACACCAGTCTTGACAGATGTAATGTCACTATTACTGCAACCTAGGGCTACCATCTTGGAGGTGTGAAATGGTTCTGGCAGGAATACAGTGTTGTGAGAATTCTAATATATATATATACACAAAACCAAATACACAAAAATCAGATGACTCGCAAAACCAGAACAATGTACATAGCCAGATTGCAACTGACCAACAACCATAGCAGGAACACAGGGTGGGGGGGACACTGTTTAGTTTGGACTTACATCAGGCGAAGCCATTCAACTTTTATCAGGCAGCATATGGCTGATCTCTGCTCAGTGAGTGCTGATCATTCCTCCATGGGGTGCTAAGAATGTCCAGCAGGATGTGTGCAGATCTTCAATAGATCCTCTCTGAAATCCACTTTCACTATGGCGGTCTTATCTCTTTTTGGGGCTCATTTATGATCGAACCCATTCCAGGTGGTGGAGGCCAAGAACGTGATTCCCCTGGACGATGAAAGGCCTGGGCTGGGTATATAGCCACAAGCCTTCAAGACCTTACGTGACAGGAGGTCATAAGGATCTGGTAAGCGGCTATTTTTATGAGGTAGAGGCTTTTCTTGAAATTCCATGATTATTCTGGTAAAATTGTTAAGCATCATGTCACTTTATGGACTTTCCTCTTTTTTAAAGTACTTATGAAACCAGACTTATCATTATTCAATAATCGTAATATTTTTTAATTTTAGCGCAATTTATTTTAGGTTTATAGATTACAAGTGAGTCTGCTACCTCATGCGTCTGATCACAATATAACACATTCCATTAAAAGATAAGCAACAGAGTGTCTCCAAACCTAGAGTGGTTGACTTGTATGTGATAAACATTAAATTTTTAGGCTCAGTTCACACTACTGCAACCTAAAATTTGCGCGTATTACGGTGCAACTTTGCCATGCGACATCCTGGCGATTTGCTGGCTACTTGATCTGACTTGGGTACTATATTAATGCAACTTTGAAAGGATTTTCAGGGAATGCCTAGGTAATCTTCTTGTAATGTTTCATCCAAATCACATCAATATAAATGAGGATCCTACTTGGAGATGACTTTCATTAAAGTCTATGGGCATATTTAGACTTTTCTAAAGTCAAAGCGACTTCAGTAGTGCTAATTAAGAGAACTCTAATTGACTAACATGGGATTTCACATGTCATGCGACTTGGGATCTCACAGTGTGAACCAAGCCTTATTCAGCTTGTGAGTTTCTATCTTGATTTTAATTTCTTCTTGAATAAAAGTATTTAATGAAGAAAAGGTGTTTTCTCCCCATTTTATGTTTTATACACTAGAGATGAAAAAGTACTATGTAAGACAAATATTTTTGTGAATTTTCTAAAGTTCCCAGGACATTTACACAGCACTGTATGTGTGTGTATATATATATATATATATATATATATATATATATATATATATATATATATATATATATATATATATATATATATATATATATATATATATATAACATGCATTTAAAATAGATGTCAGGTCTGTGAATTTGGGCAGTGTTATATATTTGCCAAAATTGCCATTGTTTTTTGGTTTAAAAGCAAGAATGTGGCTCTAGTATTATAAAAATGGTGGTGACAATAAAAATAAGGTGATACTCAAAAAAGAAGGGTCATTAAAATTTTACTGATACTAAAGTAGGTCACATTCTGTGTAACATTCTCTCTCTCTCGCTATATATATATATATACATTTTATAAAGGAGTCTTTATCTGTAGTTACCTGGAAAAACATCACAAACTATGTTGGATAATATATCAAAGTTATAAATTCATTTTGCTTGGACTTACAAATGTACATTTACATTAGTGTGACCAGAAATAGCAGCATGATTTAAACAGCTTCCCAGTATGGCTATTTTTCACACTTACTTATAGCTAAGAGAAACCTAGTGAATGTGAAACATCTGATAAATTAACTCAGCACAACCTACAAAATATATACCTTAACCCAACATCTTCATCAATATAACAAGTCAGCTTGCATCATCATGAGGCATCCGCAGGAGGTTACTGGATTAGTAACTATAAGAAGACAACTCGGAGATGGGGAAGTAGTATGTGCAGGTGGAATTTTTTCTGTTTTTGCAACCTATGAACTTTTCTTCAGCAATTTTTTTTCAAACCCCTTCTCTTCACAAATAAGGAGGTATTTGAAAGAGTAAAGCCTTAAGGGGCAGTGGGGTTTATTTACGAAAGGCAAATAGACAGTGCACTTTTCAAGTGCAGTTGCTCTCAGTAGACATTTGGAGGTTAAAGCTCCAGAGCTTAGTAAATGGGGTGAAACTTTACTTTGCAAAAAATACCCAATCACATGCAAGGAAAACTAAAAATAAAAAAAAAATAAAAAATTGTTCTTGCATATGGTTGGATAATGGATGTCAGCAGAGCTTCCCCTCGTTTACTAGCTCTAGAGCATATAGCTGTTGTTGCAGATTGGTCACATATCCATGTAAAGCAGTGGTTCTCAACTCCAGTCCTCGGGACCCACCAACCAGATTTTAAGTATTACCTTGGGGAGTTGCATACTAGAATCCTGCAATCTCTGAGCAGCAAGTGATATCACCTGTGATGTATTTCAGCTATCTTGCAAACCTGGCCTGTTGGTGGGTCCTGAGGACTGGAGTTGAGAACCACTGATGTAAAGTATTATTTTTATTGATAGAGTCATCTTAATATGTTTTGAACACAATCAAATTAAAATTTTCACTAATTACATCTGAACTCCAGGCAAATTTAACAAAAACACACTGTGTACTGTATACTCAATTAAAACTTAATACCTAGGTTTAAACTTCCAAACCTAAGTTCAGTCCTTCCTTTCATTGCAAGGCTTGGGCCACACTTTCCTCAAAGCCCTTTTTCCAATGAAGGGGCACACATGCCATCTATAGACATCCAAGATGCCTATATGCATGCGCCCATTTATCCACCTTATCAGCACCTTATGCACTCCACAATGGTAGGCAATTATTTCAAGTTTGTTGCACTGCCCTTTGGGCTATCCTCTGTTCCAATAGTATTCAGAACTTGTTGTCCTTCTTAGAACTCAGGCATCCAGGGCACAGGTTATCTAGATGACCTTCTCCTGAAAAACTAATCTCCCTTCAAGCAGTCAGCAAACATCCACAGAACAATTCAGATACTCTAGACATTTTCTCCAAAATCTTCTCCTCACCTAGAATACTTGGGTCTGGTCCTGGACACATCCCAAGCAAAGGTTTTCATTTTTAAGAGAAAATTCTTTCTCTCAGAGCCCACACTCATGATTTATGGTCCAAGAGACATGCCACAATGAGATTCTTCATAAGAGTTCTAGGTCTTATGTTATCCTCCTTCAAAGCTGTACCATTTGCCTAATTTCATTCAAGAACTCTCCAGCACAATATGTTATCGACCTGAAACGAGCATGCTCCTTCTCTACCTACCCTTTCCCCTGTCCAGGCAAGAAAGGAATTCCCTAAAATCTTGGATCTCAAGCCAAGCCATAACAGTAGGGAGATCTTTCCTTCCCTATCACTTGAAAGTGACAACAACAGATGCTATTCTTTCATGCTAGGAAAGAGAGTTCCAGTCTCTCACAGCCTAAGGAATATGGTCATCTGGTCCTGGAGCTCTGAGTAGTTCAGATGGCTCAGCAATGTTCAACCTTCCTTCTGCCTGGACACCCGATCTGGGTGCAGTCAGACAATACCATGGATTTGGCTTACATTAACTACTTAGGGGTCACCAGGAGTTTTGTAGCCTTGAGGGAAGCTAATCAGAAAATCAGATGGATGGAGACTCACAGTTCAGTGATCTCTATAATCCACATCTTAGGAGTGGAAACTGAAAAGGTCACTACTTCAGGGGCAATACCTGATTCAAGGAGAGAAGCCCTTTACCCAGCCCTTCACCCTTCACACTGGCGTGTGTACATTTGCCACTAACACTGGTGCCAAATGGTCTATATAAGTGCAGCAGCTGCACTAGTAGGTTACTGTCTGATCTTCAGCTATTACCCATGTTCCTGTTCCCGTGTTTGACTCCTGTGATTGACCATGCTTATCCTGATCACACTTGAACTTTACCTGCCCTGACTTTGGCTTGCCTCTAACTCCACTTACCTCTTGCTCATCTGCCTAATCTTGTGTTGCCAACCTCTGCCTGCATTCTGACCATTTTCTGACTGTTGTTTGTCTGTATCTGATCACCATTGCTGACCTGGCTTGTCTGACCCTGCATCCAGTTATCCGTCTGTCCTGCTCTGCATACTGTCTCGTTACACTGGTACTTCCCCTGCCATGTGCTGCCAGTCTTCCTGCACCTGCAACCAGCTGCTGTCTGCTAAGTAACTGCCATTTGCTGCTTACTCAGCCTGGGGTCTGCTGTTAATGCTGCCATCTACTCCTCCGGCTATCAGGCCTAACTCTGGTGACACACTTGCCATGCACCTCTGTGAATGGCGGAAGATCTTACAGGCACTCTTGGAGCAACATCAGTAGTTCTTGAGCCGGGCTGTATAAGAGGTCTCCCTCTACATGTCAGGCTCAGCCATGAGGTATGTGGCACAGGTCTTTACCAGGACTTGACCTTAAGCCTTGCAAAAGGACAGGTATTGGCCTTCTTCATTCTCTTTCAAAGACCTCTAGCTTTTTTATACCCTTAGATGTTCCTCTCTTCAGAGTAGCCTTTTGATTGCTATCACATATGTCAAACATTTTTCTGAGTTGGCAGTTATCTCCTGTAAGGAGCCATCCCTCATACTTCACAAAGAAAGGTTGTCTTACACTCAAGACCATCCTTTTTTCCCAGGTGGTATCAGTCTTCCACCTCAGTGAGGACATAGTCCTACCATTCTCATACCATCTAAATATATTCAGCTCCTAGCATCCAAAATAAATCTCTCTTTATTGCCTGAACATAGTTAGAGCTAGGGATGAGCCGAACACCCCCCTGTTCGGTTCGCACCAGAACATGTGAACAGGCAAAAAATTTGTTCGAACACGCGAACACCGTTAAAGTCTATGGGACATGAACATGAATAATCAAAAGTGCTAATTTTAAAGGCTTATATGCAAGTTATTGTCATAAAAAGTGTTTGGGGACCTGGGTCCTGCCCCAGGGGACATGGATCAATGCAAAAAAAAGTTTAAAAAATGGCCATTTTTTCGGGAGCAGTGATTTTAATAATGCTTAAAGTGAAACAATAAAAGTGTAATATCCCTTTACATTTCGTACCTGGGGGGTGTCTATAGTATGCCTATAAAGGGGCGCATGTTTCCCATGTTTACAACAGTGTGACAGCAAAATGACATTTCAAAGGAAAAAAAGTCATTTAAAACTACTCGCGGCTATTAATGCATTGCTGGTCCAACAATACACATAGAAGTTCATTGATAAAAACGGCATGGGAATTCCCCACAGGGGAACCCCGAACCAAAATAATAAAAAAAAAATGATGTGGGGGGTCCTCCTAAATTCCATACTAGGCCCTTCAGGTCTGGTATGGATATTAAGGGGAACCCCGCGACAAAATTTTTTTAAAAAACGGCGTGGGGTCCCCCAAAAATCCATACCAGACCCTTATCCGAGCACGAAACCTGGCAGGCCGCAGGAAAAGAGGGGGGACAGAGAGCGTCCCCCTTCCTGAACCGTACCAGGCCACATGCCCTCAACATTGGGAGGGTGCTTTGGGGTAGCCCCCCAAAACACCTTGTCCCCATGATGATGAGGACAAGGGCCTCATCCCCACAACCCTGGCCGGTGGTTGTGGGGGTCTGTGGGCGGGGGGCTTATCGGAATCTGGAATCCCTCTTTAACAAGGGGACCCCCAGATCCCGGCCCTCCCACCTGTGTGAAATGGTAAGGGGGGTACCCCTACCATTTCACTAAAAAACTGTCAAAAATGTTAAAAATGACAAGAGACAGTTTTTGACAATTCCTTTATTTAAATGCTTCTTCTTTCTTCTATATTCTATCTTCCTTCATCTTCTTCTTCTTCTGGTTCTACTGGTTCTTCCTCCGGTGTTCTCGTCCAGAATCTCCTCCGCGGCGTCTTCTTCCCTTCTCCTCGGGCCGCTCCACATCCATGGCATGGAGGGAAGCTCCCGCTCTTCTCTTCATCTTCTTCTCTTCATCTTCTTCTCTTCATCTTCTTCTCCGGGCCGCTCCACATCCATGGTGGCATGGAGGGAGGCTCCCACTGTGTGACACTTCTCCTCTTCTGACAGTTCTTAAATAACGGGGGGGGCCACCCGGTGACCCCGCCCCCCTGTGACGCATGGTGACTTGACGGGACTTCCCTGTGGCGTCATGGGGAATGCCACAGGGAAGTCCCGTCATGTCCCTGTGCATCAGAGGGGGGCGGGGTCACTGGGTGGCCCCACCCCTGTTATTTAAGAACCGTCAGAAGAGGAGAAGCGTCACACAGTGGGAGCCTCCCTCCATGCCACCATGGATGCGGAGCGGCCTTCCCCCTTCCCCCTTACCATTTCACACAGGGGGAGGGCCGGGATCTGGGGGTCCCCTTGTTAAAGGGGGCTTCCAGATTCCGATAAGCCCCCCACCCGCAGACCCCCACAACCACCAGCCAGTGTTGTGGGGATGAGGCCCTTGTCCTCATCAACATCGGGACAAGGTGTTTTGGGGGCTACCCCAAAGCACCCTCCCAATGTTGAGGGCATGTGGCCTGGTATGGTTCAGGAGGGGGGGCGCTCTCTCATCCCCCCTCTTTTCCTGTGGCCTGCCAGGTTGCGTGCTTGGATAAGGGTCTGGTATGGATTTTTGGGGGGACCCCACGCCGTTTTTTTTTTAAATTTTTAAAAGGACCACCACTTTAATTTTTTCTTTAAATCTTGGTTTGGGGTTCCCCTGTGGGGAATTTCCATGCCATTTTTATCAATGAACATCTATGTGTATTGTCGGACCGGCAATGCATTAATAGCCGCGAGTAGTTTTAAATGACTTTTTTTCCTTTGAAATGTCATTTTGCTGTCAGACTGTTCTAAACACGGGAAACATGCGCCCCTTTACAGGCATACTATAGACACCCCCCAGGTACGAAATTTAAAGGAACATTACACTTTTATTGTTTAACTTTAAGCATTATTAAAATCACTGTTCCCAAAAAAACGTCCGTTTTTAAAACTTTTTTTTGCATTGATACATGTCCCCTGGGGCAGGACCCAGGTCCCCAAACACTTTTTATGACAATACCATGCTTATAAGTCTTTAAGATTAGCACTTTTGATTTCTCCCATAGACTTTTAAAGGGTGTTCCGCGGCATTCGAATTTGCCGCGAACACCCCAAATTGTTTGCTGTTCGGTGAACATAAGTTTGACTCGAACTCGAAGCTCTTTCCTAGTTAGAGCAATTAGAGTCTACCTTAAAGCTACAGATTAGATCAAACAGCTGGACTTCCTATCTGTCCTGTCTTCAAGATCTTACAAGGGACAGCCTGCTTCCAAGTCCACTGTCACGAGATGGATAAGATTTCCAATTCCTAGAACTTACACTCTCAAGGACAATTCTCCTCCTGTGTTTTTACACATCTATGTTACCAGATTGGTGGGAGTTTTGGGGGCATTTTGGCATCAGTCTCCTGTCAAGTGATGCACAGCAGTAATCAGACTGGGATAGGGAGAAGTGGCACTAGTGGCCAATCAGGTTCTGCTACATGCATGTGTGTGCTATCACGGAATGTGTTGACAAGAGGAGAAAGCAGAATGAGCAGATTTGACTTATCATTGTGTTGCTGCTCTTTCATGGTTCAATCAGCAGGCTGTGGTTGGGAAGGTCACACCACAGTATTCCTTTATAATGGAGAGTAAAAGTGATGCTACCCTCCTGCCTGTGCTGTCTAGCAGATGTGTATAAATTACAAAGGAAAAAAAACAAGATATTTGGGAGGCACACCCTAAAAGATGCATTAAAGATGGTGCAAATAGACATTTACCTTCAGCAAGGCTAGTTTAAAAACACTTAAACATTTTCAAAAAACATTATCAAAAAATATGGGGATTTGGTCACACCATATTGCTATATGGTGCTAAGCCCACTTACTGCGTCAAAGTACCCCATGATTAGTGGGTCCTACACTATCCATATACTGGGAGATCCTGCATCTCTTCATCTTCTTCTCCGGGCCGCTCCGCATCCATGGTGGCATGGAGGGAGGCTCCCGCTGTGTGACGCTTCTTCTCTTCTGACGGTTCTTAAATAACGGGGGGCCACCCGGTGACCCCGCCCCCCTCTGACGCATGGTGACTTGACGGGACTTCCCTGTGGCGTCACGGGGAATGCCACAGGGAAGTCCCGACATGTCCCCGTACATCAGAGGGGGGCGGGGTCATTGGGTGGCCCCGCCCCAGTTATTTAAGAACCGTCAGAAGAGGAGAAGCGTGACACAGCGGGAGCCTCCCTCCATGCCACCATGGATGCGGAGCGGCCTTCCCCCTTACCGCAGACCCCCACAACCACCGGCCAGGGTTGTGGGGATGAGGCCCTTGTTCTCATCAACATGGGGACAAGGTGTTTTGGGGGCTACCCCAAAGCACCCTCCCAATGTTGAGGGCATGTGGCCTGGTACGGTTCAGGAGGGGGGGGCGCCCTCTAATCCCCCCTCTTTTCCTGCAGCCTGCCAGGTTGCGTGCTCGGGTAAGGGTCTGGTATGGATTTTTGGGGGGACCCCACGCGGTTTTTTTTTAAAATTTTGGCGCGGGGTTCCCCTTAATATCCATACCAGACCTGAAGGGCCTGGTATGGAATTTAGGGGGACCCCCACATCATTTTTTTTTTTTTGGCCGGGGTTCCCCTTAATATCCATACCAGACCTGAAGGGCCTGGTATGGAATTTAGGGGGACCCCCACGTCATTTTTTCTTTAAATTTTGGTTCGGGGTTCCCCTGTGGGGAAACATTTTCAAAAAACCTGCTCCTCACCCTAAAAGATGCATTAAAGATGGACTTGATGAGGGAGTGGGGTGCTCCTCACCCAAAGGGATTTGGTCAGAATCCATACAATATACAAACAAGATATTTGGGGGGCACACCCTAAAAGATGCATTAAAGATGGTGCAGCCATAAGACCGCACAATAGAAGAAAATATTACAGTGCACACATGCAAAAAAGACATTTACCTCCAGCAAGGCTAGTTTAAAAACACCTAAACATTTTCAAAAAACATTATCAAAAAATATGGGGATTTGGTCACACCATATTGCTATATGGTGCTAAGCCCACTTACTGTGTCAAAGTACCCCATGATTAGTGGGTCCTACACTATCCATAGACTGGGAGATCCTGCATCTCTGAACCATGAGAGCAATACACTCTTCTAAATGGGAGAATCTTGAGGTCTCCACCCATGACACAAGTGGACACTAATGAGAGGAATTGATGAGGGAGTGGGGTGTTCCTCACCCAAAGGGATTTGGTCAAAATCCATACAATATACAAACAAGATATTTGGGGGGCACACCCGCATCAAGTACCTCTCATTAGTGTCCACTTGTGTCATGGGTGGAGACCTCAAGATTCTTTCATTTAGAAGAGTGTATTGCTCTCATGGTTCAGAGATGCAGGATCTCCCAGTCCATGGATAGTGTAGGACCCACTAATCATGTGGTACTTTGATGCAGTAAGTGGGCTTAGCACCATATAGCAATATGGTGTGACCAAATCCCCATATTTTTTGATAATGTTTTTTGAAAATGTTTAGGTGTTTTTAAACTAGCCTTGCTGGAGGTAAATGTCTTTTTTGCATGTGTGCGCTGTAATATTTTCTTCTTAAATTACAAAGGAGTCTGCACAGGATATCAAATCTGCTGCCAGATGAGCAGCTCATACTGTATGTATATATGTGTAGTTATCAGCTATAGAGAAAAACGTAACTTTCTTTTTCTACATTATTATTGTAAGATAATTATACAACCTCTTTCTTGGCATACATATAAAACTGGTGTTCTCTTATAACCTAAATCCCTGAGAAGATCCTGTGGTCTCAAGACTACCTGGAACATTTTAATATGTGAACAAAAATAGGATGGCCGCACTCCCAATACGATGCAAAAATGGAGATTTATTGAGAAGTGTAAAAGCATATAAAAGAGGTGCATGCGCGGAGCTCTCCAAGATATCCGCTTAAGCCGAGAGCTCCATCGTGGACCGGCCGATTGTCCACCATCACAGCGCCCACAGCCCTTGGTTCATGATGCCATACAGTGCAGGGGGTAGGCGACACCCCCCCACAACCCCTACATGCCTGGAGGAGTGGATCATAGAGCCCGCTCCTGGCCACTGCCGGGAGAGCAGGGACAGGCTGAGAAATCGAAGATGGCACCCAGGCCTTCTCTTCCCCCACGAGGAGCACTGCCGCGTGACCAGATGGAGGATCTGAGGGATGCCATGGAGCTGCCAGGCCCTCAGGACTCCCTTGTGAGTCCCTGATTGATCGCACCATAGCAGATCTAGTGTGCTCACAGCCACAACCTCATAGCCCACCCCCCTCAATTCTGGCTGCTAGTGTCCTGGATCCTGACTGTGTTACATCCCTGTTCACGAAATTCTCAGAAATGCTGGATGCAGGATTGACCAAAGTTGCAGTCCAGATTACATCTGATATTAAAGCTGATCTTGTGGGTCTGGGCTCCCGCATAGTGCACATGGAAAATAAATTGGAAAGGACGGTGACACGCACAAACCAAAATACTGCCTGTATCCAGTCTTTATAGGATGAACTTGAAGCTGCTATGACCAAAATTGATGACCTGATGAACCGTTCCAAAAGGTATCATTTCAGGATCAGGGGGGCTCCCAGAATTCATTAAGGACACACCTGCTGCAGTTCATACATTCCTGCGGGATCTTTTGCCTAACCTCTCTGAACATCGGTTGGAGGTGGATAGGGCCCACAGTCCCCTGCAATCGCTCAGATGGCTTGCCTCGGGACATAATTGTAAAGCCGCACTACTACAACATAAAGGAAGCTGTGATAAAATGTTCTTTTTTGGCTATGCAGGGTCACGAAATACTTCGCTAAGCTCTCTCCCTACCCCATCAAAGGCGACAGGCTCTCAAGCCCCTACTGCTGGCACTTTCCAAGAAAGGAGTGAAATACCGTTGGTCATTCCCGTTTAGACCATCCTTTACTTTGCAGACCAAGTCCTATACCTCCACATCCTTTGCAGAGGGTGAGCATCTCTTGCTTCAGCTAAGAATCATTGCTCAAGAATCCTCTACATCGCAGCCACGCTCTGGAGTGAGTACAGCTAAACAGCCACTTCCCCCATGACTCCCCACCACCTTGAACTGTCCATCAGATCGCTGGGCTCTTTTGATCTGTGGTGATGCACTGTGGGACTCAAGTTACCTCCTTTCTCTTGATCTTGATGGAGGGTTTTAGGTTCCCCCTATTATACAGTTATATAGCTTTACAAAAAAAGAAAAAATAAGGGGTTGCACTAATAACCAAATTAATCAATATAGTATCTACAGTGAAGATAATTGAGTCTTAACTGTGAATAAATCAAAAATATTGTGCAAACAAAACATGTGAAATACATTCATCAAATAAAGCCATCAAAAATGATATCTTAGTGAGTCCCAAAAACGTCAAAAAAAAAAAAAAAACCCAACAAAAGTCCAAGTGATGTTGGCAATTAATCCGTGACAGCAGGAAAGGGTCCACCACCAGAGAATAGAAGGGGTAGCTCCTTACCAGATGGCCGTGACCCCCCACTACAGAGGATCACAGCAAGCAGAAATCTTTACAGGCCAGAGTTGGGAACTGCCCACGATATCCACTAGAGGTCCTCTCACCATCATTCACCGCAAAGAGCCCATGGCAGCGATCCCATAAAACACAGAGGAAGCTCACATAGTGTAAAACTGATGGGTTTATTAAGTAAAAACAAATAACAGAATGCACACTTACAAAAGCTTGATAGATTAAGCAGCCTTAAGTCCGGCTCTGTGGCCACCGGAGCTCGGACAAACCCGTCCTGCTGGAGTACAATTCGCTCGGGGGTGACGTCAGCGCGTCGTTTGGCTCCGCCCTACGCGTTTCGTGACATCATCACGTCTTCCAGGGGCCACATATATAGCTTTACAGTATAAGGTTTTGCTATCTTTCATTGTTTTTCATAATGGCCCGGGAAATCATTGGGAGGCCGATGTTGGGCCAAGGTGGTTCCCTGGGACACTTATAGGCTTCTCGGGGGCCTGGGTCTACTGTGGCCTCTGGAAAATGGTAGAGGAAAGGTTTTTGGATTTGTTTTTCTCCTTTTTTGGCCGCAGGTATCTGGCCTGTTGGGCTTCCTGTCATATTGCTCACATAGTATTCTTAGTTACATTCCTAGAGTTTTAATTGCTTATTTTGATGGCGGTAAGGCCGGCTTGGGAAGTCTTATGTCCCTACCTGACCGAATGGCTTCAAATCTTGCTCATTGGCCCAGGTTCTGGTCCACCTTTTTGTTGGACACGAAAATCTTGTCTGCAAGCAGTGGGTGTGGGCTGGACCCTGCACACTCCTCGCTTACTATTTCTTTGTTTTCTTATGTCTTTCTCTTTCCTTTTTTGCCTTTTGCTTGTGATCTTAGGTCCAGTTCAGGGTCGGCTCTTCTAACCCTTGCCAGAGATTTTGGAGTCTGGAGAAGAGTGTCAGATGAAATGCCTTGTCCTACTCGTGGTGTGGTAAGTGGAGGTCTATAGGCTGGGCGTTCCTCTCCAACTGTGAATGGTCCCAAAAATGTGCACACAATGATGCTGAATTTGACTTGCAGCAGGCAGAACAGATGATCAATAACTCACCTCCTACAGTGACAGTCTCTCTCCACCTCAGCCCAGGGCTTTGTTTTGAGCTGTATCTCCACCTGAGAGCTTTGAGTCTGCAGGCTTGCCTTGCTTGTGTGCCTGGTCTGTTCATTGCCGTGGATGATCCGACAGTCTCCGTCCCTCAGACAGCATAAAAATCTGCCAGCCACTTACTGTCTCCACCATGAAGTCGCCTCCGCTCTACCCACTCAGCTGATGGTGCAGGTAGGGGCACAGTGCTGTGGTGGTGGGAATCCCTGACTCCTCACAGGCTCCATCACTTCCAGGCAGAGACAGGATTGACCTCCTCCTCCTCCGCGCTGTCACTGTGGCGACATGAACGAGAACGGATGGAGCGTGGTGCCTGACATTCAAAAATGGCGCCAGGCGGTGCCATCGCTTCACTGTGCATGCGCCCGCCCTGCCGAGCATGTAAGAGATTTCCCGAGCTCGGCCGGCTTCAGAATGGCGCATGCGCAGTTGCGCTGTTGGCCAGCAGCCATCTTTTTTACGGGCACAGTTGCCCGTAACGCACATTTACGAGCGGCCTGAAAACGGGCTGAAATTTACGGGCTGCCCGTAAATTAATGGACGGTTGGCAACACTGGTATACAGTAACTTCCTGTTACATCTCTGGGACAGGAAATGAAGGGAACTTTTCCAAACAGTACATAGAGAGCAAAAAAACAAACTGGTAGTGGTTTTTAACCCTCCCCCACGCTAAAATAAAATGTCATCTATATGTACACTTAAGGATACATTTTCACTTAAGTGATTGCTGACATACACAAAGAGGTTTGAGTCAGTATGAAATGGAAGTTATGAAGATCCTATAGATTAGCTGGGCTTTAATTAAACACTGATTGTTGGGCAATTGAGTCAGATCAACGTTGTTATATAACTCTAAGCAGTATATCAATTAACATAGTTATAACAATCCTCGCAGTGTCCTATCTGTTTCTTTAATTTGTTAATTGCCTTTAGTTCCAGCAATCATGCTACATGAGGCAAAACACAAGGCTGATCGTATGTAACATTGTTGTCCAGGAATTACTCACTTATCAGCACTCTTCAGCAAATGACAATTTAAATCCCTGACCCAGGGAGCAGTTGGCTCACATAAAAACAAAGTGAATACATATACTAGAAATGTATAATACCTTTCACCTGAATACATAGGTATTATAGCTTGTATAATGTCATCCTTTAACTCAATTACACATCTTTATATTTTATACAAAATCAATTCCCAGATCATACATTACCATCTCTAGGTTAGTGGAGTGCGTGTGTCAAACATTCCCTATAATGATACATTTGTGAGAGACTCATTAGTTAAAGTACTTATCATAGGTTTGCGATGGTATATATATATATAGTATATATATGGTATGGTATGTATATATATATATATATATATATATATATATATATATATATATATATATACATATATATATATATATATATATATATACATATATATATACATATATATATATATATATATATATATATATATATATATATATATATATATATATATATATATAGATATATATATATATATGTATATATATATATATATATATATATATATATATATATATATATATATATATATACAGCATCTCTCAAAAATGAGTACGCCCCTCACATTTTTGTAAATATTTCATTATATCTTTTCATGTGACAACACTGAAGAAATGACACTTTGCTACAATGTAAAGTAGTGAGTGTATAGCTTTTATAACAGCGTAAATTTGCTGTCTCCTCAAAATAACTTAACATGGAGCCATTAATGTCTAAACCGCTGGCAACAAAAGTGAGTACACGCCTAAGTGAAATTGTCCAAATTGGGTGCAATTAGCCATTTTTCCCTCCCCGGTGTCATGTGACTCGTTAGTGTTACAAGGTCTCAGGTGTGAATTGGGAGCAGGTGTGTTAAATTTGGTGTTTTCGCTCTCACTCAAAAACACTGGTCACTGGAAGTTCAACATGGCACCTCATAGAAAAGAACTCTCTGAGGATCTGAAAAAAAGAATTGCTGCTCTACATAAAGATGGCCTAGGCTATAAGAAGATTAGCAAGACCCTGAAATTGAGCTGCAGCATGGTGGCCAAGGCTATACAGCAGTTTAACAGGACAGGTTCCTCTCAGAACAGGCCTCGCCATGGTCAACCAAAGAAGTTGAGTGCACGTGCTCAGCATCATATCCAGAAGTTGTTTTGTGACATATGAGTGCTGCAAGCATTGCTTCAGAGGTTGAAGGGGTGGGAGGTCAGCCTGTCAGCGCTCAGACCATACGCTGCACGCTGCATCAAATTGGTCTGCATGGCTGTTGTCCCAGAAGGATGCCTCTTCTAAAGATGATGCACAAGAAAGCCCAGAAAAAGTTTGCTGAAGACAAACAGACTAAGGACATGGATTACTGGAACCATGTGCTGTGGTCTGATGAGACCAAGATAAACTTATTTGGTTCAGATGGTGTCAAGCGTGTGTGGCTGCAACCAGGTGAGGAGTACAAAGACAAGTGTGTCTTGCCTGCAGTCAAGCATGGTGGTGGGGGTGTCATGGTCTGGGGCTGCATGAGTGCCGCTGGCAATAGGGAGATACAGTTCATTGAGGGAACCATGAATGCCAACATGTACTGTGATATACTGAAGCAGAGAATGATCCCCTCCCTTCAGAGACTGGGCCCCAGGGCAGTATTCCAACATGATAACGACCCCAAACACACCTCCAAGATGACCACTGTCTTGCTAAAGAAGCTGAGGGTAAAGGTGATGGACTGGCCAAGCATGTCTCCAGACCTAAACCCTATTGAGCATTAGTGGGGCATCCTCAAACGAAAGGTGGAGAAGCTCAAGGTCTCTAACATCCACCAGCTCCGTGAGGTCATCATGTTGGAGTGGAAGAGGACCCCAGTGGCAACCTGTGAAGCTCTGGTGAACTCCATGCCCAAGAGGATTAAGGCAGTGCTGGAAAATAATGATTGCCACACAAAATATTGACAATTTGGGCCCAATTTGGACATTTTAACTTAGGGGTGTACTCACTTTTGTTGCCAGCAGTTTAGACATTAATGGCTGTGTTGAGTTACTTTGAGGGGACAGCAAATTTACACTGTTATACAAGCTATACACTCACTACTTTACATTGTATCATTTCTTATGTGATGTCAAACGAAAAGATATCATAAAATATTTACAAAAATGTGAGAGTTGTACTCATTTTTGTGACATACTGTATATATACCATGTTAGTAAAATATACACAAGCAGAAAGCAGATCAAATTCAAATAGCTACCTCAAAATGAGGTTAAATTCTTTTGAGCATCTTTAAGTGTATATATTATATTTTGCACAAAATGTCCTTTAGGGGGGTCTACATTGGGGCAATGAAACAAAAACTATGCATTAGAATGAACCGCCACAATATTAAAATAAAGGACTCCAGTAGAACAATTAAATTAACTAAAATATAGCCCCATTCTCCTCTCTTTCATAAATCATCACCCAGCTATAATGGCATATAAACCCACACAACACAAAAATTATTATTAGTATTATTATTATTCAGGATTGATATAGTGCCAACAAATTGGCAGCATTATGCACTTCACAAAGTCAGTACCCTAGAGAGTTATTGTAATATTTCTTCAGTCCTCGAAAGAAGCCCACATGATCCCAGCAGAAAAACCAAATAGTTCGTTTTCTTTTATCTTTCACCCAGGCGCCTGCACCTCCACTCATATATAAAATTCCAAAGAGCCAAGTATCACCTGCCACCAGATTACACACAGAGTCTCTTACCGAAAAATATAACCCCTTGTATTTATGAGGTTAGAGAGCACTTGTGTCGAGTCAACAAGCCAAAAGTCACTGGGAGCTTCCACACTTCTCTTATATACAGTGTTTAAAGATATCCTTATTTACAATCATTTGCGTGTAATATACAGTATGTAGCCCTCTTTTGGGGGCTTATGAGAAATTACCATTTCCTAACAGGCTAATGTGCTAAACCTGTAGGTAAATAAGAGAACCAGAACCTTGGTTAAGTGGAAGAGTGGGTTTTATAATAAAGTTGGCAGTGCCTCCACCCACGACAGGGCCTCTGTGAACAGAGGGTAGTCCCTTCCTGCAAAATTAGCCAGTAATCTAATCAAAATAATTGGGCACAGATGAACTACTGCAACCAGCATATTACATTTACCATAAGTGTAGAAATGTACACCAGTATTGAAAAAAAAGGCGTTATATAAGAAAATTTTAATTATAGGACCCAACAAGAATCCTGGTCAAATTGTAAACATATACCCAATTATAAATAGTTATTAATAAAAATAATGTTGCAGCAAAGTTCAGTTGCAGGGGCCCCTGCAGATAACTATGATGTAGCGTCTATCCTGATATCGGAGACTGAAAGACAAGATCAGCAGTGAGGTTGAACTCCTCCAACCATTGTCCAACCAGCCTGGAATGCAGATTCCCACCAGCAGAAACTGTGGTGAGGCACTGGAACTCAGAATCGGCCTATATACTCTGCATCTTAGACCCTAGCAGCTTCTAATCTGTCCTGCAGCCAGACCTCAAATTATTAAGTGGGTGTCAGATGCCTAATCTGGCTCTAGCCCATGCTGGCTATTGAGCCATGAGATAAAACTAGCTGTAAAATCTCAAACCAGATAGGAAAGGGCTAAGAAGCTTACTGTCCAAAAACTTTACCACAATCATATACAAACACACAAGAGCCAACGTACGTGGAAGCCAGTTAGCCTGCCAGTATGTTCTTTGTTGATATGGGTTAACGGTTCAGCCCGAGCATGAGTTCAGGCTGAACATTGGCTGTTCGCCCGTTCGATGAACACCCAAATTATCGGGTCATTCAAATGTTTGATCGGCCCGCCGGATGACCACAATGCACTGCACCACCGGACAGTGCATTGGAATCCCTGAATGGCTGAAGCAATGATAGCTTTGCCAAATCAGGGCACAGAACACTGTCAGAGCCATGATTGGACACTGTCATGGTAACTCTGTCCAATCATGGCTCATTGCTCTTAGTTCCGCCCCACACTATAAACGTATTCTTTCAATACCATTTTTAGTGTGATATCGGTGTGGAGAGAGATAGAACAGGGCTCTATTCAATGCTACTAGACAGTCAGTGTGATATGGTGTGCTATTATTCTATTGTCGGTGTAGAATATCAGTTTAGTGTGAATCTAGTGATAGTTCAGTCAGTGTGAGTGTAGTGACCACCATTCATCTTTACATTAGTGTGAATCTAGTGATAGTTTAGTCAGTGTGAGTGTAGTGAGTGACCATTCATTTTTACATTAGTGTGAATCTAGTATTAGTTCAGTCAGTGTGAGTGTAATGACCATTTAGCACAGTATATTTCAGTGCGTTACTGCAAGTTTAACACCATATATTTTAGTGTGTTAATGTAAGTTTAACGCTGTATATTGCAGTGTGTTATCTTCCATTTAACGCAGTATAGTTCAGTGCATTACTGAAAGTTTACCGCCGTATATTTCAGTGCAAGTTACTGCAAGCACTACAGAGTGGGGTGAAGCTTGGACAGAAATTTTCTTTTATATATGCAGTTGACAATCTGCTACATATGATTTCCTGTGATCATCAGGCAAATTAATTAGGCGAGCTTCTCTTCCTAATACCTTTGTGTGATACTGGATTTCTTGGTGGGTACCTATTGGCATCCCTGCTGGCAGTGCCTCATTTATCTGTTTAAGTTGCATGATGGAACTTTTTGCACGTAAGACAAAACTATGACTGTATATACATTTACCAGATACCCCTGACAAAGGTGCTTGAACCAGAAACGCGTCGGGTACTGGAGACCACTTTATACCGGAGAGTAATTTTTTATGTCATGCAAATCATGTAACCTGTTCTGTGTGTTTTGTTTTTTCTGTGTCTCTTTTTTGATTTTGCAATATGTTTATCTTTTGATATATCTTTTTAATTTCAATGGTTTTTATTGAAATTTTTACATGAGGTATAAACAACATATTATAAATTCCATACAATGTAACATTTTAATACAGTGCGTCTGTACTTTATAACTTACAAGGTATATAGGTCATGTATACATGAGCAGTAATGTGTATCAGAGTTTACATCAGGATGATATGCTAAGTGTTGTAGAGGGTGCTGGAATCTCCTCCGGACACTCCAATGGGGACAAGCTGTGCCCAGGGGTGTAGTACTCACCTCCTCAACTTTCCTGAAATTTGTATACATGTCATAGTTTAAAGCACTGCAGATACATTTTAGTGTGTACCAACAAATTGTACTTATTACTATGTTCCAATGATGTATATTTGTCAATACCTTGGTTACTATGACACATTGTTAAATATCTTATTGTAGTTGAGAAACATATTTGTTTATACTGAAACAATATAACGTATAGTATGGTGTTGATTTTCATCTATTGACTCAAAATGGTCGTCTGTGATTATGTTAGAGAAACATTTTAACGATCAACAAAGATAACAGTTGTAATTTACACAAAGGTATTCTAGTATCTAAAATATAGGTGAAAAGGTTTTCCAGATAGACCAATTGGATTCATATTTAGAAATGTTCCCATCCCTGTATGCAAGAATTTTTTCATATTCAGCTATCATGGTTATTCTTGTTTTGATTTCTCTAATGCCAGGGATTTCATTGGTTTTCCTTCTGCACATTATTGCTGAGCGTGCAGCAAGTAGTTTATGTGTGGCTATTGATCTGATCGAGATTGGGAAATCTGTCATATTTATGCTAAGGATGGCCTGTTCAATGTTTGGTTTAACAAAGATTCCTGTTACTTTTGATATTAATTTGAAAATGTATGATCAGAACCTGAGAATATGGAGGCAGGTCCAAACCACATGAGTTAGGGTTCCCGCCTGCCCGCATCCCCTCAAACATTGGTTGGAGTTGTCTTTTGAAAATTGGGTTACTAGGTATGGGGTGAAATACCACCTTAGTGTGAGTTTTTGTGCCAGCTCTTCATAGTTTGAGCATCTGGAGAACAGATGATTGCATTTGATTGCATTTAGCCATTGTTGATTTGAGAATGTTTTACCCAATTTTGATTAGGGGGTTGTACTTAGTGAAGGTGTCCTTTTGATTTGAGTACGTTGTAGATTAGAGTAATACCTTTAACTTTTGGGGTATTGGAATGGAGAAATTTCCACACCTTTTCTGGTACGGGTATGTAGGAGTTTTGTGCATTGATAGAATGAAGATAGTTGGGTATATGTGAAGTTTTCTGTAGCTGGGAGTTGGAATTTATTTTGGATATCTGCAAAGGTCGTTAATTCACCCCTTACGACCACGTCCGTTAAGGATCCATTTATTTATTGCTATTTTGGGAATTACCCATTTAAGGGTCTCTAAGGGAATGGGAATGTTGACAGATGGAGACCAATTGTTCTCCGTCGATCTTAGTTTGGACCAAGCTAACATTGCTGCTTGCATGGTGGGATGATCTGTTATGTTGCTAGTATTAGGTAGATTAGACGCCATAAGAAGGGAGAGTGGGGATTTGGGGTGTAGCCATGCCAGTTCCAGTTGGCACCAGGGTTTATTAATAGGTTTTATAAACCAATGTTTAGGTTGGTTTATGACAACTGCTGTGAAGTAGTCTTTTGGGACTGGCATGCCCATCCCCACTGACGATTTGTGTTTGCTTTGTATTCGGGGTGAGCATCTAGCCCTGCGTCCTGCCCATACGAATTGTGATAGTTGTTTTTGCATTGTTATAAAGAAGGAGGTGGGTATGTGAATTGGAGGTGCTCTAAAGTAGTAGAGCAACTTTAGCAGTAGAAGCATTTTGTATGCTGTTAGGCGGCCTGACCAGGTTAGGAAGTGTTTGAATCCTAGATATTTCTTGTTGGAAAATGTTGACGAGAGGAATGTAGTTAGTGCTATATAGATTTAAAAGAGGTGAGGTGAGTTGGACTCCTAAATAGGTTATAGAGTTTTTGGTCCATGAATAATAGGATTTTTATAAGAGCTTACCTGTAAAATCCTTTTCTTTGAAGTACATCACGGGACACAGAGCCATAGTAGTTACTATGTGGGTTATAGGCCACATTCAGGTGATAGACACTGGCACGCCCTTATGCCGCGTACACACACAACCGGACTTTACGGCACACTTGGTTCGGCAGGCCGGAGTCCGTCGGATAATTTGATCGTGCGTGGGCTCCAGCAGACTTTTTTCCCCAAAAGTTTGACGGACCTAGAAATAAAACATGTTTCAAATCTTTCCGACGGACTCAAGTCTGGTCGAAAAGTCTGCTCATCTGTATGCTAGTCCAACGGACAAAAACCAACGCTAGGACAGCTATTGGCTACTGGCTATGAACTTCCTTGTTTTAGTCTGGTGTACATCATCCCGTACAAATCCGTCGGACTTTGGTTGATCGTGTGTAGGCAAGTCCGTTCATTCGGAAAGTCCATTGTAAAGTCCGTCGAAAAGTCCGCAGGACAAAGTCTGCCGTAAAGTCCGCTCGTGTGTACGCGGCATAAGACAAAAAGTGCCCTCCCTATATAATCCCTCTCACTACTGGGAGTACCTCAGTTTTGTAGCCAAACAATACACGTGTATACCAAAGAAGGGAGGGACCTCTGTGTCCTGTGATGTACTTCAAAGAAAAGGATTTTACCGGTAAGCTGTTATAAAAATCCTATTTTCTTATCGTACATCACGGGACACAGAGCCATAGTAGTTACTATGTGGGATGTCCCATAGCAATGGCAACTGAAGGGAGGGAGACACAACAAAAAAGTAGGGCAATAAGAGACAAGAGGAGTCATACTGCAGCCTGCAGTACACTGCGCCCAAAGTTGATATCCTCATGACCTTTTACATCGATTTGATAGAATCTGGTAAATGTATGGACTGAAGATCAAGTTGTGGCCTTGCAGTCTGAGCCATAGAGGCCTGGTGATGCACTGCCCAAGAAGCACTAACAGCCCTGGTGGAGTGCGCTTTAACATGAAAAGGAGGAATTGTCCTCTTTAGACCATAAGCCTGAACAATCACTTGACGAATCCATTTGGAAATAGCAGATTTTGACTCTGCCTACCCTCTTTTAGGACCATCTGGCAATACAAACAAAACATCAGTTTTGCGAATCTGAGCGGTCACCTTTAAATAAACTTTGACCACTCTCACTACATCAAGAGAATGTAGTGACCTCTCTTCCATAGACCGAGGTTCTGGGAAAAAGGAAGGTAGGACAATATCTTGGTTTAAATGAAAACCTGTCACTACCTTTGGTAGGAATTTAGGATGAGGCTGTAACACCACCTTATCCTTATGAATATTCAGATATCTCTCTTTACAAGAAAGAGCCGCCAACTCCGATACTCTTCTGGCAGAGGATATGGCAATCAAAAAAATTATTTTCCTCATCAAGAGGACCAAGAGAATATCCCGTATAGGCTCAAAGAGCTGTTTTTGTAAAGCCGACAGGACTAAATTCAAATCCCAAGGGTTCAGGGGTGTCCTGACTGGAGGATTAATCCGTGTTACCCCCTGAATAAAGTTACGAACCAGAGAGTAAGAAGCAAGAGACCATTGAAAAAATATCAATAAGGCAGACACCTGGCTCTTGATAGTACTTAAGGCCAGCTTAATTTCTAATACCATTTGTAGGAATTCAAGGATCCTACCTATGACATATTCTCTGGGGTGCCATCCCCTGGATTCACACCAGGAGACATATGCCTTCCAGACTCTATAGTATATGACTCTGGAGGCCGGCTTCCTAGCATTAACCAAAGTAGAAACTACTGAAGGTGAAAGCCCACGTTCTTTTAGAATGTGGGTCTCCATAGCCAAACCATAAAATTTAGCATTTGTAAGGTAGAATGGAATACCGGACGTTGTGAGAGAAGGTCTGGCCACAGTGGCAAGGACCAAGGGTTCCTTACTGCCATCTTTATGATCTTGCAAACCAAGATCTTCTGGGCCATGCTGGGGCCACCAGAATCACCTACTTCCCTTCCTGTTCGATCCTGCTAATAAAGCGTGGAAGCAGCAGAACTGGAGGGAACACATAGATCAGCGAAAACTGATCCCATGGAAAGACCAATGCGTCTGTTCCACATGCCAATGAATCCCTCGTCCTTGACACAAAGTTGTCGACCTTGTTGTTGAATCTGGACACAAACAGATCCATGTCCGGAACACCCCATCTTTGACATATTGACAGAAAAATGTCGGGGTGAAGGGACCATTCTCACAGAAACAATTGTTGGAGACTCAAGTAGTCCGTCTGCCAACTTACTATCCCTGGAATGAAAATCGCCGATAGGCAAGGATGTTGCTTTCTGCCCAAGATAGAACATGATTTACCTCTCTTTGGGCTGCAGGACTTTTCATGCCCCCTTGATGATTGATGTAGGCATCGTTGGATTGGATCCTGATAGGACAATTCCGTAGTCCGAGCGTCCAGGCCTCTAGAGCCAGACGTACTGCCCGAATTTCCAGAATATTGATGGGCAAGGTCCTCTCTGACTTGGACCAATTCCCTTGGACAGATGCTTCTTTCAGGACTGCTCCCCAGCCTAGAAGGCTGGCATCCGTCATTACCACCCTCCAGGATACTGGTAGAAAGGATCTTCCATGTTGAAGATTGCTGGATATCAACCACCAATTGAGGCTCTGACGCACCTTGGGGGATAAGCGCATTGGAAAATCCAAAGCCTGGACCTTTTTGTTCCAAGTTGACAGAATACTGTTTTGCAGCAGTCTTGAATAAAACTGCGCATAAGGAACGGCCTCGAAGGAGGCCACCATCTTTGCTAACAACTTTATGCAAAGCCGAATAGAAGGATTTTTCTTTGTTTTGACAAGCTGAATCAGTTCCCTTATGAAACTGATCCTTTCCTGGGGTAAGAATACCCTCTTCTGAACTGTATCTATGATCAGCCCCAAGTACTGCAATCTCCTTGATGGTTTTAAGGAGGATTTCTCTAGGTTAAGAATCCAGCCTAGGAATTCTAGGTAACTCATGGCTGAGACTAAACTTTGGTTTAGGCGGGTAACTGACTGATCTACTAAGAGCAGATCGTCTAAGCAGGCTAGAATTGTTATACACTGAGCCCTTAACCTGGCTAAAGGAGGGGCCAGGATCTTTGTGAATACCCGAGGTGCAGTAGCTAGACCGAAAGGCAGAGCTACAAACTGAAAATTATGATTTTCTACCTCGAAGCGCAGAAATTTCTGATGAGCGGGGAAAATTGGCACATGGAGAAAGGCTTTATTGATGTCGATCGATGCCAAAAATTCTCCTTGTAGGATGGAGACAACCGATCGGATTGACTCCATGTGAAAATAATGGATATTCTTAAAGGAGACATTCATAAGAAAATTTTAAAAATTTCTTAGAAACTCCACTTACCTTTTCCGCCGCAGGGTTTTCTGTGGTAAACCAACAGACCCAATCTTCACCCTACACGGTGGGTTCCGTTAAACCTTCAGGAGCTGGGGATCCTCAGGAAACCCATTATCCTGGACCTGTAACAACACCTCCACCAGTAAAACTCTATGGCCTTACTACCAAAAAGTACTGGATCCCGGGGTCTAGCTCTCTAAAAAGAGAAGCATTTACAGGCAAAACCTTGTTTCTTCGGATACGAAGCCCGAGTACCATTCAATTTGGCCAGAAGAGACACTTTGAATGGATCCGGTCAGCATGGCTAGCCCCAACAAAGATTGCTCCAGTGGAGCTCAGCACAGCACATCTTTACTCGTGACCAACACCTTAGACACTGGCGAAAAAACTGAGGTACTCCTAGTAGTGGGAGGGGTTATTAAGGGAGGGCACTTTTTGTCTTATAGCGTGCCAGTGTCCATCACCTGAAGGTGGCCTATAACCCACATAGTAACTACTATGGCTCTGTGTCCCGTGATGTACGATAAGAAATGGTAATTTTTGTTGCAGGGACAATTAAGGTTTCTATTTATTGCTATGCCTAAATATTTGATTTGGTAGCGGTATGAGTGGGCTTTAAAGAGCGTAGCTGGTTGTCGCGTTGGGCTTTTAAGTTAGTTTGTAAATCCTGTCTAGCAGCGAACAGTTGGTCCCGAATTTTTTGCATAGTGTTTTGTTTGTTAAGGGTTTCTAGATATTGTATTTTGGTTAACAATTCATTTTATTTTAGCACTCATTTGCATAAGAAGTCCCCTAATGTAGACTTTGTGAATATTCCACAGCGTGAAGAGATCATCAACTGAGGAGGCATTAAGATCAAAAAATATTTTTAGAGGTTTAAGTATGTGATTTGAATTTTCGGGTTGGGATAGGGTGTAGATGTAATTTTGCCATCTATTTGACCTGGTTTTGGTGCGATGCTCCCCCACGCTAATGGAAATTGAAGCATGGTCTGACCCGGTGATATAGTGTAATTCTACCTGTATGTATGTGTGATGCACATTAGAGAAGAACGTAAAGTCCCTTTCTAATGAATGTTGACATCTCCATACATCCTAGAGTCCTGAGGAGGAGATGAATTGAGCCAAGGTCACTCTTCGCTGTTGGTGACATGTGACATTGGATAAGTATAGCTCCTTATCGGGGATTGCATTAAAGTCACCGCAAAGGATCACATTTCCTCGCCACATTAAGGATACTTTTTTCCAAATCTTTTTAAAAAATGATAGTTGCTTTGTATTGGGGTGGTATATATTAACCATTGTGTATTAAATATTATTAAGTTCACAGATTAGGATTATATACCTGCCTGATATGTCCAAATGCAAATCCAGGTGTTTAAATTGAATAGAGTTCTTGAAAGCAATTGCTACTCCTCTCTTTTTAGATGGGCCATTGGCTTGGAAGATATGGGGAAATTTGCGATGTGTGAACAGTGGAGGTTTAAGAGTAGCGAAGTAAGTCTCTTGGAAACATATGATGTCGCTTTGGAGTCTATTCGCTTCTTTCCATGCCATTTGCCTCTTATGAGGACTGTTCAGACCTTTTATATTGAAGGATGATATTTGGAGCGTCATGATATATAATTAGAGGAGCCAGGCAGCAGTACTGAGTGGGTACGTGCAGTTGTATAGTAAAGTTACCTTTTGCGAGATGCGACGATAAGTCAGCCAAAGTAGGTAGGAATCTGTTGATTGTTGGAGATATAGACGATCAGTCCAGTACCGGAGATGGAGAGTGCTATCGGATAAACCTTATAGAAGTAACAGTTAGTTATGAGTCAAAGAAAAAATGAACAACAGTATAAAAACTTGCAATTCTATATAGAATCTGTGCGGTAAAACAACCGCGCAACTCGAGGGGTTTAACTGAAAATGCAATGCGGCATTCCCCTGGGCCAACAGGAAGGGGGTTCCATATGTTGGATACAAGCATGGTATTCAGCCTCATCTGAGTGTCCGCGATTTGACACGGGTGAACGAGAGGGGGCTTCTTCTGAAGATCCTGGTTCAATGATTTGCCATGAGACGGAGGCCTTATTTGATATTGGTGATCCCATGTGAGGTTCTTTCTTATGTCACAAGCAGCTTCGCAGGGTAAAGCCAAGATGTTGTGGTTATTCAAAGGCTTAGCTACCTGCGTTGTTGCATGGTTAAGGCTGATAAATCAGCAAAGAAGGATAATTCTTGCAAATCCTGAGGCAAGGTATACCTGTGTCTGGTTGCTGACATAAAGTGATCCTTAGTGTGCTAAAAGTGGATCCTGACTAGGGATGAGCCAAACGCCCCCCGGTTCGGTTCGCATCAGAACATTTGAAAGGACCGAAAGTTCGTGCAAACTTTCAAACCCTGTTAAAGTCTATGGGACTCGAACGTGAGAAATCAAAAGTGTGAATTTTAAAGGCTAACATGCAAGTTATTTTCCTAAAAAGGGTTTGGGGACCCGGGTCCTGCCCCAGGGGACATGTATCAATGCAAAAAAAAGTTTTAAAAACTGACGTTTTTTCGGGAGCAGTGATTTTAATGATGCTTAAAGTGAAAAAATAAAAGTGAAATATTCCTTTAAATATCGTGCCTGGGGGGTGTCTATAGTATGCCTGTACAGTGTTTCCCGTGTTTAGAACAGTCCCTGCTCAAAAAGACATTTCTAAAGGTAAAAAAGTCATTTAAAACAGCTTGGGCTTTATTGTCATGTCTGGTCCCGGCAATATGGATGAAAAATCATTGAGAACCCCCCCAGCCCATTACCAGTCCCTTTGGGTCTTGTATGGATATTAAGGGGAACCCCGCACCCAATGAAAAAAGGAAAGGCATGAGGCCCCCAGTCCCTATATGCTCTGAACAGCAGTATACAGGCGGTGCAAACAAGACAGGGACTGTAGGTTTGTTCTTGTACATTTTTTACGTGTAGCTCCAGCCAAAAAATCTATTTTTGATCTTTTTGGAAAACATAGGGAAGGGTTATCAGCCCTGTAACATTTGTTTTGCTGTCTGTGCAACTGTTTAGAAGATTTCACCTCACTTTCTGCCCCAATGACAATTGGATTTAGAAAATTTGGGGTTTTTAGTGAAACAAGAAACTCTTATACCCCGTACACGCGGTCGGATTTTCCAATGGAAAATGTCCGATTGGAGCGTGATGTCGGAAATTCCGACCGTGTGTGGGCTCCATCGGACATTTTCCATCGGATTTTCCGACACACAAAGTTGGAGAGCAGGAGATAACATTTTCCGACAACAAAATCTGTTGTCAGAAATTCCGATCGTGTGTACACAAATCCGACGGACAAAGTGCCACGCATGCTCAGAATAAATAAAAAGATGAAAGCTATTGGCCACTGCCCCGTTTATAGTTCCGACGTACGTGTTTTACGTCACCGCGTTCAGAATGATCGGATTTTCCAACAACTTTGTGTGACTGTGTGTATGCAAGACAAGTTTGAGCCAACATCCGTCAGAAAAAATCCTAGGATTTTGTTGTCGGAATGTCCAAACAAAGTCCGACCGTGTGTACGCCCTATTACAGGAGAGAATTTCCCTTCCTAGGGGTAGATTTCCTCTCTATACAACCAACAACTACAAAATGACCACATGGTACCTCACCCTCTATTGGTTTTGGAATTTATACTTTGCTCTCTGTCACTCCTCCGTCTTAGAGGTTCTGGCCGTAGCTTATAGCATACGCATACAAAATAAATTATCCCTGGGAGATCCACAGATTGGGTATCCCTAGGATAAAAAAAGACAGCTACTTTTGGTCAGAAAGAGCAGTCTGAGAGATGATATGTAAAAAATATCCAATTTTTATTAGTGTTTAGAAAATCAAACTCACTAGTATAAAAACATTTAGTTACTTTCCATTAAGGTTAGCAACTCTGGAACCTCTGACAGCTTGTCATAAAAAGATACTACACATGTATTGCATAACAGGTGATGTATCAAATGTAACAGACAAACAATGCTAAGACTGACAATACATACATTAAATTAAATATAAATGTTTTTATACTAGTGAGTTTGATTTTCTAAACACTAATAAAAATTGGATATTTTTTACATATCATCTCTAAGACTGCCCTTTATGACCAAAAGTAGCTGTCTTTTTTTATCCTAGGGATATCCAATCTGTGGATCTCCCAGGGATAATTTATTTTGTATGCGTAGATTTCCTCTCACTTCCTGTTGTCTCCTTCCGTTTGCAAGTAGGAGTCGTTTGTAAGTTGGATGTTTGAAAGTAGGGACCTGCCCTATATACTCTGCAGAAATTTGAGCCTTAGGTGTTGGTGTTGCCACAACACTGTAAGCCCTCACAGTTACTCTTGGTGGGCGCAGGAGCCCTGCTGTGAAATATTAGATCAAGAATAGTAATTACATTGCCCTGTTGAACAGGGTCAGCAAAATTGGGCTTTTGGTGGTGGACGGTGTGGTGGTGTTGCCACAACACTGTAAGGCCTCACAGTTACTCTTGGTGGGTGCAGGAACGGGCCCTGCTGTGAAATATTAGATCAAGAATTGTAATTGCATGCCCCTGTTAAACAGGGGCTGAAAAATTGGGCCTAAGGCACTGGTGCTGGTGCCACAACACTGCAACCCCTCACAGATACTCTACTTGGAGCGCAGGAATCAGCCCTGCTGCAAAGTATTGCATCAAAAGTTGTAATTACACGCCCCTGTTAAACAGGGGCTGAAAAATTGGGCCAAAGGCACTGGTGCTGGTGCCACAACACTGCAACCCCTCACAGATACTCTAGTTGGAGCTCAGGAATGAGCCCTGCTGCAAAACAGGGGCAGAAAAATTAGGCCTTAGCCACTGGTGGCGGCGCCCAGAACCAAAAATGTTCTTACAAGCTATCAGCATGAACATTGAGGAGGAAGAGGATAGTCACTCAGCATAACAGGATAGTCACTCAGCATAGGCAGTCTTGAAGGGATCTCACATTAAAAAAAATATTCGGTTGCATCAGCATCAGGTGCTTGGTAGCTGGTGATCCAAGACTAAATCATTTTTATGAAGGTCACCCAATCGACCGATTCGGTGGACAGGTGCACCCTGTGATCGGTTACAAAGCCTCCAGCAGCACTGAATGTGCGTTCCGAAAGAATGCTGGATGCAGGACAGGCCAGTAGCTCAATTGCATACTGTGCAAGCTCTGGCCAGTGATCCATCCTCAAGACCCAGTAACCCAGAGGATTTTCGGAGGGAAAGGTCTCCAAGTCTGATCTTGCCCCTAGGTATTCCTGCACCATGTGAATCAGACGATGGCGATGGTTGCTGGAACCGATCATACCTTGGGGCTGCGGACTAAAAAATTGTCTGAACGCATCGGTCAGACGGCCACCTTCACCACCACTCCTTCTGTGACTGACTGAAGCCTCAGCAACACGCTGTCCAGGAGAACCAGGAAATTGTAATCTCCCAGGCTCTGGAAACGCGTTGCACAAACCTTTCTGCAAGGCCTCCCGAAGATGTTCCATCCTCTGCTCCCCCTGCAATGGCAAGATAAGGTCCGCAACCTTACCCTTGTAACGGGGATCAAGGAGGTTTGACAGCCAGTAATGATCCCTCTCCTTGATACCACGAATACGAGGATCCTTCTGCAGGCTTTGCAGGATCAGGGAGGCCATGCAGCGTAGATTTGCTGAGGCATTCGGTCCAGAGTCCTCTGGGTCTCTAAGGTCGACATGATCCGCAGCCACCTCCTCCCAGCCACGTACAAGTCCATGGGTTTCTTCTGACTTTAAATGATCCCTTGAAGCATGCTGCTGATGGTGAGTGCTAGGCCCCATCTCTATGCTGACACAATCCTCCTCCTCCTCCTCCTCTTTCTGTGTGATCGGTGGGCACGCAGGAACACTGTCTGGATAAAGGGGGCCTTGAGAGGTAAGCAAGTCCTCCTCTTCCTACCTCTGTTCTGCCTCAAGTGCCCTGTCCATTATTCCATGCAGCGTGTGCTCCAACAGGTGGACAAGAGGGACAGTGTCACTGATGCATGCACTGTCACTGCTCACCATTCTCATGGCCTCTTCAAATGGTGACAGGACTGTGCATGCATCCCTGATCATGGCCCATTGGCGTGGGGAAAAAACCAAGCTCCCCCGACCCTGTCCTGGTGCCATAGTCGCATAGGTACTCACTGATGGCCCTCTGCTGCGTGTGCAGCTGCTGCAGCATGGCCAACGTTGAGTTCCACCTAGTCGGCATGTCACAGATGAGGTGGTTCTTGGGCAGCCAGCCAAGCACTGGCATTATATGACCGACAGAAATGCACACAGACTTTCCTGGCCTGCCTCAGGACATCCTGTAAACTTGGGTACCTGCCCAAGAACCGCTGCACCACTAAGTTAAGGACGTGAGCCAAACAGGGCACATGGGTCAGTTGTCCCTGTCGGAGGGCGGAGAGGAGGTTGGTGCCATTGTTGCAAACCACCATACCTCCTGGCTTAAGCTGGAATGGAGTCAATCACCTCTGAACCTGCCCCTGCAGAGCTGACAGAATCTCTGCCCCAGTGTGGCTCCTGTCCCCCAAGCACACCAGCTCAAGCACCGCATGGCATCTATTTGCCTGCGTGCTTGTGTAGCCCCTTGAACACCTACCGAGCACCGCTGGTTCTGAGGACAAATCAGCACAGGAAGAGGCCATGGAGGAAGAAGAAGAGGAGGGGGTGGAGGAGAAAGGTGTGGCAGAATCACCACTAGTATAATTTTGATGGCGTGGTGGCGGAACAACCTCCAACACTACTGCACCCTGTCCTGCATCCTTCCCAGCTGCCAGAAGAATCACCCAGTGCTTGGTGAAAGATAGGTAACGTCCCTGTCCATGCCTGCTGGACCATGAGTCAGCGGTAATATGCACCTTACTGCTGACCGCCCTGTCCAGCGAGGCATGGACATTGCCTTCCACATGCTGGTAGAGAGCCGGAATCGTCTTCCGTGAAAAAAAGTGGTGTTTGGGAACCTGCCACTGAGGAACTGCACATTCCACAAACTCACGGCAGGTGGCAGGGTCTACCAACTGAAAAGGCAGCAGTTGAAGTGCTAGCAATTTAGCCAAGCTAGCATTCAACCACTGGGTATGTGGATGGCTGGGAGCGAACTTCTTTCACAGGTAGAGCAACTAGGGTAGGGAAATCTGCCTGCTAGAATCGGCCGTTAGTGTACCGATAGCAGATTTCCCGCAAGTACTTGGCAGTGGCGCACCTAATTCTACACCTTCATTCCTCTCAGTGCAGGTTTCTGAGAGGACTGAAGGTATAGTGGGGTTGGAGATCCCAGCTGATGAGGATGAGCAAGGTGAGGTCCGCCTTGTTCTTTGGTGTGGGTCTTTTAGGTAGTGTTGCCAACGGGCTGCATGGGAGCTCAACATATGTCTGATTAAACATGTGGTACTGTCTAGTCCACGCTTGATACGCTTCAGACATAAGTTGCACATAGCAACGGTGCGATCTGCTGCAGAGGTCTCAAAAAAGGCCCACACCGAAGAACTTTTGGAATAACACGTGGAGTCACCAGCACCCTGCACTTGCGGATCTCTGCAGTGTGATGCAGTCGGTTGGCTGCCCTTAAGCTGGCTCCTGGAGGGCATTCTGCCTTGTTGGATATGTGCCTCCTTCTCCTCCGCCTCCTCCTCCTCTCTCCTATCAGGCACCCACATAGAGTCAGTGAACTCATCATCCCCTCCCTCCTCGTCACTGGAGCAAACCTGGCAGTATACTGCAGCTGGGGAAACATGACTGCCAGTTTGTTGTCCTTCTTGGGAAACCCCTCTCTCTGGGCTCACGTTTACTGCCTTCCTCAAGCTAGGTACCATCATCGAAGCCTTCAAAACGCTGTGCATCCTCCTGCAGCATGTACCCAACACTATGGTCGAACAGTTCGGGGGACTACTCCGGTGGGGCTAGGGAAGGAGTAACTGATGATGACCTCGAGTCCAAGGAATAGGCCGCTTTGGCATCTGCATTGGCAGCCAAGGTAGCCTGGGTGACAGAGGATGAGGAGGATTAGGATGGCTTGGTCATCCACTCTACCAACTCTTTGGCATGTTGTGGCTCAACATGGCCAGCTGCTGAGAAAAAGGACAAGCATGCCCCATGGCCACGTGCTGATGAAGATGCACTGTGTCCACGACCAGCACTGTTGCCTCTAGACACAGAGCCTGCTTGTCCTCTTTTATTGGTCTGTGACTGTCTGCCTCTCTTTATTGGCCTTCCAGACATACTGTCTTTGATGTATTGGAATAGGTACACAAGGAATGGCAGCAGTGAGATGTAGCTGCACAAAGCTGGGATGTACAGTATATATATACTGATTATACTGCAGCTAGCTGAATTGCCTGCCTGCCTGTAGTATTATTAGAAAGAGAGCATCAGCAATTGTCTGCAGTTAGCTTTAGTTGCACACTGTGCCCAGTATACAGTACAGTAATGTACTGCAGCTAGCTGAATCAACTGCCTGCCTGATGTATTATTAGGAAGAGAACACCAGCAATTATCTGCAGTTAGCTTTAGTTGCACACTGCACAGGATACAGTACACTGATTGAAAATACTGCAGCTGCCTGCCTGTAAGTATATTAGGAAGAGTATAACAGGAACGGATCTAGCTAAACTGAATACAGTGTGTTTATATGTATATATATATATATATATATATATATATATATATACACAAAACACCTGGGATGCATATATATACACAATACACTGACTGAAAATACTGCAGCTGCCTGCCTGTAAGTATATTAGGAAGACAATAACAGGAACGGATCTGAATACAGTGTGTATATATATATATATATATATATATATACACTGACTGCAGCTAACTGACTCGCCTGATAGAGAGAGAGAGACAGTGTCATTTCAAATGAAATGACACTGTCTCTCTCTCTCTATCTCTCTCTCAGCACGCCAAAACACACTACACAAGGCCGACTTCCAGGTGGCCTTATATAGTGTGGGGTGTGTACTAAATCCCCTGAGGCATAATTGGCCAAAGCCACCCTGCCTGTGGCCAATTCTGGTTCTCAGTTCTTACCGCGCTGTGGATGGCCAAAGCATGCGGGTCATAGTGCATGCTTGGCCAATTATCAGCCAGCAATGCACTGCGATGCCGCAGTGAATTATGGGCCATGACGCGCCTCTTAAATTTAGCACTAATGGCCCATGATGTTCGCAATTCGACGAATGGTCGAACGGCCGATGTTCGAGTCGAATGAACTCGAAGCTCATCCCTAATCCCGACAATAGTGTCTCTGGGTAGATGTGCTGCAATGTGCTTGGGCTCTGGTAGCCTATGGATATGGGAGATCTTCCAGGGTTGCTTTCATTATATTAATGAAATAGTCTTTCAGATCAGGGGGTTTGACTGTTTCTGGGATGCCCCTTATTTTGTCATTATTTCTCCTTGATCTGTCCTCTAAATTTGCTAATTTGAGTTTCATCTGCAATAATTTGTCATCTCTGTCGTTATGGGCATCCACTAACTCATTAAAGGTTGATGTAAATTCCCTCATTTTTGTTTCTATGTGAGAGACCCCTTTGTTAACTGCAGAGACTTCTGATCTGAATTGTTGTGTTAATGCTAGTATTAAGTGACACTAACATGTCTTTTAATGTGGTATCCATTAAAGGCAAGTTAGCTGTGGGAAAGTCTGATATGGAGTCTTGCAGCTCCCTAGTGTCATTTAGAGATGAGTCAAGGCTTACCTCCAGTCCATCCTCTGGGAGATTATTCATCTTCTGTTTGCTTTTGGCTGGGCTGGAGGATGCTGATGGTGGCTGTGAGAAGCTTCCCTGGTCCGGTATTGTGGAGGCCTATATTCGTTCTAGAGGCCGTGCTGCGCTGTGGGAGAGAGGTGCATGTGTTCTTCCTGTCCGCCGCCGCCATTTTGGCTGTTGTGGCGGCACAGCATCTGTAAGAAATTGGTCATCTTCCCTGGCTTCGTGCCCTCCTTTCTCTTCCTCAATGTCATCAGGGAGTGCAACCACTCTGTGGAACTAAGTTACTGCAAGTTTAACGCCATATATTTCAGTGCATTATGTTCCATTTAGCGCAGTATAGTTCAGTGTGTTACTGAAAGTTTAACGCCATATATTTCAGTGCCTTACGTGCCATTTAATGCAGTATATTTCTGTGCGTTTGTGCTTGTTTAATGCAGTATATTTCAGTGCGTTACTGCAAGTTTAATGCTGTATATTTCACTGCGTTACCTTCTGTTTAACGCAGTATACTAAAGTACATTACTGCACGTTTAATGCGTCGGAGGGCAGGGTCACCTAGTGACCCTGCCCCCACATCAGAGGGGGCGGGGTCACTGGGTGGCCCCGCCCTCCATTAGATAAGAGCTGTCATCTGAACAGAAGCGTCACACAGCGGGACACTCCCATTGAGGCAGATTGGAGGACAAAGCGGAGAAGATGCCAGACGAGAAGACCGGAGGAAGAAGCGGAGGAAGATAGAGGAAAAAGCGGGGAGAAGAACAATATGGAGGAAGAAGAAGAACTCTGGAGGAAGACCAGAAGAAGATGGAAGAAGAAGTGGGGAAAGAAGAAGACAGTAATAAAGGAATTGTCAAAAAAGTCTATTGTCTTTTTTAACATTTTTTGACGCTTTTTTTGTGAAATGGTAGGGGTACATTTGTACCCCATTACCATATCACACGGGGCTGGGATCTGGGGGTCCCCCTGTTAAAGAGGGCTTCCAGATTCCGATAAGCCCCCCGCCCGCATACCCCCACAACCACCGGGCAAGGGTTGTTGGGATGAGGTCCTTCTTCCCATCAACATGGGGACAAGATGCTTTGGGGGCTACCCCTAAGCACCCTCCCAATGTTGAGGGCATGTGGTCTGGTATGGTTCAGGAGGGGGGCCCTCTCTCATCCCCCCTCTTTTCCTATGGCCTGCCAGGTTGCGTGCTCGGAAAAGGGTCTGGTATGGATTTTTGGGGGGAACCCTACGCCATTTTTTTTATTTTGGCACAGGGTTCTCCTTAAAATCCATACCAGACCTGAAGGGTCTGGTATGGATTTTGAGGGTGACCCTCATGTCATTTTTGTAAAAAAATTTGGCGCTGGGTTCCCCTTATTATCCATACCAGATCTGAAGGGTTTGGTATGGAATTTGGGGGGTCCCCCATGCATTTTTTTTCTAATTTTGGCTCAGGGTTCCCCTGTGGGGGAATCCCATGCCGTTTTTATCAATGAACTTTTATGTATATTGCCGGACCGACAATTCATTATAGCCGCGAGTAGTTTTAAATGACTTTCTTTCTTTTAGAAATGTCATTTTGCTGTCAGACTGTTCTAAACACGGGAAACATGCGCCACTTTACAGGCATACTATAGACACCACCCAGGTATGAAATTTAAAGGAATATTGCACTTTTATTGTTTCACTTTAAGCATTATTAAAATCACTGCTCCCGGAAAACGGACGTTTTTAAAACTTTTTTTGCAGTGGGCTGCCAATAGTGTAAGTAATGAGGGCCTGGCAAAAGTAACACACATTATGTATACATTCAGCTCTTAATGAAGTGGAGAGGGTTACCTGTCCAAAACATCTACCCCCCCTAAAATTTTTAAATGGGCCATCAGAGGGGGTGATGAATCTGATAATTAGACCTTATATTTTTGTCTTTAAATACTCCTTAAAATAAATGTTATACTGATGTTGGCCAAGAATGTTTGTGTCTAATCTGCTTGCAATGTTATGTGCAAAAGTACTCATTTTATTTTTTCTTGTTTGACTCCACAGTTTCCTTCAATGCCACAGGAATGGCAAACTGTGGCATCCCACTTTGCCCAGCGATGGGACTTTCCCAACTGCGAAAGGGGCAATCGATGGGAAACACATCCACATCATCCCACCCCCCAACTCTGGGTCATGCTATTACATACTATTACAAGTATAAGGGGTTTAATAGTATTGTGATGTTGGCAGTGGTGTTGGCGACATACGAGTTTCTCTATGTGGACGTGGGGAAGAATGGCCGGATTTCGGATGGTGATGTCATCACCCAGACTGAGTTCTACAGACGGCTCCAGAGTGGTGGCTTGGGATTGCCACCTGCAGAAGACAACATGGCTGGTCTACCGTTCGTCTTTGTCGCTGATGAAGTGTTTGGGCTTGGTGAACACCTGATGCGGCCATTTCCCATGAGGACCCTCACCCCAGACCAGAGGGTTTTTAACTATCGGCTGGCCAGAGCCAGAAGAGTGGTGGAGAATGCTTTCGGCATAATGGCCAGCCGGTTCCGCCTATTCCTGATGCCAATTCACATGGCGGAATACAAAATAAACCATATCGTACTTGCATGCTGCATTATGCACAACTTTCTAAGGAAAAATGCTTTGAACTATGTGGCCTCAGTTGGGCCTGAGACAGGATTGCCAGATCAGTCAACCCTGACAGCTGGCCGTCCTGGCTTGCCCCTCCAAAGCGCCCGCAAAGTCAGTCAAAAATATCTGCAATACTTTGCGGGTAGGGGGGCTAGTGATATGCCAGAAAATGTTTCAGAAACATTTTTAAAATACATTTTTTTTTTAAACTGAAATAATATTTCATTTGATTTACTGCTTGTGTTTCTTTTAGCTGCCTCCTAGGTTCTCCAATAGGCTTTTCTTTTTGGCCATTTTCTTTAATAGTGCAAATTTATTTGATACATGAGGTGATCTCTTCTTCAGCTAACTATTATGTTGTGGGTCTGCTACACACACTTTGTTTTTGTTTTAATGTATGTAATGCATTAATACTAAAAAAAACATCCTTTTCAGCACCATGAATTATTAATTGTTTTGAGTCCCAAAAATGGCCTGATTGTGGCAAATTTTAGAGCATTGTGGGGGTTATTTACTAAAGGCAAATCCACTTTGCACAACAAGTGCACTGCAAGTGAATTTGAAACTGCACTGAAACTACACTTAAAGTGCACTTGTAGTGCAAAGTGGATTTGCCTTTAGTAAATAACCCCCATTGCCACTGTAAACACCAACTTACTCCAAAAACTGGTATTGAGCATTAAAAGAAGAAGCCACACATTGTTGAGTATAAAACATTTTACTCAAAGCACATTTACATGTGCATTAGAAAGGGGTTTTTGAACAAACCAACATATTTTTTGAGTAAATTTTTTTTTTACATTAGAAATATCATTTTTGGGGTAAACAGGCATGTTTAAAACCATAAAACAATACACAACTCAGGAACCTACAAAGTTCAACTTTGACAAAGTGAAGGCAATATCAGACATTAGTATGTCCAAACTGTGTTGATCTTGCCTTCATCAGATGGGGTGATGTGTCCCCTGTAAAATGCAAATTTGTAGATGCACACAAATTGGGAGTCAAAATTTCCCACCTGATCCCATGCCTAATGTCAACATGTGCTAGCTCCAATCATGGGTGATCAATGGACGTGTTTCGGGGGGTGCAACCCCTTCCTCTCATCTACTTTAGTTGCGAGGAAGGGGTTGCATCCACAAAACGTGTACATTGATATCCCATGATGGCAGATAGCACACGTTGATACACTGTGTTCATCTTCAAAATTTGGCTGTTAAAATACTTTAAAACTTGATTTAAAAGAAATATTTACACAACAAAATGGTACAATTGTTGTGTGTATTAGATTCTGCCTTAAACATCTATGATGTTCTTCATTTTTTTTAAACATCATTGATGTTTTCCTTTATTAGCTCTAAATCACAATTGCACACCATGATCTCCCTGATGAGGACGTGTGCATTTGCACTGATGTAATGAGAATCTTCTTCCACATCATCCACATCACCTAAAAATAAAAAACACACCATGTATTATAAATATGCAGGCATACATCTATTACCTGAAGCTGTGGTCTCAGACACTCACCTGTTGTGGTCACTATTTCTCCCACTTCATAAACCACTCAATCCTCCACATCCTGAGTTTGTGGTGTGGTGACTTCCCCTTCTTTATGAGGTTGGGGGCCCCTGGTGTCCTCTGATCTCCTGAGTCGTTTCTCCCCTATGTGAATTAAAAAATAGGTATACTTAGCACACAGATATTTGAGGACAGAATTAGGAATATGAAACCTTGCTTGGAAGTGATGTACAATTGTCTGTTTTGGCAGAGTTCCAAGCTGAAGACATTATTTTTTCCCTTTCTAAAGCTAGAATACTTACCTGTTTTGTGCAAGTTTCACACATGGAGACACCCCTAGTATCTATTGGAGCACTTGTGTGGGACACCCTAAAAAGGGTGTTCTGGTGTCCCACACTAGTGCTCCTGCATCCAGAAGTGTAAACAGCTGCTGAGTGTCCTCTCCTTACACTAAATCAAGTTTGCGTTTCATTCTAGTTACAAACCCATCTAGACAACAAACTTCTTTTAAGACAAATAGGCATGAACAAATGTAGTTAACCTGCATCTGCCAAAAACATTGTATTAGTGGGCGAACAAACAATGTTTAGTATGAACGATTCCTGTGCCCACAAACCTGAAACTTGCCATTTTAAACGCCATTTTAAACTGTACAACAATAATAATAATAGGAACTCAAGACAAAATACTTACTTTTTTGCAGCACTCTCTTGATTCTTCTGTACTGATCCTGCTCCCTCAATTTGAGGTCTGACCATCGTTTCCTCAGTTCATCTTTGGATCGCCGTACCCCAAAATTCTTCTGCAGACTTTTCACAACTTTAGCCATGATCTTGGCCTTTCTCACATTTGGGTTTCTGTACGGTCCATATTTCCCGTCATAGTCGGCCCTCTTCAAGATGTCCACCATCTCCACCATCTCTACAAAGGACATATTTGAGGCCTTAAATCTCCTGGATCGGGATGTTTGTGGCTCCGGGCTTTCATTGTCCTCCTTGTTGCTGCTCTCCTCTGCATGCACCTGCTCTTTCTTTGCCATATGCTCTCCCACTGTGCCTAAAGAGAAGGGGCAGGGAATATACTGGGAAGAAGGTCAGGGGCGGGCGGAGTTTCACGCATGCGCAGTGTATCTAAAGCTTAACACGCATGTGTCGTACAAACGATCTGTGAGTGGAGGACGGAGTAGCATAAGCATCGATCGTGCTAACCCAGGTACCATTTTAATTTGGGGCATCAGTGGCCTATACTGCTTATAGATTAAGGCCTATATTGGGACAAGATTAGGAGAGTTTAGCCTGACATTGGGGTTTGTCTTGTGTTGTGTCTTGCAGATAAAATGGATAGATTCAATGATCATGACTTCCTCCCCAACTTCATTGATAAATACAGGGAGCTGCCCTGTCTGTGGCAAGTGAAACGCTCATTATATACTAATATAATAAAGAGGAATGCAGTGCTGGATCAATTGCTGGAATTGGTGAAGCCGGTGATTCCCACGGCCACCATCCCCTATTTGAAGTGCAAAATTGGTGGCCCGAGGAGCATATATAATAGAGAGTGCAAAAAGGTCCAGGATTCCATGAGATCAGGAGCAGCAGCAGATGACATTTATGTCTCTGGCACTATTACAGACTGCATTTTTTGTCAAACCAGAGTGAAATCAGGCCATTACTCTCAACCCTTCTTTCCACTCTTCCTTCCAATCTTCCTTCCACATCAGATGAGGCTTCCAAAGTCCAACCTGGGCCTTCCACCCAGGAAGAAGATGTGGAGTAGGCCAGTTTGAGCCAGGTATAGCATTGTTCAACATATTTCTTGTCCAAAAATTGAATAATGTTAACTAGATGTTAGTATTGATCACTAATTTCGGCATTAACAAAGTGGTTTACATATCAATAGACAGTAGTAGCCAAAAATGATTGGGATAAAAATGAAAAATGCTGGTGTCAGAATGATAGTCTTTTATATTTCTTAACATTCAATTTGCAACAGTCATGACCTCGAAATTGCGTGTGATTGATGACCAAAAAATGAAAAATATGTCCCATTTTCATACACAGGAAAGTCTCGGCCAGGAGGAGGCTGTGGAAAGTCTCAGCCAGGAGGAGGCCGTGGAAAGTCTCAGCCAGGAGGAGGCGGGGGTATGCGGCAGCCAGGTGGCTATGCCCAGTAGCCTGACCGAATCCCAGGTTCCTCCCCCTTCCAACAAAAAGTACCAGGAGGGGGAGGAACGTGGAGGAGTCAGTGCTTTCTTTGATTTGGGAGGCTACTGCGGCCCTCAGAACCACCCCCAATATTCAAGAGGCCTATGCCTGCATGGTAGCCAGCAAGATGCAGGAAATGGAGGTGGGCCAATGCCTCATTTGTGAGGAAGTTATCTATCTGGCCCTAAATAAGGGGTTGAGGGGCGAACTCACAAGCAAAATCCACCTGTGTGAGTTGGACCATCCTCCTCCTCCTCCACCACCTCCTGCCACAACTCCAACACCAGAGCCACTGCCCGGAAGCAAGCGTGGAAGGTAGCGTTTAACGAAGTCTTGAGTGTGATGGCCTGATGTTTGGTCTGGTCTGACAAAAGGCTCAGGCTGTTATATGACCACAGCCTGGGGGCATATATGTCATCTGCTGCTGTTCCTGATCTCTTGGATTCCTGGACCATATTGTGCTCCCTATTAAATGGACTCCTCAGGCTACCAATTTTTCCTGTCCAATAGTTGATGTGTGCCCTGGTGTACAAAGGCTTTGCCAATCTCACCAGTTTATCCAGCGTTGCCTTCCTCTTTATTTTGTTATGATCCCTAATAAATTTCTATTTTTTAATCACAAATACTTGGCTTTGTGTTTTAGTTCAAAAAGGTCAGTTTGTTTGTGAGTAGGCAGGTACATTTCAAAAACACAATGTCAAATTAACAAGGGACACCAACACCAACCAATCTCCTTGAGGTTAAAAAATACAAGATAATAATGGTGTTGTGGTAACTTGACACACAAAACGAGAAAAAATATTATGGAGATCACTAGAAAAAAATAAAAAAAAATCAGGAGATCTTAACCAAAAAAAAGTAGATCGCTAGAAAAAAATATATAAACATTATTATGGAGATCTGGTGACAAAAAACAAAAGATTATTCAGGAGATCATGAGAAATAATAAAGAAATCAGTTTGTCAGAACTCTGTGTGAATATCAGCAGCAAATCAACTTAATTATTCTAGCATTATAATGAAGAAGAGAATGCGCTGCATTAAAAGATTAAAAACTTTGCAGCGTGACGAATGTGCTATCTCCATTACGAACGCTAGTTTTACCAGACCGAGCGCTTCTGTCTCGTAAGTGATTCAGAGCATGTGTGGAATTTTGTCTGTCAAAATTGTGTACACACACTCCGAATTTATGTCAACAAGCTCACATCGAACATTTCTTGACGGAAATTCCGATTGTGTGTAGGCGGCATTAGTCTGTCCAAGTCTACCGGGGGTAGGCCGGGCGGTTTGATGAGCGGAAAGTCATCAAGATAATAATTGAGCATCTGGCACTGGGCCCGGTGCGACAGGATCCAGGTAAGGGACTGGGCGAAGGTATCAAACAGCCACGTTCTGCTTTTAGAGCTGAAGGTCAACTTGGTGGCAAAGTAATATGAATCTTTCCACTTGATGCCATGCCATCGCCAGAGGGACGGCTCAATGGGCAGTAGCTTAAGCATGTCTGAAATGTCTGCTTTAGACAGTCATGCGCCTGTACCTATGTCTATAATGGCTTGAATAGCCAGGTCCACCGATGCATATTTCAGGGAGAACTCCTCGGAAGGAATTAGGGAATTTAGACTTGGGATGTGGGAAAATTTAATAACTTTTCCTTGATAAGCTTAATAGGGCTAACTCTTCAGGTAATAAAAGGTAACTGCACAAAGGGACCGATAATGAACCCTCGATCCAGTTCGGCCAGCAATAGACTGTCAATAGTTTGTTCATCGGTGGCTGCTGACAGGAGATTCCTGCACTCGTGAGTGGTGTGGGGTGACGTGATGAGGCCAGTATGGAATCATGATGTGAATCCATGTATCAGGAAAGCGGTCACTGAGGAAGTGCGGAGAGGTAAAACCCCAGCCACTGGACATCTACTCGAACTAGTCAAGACGTCTTGTGCTGCTTCAGGTGGCACGTGATTTTCGGACGTGCCCTGTGGCACATCACACAAATGTAAAGCAGCCATCATTGACTTAAGTTGCATGAGCCATAATTAAAGTTATTGCAGATCGAAGCTTCCCCGACTGACAGGATAGGGCCCCACCCCAACTTGTCCACCAGGTGCTGTTATGCAGTGGCCGGCAAGCCCTGACCTATACCAGAGGTGGAGGGGAAGTTGAGGGGGTATCTAGTGGCTGCATTAGAGCACCAGTTTACCGTACGAGTGGAGGACTGGCAGATAGCACAGAGCAGGGAGTGTAGACTGGCAAAGTGGCAGCAGAAGAGCTCTGTGTCAATGACACTCCAGTTCATGGCAGCTTGAAACTGTGTGAGCCTGGCTGCTGCTTTGACAGAAAACAAATGGTGGTAGTCGTAAAAGGAAAACCTCCCATATTTATAGCCTAGGTCCACCATTGCGTGGAGGTATAAGTCCAGCTCTTCCCTCCTGCTAGGGCTGGCCAAGCAAAGGACGTCCCTAAACATCCCGAAGGCCAACACAAATTCTGTGACTGTCAGCTTGCAGTTGAGCCTGAGGTCTTTGGATTTAAGGACCACTGAGACATCCCCCCAGGCATATGATTTATTCTCGGCCAGGTTGATGACCGATATAAGAAGGGAAGCCACATTGACTCCTTGCCCTCCAAGATGTCCTTCCTGATGCTGGCCAGCACGAGGTGAGCAGTGAAGATGGTAGAACTCATCTCTGGCATACCTTGCAGCACCGGAACAGCAGCTGAGTAGGTCTGCAGTTGGGCGCACTTCTAGGACTCCCACTCTGGTCTGGACCTCAGAGACTGCTGTAGACAGTGTAGTCACCATGGAGTAAAGCTGGGAAATGGCCATGGGGATTGACTGCAGGGACCCCTGCTGGGTGCTGGGCTCAGCCACCACTGGTGATGGGAAAAGCAGCCTGAAGAGCTCGGGTTTCCTAGATGTAGCGGGGTAGGGAACACCCCTGCTCTGCTGTGAGCTTGGGAATTGTGCATCCCCTGAGGTATTGCACGCTGCCATACTCTAAAACTGCGGAGGGTGACAGAGGGGCAGAGGTGAGGTCTTTACTGCCGGCCTGCGACATGGCTCCAGCTAAAAGACAAGGAGAGGGGGGTGCATGTGTTAAGTGGAGTTGTAGTGGTAGCAAAGTGAAGCGGAGTTGCATACAGAAAAATAGATAAGAAGAAAAATGAGAAGGACAGGAAAAGGAACAACAGTTAGAAGCCGGTTTGTGTTCTGAAGCGTTAAATGCTGTTGAGTAAAAGTGAGTGGCAAACGAAGTGAGCCAGGAGGTGACTGTCCGGGTCACCGTTAGCTCGGGTGCCCGTCTGTGCTGAGCACAAATCTTTGAACCAGAGCGTACTGGGGCAAGAAGCTGAAGTCTGGTATTGGCTAAGTAGGAATGTTGCATTCTGTAGTTCATGACGTGTACTTGGCCTGCCAACGCTCGCACTGTCAGCAAGCTCAATCGTTTAGTAACCTTGGTAAACTGAAAAAAATACTGCGCTATCCCCAAATAAAAAATTATATGTGAACAAGCTGCAACCATACAATGTGAGACACATCCATTTGTTATACAAATCAAAATGAAAAGGCTGCGCTGCAATAAGTGACATAAAACAAATAAAATAGTGAATATATCCTGAAAAGTACAGTGTGAATTTCTATACGTGAGTTATAACAGTGATAATATGACTCACACACTCGAAACTAAAGAAATTGCTAATAAATAAGGTAGAGTCCAAATGTAGAGTGCATAGGGGTGTACAGTTCATATAGGTACAAAATTTATGCCAGGGAAAGAGTGGTGAACATCCGAATGGTGTATGGCATATGGTTAGATCACCCGGGATTCAGTGATAATAGGAAAGCTCCTCCACCGATGTAAAAAATGGCCCCTTACCGACTCTTTGGATCTCTTTTCGGGGGATCAAGCAGGCATGTGGCTGTGTACCCCCAGCCTCGGGTATGGACCGAGGAAGTGACACTCATGGACCTCTATGATGGGAATCCTCTGTCTAGCAAATGGTCACTCGTTTGTCATGTAAAGATAACAAAAGCTCCCATAGCGTAACAAGTTTAAAACACTTTATTTATAAAAAGTTAAAAGAATCACACTCACAGTGTAGTAGAAAAAGAATCGCATAAACAGTAGCCGGCTGGCTGCACACTGCTGCCCGTATCTTCCGGGATCAGCGAGGATCGTGGTGACGTCAGCACGTCGCTCCTCCCTACGCCGTTTCGTCAAAGGTGACATCTTCCAGGGGCACAGGCGGCGTGCTGACTCACCACCTATAAATATCCTAGCAGTCAAATGGAAACGCCCCCATCTGAGCTCAAAGTGTCCCGTGATTGTGATCGCCATTTTATAAGAGGGCAGAACGCCCTTCCCCAGCGCGGATGGATCTGTGGTTTAGTTGTATATATGAAAAGGATTTCATCTGGTTGCCACTGATCCTGTCATTCACATCTCAAGATATAGAGAACTCATGATGAAAAACTCGTGATAAAAAACATTCTATCTAGAATGGTATGCCCTGTGTTATCAGATGAGAGCAATCTCCCTCTGGGTTAGAAGTGTCCCGCAGTAGTTGTCGCCATTTCTGAAGAGGGCACATGCCCTTCCCCAGAAAGGCAAATGTATGGCTAAGTGCCGTTTTTGGAGAAAGTTTCACCTAATCTCCACTGCTCCTAAGGTTGCCACCACAAGATTAATTGTAAAAATCTCAGGTGCCACAACGAGCACTTATCAGCCCCTCACAATGTGAGCAAAAAAATCTATCAAAATATAAAAAATTTGAGAATTGAAAAAATAAAATAAGAATTATAAAGACAGTGTAGGTCTGGATATTCCTAACGGTCCCAAGATTTAAAGGAGCACATTAGTTATACAACTCCAGGTAGAAAAAATCTACCATACATTAAAAAAAATATAATAAAAAATATAAAAATATATAAACCCAACTTCAATAATTAAGTTGGTTAGCCAATTTGTATCCATACCCCCATGTGTGTGACCCAAAACCTGTCTTTATAACAAAATGTAAATCATTTTATTTATTTCTATAAACATAACAAAAACAAGGAATAAGGATTCCCAGGTTCCGTTATCCCAAAAAAAACCATCAGGGATTATAGACACGTGGAAAACGTGAAAATTATATATATGCCTACATGTCAGACTTAGCTACATAATGTCCTATATGTCCACCTATATCCAACTAGGTGAGCCTTATCGATCGCATCAGCTCATCCCATATGAACAAAACTCATATATCAGTTTGTGTTCCTCACATACAAAAAGTGGGTCTCACATCTATTTATGACCCCCCCACAAAAGTTGCAGGTCAACCATGAGCTCTGAGTGGGACAATAATTCGGAATATTAGCTGTTAGCAATAAAAGCATTTACATTAGTGTCGATGTTCAGGCCATGAGGAGTATAACATCGCACCCGGTGGATCCATGCCATCTCCAGTCTCGATAATTCCCTGACCAGAGAGCCCCCCCTCCAATGGGCACTATATCTGTCTATCCCCAAAAACAGGGTATTGGTTGGATTACGGTTGTGGTATAAAGCATAATGCTTAGATACGGAATGGAATCGGAAGCCATTTTTTATATTGGTAATATGCTCGCCCAGACGGACTTGCATAGGTCGTTTTGTCCTGCCTATATATTGCAATCCACATGGGCATTGCAATAAATATACCACACCCTTTGTGCTACACGTGACAAAGGACTCTATTTTATGTTCCCTCGATGTAATATGAGAGACGAAAGATTCCATTTTCCTTTGTTTGCTTTTATTAAGTGAGCAGATCTGACATCTACGACACTGATGGTATCCTGAAAGATTCTGGAAAAACGACACCTTTTTGGTTGGAGGATCCACCACACTTGGAGCTATCCTGTCCCAAAGGGACTGGACTCCCCTAAAGACAATCTGTGGTTTCTCAGGTAGAATAGTTTTGATAAATCTATCGTTTCCCAATAGATGTCAATGCTTACGTATGATATTCCTAATTTGGCGGTGTTGTGTCGAAAAGGTGGTAATGAATGGTAAGGAAGGTCCCTTAGTATCCTTCTTGGGAAATTCTCTCAACAGAGAGGTCCTATCAATCGTTTCCACCTGTTCCATTACCCTCACTAAAGAGTTCTTGTCATACCCCTTTTCTTCCAATCTTTTGAAAATGATTCCAGCCTGGATTCTATAGTCCGCAATATCTGTACAATTGCGCCTCATTCTGATGAATTGGCTTTTGGGAATTGACTTTAGCCAGGAGTCGTGGTGACAGCTCCCCATAGGGATAAAGGCACTGCGGTCAGTCTTTTTAAAAAAGGACATAGTTTTAAATGTGTCTCCTTCCTTGAAAATAGTCAGATCGAGGAAATTAATCCTCTCTCGACTTGTCTCATGGACATACCTAATCCCCCTATCGTTGTCATTGATCAGGGAGAAGAACTCGTCCAGTTGGGGGATGGACCCGTCCCATAGGAGGAGGACGTCATTAATGTACCTGGCCCAAAACTTTAAGTGAGGGCTCCGGTCTCTATAGATGACGTCCTCCTCCCATTTGGCCATAAATAAGTTGGTTAAACTAGGGGCATACTTTGCCCCCATAGCCACTCCCCGCTGTTGGCGGTAATATTGGTGATTAAACCAAAAATAATTGTGTCCAGCCGCATATTCAAGCAACTCAATAATATATGACTGTTGTTGTTTCAGTAAAGAAGACAGTTTCCTCATATAGTATTCAACAGCCATTCTCCCTAGATGGTGTGGTATAATGGTATATAAGGATGTGACGTCTGCTGTCACCAATATGGTGTTATCATTAGGTACAACCGTAGACAGCAGATTTAACACATGTCTAGTGTCCTTCACGTAGGAAGGCATCTGTTGTACCAATGGCTGGAGGAAGTGGTCTATATACTTGCCCACCCGGGACGTGATGGAGTCGATACCACTCACTATCGGACGTCCCGGGGGGCAAGTAAGACTTTTGTGGATCTTGGGCAAACAATACAGAATGGGGACCCTCTGAGCCTTTGGAACCAAAAAGGTTTTTTCTTTCTCATTGAGGATGCCCATTCGGAAGCCCTTTTCCACCAAAGGCAATAGGGTCTTCTTGTATTCCCCCACAGGATTACCTGGTAGCTGGACATAGGTATTTCTGTCTCCAACTATATTTTGCATCTCTTGTAGATATGCCTCCCTGTCCATGACCACAATGCCCCCACCTTTGTCCGCAGGGCGGATCACTATGCTTTTTTTATTACAGAGTGAGTCTAAGCCTTCCTCAAGATTCTTTTCCATCCGAGGATTAGGATTTTTTATTTGCTCAAGGTCTCTTATGAGGACATCTCTGAATACTCTCAATGAGGGAGCCAGAGTTCCTGGAGGGTTAAATGTTAAGGCATTTGATAACCCTGAATGTTGTAACTGTTGTTGTGTTGCAGTACCATAAGTGGTTTGATTTATCACAAAATGTCATTTAATATTTACCTTACGGACAAATCTATGTATATCCATATAGGTCTGAAACCTATTTAGTTTCTTGGGGGGTGCAAATTTTAAGTTCTTATTGAGCAGCGCTGTTTCTGCCCCAGTAAGGGTTTGTGAACTTAAATTAAAGATCCCATCACCTTTTACTTCCTTGTTTTTTTTTGACTGTGCTCTCCTCCCCCCTCTGGTTCCTCTTTGCTTTCTACAGGTCTTTTGACCCCCTGGTTGGATTTGGGAAAACCCCAATTCTGTTGTTGGTAGCTTCCTTCCACTATCCTATTGGGATATTCTCTAGGTGGTCCTGGTCTTACATTGTCAAAGTCCCGACCACTTTTCTCAAATACCAGGGGGCCATATTCAATGGGGCCCTCTCTATCCCTCAAGGGAAAAAAATGGTTATGTGTGTCAATACCATAATTGTAGTCACGGTCTACCTCTCTTTCTGAATAGGAACGATTCCCCCTATGGTATGTCTGATCATACTGCTTGTTGGGGCCCTGATTATAATGTGGCCCACCGTCAGGGTCTCTCCTGTTGTAATAATACTCCCTCTCCTGGTTGTATTGTGAACTCTGATGATAGGAGGGGTCATAATCGTAATTTGCTCTTGGTCTCCTAGCTGGTGGTTGGTTTCCCCCCACTGGTCTTCTAGGGTGTACACCTCTATTTGGCCCACTTCCCCTGTGTGGTGACTGGTATGATACTCGTCTTCCCACCCGCTCAGTTTTTGGGTTGTTATACATTTTTTTGGATGTTCTCTGTGTTTGATGAGTTATGGGTAGGTGTTGCACTGCTGCGGGGGTGGCCCCTGAGGTTTCAGCCCCCTGGGTAATGGCCTCCATTCTGGAGTCTGAGTGGGCCGCTTGTTCGGCAGCAAGCTTCTTCTGCCATTCGAACACCATACTGGCCTTATAGTCCTCAAAGACCCTATTATATTTTTTACGTTTTTTAATATTCTGCTCCCTTTCCTCTTTATCTAAGTTCTTAATTAGATTACTAGCTCTTTCCTTGTATTCCTCACTGTCCCTGTATGGGAGCAAGTTATCCTTAAGGGCCTTGATCTCTAGATCCAATCTGGCCAGTTTACCCTTTTTTCTAGATGTTAGGAATTGTAGGAAACTGATTCCGGTGTCATTGAAGTACCTGAACCATTCCTCCAATTCCGATTCCCCTTTCTGTGGGCATACCTCCCACCTTAAACTTCTGGGGACCATTTTTAATCTGATATAGGTTTCTAAAAAGGCTACGTCCCAGTGGGTGTGAATTTCTGAGACCATTAAGTTTTTTAGTCTCATGAAAAGTCCTCCCAAATCATTGTCACTGTCTTTGTATGTTTCGAACACCCCCTCAGTATTGACTGTTTTGGATGCTCTATAGTCAAATATATCCATACTTGTGCTCAAAAGAAACTCTCACTAGAAGAGTCAAATTAATATGTACACCGTTAATCCAAAACAAGTATAATCATAAATACATATGAAGTAAAGGAGATTGCTGCTGTAAACTGGTATCTCTAAAAAACTTAATGGTCTCAGAAATTCACACCCAATGGGACGTAGCCTTTTTAGAAACCTATATCAGATTAAAAATGGTCCCCAGAAGTTTAAGGTGGGAGGTATGCCCACAGAAAGGGGAATCGGAATTGGAGGAATGGTTCAAGTACTTCAATGACGCCGAAATCAGTTTCCTACAATTCCTAACATCTAGAAAAAAGGGTATACTGGCCAGATTGGATCTAGAGATCAAGGCCCTTAAGGATAACTTGCTCCCATACAGGGACAGTGAGGAATACAAGGAAAGAGCTAGTAATCTAATTAAGAACTTAGATAAAGAGGAAAGGGAGCAGAAGATTAAAAAACGTAAAAAATATAATAGGGACTTTGAGGACTATAAGGCCAGTATGGTGTTCGAGTGGCAGAAGAAGCTTGCTGGCGAATAAGCGGCCCACTCAGACTCCAGAATGGAGGCCATTACCCAGGGGGCTGAAGCCTCAGGGGCCACCCCCGCAGCAGTGCAACACCTACCCATAACTCATCAAACACAGAGAACATCCAAAAAAAGTATAACAACCCAAAAACTGAGCGGGTGGGAAGACGCGTATCATACCAGTCACCACACAGGGGAAGTGGGCCAAATAGAGGTGTACACCCTAGAAGACCAGTGGGGGGAAACCAACCACCAGCTCAGAGACCAAGCGCAAATTACGATTATGACCCCTCTTATCATCAGAGTTCACAATACAACCAGGAGAGGGAGTATTATTACAACAGGAGAGACCCTGACGGTGGGCCACATTATAATCAGGGCCCCAACAAGCAGTATGATCAGACATACCATAGGGGGAATTGTTCCTATTCAGAAAGAGAGGTAGACCGTGACTACAATTATGGTATTGACACACATAACCATTTTTTCCCTTGAGGGATAGAGAGGGCCCCATTGAATATGGACCCCCGGTATTTGAGAATAGTGGTCGGGACTTTGACAATGTAAGACCAGGACCACCTAGAGAATATCCCAATAGGATAGTGGAAGGAAGCTACCAACAACAGAATTGGGGTTTTCCCAAATCCAACCAGGGGGTCAAAAGACCTGTAGAAAGCAAAGAGGAACCAGAGGGGGGAGGAGAGCACAGTCAAAAAAAACCAAGGAAGTAAAAGGTGATGGGATCTTTAATTTGAGTTCACAAACCCTTACTGGGGCAGAAACAGCACTGCTCAATGAGGGCTTAAAATTTGCACCCCCCAAGAAACTAAACAGGTTTCAGACCTATATGGATATACATAGATTTGTCCGTAAGGTAAATATTAAACGACATTTTGTGATAAATCAAACCACTTATGGTACTGCAACACAACAACAGTTCCAACATTCGGGGTTATCAAATGCCTCAACATTTAACCCTCCAGGAACTCTGGCTCCCTCATTGAGAGTATTCAGAGATGTCCTCATAAGAGACCTTGAGCAAATAAAAGAATCTTGAGGAAGGCTTAGACTCACTCTGTAATAAAAAAAGCATAGTGATCCGCCCTGCGGACAAAGGTGGGGGCATTGTGGTCATGGACAGGGAGGCATATCTACAAGAGATGCAAAATATAGTTGGAGACAGAAATACCTATGTCCAGCTACCAGGTAATCCTGTGGGGGAATACAAGAAGACCCTATTGCCTTTGGTGGAAAAGGGCTTCCGAATGGGCATCCTCAATGAGAAAGAAAAAACCTTTTTGAAGGGTCGCCCTTCGAAAACAGAGTGTAATGCAAAGAAACATGTGACAGTAACTAACGCTCAATGCGCAGCCCAAATTGTATATGTGAAGTGAACGTTTAGTGCAGGGATATGCAATTAGCAGACCTCCAGCTGTTGCTAAACTACAAGTCCCACCATTGCTTCTGCCTTTGGGTGTCATGCTCGTGGCTCTCAGAGTCTTGCTATGCCTTGTGGGAATTGTAGTTCTGCAACAGCTGGAGGTCTGCTAATTGCATATCCCTGGTTTAGTGAAAGGGTGCTGCAGGGTGATGTGAGAATGGAACCAGTGTACTACACGCCTGACTGATGTAGTAAGGGCGACATAGAAGTCCAGTTCTTTTTTTACCTGTAAAAAACGACCTGCCCCACCCCTTGATATGCGACTGGAGCCCTGGTGAAGAGTTTTGTTTTTTTTTTACCTAAGGAAATAACGTCCAACCTGGTGCAGGATGGATCAACCTGAACTTGACTGACCTAAAGGAGAAACAACTGACAGAAACCGGTGAATGGCTCGATTGTATGCCACTGGAGACGATGGGTGGCCGGATTGTGTGCCACTGGGGATGCTGAGTGGCAGGATTGTGTGCCACTGGAGATGTGCTTGCAAAGAAAGTAGCCTTATTAGGAAGACAAAAACAAGGATAGCAGAAAACTGGAATATGTGGGAATGAACTGTAATCATGAGCAATTGTAATTGAGTGTATGAAATGGACCCGATACAAATCATTGTTACGCCGATGCGACGAGACTCAAATTGGGCTGTAGAATGTATGAAATGGATCCGATATGAAGCGTTGTGCCACCAAAGTAACTAGATTAGAATCAGACGGAGAGTGTAAGAAATGGACCAGATTCGAATCGGGCTGTAGCGTGTATGAAATGGATCCGATACAAATTGTTGTGCCGCTGACGTGACTAGATTTGAATCGGACTGAGAGTGTATGAAATGGACCCGATATGAATCGTTGTGCCACCAATGTGACTATATTTGAACCAGGCTGTAGAGTGTATGAAATTGATCCGATACGAATCGTTGTGCCCTCGACGTGACTGGATTCAAATCGGACTGAGAGTGTATGAAATGGAATTCGAGATTGTTTTTTATGAACTAAGAAATGTGTTTTGCGGTTTGTATGATGGTGCTCAGAGACCTATGAACAATTCGTAAGTTCCGCTACAGGAGCCGTAAATATCAAATGGGGAACATAACAGATCAAAACAACTATACTTGATACGAAGAAATGGTTACAAATCCTACCTGTGACAGTGAGCAAGACTCGATCAATAAAAAAACAAAAATGGAGAAGCCGCAACACATTGAAATTCAGACACACAACACACGAACATGAAGTGAGTTGGGAGTCGTCTGCTTAAACACCCCCCTGAACTCCTCCCATATATTCAGGCCACCATACTGCCCTTCTTATTATATATATATATAAACAATGAATGTAAATATATTTTAAAATACTGCATTTCTCTAGTGGTAATAAACTATGGTAAATCAGTATTTAAAGAAATAAATATTTGTAGATGGACAAATATCCAGGCAAAGGAAAGCTCTAAAATTTCTTTAGCTATTATTTTATAAAAAAGAAAAGAAAAAAACACTCACACTGAAAGGCTTTCTTATGAACTGCAAATTGACACCTCATAGCAGAACAAATAGGGTAGTAATAGTACTCAAGGTCAGGCTAAAATACAATTTATTAGCTTCAATCTTTTACAAAGTAACTTACAGTTACATTGCGAGTAAATGCTGCTTTTAACTGACCAGGAAACAGGACCATTACAAATGCTATTATGTGACATACATTACTTAATCAAAGTGAAAGTCTTCTTCCCACAGTCTATGACTTTACAAAATGTTCAAGGAGCAAAACCTTTCTTTAACATTATTAGCAGTTGCCTCCTGGGTTGAACTGCTTATTCCAAGATTAACTCTTTGATTGGAGAAGAGAAAAAAATACAATTTCTACAATTTCTTTTGTTTTTTATGATATAAATTATTCAGTTGGTTGTTTATTTTAAAATAATGAAAACCTACATAAAATGACATAAAATCTATTTAAAAATACATCATTTTTGTTAGTACTTACAATTCTCTTACACTGTATGCAATCACATATTTTAACATCTTAACATTTTGAATATCACATAATGATAATTATATAACAAATGATCAAAGCAAAAGTTTAAATGTTCATTATACCCATAAATTGTAATTTGGATATACCTAAAGAGGAAGTAAACTTCCTCTGCTGACATTTACCTATAGGTAAGCCTATAATAAGGCTTACCTATAGGTAGTGTAAATATCTCCTAAACATGTACAGTTTAGGAGATATTTACATTACATGCAGCCAGTGACATCACTGGCGAATGCGCTCTGAAGGAACGGCCACGGGTGCCATTCCTTCCGAGTCCTGACCCATAAATAGTGGCTCCCGCGCATATTCTTAGGCTAAGAAGGTTGTTGTTGACCCTGGATGATGCCTTAACAAAGATAGCTCCATCCTTCTGGAGAGATAAAGAGTTGACGGGATTGTGAGGGGGAGCATTGTGAGTTCCGTGAATGATAATAAACACTCAGAAGTGTTAAATTTACACATTACATAACATGCGTGCACTAAACATATATATATGATGATAGGTCCACTTTAACCACTGGTGGTTTGAATTACCCATAGTGACTTTATCAGTCTTATTCAGTATGAATTCACAAAGTGTTAAAGCAGCCCTAAAGCTGAATCCCTTGCATTTATCAAACAATTGTAGGTTAAAGGGATGCAGTGCTGTATCGCAAAAAATGGCCTGGTCATTGAGCAGTCAAATCTTTCGAGGCTGAAGTGGTTCATTTTTTATGGGGGGGTGTCATCGTGGAGGGGTGAGTGTGGGCGCACCTGGGGGGGGTCTTACTATGTTTGACCCCTTTCACACTGGAGGCATTTTTCAGGCACTTTAGCGCCTGAAAAAAGCCTCATCTGCAATCCCAGTGTGTAAGCCCGAGTGCATTCACACTGGGGCGCTGCGCTGACAGGATGTCAAAAAAAGTGCTGCAAGCAGCTTCTTTGAGGTGCTTTAAGAGCGGTGTATAAACAGCTCCTAAAGCACGCCTGCCCATTGAAATCAATGGGCAGCACCGCCGAAGCGCCTGCAGAGCACCTCGGCAGCGGCACTTTGAAGGCACTTTTAATCCTTTATTCGGCCGCTAGTGGGGGTTAAAAGCGATAACACCCAAAAAGTGGCATAAAAAAAATGACAGTAAAGCGCCGCTAAAACTAGCGCAGCTTTACCGCCGACGCCCGGGCGCTGCCAGTGTGAAAGGGGTTTTTTTGTTTTTTATTAAAAATGTTTTACTTTTTACAATTTTTTTTTACAGTCATTTAATTTTTTATTTTTTTTGGGGGGGTCTTTGGTGAGTTATCAGAGGTATAAACAGACCCCCATATTTATTTTTTTGAGACAGAGAAAGGGACTGAAGATAGTCCCTTTTCTCTGTATCACTTGAATGAATGAGAATCTGTATAGAGATTCCATTCATTCAGAAAATGACAATCTGATACATTGTAACACTCGCGGTTACAATATATCAGCTGTCAGTGTCAGTGGACATATAGCAGCGATCAGTAGTGATCGCTGCATGTGCACTCTCTTCTATAGGAGGGAGTTTAGTAAACACATGTTTACTAAAGCCCCCCAAGCCCCAACGTCACCCCCACCCGCACAGCTCCTGCCCCCGCCACAATCCCCAGCCTCACAGATCACAGAGACAGAGACACACAGTTGGGGGGGGTGATCTGACTGGCGACACATCTGGACCCCCCCAAGCCCCATGCAGCTCCTGAAGCCAGCAGGAGTGGAAGAGGAGGGATGCTAATGATGGTGGCTGCGGGGAGCCGGTTTGCAGGGGGGGTCGGATCGGGTGGGGGGGGGGTAATTAGTACTTGGGGGAGAAGGGGGTGAAGGGGATAGGAGAGGAGAGTGGGGGCAGTTTTAGATGAAAGGGTGCGGCAGGGGTGGAGAGGCAGGGGACAGGGAGGCGGTGGCGTGGGTGGGGGGGCAGTCACATTAGGGGCTCATAACTCTGATCAACGGGTTGTAATCCACCCATCAGAGTTATAGAATTGTTGAGCAGAGTCTGCTGAACAATTCTGAAACAAGCTTATGGTCATTGAAGTGACCGTAAGCTTATAGGAGAGGGAAAAATGAGGTCCATACGCTGTACTGACCTGGCCACCTGGGGGCACTTCTGTACGTCTGTACAGTGTACACACCCGGCAGTGAAAGGGCTAAAGTCAATTCACAAAAGGAAATAAATAATTAAATGTATGAGTTAAATAACTAGTGGTCCAGGCTTGAGCTATTTAAGGAATGTAAAAATACAATTTTGAATAACCTCTGCCTTTTTGGATCAGTTCTTTCAACAGTAATGGATAGAAACTTAAGTATGGAAAAACACAGAATCATTGGGTTTGACTTACTTAACCTCCCTGGCGGAATGATTATTTCTGATTTTAGGTGCTGAAAGCGGTACAATTATTTTGCACAGAAATTTGGCGTTTTATATTGTAGGCCTGTAATTCTTAGGAATAGTTCACTTAAATCTGTCCAAACAAGAGTCTAGTAGACATCCCGGGTATGATAAAGTTTGAAAAACGAAATAAAAAATTATAATATAATAAATAACTATAAATAATTATAACAAATAATAATATAATAATAATAAAAATTATATAATAATATAATCAAATCAAAAACACTGAAATTTGCTCAGTTGCAGAATTTTAGCTTTCGTTACTTTTAGTGTTTGATGACGGATCTCCCCACAAATCACTATCGCTCAATTCTGCGAATGATTCTAATTTATTATCGCTTTTTTCTAGCTGCTCTAAAACCACTTTTGATGTAAAGAGACAGTTTTGGTTGCTATGGACAATCTCCAGTTTCCTGGCAGAAAGAACAGTTTTATATATATAAAACTGCATGCAGGACACTGGGCAGACCACTAGGGACAAAGGGGATGTGTAGTTATTTGATACAGTACTGTAATCTGTAAGATTACAGTATGCTGTATCTATACTGTGTGTTTCACTATTTGAATTTACCGCCGAACTCCGTCCCCGTGCGTCGCAACGCTCTCAGGGAACGGAGCTCGGCACTGTGAATCGAGCGAGACACAGCGGCTCACCGATCACAGCGGGGAGACATCGCAGGATCCAGGGGACAAGGTAAGTATGCTCTTCCTGGATCCTGCGATGCAAGCCCGAGTCTGGCTCGGGGATACCGCTTTTGGTATGTAAAATCCAACCCGAGCCAGACTCGGGAATACCGCCAGGGGGGTTAAGGTGTAACTAAAGGCAAACATTTTGGACAGAGTGGGGATGGATTAAAACCCCTGTCAGGTGCTTATTGCTCTCTGTGTCTGGAGAAGAGACGCTTGAGAGGGGATATGATTTCAATTTACAATTACCATATTGGTGACCCCACATAGTTACATAGTAGGTTAGGTTGAAAAAAGACACAAGTCCATCAAGTCTAACCTATGTATGTGATTATATGTCAGTATTACATTGTATATCCCTGTATGTTGCGGTCGTTCAGGTGCTTATCTAATAGTTTCTTGAAACTATTGATGCCCCCCAGACATGTGGCCACTCATAAAAATTAGAAGAAAAGAGATTTAACCTTAAACTACGTAGAGGGTTCTTTACTGTAGGAGCGGCAAGGATGTGGAATTCCCTTCCACAGGCTGTTGTCTCAGCGGGGGGGGAGCGATAGTTTCAAAAAAATATTATATAAGCACCTGAACGACTGCAACATACAGGGATAAACAATGTAATACCGGCATATAATCCCACAAATAGGTTGGACTTGATGGACTTGTGTCTTTTTTCAACCTTGCCTACTATGTAACTATGTACTATGAAACTATGTAACTGCATTTGCAAAGTGCTCACTCTAAGTGCCTTTAGTAAATCCACCCCATTACATTTAATAAATCCACCCCATTACATGTAGTAAAATATATCTATTTTCTCCTGTCATTTTGTCATTTTGCCAGATTTTTAGAGACTTTTTTGTGTATATACAAACATATACATCATTTGCTGCAAAAAAAATAAATATTTGCAAAACAGAATCGGATTAGGAATAGACTTGTATTCTTACAAAGGTCTGGAACTTGAGTTTTTAGGAGAGGGTTGTCATCAATCTGAAGGTCTGACAGAAGGATGCCAAGGTGACATTTTCAAGAACATCAGAGAACGACAATGGCTAATACGAGATTATTATCTAACACGAGAAAACAGATCTGTCCAAAGATATTGCAATGACTTTGCCAAATATCACAGCAAAAACCAAGGTTCCATGGAACTGTGTTGAAAAGTTTGAGAAAGGCTGCTTTAAAGTGTGACTAAAGGCAACAATCTTCTTTCTTGTTTATGTTGTGTTTTTGTGCATTGATGCATGTTGCCTATTTTTTTAATGGATCTTTAGTGTGCATCCAAGGTTCAGAAATTGCTTACCCTTTTTTTTAGCACACCACAAAGCAATGCATAAGGGGCATGTGCATTTGTTTATGCATGCACGTTGAAGTGGAATTGAAAATGGCACACACCACAATGTATACACTGCACATTGTGCTGCATATTATCATGCATGATAAAGCACGTAGACATGTGCTGTTCCTTTCCTGGAAGTGCTGTGCTTGTTTTTCCTTTGCGTCATCATGAATAAACTCCTGTGAACTTCTACATACAGTTGTTTAAAAAAGTATTTGCTCCGCCCTCTACCAACCCACAGGACCATTTTAAATCTATAAAAAAAGAGTTCCTCCCCTTAGTCAGTATACTTTATTTTTTCCTCATGCCTGCAGGATCATTATCAGCGTTACCTCACCGCTTTATGGTGTAACCGTTGCGGGTTTATGCTCTCCTGCAGTATGGAGTCCCATCGCTTGGGCTGCTAAAGGCGCCAGATAAGTATGGGAGGCCGTTTTTTTCTGTGGATCTTTTTTTGGGCCATATTGGAAGATTAACAGGAGCTTAGCCTCTCCTCTATGCTCTTCCCTGATGGTATGTCTCCTATCTGTATGTGAGCAGGCTGTTACTTGCACATGTGACAGTACGGTGCATGCCCAGTAGCAAGCTGAAGCTGTCGGCGGCCATCTTGGTACTCCCAAAGTGCTCTCAGCATAAATGGAGAGCCTGGGATTCATTACAGGGCCAGCTATCAAGGTGAAGACATCTCCCTTAAGTGTCTTCCCTATTTTTTGCAATGGAGCCTGGCCAAGGTATTTAGGGGCTTGCAAATGGGTACTTTTGTTTAATGTTATGTATATGTATTGTGTAGATATGTGTATCTATGTGTGTATCTATGTGTATATATATATATATATATATATATATATATATGTGTGTGTGTATGTGTATGTATATATATGTATGTATATGGTTAAAAAGGAAAGCAGAAAGAAATCTATTATTTTTTTTTGTTTTTCTCTTGCCCAGCTGCCCCTAGTAATGTGATACTGCAACAAAAAGATCCTGATTTTTTTTTGCATATTTCTCACACTTAAATGATTCAGATCATCAAACAAATTTTAATATTACACAAAGATAACCAGAGTAAATCCAAGATGCAGTTTTTAGATAATTATTTCATTTAATAAAAGCTGTTCAAACATGCCTGGCCCTATGTGAAAAAGTAATTGCCCCCTCCAATGCTGAATCATGAATGAACTGTGATTAACCACAATTTTTTGGAAAGCTGAGTTAAATTTCACTTGCCACACCCAGGCCAGATTACTACCAGACCTGTTGAATCAAGAAATCACATATATAGAAGCTGTCTGAAGTGAAGCACTCTAACAGATCACCAAAAGCCACACATCATGCCACAATCTAAAAAAATTCAAGAACAGATTAGAAACAAAGTAATGTACATGTATCGGTCTAGGAAGGATTTCAAAGCCATTTCTAAGGCTTTGGAACTCCAGTGAACCATGGAGAGAGCCATTATCCACAAATGAGAAAGCCCCCCGTAGCCTTCAGAGCACCCGCCTGACCGATACACCGGGACGAATGAGCAGGGGAACACTCAAGGAACGGGCGGATGTCCTCAGTATCCATCAGGGGAAGCCTCGCCCGCCAAATGAGCTCCGCCGCAGGCCCACTCAGCTACGCCAAAATGGCAGCCACTCCACGAGGGAGAAACACAGACGCTGCAGCCAAAGAGTCCATAGCAGATCACCATTCTCCCCAGGTACAGCTAACTTCCCATTGCATGAGGCACCCTCTCCTACATCCACCGAATCCCTGCTGGGGAGATGTCAGGGTTCCCTACAACCCCCATGCAGGACCCTAGTACAGGCCTATTAGCCTGTAATGAGGAAGGCTGTGACACGGCCCGAGCTCCCACAGACATTCCATCTATGATGGCTGCCTTTTCAGAGATGCTCTCCAGAGGCCTTGCACAGAATGCAGCCCAAATTACCTCCTCTATTCACGCAGACCTGCAGCACCTGGGGATGAGGATAGAGATCATTGAAAAGAAGGCTGACCATTCTGTTGCCAGGATTCAAGATGTACAGGATCAACTGAAAACCTGTCACGGTCCCTATCGCACCTTGCAGACGGCCAGGCATGGTCACACCCCAAGTGGCTCTGGGGTGGTATTGAACTCATGACTGTTTTTGCTCCTGTTTCTTTACCTCTGAGCCACACCTCAGTTCTAATTAACCTGCTTTACAGCCATGCCTAGTTTTGCATCACCTCCCTTGCTCTGCAAGTCTCCAGCCTGGGCCAGACCATTTCTGAGTTGCAGCAAGAAGTCCGCTTGTTTAAAGGCACAGTACGCCAAACCCTGGAACCTGCATGTCCGGAACCGTTTGTTGTGATGCCTGAGAAGTTTGATGGGAATCGTGCATCATTTTTTAACTTTAGGATGGATTGCGAGCTGTTGTTGGGAAGCTTTCATGTTTGCTCTGGACTCTTATATTACAGTCTCTAAGAAAACCAGTGTTCCCAAGTCTGCTCCTTGTTCACATGGCCTACGGGTACCCAGGGACAGGAATAATCTGTACAGATACGACAGATACAGATACGACCCAGTCTGTGCCAAGCTATGGAGCCCTAACCCCTCAAAGCCTAGACGCTTCTGAGGTTTTACCCACTCCTACCCTGGATGATGTGGAACCCATGGAGATTGGGTTGATCTGGTCCAAGCTGTCTAAGGGAGAGAGAGAGCAGAGGAGAGGCTGTGGACTCTGTTTCTATTGTGGAGTAAGAGGGCATCTTATCTCTCTCTGCCAAACTCGTCCACCTCGGCCAAAGTTTCAGCAAGTGGGTATTACTAGGATCCTTCCTGCCACCCTTGAATCTTTGCCTGCTATCAAGCTTGAAGTTCCTGTGCTTGTGACCCCGCTATGTCCTGACTGTACCTATGCCTCGAATGGCACCATAGTTCGTAAGCAGGACCTGAAGATTTTTGAAAGAGCCTTGCGAGTGACGAAAGTCTCCCCAGCTGGAACTTCTAAAATAAAGATAGCCCAAAGGAAATTTTCTAACTCTTTTTTTGACAAACTATCTGTTCCATGCTCTGAGGGCATTCCTAAGGGTAGGGAATTGTCACAGTCCCTACCATGCCTTGCAGACGGTCAGGCATAGTTGCACCCCAAGTGGCTCTGGTATTGAACCTGTCTATTCTTGCTGCTGTTTCTTTACCTCTGAACCATACTTCAGTTCTATTCAGCCTGCTTTCCAGCCATGCCTAATTTTGCATGAAGTACTGTGGGCGATACTCTGTACCTGTAACTCCTGGATCAGCTGAGGCAGGTTTTCTAATTAGCTGGGTACAAAACCCTGTATAACTCTGAGGGCTTTGTCAGATCATTTTCTCATGTTTGCCAAGTGTTCCTGTGTTCCTGTCTTCTGTTGCAGTGTTCCAGTGTTCCAAGACTGACCCTGGCTTCAGACCCTGGCTTTGTATATTGTTATCCTGACTTCTGGAATCCCTGACTGCTGCTTTACCTCGACTATCCCTTGGCTATTCCTGTCAAGCCCCCGTGCACAGATTCATAGCCCAGGTAGCTTATCTCTTTGTTACCGTGGGCTGTGTGTATTTGCAAGGGTGTGCGTACATCTCTGCACCATGGACTCCAACCTAGGTAAGCCCTTACAAAACGGCCCTTTCCAAGATCGATGACCTTGAGAACAGGTCAAGAAGGTACAACTTCAGGATTAGGGGACTCCCCGAATCAGTGAAGGATGTCCAGCAGGCGGTCAAAGCCCTTATCAAGGGGCTTATTCTAGATATTGCTGACCATCGCCTGGAACTCGACAGAGCCCACAAGGCTTCGCAGCCCCTCCACACAGAGGGCCTTCCCAGAGACATCAAAGTCAAACCCCACTTTTATTCAGTGAAGGAGGAGGTTATGAGGAAATCGAGAGGGGCAGCCGCCCTCACTATTCTGGGACACACGGTCCAAATCTTTGCTGACCTCTCACCCTTCACAGTGCAAAAGAGAAGGTCACTTAAACCACTGCTCCAAATCCTACAGCAGAAGGAAATCGCATATCGGTGTTCTTTCCCTCTCCGCCTGAACTTTTCCTACAGAAATAAGGGATATGGCTTTTCATCCTTTTGTGGAGGGTGAATGTCTACTGCTCCACCTTGGCCTTCTTTCTCAGGAGCTTCTTCCCCCACCGCCTATCAAGGGCCTTCATCGTCAAAGAGACCACCTCCTGCAAGCCCCCTGCAACCCAGCTGCCTGACACAAAATTCCAAGCGGTCGAAAGAGACACTGCCTACATGACCGGTCTATCCTCATTCCTGAACCAGGGCCCTGGTTTGGGACTTCCATTTTTACTTGTCCTGGGCTTTACCCCCTACCTTTATGTTGGCTTCTCTCCCTCTAGTACACCTTCCCCAGGTGCCTAGCCTTGACATTCTTTAAAGTTCCCATTTTTACAGTTATTTGTAGGCAGGCTTAGTTGTGACCTTGCCATTAGGGAGACGGCCAGGGCAGCGGGGTCAAGTATAGAAGCCCATGAGTGAGACTCAATTAGTCTCAGAGGGCATAATAATTGCCTCTCAGGGATGATTCAGAGACCCTGATTCAGGGCACTCCAGACATCTCAGGTTGTGGGATGGGCGCTGGCAGGTCCACGCCTAACCCGGGGGTGGGGATAACAAAACTAAGGGGGTAGCCATCTGCTTCTCCAAATACATCAACTTTTCCCAGTCGGAGATAGTCTCTGATCCCCAAGGTCGATACCTCTTAATATCGGGCACCATAGATGGGGAAACATACACATTCATATTGTATTATGCCCCCAACAAGGGCCAAGCAAAATTTTTTGACTTGCTTCTACACACCCTGCAAAAACACTTTAAGGGTACGGTATTCATGGGAAGGGATTCCAACTTTGCATTTAATTTTTCCTCTGACAAAATGGCCAGAGGGACAACCAGACCTAAGTGCCCCTCGAAACAGAGTGCAAAAATAGCTCTCCTGCTTCACGAGGTGGGGCTTGTAGACATATGGAGAGAGCTCAACCCCAGAGCGAAAGATTATACTCGCTTCTCAGCGCCCCACAACTCATATGCCAGGATAGACCACATTTTCACACAATCTAAAATGATCCCACTGACCCTGATGTCTAAAATCAAAGACACCGCCCTCTCGGACCACTCCATTGTGACTCTAGCCACCCGTAGAACTGTGGGCTCCCTAGGCCCTTCCAGATGGCGTCTCAACGAGGCCTTTCTTTGTGACCCGATACAATGCACATTGATAGAATGATCCATGAAAGAATACTTTCTTGAAAATGACAATGTTGAGGTTTCCCCAGATACTGTGGGCTGCCCACAAAACAGTACTCAGAGGCAAGCTCATTCAGCTTTCCTCTAAGATTAAGAAGGAGCACAGGGCAGACCTGCTGAAATGCACGGAGGAGTGCCAAACACTAGCTAAGTCCCACAAACAGAACCCTACTCCCGCAACCTTGGCACAGCTTGATACAGCTCGAGCCCACCTTAATCTATCCCTCACAATGGCAGCCAAGAAACACCTCAGATGGCCCGGGGCCAAGTTTTACTCCCAAAGGGACAGAATAGGCTCCAAACCGACCCCCAAAAGTCACACGCTAGCCTTCCCAAAACTTAGATCCCTACTGGAGACCTGACCCAAAACCCATCCAAAATAATGGACTCCTTTTTGAAGTTCTACTCTGAACTATACAAGTCCGACCCTCAGTCCTCTCCAGCACTCAAGAAAGCCTTCCTAGACACCCTCCCCATCCCCTCCTTAGCCCAAGGCCACAGGGATCTTCTAGAAGACCCTTTTACCTCTGAGGAGGTGTTGTACACCATCAAATCCCTCAAACTGGGCTCCTCTCCTGGGCCGGACGGCTTCTCGACAGGGTATTATAAAAAGTTTGGCTCCAGCCTGTCACCCTACCTGACGCAATTCTTCAACTCTCTCAGGGATGGAGCTCCCCTAGACAGGGATCTTAATGCTGCATATATCTCGGTCATCCCCAAACCGGGGAAGGACACAAGCGACACCAGTAACTACCGCCTGATCTCGCTCATCAATAATGACATAAAAATAATGACTAAAGTACTTGCTAACAAACTAGCAAGCTTCATAGCGACATACAGTATCTCACAAAAGTGAGTACACCCCTCACATTTTTGTAAATCTTTTATTATATCTTTTCATGTGACAACACTAAAGAAATGACTCTTTGCTACAATGTAAAGTAATGAGTGTACAGCTTGTATAACCGTGTAAATTTGCTGCCCCCTCAAAATAACTTAACACACAGCCATTAATGTCTAGACCACTGGCAACAAAAGTGAGTACACACCTAAGTGAAAATGTCAAAATTGGGCCCAAATTGTCAATATTTTGTGTGGCCACCATTATTTTCCAGCACTGCCTTAATCCTCTTGAGCATGGAGTTCACCAGAGCTTCATAGGTTGCCACTGGAGTCCTCTTCCACTCCTCCATGATGACATCAAGGAGCTTGAGAATGTTGGAGACCTTGCGCTCCCCCAAATTCCATTTGAGGATGCTCAATAGGGTTTAGGTCTGGAGACATGCTTGGCAGGTCCATTACCTTTACCCTTAGCTTCTTTAGCAAGACAGTGGTCGTCTTGTAGGTGTGTTTAGGGTCGTTATCATGTTGGAATACTGCCCTGTGGCCCAGTCTCCAAAGGGAGGGGATCATGCTCGGCTTCAGTATGTCACAGTACATGTTGGCATTCATGGTTCCCTCAATGAACTGTAGCTCCCCAGTGTCTGCAGCACTCATGCAGCTCCAGACAATGACACTCCCACCAACATGCTTGACTGTAGGCAAGACACACTTGTCTTTGTACTCCTCGCCTAGTTGCCTCCACACATGCTTGACACCATCTGAACCAAATAAGTTTATCTTGGCCTCATCAGACCACAGGATATGGTTCCAGTAATCCATGTCCTTAGTCTGCTTGTCTTCAGCAAACAGTTTTCAGGCTTTCTTGTGCATAATCTTTAGAAGCGGCTTCCTTCTGGGGCGACAGCCATGCAGACCATTTTGATGCAGTGTGTAGCATATGGTCTGAGCACTGACAGGCTGACCCCCCACCCCTTCAACCTCTGCAGCAATGCTGGCAGCACTCATACATCTATTTCCCAAAGACAACCTCTGGCTATGAAGCTGAGTATGTGCACTCAACTTCTTTGGTCGACCATGGTGAGGCCTGTTCTGAGTGGAACCAGTCCTGTTAAACCGCTGTATGGTCTTGGCCACCGCGCTGCAGCTTAGTTTCAGGGTCTTGGCAATCTTCTTATAGCCTAGGCCATCTTTATGTAGAGAAACAATTATTTTTTTCAGGTCCTCAGAAAGTTTGCCATGAGGTGCCATGTTGAATTCCAGTGACCAGTATGAGAGAGTGAGATTTAACACACCTGCTCCCCATTCACACCTGAGACCTTGTAACACTAACGAGTCACATGACACCAGGGAGGGAAAATGGCTAATTGGGCCCAATTTGAACATTTTAACTTAGGGGTGTTTTCACTTTTGTTTCCAGCGGTTTAGACATTAATGGCTGTGTGTTGAGTTATTTTGAGGGGACAGCAATTTTATACTGTTATACAAGCTGTACACTCACTACTTTACATTGTAGCAAAGTGTCATTTCTTCTGTGTTGTCATATGAAAAGATATAATAACATATTTATAAAAATATGAGGGGTGTACTCACTTTTGTGAGATACTGTACATACACAAAGATCAGGTGGGCTTCATCCCTGAGAGACAGGGACCGGACCAGATCAGGAGAGTGGTTGATATTATATCCTTGCTCAAGTCTCAATGGGATGGGGGCCCTCCCCAGAAAGGCTAAATCCTCTTGATTGACCTGCATAAGGCATTCGACTCGGTAGCCTGGCCATACATTTACGAGTTGCTGGAGAGATGGTGATTCAGATCAAATTTTCTAGGCATTATCCACTCACTTTACTTGTCCCCTAATGCACAAGTTCGGTTACTGGGAAGATATTCGAAAACCTTTGCCATTGGCATGGGAACCAGACAAGGTTGCCTGCTTTCCCCCCACCTCTTTGCGATGGCCATAGAAACTCTGGCTATCGTGATTAGGACCAATCCTGACATCAAGGGGGTTACCTGCGGAGATCAGGAACACAAGTGTGCATTATTTGTGGATGACCTTCTCTTTTTCATCACCTCCCCCCTTACGTCCACCCCTACTATTTACAAGGTACTCAGGAACTTGGGAAGGATTTCGAGGCTAAAGGTTAACTTCTCTATGTCCATAGCCCTGAATGACATTCACTGGCTCCTCCCTTGCACCCCCTGGCCCATATTTTCCACAACCCAATGTTTCCCCCAGGCAGGAACATCCAAGTATTTCACTGGTGGACTAACAAGGGCTTGTTTCGCATAGGCCACTTCCTTTCCCTATTGGGTTCCTTAAGCCTGCAGCACTGTAAAACAGAGTTAGAAATGTCCAACTCGGAAATGTTTAGGTTCTCCCAAATTGTTCACTTCCTTAATTCTATTTGGACTAATAAAAAGGATCCACCTAAGATTACCCCTTACGAACGATGGTGCTCTAACATTATGGATCAGAGGGGAGGTATTTCACAGATCTACTCCTCCCTGGCTGCTAGGGAGGGCAATCCACCATATGCCCGAGCCTGGGAGACGGACATGGGAATATCTTGGGAACCAGGGGAGTGGTCACAGGCTTTCCAATGATCCTATAAGGGTATTCTTAACTTCTCCCTGATAGAAGCAAACCTCAAAATTCTAACCAGGTGGTACTACGTCCCCTCTAGGCTGGCAATGATCTACCCGGAGGCGTCTCCCCTATGTTTCAGGGGGTGCGATCTGGAGGGCACAATGTTCCACATTTGGTGGACATGTCCCCGAGTTCTACTGGAAAAAGGTATTTCACACTCTGAGGAAGATAACGGGAACCACAACCTCTCCAGATCCCTCCATTGCCCTTTTGAACTGCAAAATCCCTTTAATACCTAAACACCTGCAAACGCTTACATTTTACATACTCCTGGGAGCGAAAATAACGCTCGCGAGGGCATGGAAAACTCCCACTGTCTCCTTCAGAATGGCAAAGCAAAAAATATCCTGGTGCGTGAACACATAGTGGCAAAACTGCTGGTCAAGGTGGGAAAATTTTAAGCTATATGGGAACCCCAGGCAGCACACACAAACGGATGAATGATTGATCCTGGATCTCTACCCCTCCTTCTTCCTCCCTCTCTTTCTCCTCTCTCTGTATGGGGCACTCTGCTCCCACCCTACTCAATGTATGATAAGAGGAAATTGCTCCCCTCCTCTTTGTAGCGGATAAGGTGGTACGCAGACTAAAGCACCAAGCTTAAACCAGCAATTGGGCTCCCAACTCTTCTCCTTTGATCATTCTTCATGATGCCTGATTCTGCGGTGGTCCAGGCTGGCTCCTCAGCCAGCCGGTCGCAATCCTGGTAAGGGGGGAGCCACGGAGCCGTGGAGGGGTCAGGTTTTGCCACAGTGTGATCCCAACGGGGTGGTAAGCTAGGCCTTTCCGTGCTCGGTGGGCGGATCCCCCCTGCTGGTCCCAAGGGAATCTCTCAGCATGGGACACTGGAAGCTCACGGGGTGAACCCATGACACAACCCCCTGGAGAGGGGGGACACATACTCGGATCCTAATGATCAGTAATCATGGTCCCAGAAAGTCACCTAACCTGAATCTGTTGTTCTGAGATACAACCTACGATCTTTACGGCAATCTAATGTTATAACCTGGTTATTAATGTTCTCATTTGTTCTGTAACTGTGAAAGCAGGCCTTGTAGGCCAAAGACCAGAATGTTATTGTATGTTCTCCTTTCTCTGTTAAACATCACTAAACATATTGAAAAAAAAAAAGAATAGAGGCATTTAACAGAAGTGATCACATCTACTGCATAATACCTAATTTAAAGGAGAAATATAGCTGAATACTATAAATCGTAAGTGGTGATAATTAGGGAAATTTGAGAGAGGTCCGCTGAAACCATTCCAGCCATTGAGACCATTTAGCCTGAATTGAGGACAGGCGTCCTTCAGAATAAGCAAACATACGCTCATAAGAGCCATGGGTGTGCACCAATGAGACCACCTCACTTCTGGTAAGAGCATCTGGAGATTTCTAGTGGCGAACAATTGTCAGCCTAGCTGCTACGAGGATATGTGAAGCATTACAACATAGATGGGGTGGAAGCTGTCAAGGCCTATACCTAGTAATGCAAGTGCAGGAGAAGGTTTCCTATGGTTACTTTGAATAATAGCTGAAAAGTGTCTTTCCAGAAGGTGGACACCCCTGCGCATTCCCCTAGGATGTGGTACAACATCCCTCTAGCCCCACAGTTCCTCCAGCAGAGGGACTGAGTAGATGTGTCAAATTTGTGGATCAAGGATGGAGTGATATACCAACGGAGCGTACATTTATAAACCAGTTCATGTGTAAGCTCTAATGAGCAGGGCTCTCTGAATCCTCTTGTATCAAATTGTAATGTAACTGTAATGTCTGCCTTTATTTTGTTAAGCACTGCACAAACTGTTGGCGCTATATAGATCCTGTATAATATAATAATAATAATAATGTAGGTTGGAAGATCGAGATGCATTAACCCCAATCCGTCCGATTTTCTCCTACTTTATCCACTTTCAGACGATCCCTGAAACTCATCTCTTCAGAGAAGCCTATCTGGCCCCCACCTAACAACTGTACATTTATCTTCTCAATCAGCACATCACCCACAGTTATTACCTCTTGTATCTCTTGACCTTCCCTCTTAGATTGTAAGCTCTAAGGAGCAGGGCCCTCTGATACCTACTGTATCAAAGTGTATTGTATTTGTACTGTCTACCCTCAAGTTGTAAAACACTACGTAAACTGTTGGCGCTATATAAATTCTGTATAATAATAATAATAATAATAATAATAAAGGCTGAATTTCAGGGCAGCTAACCATTGGGAGTTGTTAAGTTTGACCCATATCTTTTTCCCATTTTAACATAGGGGTTAATTTCCTAAAGGAAGTTTTGTCCTGTAGTAAGTTGTAGAATAGTGTAATTCCTATAGAATGAGGATCATTACCTGACAGGTATTTCCAGGCCTGTGCGTGCAAAGATTTATGGATTTGGGGGGTTTCAGATGAGGCAGTGGCTTACTTGTATATATTTGTAATAATCTGCTGGTACTAGTGAGAATGATTTTTGCAAGGATGTGAATGGTTATTTGCAAATTGTTTTAGTGTGAACTGTTAGGCAGGGTCAATTGGGTTTGTTGCAGGTTGGCTGGTAAGTGAGCTAGGAATTTATTTGTGTTGTTTTTAAATGCGTCGCCCTTCTACGTGCTCTTTGCTGCAAAGGCCAGTTATAAGTTGGGGTGTTTGCCATTTGTTTGTACCTTTAGTGATAGTCAAGCTGGAGTTTGGCTTTAAGCTGTGGCTTGCTTTGCAGAATTAAAAACCTCAAATTACTTTTTATCTTAGGAGTTACTCTGTAATTGTTTAGCCTAGCAAGACTGTGTTAGGCATACAGGGTTAATATGAGAGAGCTTGTCAGAAAGACCAGAGGCTCTAAAGGCAATACATTTTCTCTCAGGTGGAAAGAAAAAGTAGAGACTGTGAATAGCAACATTGAGATTCCAAAGACTTGTGTGTATCCGATGGTCATCACCTCTAGAATGGAGACTTATGCTGCGTACACAGGTCGGACTTTCCGACGTAAAATGTGCGATCGGAGCTTGTTGTTGGAAATTCCGACCATGTGTAGGCGCCATCGGACAGTTTCCATCGGAAACTGTCTGATGAGATCTGAGATCTGGTTCTCAAATTTTCCGACAAAAAAATCTGTTCGTGTAAATTCCGATCGTGTGTACACAATTACGACGCACAAAATGCTCAGAATCAAGCAGAAGAGCCGCACTTGCTATTGAACTTCATTTTTCTCGGCTCGTCCTAAGTGTTGTTTATCACCGCGTTCTTGACGTTCGAAATTTCCGACAAGATTTGTGTGACCGTGTGTATGCAAGACAAGTTTGAGCCAACATCCATCAGAAAAAAATCCATGGATTTTGTTGTCGGAATTTTCTATCAATGTCCGATCGTGTGTACAGGGCATAAAAGTGTTTGTTGCCCCAACACTTCATATTCCTGATATGTGCCTGCTGTACCATGTACTTGTATGAGAAAGTATCTTGTTCTCTTTGTATTGCTTCCTTTCTGTGAAATCCCTGGTGTTCCTGCCAGTTCTTCTGCTTCCTTATTAAAAATTGACCACACTAAGCAGGAGAGCACACTGTGGTCAGTTTTCTAGCTATCCTGGGTACGCTCCTCCAATGATCAGACTTGTCCTGACACACCCCTGCAGCACAGCCATTCACTGGGAAGCTTGGTGTGCTGCTGCTTGTCCTCCCCCAGCTCGTATGCAGCTGAGAACAGAAGGAATGTGATCACTTATAAAAAACAGAAAAAAGGTATTTGAAATGTTTTTTTTTATTTCTAAACACAAATGTTTTGCCTTTCATTTTGATTTTAAACTGAATGGGTTGATTTACAAGGTGATCATTTACAATCAGGATCAGGGTTAATGATACAGTGCTGGATCTTTATATATATATATATATATAAATATATATATATATATTTTCTTAATTTGGTGCCTCAACAACCTTCCTAATGGGGCCTCCTCCCATCATCAGGTTGTGTAGGCTGCTATGATTATAGTTAGGGCACTGAATTGACCCTATTGTGAGTGTTGATTTTCCCCCCATGTTCTTTATGTGGTAATGAGACCAACCACTCTGTCTCCATTACAGATATTTGAAGCTGTTAATGCTTAGTGAATATGTCTCCTTGAAGAAGATGTAATCGCTCTGTGGATAGCTAGCAATATTAGGGTACTAGCAAGCTGAAGACTTCGATCTGTAGTGTATGTTTTTGTTGAGTCCCCCTGAATATCTCTCAGGGATTCAGGCTGTAAGATCTTCCCAACCAGGCACTCATCCTTGCCACTCGTTTCCTAGAAGACTTGCTCCTCCTGTAGTAGTTAGAGGGGGTCCCAGTCAGAAACAAAAGCAGGAAAAGGTTGAAATTCAAGCAGTACTAGGATTCTCAAGAGACATAATAAGCCAACAGATGGAAGCATAAATATCTATTTTGGATGGAATGGTCCATTGTGTCAGCACTACATATTTCCTAGGATACATTTTAATCACAATAGCCACATAAGTATAAGAAATATAGGGCTAAAAGTAAAATAACTTTAATAGTAACCTTCTTTTTTTAAAACACAGTTTTTAGAGGTAAATGCTAAGTTTGAGTTTACAGTTAGCATAACTCTACTTTTATCAAACATTGTGCTTTGTACTTGTCCCTACAGCCTATAAAAAAATGTCAGTGTAGTATTGTAGTAGGTTATAATAAAAAAAATTACACTGTGCCCACTCCAAAGATAAATAAAATAAATAACAAGGCTGCTGCCTTCAAATCCCAAACAACAAAAGTTTTATCTTAAGGAAGTACTTCATATACTGTCAATACACAGTACATATATAATAAATATCACCTCATATACAGTATAAGTTAAATACCTACAGCTACATAAACATATCAGCTCATATGTACCATACTATGTCCATACAATTCATATCAATGTGCCACCTTAAATAAATAAAATTAGTGCAAATATGATTCAGAACATATTGTCCGTACAGTATATATAAAAATCTTCATCCACCATCCGCTTGTGGTAAACAAAAAACAACAAAGAAAAATACCAAATGTGCCACCACCTACAGGAAAGCACATCATCGTCTTGTTGACACCCAAAATAAGGAAGGCAACAGCGCTTTAGGATAATCTACTCAAAGAGCCTCACTCCACTCTCATCTGAAACCTTGCCTGACCATCAAGTCTTCCAGGTAGCAATCCAACATATAAAAGCTCCAGGGAATAAGATAAACTCATGATAGGTAAAGTATCACTTTAAAATTTTATTGAACGGTAAAACCTGTATGCACATATACCCAGTGTGTATAAGCCCTTACAGTATATAGACATTTCCCAGTATGTGAATGCCAACAGACATGAAAACTAGCTAAGTCCATCAATGTAACTAGATGTAGTGACATCACTAAGACCCACCCAACACAAATGTGTTTCATCATTTAACTTCCTCAGGAGCTACTGATAATATACTGTATAATAGTATATAAGGTATGATTGGTTGCCTTTACTGAAGATAAATGAGAAAAAGGCTGCTATCACTTGTGTTTGAACAATTTAAAGATTTTCATAAATCACATATACTCTGTAGTCTCACAGTAATTTGGTCCTCACCCAGCATACACCAAATAGTGAATGCTATGTTAAATAGAGGAAAGCATTACTTTTCTCCTAGCATGCTGTTATTATGTTTAGCATTTCCTTCATACATTACAAGAGCCAGGTAATACTTGTGGGGAAGGTAGAAGCATCAGAGGACCTGAAATGCTGCCCATATGCATAACCCTTGTGACTTTTTTATAATGTCTAAATAAAAATAAAATTGACAATATTGCTGTCCCACTGGATGTGTTATGCTACAAATAGAATTTCAGCAATGTCATGAAAACTCTTGAAAGAAAAAGTCCATCAAAAATGATTGCATAACCTTAAGCTCTTTCCTCAAGTTGTAGCTATTTTTATATTGAAATATGAAAGTAAGCAAATACTTTGTAGTTATAAGCTGTAAATAAGTAATGTTGACTAATTTAACTTCTTTATTTACATGCATTATGATGAACTCTGGCCAAACAACTAGGTACCTCAGTTATTTTATTATGGTTAAATAAGTATTAAACGTTAAATAAAATATGTAATAAATTGCAGCTTACCAACCATTAGATGTGGTGTCTGCAGTAGTTTTCTATTTTAATGCTTTTTTCCCTTTGTTTTCACCTGTGATCTGGACAGTAACACACCTCCTGTAATAAAGTGCCCCCACTCTGGATGAAGGAGCATAGTGGCACCTTTGGACAGCAGCATTGTCAGTTTGGGGGAAGGGAGTGTTAGAATTACTAGCACATTTAAATAAACAAACACATCAAAGTCAAACTCCAGTTAATACTTTATAAGCAGCTACAGCAAACTTTTTTTTTCCTGTTTCGGAGAAGGGTTTTACATACTGTAAATACCGTATTTATCGGCCTATAACATGCACAGGTGTATAACACGCACCCAAATTTAAGAGGGAAGTTTCAGGAAAAAAAACTTTTTTTTTTTAAATAAACCACTTTGAAACAAAATAGTGGTCAGTGAGCCTCAATGCAGCCTGATTAGTGCCCATCTGCAGCCTCAATGCAGCCTAAACTGTGTCCATCTGCAGCTTCAGTGCAGCCTGATCTGTGCCCATCTGCAGCTTCAGTGCAGCCTGATCTGTGCCCATCTGCAGCCTGATCTGTGCCCATCTGCAGCCTGATCTGCGCCCATCTCCCCCATCAATGCAGCTCACCATCTCTCATAGGAAATCACTGAGCCGTCATCTCCTGTTTAAACAGCTCTCAGTTGGCAGTCACATACACAGTCCCGCCTCAGCCATCGGCATTGGACCAGCTTCTGTGATAGACAGAAGCTGGTCCAATGCCGGTGGTGGAGGCGGGACTGTGTGTGTGACGTGAGAGCCGAGTTAGAGACGAGTGAGAGCCAAGTGGAGAACCAAGTGGAGAGGTGAATTCCGGTGGCACTCGTCCCCCTCCGAGGTACACTGTCTGCGTATAACACGCACCCGCAAATTTCCCCCTATATTCAGGGGAAAAAAGTGTGTTATACGCCGATAAATACGGTAAATAAAAGCTGATCGTTATAAGCACCCATGTCAGTGTTAAATGATTTATTCTATCCCTGTAACTGCTACTACAGGACAACTTGTTCTTTTGAAAAACAACACACTTACTGGCAGAATCACCAGCTAAAAATAAAGGAAAGAAAGCCTAAAAAAATGAATGCAGCCAGTACATCGAAGAATTGTTATGCTGCAATATAATACATGTTTGTTTTTAGGTTTAATACTGCTTTAAGATACAGCATGTGATCTCCTCTCCACCTTCAGTCTACATGTGAGACAATAAAAGGCCAGCAATATACTGATAAACACATCTGTTTTCTGTAAGCAGTACTTTGCAAAGCTATAGAGCTCACAATACTGGGAGGGCCCCAGTTAGTGTCTGCAAGAGATTATGGCAAGCTAATATAAGGATAGATATCACGTTCTTATAATAGCATTATTTATTAATATAGATAACACTTGTTTTTTTAATTAAAAGTATCTTTATAATAAAATGTTTCCAAATTTGAAACAATCATAGCAAAATATAGATTACCATCAGAAACATACCAGAACACACAAAAAAAAAATTAAAATCTCCTTCACTTATCAATTCCTCAAATAAAAAAAATACAATCCGAGGGGGGCGTGGCTAGCCGGCAGAGAAGATGGTCGCACACTAACAGAGCTCCGCAGCATCCTGGGCCTATACGGGTGATAGCAACATCACAGAGCCTCGCTTCTCAGATCCACATACCGGATAGATAGTGGACAACTCCCGAATGCCTTCCCGTAAGCGTAAAGAAGCCACAAAACCAAGAAAAATGACGGACTTTCTACTACAGCCGCGCCGTCTCCCTACCCAAGATGGCGCCGGCAGAAGTGCAGGAGAGCCGCGCGGCTCCATTACACAGCATGGACGGAACGAAAGATTCGATCCCGGAAACTCACATGGAAAGAGACAACAGGGAAAAGGTCAGTACCCACTCCCTCCATCTGCTTCATCCAGCCCAGCGAAAAGCAAGCCGAAAATGTCCTCCCCAAACACAGAACTAGCTGAATTCAGTGGTATCGATTCCTCCCTGGAGGAAACCAGGGAACTACAGGAATCCATCACAGACTTCCCCACACAAAACCAGCCGGTACTCGACACCACACTCAAGGATATGTTAGTATCCCTGCGCTCAACCCTACACGCTGATATGTTAGCAATAACACAAAAATTCAATTCAGAGGTGGCAGCGGTAGATTCAAGGGTGTCCCATATGGAATCTAAAATGGGAGAATTTGCATCCACATTTAACGACATGGTTGATGCTCACAACGACAGGGATGAGGAAATCACAGCTATCAAAGCAAAAATGGCCGACTTGGAGGACAGATCGAGACGAAACAACGTCAAAATCAGGGGGATCCCTGAATCGGTCAAACCTCCGGATCTAAAGGAATATTTTATAAACCTCATGAAAATTACACTTCCGGATACACCCCTGGATGATCTAATCATAGATCGAATCCACCGCCTTCCGAAGCCCAGGAACATACAAGAGCACCTCCCCAGAGATACAATAGTCCGTATCCACTTCTTTCACATCAAAGATTTGTTTATGATGACAGTGAGAAGACGGGACAATCTCCCTCAAGAGCTACAAAATCTTTCTTTCTTTGCTGACTTGTCAGCCTATACCATGCAACAACGCAGACAACTAGCAACCATAACAAAACCGCTGAACAACCACCACATCCAGTACAGATGGCTCTACCCAGCCAAGCTTCTGATCACAAAAGAAGGCAATTCACATATCGTAACTAATGTCAGAGAAGGAATCCGCCTCTTGAGGGAATGGAAACTTTTCGATCTGGATAACAACGATCAGGAAGAATCACACTCTCTTCCATCCACTAGAGCCAGCTCAGACGCAGAAACAGGCTGAAGCACTCAAATGGAAAATCAACAAAAAACCTGTCCAGCCCAGGAAAATGCCACTTAGCTAACTCTTTGCTTTACCCCCCAAGATATAGCGGAATTGCATCCGCACAGATCCTAAACAGGATCGTCAGTTTTTACATTCTTTCGTTGATACCCTTCCCCCTTTTTCCCTCCCTACCTCTCTCCTTGTCTGCAGGAACAGAAACAAGACTATAATCACCCATTGCCTTCAACCTTGGGAGAACTTTCGACCAGTAAACTACAATACCTTACAAGCCATCTACACCAGAAGGTCAGCTCATACCACACATCTTCGGCGAGCTAAGGTATGTCTCGAGCAACTACAAACATGTCTTTTAAGATATCCTCACTAAATGTTAAAGGCCTGAACAGCCCTTACAAACGCCAATTGGCCTGGAAGGAAGCATCCAGACTGAAAAGTGATATTATGTGCTTCCAAGAAACTCACTTCTCAGCAATTAATCCGCCAGTCTTTAGCAACCAAAAATTCCCTACTCTATATACGGCAAACGGCCCGAAGAAAAAAGGAGGAGTTGCAATAGCAATCAGAGACTCCATCCCATTCTCAGAAATCTCAACTCATCTGGATATATCTGGCAGATACATTATACTAGTGTGTGAAATTTATGCAATTAAATATACCCTAGTCAACATGTACTTACCGAACAACAACCAACTCAGATTCCTAAACAAAATTTGGAAAAAAGTAGAAGCACTAAAACAGGGACATATTATCCTATGCGGAGACTTCAATGCGATCCCAGACATGCATGTGGACTGTACTAACCCTAAACATCTAAAACAAAGAAGGACGACGCTGTCAAGATTCATCAACACCTCAAACCTCTTTGATGTGTGGAGATGTCAACACGCATCGGAGAAGGACTTTACTTTCTTTTCCAATGTCCACTGTTCTTATTCAAGAATAGATATGTTTATGGTAGACAAATTTCTGTTGCAAAAGATTGTCAGATCAGACATTGGTATTATATCTTGGTCTGATCACGCTCCCGTATCGATCAGCGTGGGGGGGAAGGACGCCGAGACTGCAGCTAACAGATGGAGGAACGATGTTCTAACTATCTCTCAACCTAAAAATCTTAAATTGATTAGAAAATCTCTGATCGAATTTTTCGAGATCAATGCTCCTTCGGTGTCCGACCCTTTCACGCTGTGGAACTCTCACAAAGTGGTTATGAGGGGTCTCTTAATACAACTAAGTGCTAGGGCAAAAAGGCAAAGGACGGAGAGGCTCAACGGCCTGCTAGAAAAAATCAAAACCTTGGAAACATCCAACAAACAAAACTCCACCCAAAAAACAAGATCTCAACTATTTGAGGCTAGACAAGAACTGAGATCTCTTTTGGTGTCCCAGCAGGATAGCCGCCTCCGCATCTTAAAAGCAAACAACTACCGTTGTAACAACAAGGCGGGTAAACTGCTGGCGAACCAGGTAAAAGAGAAAACAATAAAAAAGAGAATCCCTCATATCGTAAACCCTAAATCCAAAATTACTGTATCTAACCCCAAAGACATAGCAGACGCTTTTAGCGACTATTATGAAGCTCTATACAACCTTAAAGACGACCCTAATACACCACAACCAACAGAAAACATAATTGCGGAATTCCTGGAGGCTGTTAATCTCCCGAGGGTTCCGCAATCAGAACTCGCCAAACTAAATTTACCATTCACAATCCCAGAAATCGAAAAAACAATTAAAAATATGCCCCACAACAAATCCCCCGGTCCTGATGGATATTCATCCGAATATTTCCAACTATTTAAAACTGAACTATCCCCGTACCTAAAGCAGGTCTTTGATGCAGCAATGTCCAAAGCCTCATTTCCAAAAGAGATGTTAACAGCGACAATAATAACTCTGCCAAAACCAGGTAAGGACCATTCAGCACCACAAAACTTTAGGCCCATTTCTTTACTGAACGTGGACGTTAAATTGTATGCCAAAATCTTAGCCAACAGACTGTCCACATTATTACCAGCTCTCATCAACCAGGACCAGGTAGGTTTCGTATCAGGCAGACAAACCACAGACGCAACCAGAAAGATGCTAAATCTAATCCATGCAACAGAGGAATCCCGAAGGCCTTCTCTGCTCCTAACTTTGGATGCGGAGAGGGCCTTCGACAGGGTTCATTGGGGATACTTAATTAAAGTACTAGAGAAGTTCGGATTAATAGGCCCCATACAACAAGCAATACTAGCACTATACTCATCTCCATCCGCCTATGTTTTTACAGAAGGAATGTTTTCTAAAAACTTCCAAATAACAAATGGAACAAGGCAGGGATGCCCCCTGTCGCCACTAATTTTCGCACTAATTATGGAACCACTCGCAGAAAAAATTAGGAACAACACAGCAATCAAGGGAATCCCTTCTTTAGATCGTGAGCATAAAATCTCACTTTTTGCAGACGACGTCATCTTGACTTTATCTAATCCATACAAATCTTTAAAAGCAGCACATGAGACACTACAGGAATTCAGTAAAGTAGCTTATTATAAAGTGAATGCATCCAAATCTAACATTTTAGGAATAACGATAGATAATAAAACTAAACTAAATATGCAAAAAGACTTTCCCTACCCCTGGGCATCAGAGTCGATCACCTATTTAGGCATTCAGCTAACATCTCCCTCCACGAAACTTTTCCAACTCAACTACCAACCTTTAGTGAAAGCATTTCAAGAAGAATTATTGAGACTCCAAAAATTCTACTTATCTTGGAATGGTCGCCTAGCAGCATACAAGATGCTGCTACTCCCAAAATTAATATATATATTCAGAACTCTCCCAATACCAATCCCAAACCTTTTCTTTAAAACCATGCAGAACCAAATGTTAAAGTTTATATGGGCAGGTAAAAGAGCTAGGTTCTCATTACAAATGCAAGAAAACCACAAACAAATAGGTGGTTTGGGAGTACCAAACTTAAAAGATTACTACACAGCAACAATCTTAGAACAACTGAAACAATGGTTCGCCAATAGAGACATTAAACACTGGTCCCAACTAGAGCAGACGTGGTTGTATCCTAGATCACCACAGTCATTAATCCTTGCTCACAATATACAACAAATCACACTCAAAAAGGATCATCCTACCATACAAGCCACAATTCAAGCATGGACCCATCTAAAAAAGACATCCAACCCACAATCGGCTTTCACAGACGTACACTTTCCTTTAGAAACCTTGAAATGGCTGATCCCAAACATATCCTTAGATCAATGGCCAAATAACCAAACAATACTTCTGAGAGATATTATAAAGAGTGGTAAACTTCTGCCGTTCAAGGAGATTCAACATAAGCTTAACATACCTTCCTCAGAATTTCTAACTTACCTACAGATAGATTCATGGTACAACAAATGGGGGGTCTCAAGTTCCCCTGTACCAACTAAGGTGTGGGGGTACTTGAACTCCTTCGACACTAAAACAAAGGGCATCTCCCTGATGTACACACAGATCAACACCAAAAAATTATTTACTAAACTTGCACCAATGAGAAAATGGGAGAAAGATTTAGACCAGTCATTCACAGATAATCAATGGCTATCCGCATTCAAATGTAACCATAGATTTTCAAGATGTTCTAACTACGAGGAGTTGGCGGCGAAACTAACAGCTAGATGGCACTACACACCATATATGATGGCTAAATTCTCTAAAGAAAATACCAACTTATGTTGGAGGAGCTGCGACCAGGTAGGAACTCTACCCCATATGCTATGGTCATGCAAACATATTCGCAGCTTTTGGTCAGAAACCTTTAAATTAATAGCAAAAACAACAGGAGTAATCACTAACCCAACTCCCGAAAAGGCAATTTTAAGCATTAATATGTCAGAGTACCCATTGTCAGTAAGATCTATAGCAATGCACATACTTTTCGCCGCCAGATCCTTATTGGTTTCGAAGTGGAGATCAAATGAAATTCCCACCATAAGAGAAATCATTACAAAAGTCAACACAATATCCGTTTATGAAAAAATCTTAGCTTACAAAGACGGATACGGAACAAAATACCTCTCTAATTGGGAATTGTGGAATTCTTTGTTTCAAAATAAATAAAGAAAACCACTCTGTCTCCTGTAGACCAGGTGTGGGTCATACCTATACCCGTAAGTACCCTCCCCTCTTGTTCCTTTTTTCCTTCCCCCCCCCTCTTCTAATCTAATAACTAATTAAAGGTGATATGTTTAACTCACCATAGTTAAGGTAATTTAAATGGAAGTTATTCATTTTGAAATTCAATTCGTAACACAAACAATTAATAAGTACTACTTGTCCCAGGTTATTGGAACTATAGTTCATACTTACTGAGGAATCAGTATAATATCAAGACTCGATTTACACGATAATTACATAGAGAATTCTTTCCCTTTGTTTTATTTTTCTTACTTTTGTGGACAAATGTATACTGTCATAACTTGTATAATTGCAAAATTTTCAATAAAAATCATTATAAAAAAAAAAAAAAAAAAAAAAAAAATACAATCCCAGATCAACCACAAGAAAAAATAAACAAAAAAATTCAGAAATAGGAAAGTATGACAACTGGACATAATCTAACGCTAGATCCAAATCTCAATATATTATTTATAAAGATGCCTCCTAGCAGATCCTGGGACCCTTCACACTCCCAAAAATCCCACAGGTATTATTTATGCGCATACAGTTTGGGAATTGTGGATTTACACGCATGCCTCCAATAGGACGTAAATAAGCATTTGGCAGCCATAAGCACATGAGAATATAACCCTCTGGCAGCCTAAGCCCTAGTTCACATTGGAGCAATTTGTCATGCGATTGGACCTGTCATCAGAGGACCTGAAATGTCGCAGCCTATTGCCAGCAATGGAACCGTTCCAAACGGTGCAACACCGACTTTGCGTTGCCGCACTGATTTGCAAAAGTAGTTCTATTCCTGGAGACTTTGGGTGCAACTTTAACAGACATGCATGAAGCTGCACAGATGTCTTTCAAGTCAGACCCAAAGTCGCACTGAAATTAATGAAGTCGCACAATTTTAAAGCCACATTCAATGTGAACGAGGGCTTAGGGACTTTTTGTGGTGGAATCCCCAGAAGGCACACGGGAAATCCAATGAAACTCTAATTTGCAAAAGGTGGAGACTAAAACCTCCACCTTTTGTTAAAATAACCGGATCTTTGAACAAGCCCTGAATATATGACATAATGTTCCAAGTTGTTTGTGGCACTTCCAACAGGGTTTTAAAAAGGCTGGGTTATGATACCAATGATAGAAAGTTTTAAATGCATTTTGCTTTTACAGAGTACAAATAAAAATGTTATGAGCTACTAACCAGATCGCATTCCACTCCTTTAAAAAATTGTTTATTGCCCCCTGGACAAATTCCAGCACTCCTCTCCTACATGTAAAATTCATCATTTTTTTGCTAGAAAATTACCCCAAACATTATATATATTTTTGTAGCAGAGACCCTGAAGAATAACATGGTGGTAATTGCAACTTTTTTTGTCACACAGTATTTGCGCAGCAATTTTTCAAACGCAATTTCTTTGGAAATAAAAAAACACTTTCATGAATAATAATAATAAAAAAAACAGTAAAGTTAGCCCAATTTTTTGTATAATGTGACAGATGATGATATGCTAAGTAAATAGATACCCAACATGTCATGCTTTAAAATTGCGCACACTTGTGGTGTGGAGCCAAACTTCAGTACTTAAAAATCTCCATAGGCAAAGTTTTAATTTGTTTTTACAGGTTACATGTTTAGAGTTGCAGAGGAGGTCTATTGCTAGAATTATTGCTCTTGCTCTAACATTTGCGGTGATACCTCACATGTGTGGTTTGAACATTGTTTACATATGCAGGCACGACCTACATGTGTTCGTTTCTGCGTGCAAGCTCGCAGGGATGGGGCACTTTTTTTTTTTAATGTTTATTTTATTTTTTTATTTTTTTATTTTTTTATACTTTTCCTTTAAAAAAATTTTTTGGATCACTTTTGTTCCTATTACAAGGAATGTAAACCCTTGTAATAGGAATGGTGCGTGGCAGGTCCTTTTTATGGAGAGATGTTGGATCTATAAGACCCCCACATCTCTCCTTTAGGCAAGAGAGGCTGAGATAAAAAAAATAATTCAGGATCCCAGCCTTTCCTGCCAAGTCCCCGGCTTTGTTTACTTCCGCTGGCGCGGATGTAACATCATAACGTCGCGCCCGGGCCTCCGAGAGTCATAGAGATTTCTGGGGACCATCTGTCCCCTGGAAATCCCTATGGCTAACTTCCGCCGGTGGTGGAGTCTTTCTCCGGGTCGCCGATGGCACAGGCGAACCGGGAGAAGTACCGGAGGGTGGTGGGGGGACATTCCCTCCCGCTGCCTGTAAGAATGATCAAGCAGCTGAACAGCGCTATGATTGTTCTTGCGGTGAAGGGTATCGCTGGTGGAAAAGATTGATATCTGAATGATTCCTGTAGCTGCAGGCATCATTCAGATATCACTACTGAAAGCCCAGGACGTCGGCCAGCGGTCGGCAATCGGTTAATATCTGTTCCCACTTAGTTACATATCTATGCTTCTGTGGAATGCCCAACTGTGGGGTTAAATAACAGTTGGCATATACATGACACTAACCTCCTATATGATGAACCCAAAATATAAAGCCTTTCAAAAGGGGTAGAAGGATAAAAAAAATCATTCAAGGCATAATACATTGTGCAAAATGCTTACTTTTAAGCTAGCTAAAAAAGCCTGTGAAGGCAATTCATATTTCTCTTGCAAAGTTGCAAAAGATAAAACGTTTTTTGTTTCTACATCATTAAGGTTACCGATATAAAAAAGAGGTTTAAGTTCCCAGCTGACAATTTTCATTAAACATCTAATTGTATTAAAGTCAAAAATGGTTTTAAATAGGACTTAAAGTATAACTTTATCAGAAGTTTTAATGCACATACGGATATTATTGCCATCTGTGTACCTTTGGGTAGATTAGCCCTGACAGTTGTCACTGGGGCAGGAAATGAGGAGAAACCCCACCAATGACAAATGCTAAAAGAACATAAGGTAAGGGGAACTCTCCCTATAAGAATGCCCATCCTGGGAACATCTGTGTGATTTTGGGGATTTTTGTCACTTCCTGTCATGTCAGGGGGGGGGGGGAGTGTAGGAAAACACAGATAGCATTATAAATCAATATAAACTATAAATCTATCAATTCCCTTATCTTTAAAAAAATAACTGTAAGTGTGCATGAAGAGTAAAAGCTCATTTGATACACCATTGCAGATATTACTCCATTGCACACGTATTCATTCTCACAAGCTCTTTATTGTTATCAGACCTTTTTATAAAATGACTAACTTCCACCGGTGGTGGAGTCTTTCTCCGGGTCGCCGATGGCACAGGCAACCCGGAGAAGCACCGGAGGGTGGTGGGGGGACATTCCCTCCCGCCGCTTGAAAGAACGATCAAGCAGCTGAACAGATTAATGTGTGTCTTCAAGAGTGCTCAGAAAATTGAGTTTGGTGACAACTAAAAACATAACATGCAAGTAAACCATTTTACCATTTTCAGACCAGAATTTATTGCATTTGAAAACTTTGGTTAGTGGCCATAGGGAGATTTTTTTTTAATTTGATCATAAAGCCAGTAGAAAAGTAGCGATACCAATATTTGACTATGTGGGTGAGGGTGTAGATGATGGGTAGAGAGGATATGGAGGGGAGGGAGGAGGGGTGACTGTGGAGGTATGTCCGGCTTATGAAATCGGTGGCAGATTCTGCCCCTCGGGTCAAGCTATGAAGATCTGGATAGGGAGCTATGGTATTCTGCGTATTCTTTAAAATGAAGCCAGCATTTTATTGAATTTGGATAAAGTGTCTCTCGCCTGGTGTATTAAATCCTCCATCTCAGCTATCTTACTCACTTGACGGAGCCATTTGGATATGTGGGGGGGGGGGAGTTGACCTCCAGTAGGTGGGTATGCATAATTTTGCTGCGTTAATCAGGTGGAGGGTGAGGGACTTTTTGTATGCCCCTTGGGGATGGAAGTGTGGTGGAGTAAGTATTGGGCTGGGTTAAAGTCTGGGGTATAGGTTGTGATGATCGAAGTGAGTCTGTGTATCTCTTTCCAATAGGGTTGGATTAGGGGACATTCCCACTAAATAAGTAATAGTGTTCCCTGAGCCCTGTTGCATCTCCAACATAGTGTGGGGACGCTGGGGTGGAATTTCTGTATTCTGTCGGGAGTCCTGTACCACCTAGAGAAAATTTTGTATCCGTTTTCCTATGTGGACACATTCAAAGAGCCTTTGTGTATGTGTGTAAGGATTTGGCCCCAGTCTTCTTGAGTTAGGTCAGTGTCCAGTTCCTTTGCCCATTTTTGTCTGGCTGGATCGTCTTTAGCAGAGGTCTTATCAAATAACAAGGCATACATATCTGATATGACATGTCTTTGGGGTTCAGACCTGGCGCAAATGTTTTTGAAGGGCATTTGCTCCCTGTCCCATTGGAGGGTCGGGGTGGAGTTGAGCAAGAAGTGTCTAATTTGGAGAAAGTTAAAAAAGGGTATGTCTATATCTGGTAATTTGGATGAGAGGGTTTGGAAGGAGACCAACTCCGCTTTGTCAAAGAGGGATCCAGCTCTGACGGAGCATTCTACTGGTCTGTTGATGTTGCGGAGGTGTGTTATACCCAGAGGAAAGTCCGGGTTTCGGTCTAATGGAGTCAGTGGCCCTGGTGAAGAGGCGATGTTCAGCTTTTTGCAAATAGTACGAAAAATCTGTAAAGTGGGGCCGATTAGAGGGTGTGACGTACTCTGCTTTGGGGTCCCGTGTGGGCTTATCCATGGGAAATGGTGTATTGGCAAAGAGGAGAATGCCTCCTCGAGGCCAATCCAGGCTTTAATTCTGCTGTGAACGTGTCAATCCACAATTCTGGCCATATGGCATGCCCAGTGGTATTTTTGTATGTCAGGTAGACCAATACCTCCCATCAGTTTAGGTGTCACTAATTTCTCCCAGCGTATACTCGGATGTTTGTCAGCCCATAGGAATTTCAAACACAGGCGTTTGTAGGTGGCAAAAAAAGAGGGGGGAAGCTTGATCGGTATCGTCTGCAGAAGGTATAAAAGTCTGGGGAGTATATTCATTTTCAAAATAGCAGCCCTCCTGAACCCTGAGAAGGTACCCCTATTCCAATCATGAAGGTCTTTTTGTATAGTGTTAAGAATGGGCAAGAAGTTTCAGGAGTAAAGATCCACTAATTTGACTGGCAATTGGATTCCCAGGTAGGTGATGGTGTGCTTGACATTGTGTCATTACCGTGTCGGGCAATGAGACATTTAGAGCCTTAGATTTAGCAAAATTAATTTGGAGGTTGGAGAGGAATTTGAAGAGGGAGAAATCTTTTAAGAGATTGGGAATTGTGGTTATGGGGTCCGTGAGAAATAGAAGGATATCATCAGCGTATGCAGCTAATTTACATTGGTTGTTCTTGAATGAATGAAAGAATGAATTGTAAAGCGCTGCAAATGCAAACTGAATCGCCTCAAGGCGCTAAATGCATTTTGTGTTGAACAGCTTCTTAGAAGAGGAAGGTCTTGAGTTTTTTCCTGAAGGCCGGATGGTTTTCTACCGTGCGGATGTGAGTCGGAAGAGTGTTCCATAGCCGAGGTCCCTGGACTGCGAATCTGCGTTCTCCCCTTGCATTTAGCGCCTTGAGGCGATTCAGTTTGCATTTGCAGCGCTTTACAAATCATTCTTTCATTCATTCAAGAACAACCAATGTAAGAAGAGGACAAAGCAGCAGTAGTTGGAACAATCATCAATTCCCGCCTCGACTACGCAAACTCACTCTACATATGTTTACCCCAATATCAGCTTGTGTGCCTACAGGCCATTCAAAATGCGGCGGCAAGACTGCTAACAGGAAAAAAATCCTGGGAGTCCATCTCCCCATCCCTGAGGAGCCTACATTGGCTAACAGTAAAGAATCGGATCACATCGAATCGGATCACAGTGAATCTCTAGGAAGGATGCAAACCATTTTAGACTAGAATCTGCGGCTCCTGCAACTTCTGTGAGGCGGACAAGTGGAGTATTGAGGTCCACTGTATCAAATCCTGCACTAAGGTCTAGCAGTATCAGGAATCAGGAGACATGATTCTTCATCATCTCATGCTTCTAAGTCATCATCCCATATTTTTAGAAGTGCAGTTTCTGTGCCATGGCCAGGGTGGAAGCCTGATTGTAGAGTGTCCAGAAGTTGATGTGTGTCCAGGTGGCGTTGTAGCTGTTGTACTAGCGCTTTCTCCATAATCTTGGAGATGGTGTTAAGGTTTGTTATCGGTCTGCGGTGGTTAGGGTCCTTAGGGACGAAATTGGGTTTCTTTAGCAGGGGTTTGACGTTGCCTTGCTTGAGGGTGGTTGGCACAATCCCTTCTTTGAACGACTGATTTATGAGGTGTGTTATAGTGGGAGCCAAGATGTCGGAACATTCTTTCAGGAGTTTCGTGGGAATGATGTCATTTGGTGATGTGCTGTCTCAAAGTCGTGTCAGTGGTGATTGGGGTCAAGAAGAAGTCCGGTGGTTGTGTGATGTTCGTGTTGATGTCCTCTTTTTGCTTTGGTTGGGTAAGGTTGGTTGTTTTTTTCTGTTGAATTGATTTCCGAATGTTGTCGATTTTGTCGATGAAGATATTTGATAACTCATTGCAGAATTCTTGAGTATCGTTTGCTGGGGGCTCTAAGCAGGTCGGGTTCATTGACTGGGCGACTATTTTGAAAAGTTCCCGCGGCCGGTTTAAGGCAGTTGAGATGGTGTTCGAGAAATGTTCTTTTTTGGCTGTGAAGATTGCTTTGTGGTATTTCACAGTGAGTACTTTGTAGTTGGTATGGTTTTCCTTGGTAGGATTTCTTCTCCATGCTCTTTCAGCTCTTCTACGTTCCTGCTTGAGTAGGGTGAGAGTGCCATTAAACCATCTCGAGTTTTTTTTGCGGATGAGTGTTCTGCGTTTTGGCGCTACTAAGTTTGCTGTTTGTAGTAGTGCCTTATTTAGGGAGTTGAGTGTTTGTTCCGTTGGGAGGTTTAAGTTTAGCGATTGTATTTTGTTTGATAATGTGGTTTTGAAGAGTTCAGAGTGCAGTTTCTTCTGAGATCTGTTCCAGTGTGTTGTTGTTGCATGTTTCTGTTTTTGGAGGGTGGTGTTAAAGGTGATTTTAAATTTGATGGCGTGGTGGTCCATCCATGGTAGTGGTGTGTTTGTCGAATATGTTGATGTCCATATTCTGTTCGAAGATGAGGTCTAGAGTGTGTCCTGAACTATGCGTGGGGGTATTTATCAGCTGTTGAAGACCTAGTTCTTCCAGTTGGTTGATGAAGGCGGTCGCTATAGGGTCTTGGGTAGAGTTTGCCCAAAGGTTGAAGTCTCCAAGTACCAGAAGGTTTTTGGTTTTCAGGGTGTGCATTGAAATGAGTTCAGTGAGTGGTGTAAGGAGATTGGTCTTTGGTCCTAGCGGTCTGTAGCATAGTAATATGTGAATGGTGTCTTGGGGTGTTGTTTAAAGAAGTGTCTCCATGAAATGCACTGAGTTCTGTGAAGTTGGTTTGGTGAAGGCAAGGTGCGATTTGAAGATCACTGCTAGGCCTCCTCCTTTTTTTCCTATTCTATGCTCGGTTAGGATGCTGTAGTTCTCAGGCACCAATTCAGTTAGGATGGTGTTGCAGTCGGATGTTAGCCAACCTTCCGTAATGAAGAGGAAATCTATGTTGTTTTCGATGACGAAGTCGTGGATTTCCAGTCTGTGCTTGACTGCAGATCTGGTGTTGATCAGGGCGCATGCTAGTTGTTGTAGTTGGATTGGTGTCTCCCTGTATTTGATGGTTGCTTGTAGGTTGGTCCTTAGTAATTTTTCTTTTTTTAGTCTTTTTTGAGTGGCGGTTGGTAGAGTTGAACCAATGTTTCTTAGCCTATGGAGGGTGTCCACTGTGTACTTGAAATGCACATGGTGAGAGCAAAAAGTTGCTGAAGGAGGATAATGGAGGAGATGGAGGGCTACCTACCACCCTCCCGTTGATCCAGAGGAAGGCGAAAAAACCCCTAGCTGAGCTGGCCAGTTGCTCCAGCAGAGGAAAAATTCCTTCCTGACCCCCGAGGGGCAATCGGATCCAAGGACCCTGGATCAACTACTAGGGTACCCTGGTGGCTTACCTGTACAGGATGGTCCGGAGGATGACGGTGGGGGTGAGGGGTAGGGGGGATCTGTCCGCTACTTACTGGTTGGAATGGTGCTGCGGCTAGGTCTAGGAGGATCCAAGATGGGCGCTGGTCAGGTCCAAAGTCTCCGGTGACAGCCTGTGTAGAGGAGGGGGTGTTCCATGTGTAGGGGCATGGGGGCCCGCTGTACAGGAGTGGGTGCTGGGTGGCTAGAGCTAGGCCGCAGCTGTGGTCTGTCCCCCAAGTCTAACAGATAGAGAGCGGAGTGATTGGATGGCGGCTGCAGTGGTGCCCCCGGGGGGTAGGCCATGGAGGGGGGGGTCGGTGGTCCTGCCTGGAGGTGGGCCGGTGCAAGCCTGGGGGGGGTACTAACCTGCTGGGGGGGTCCGGGATGAGCTCCGGGTGGAGGTAGTGGTTGCGGCCACACTGGGTGGACCAAGATGGCCGACGGGCTAGGCCCGAGTCGCGGGCTGTCCTGATGCTCGAGCGCGGAGGTGGCTAGGTCCTGTTCGTGGATAGTGGGGTAGGTCCTGTACTACCTGCTGGGGGGGCCGGGGATGAGCTCCGGGTGGAGGTGGTGATAGCTGCCGAAGTGGGTGGACCAAGATGGCCGACGGGCTAGGCCCAAGCTGCGGTGGGTGTACTGCGGTGTTGGTGAGCTGGGCTAGGAGGGGTCTGCTGGATCCAAGGTCCCGGTGGGTCCTGCTGGGAAGTACAAGAATGGTCTCCGGGCAGCCGGTGGAGTGTTGTGGCCTCGGGAGGGAGGACCAAGATGGCTGCCGGCTAGACCCGAGCCGCGGGCTGTCCGGCTGCTCGGATCCTGGTGCAGCTACCGGTCCGTCCAAGGATGGTGATGGAGGAGGATGGATCCGCTAGGAGGTGGTGCACGGGTCTGCTGGTTGGACTGCTGATCGGGCTGTGGAAGGTGAAGCGGCAGGTCGGCACTGGCCGGAGCTAGACTGAAGCCGCGGAGTGTCCTGAAGGTGCTAGGCCGAGGCCGCGGAGTGTCCTGCGGGAAGGGCCTATGCAGCTGGCGGGCTGGAACGTGGCTTCCAGATGGCAGTGGCCGCATGGTGCATAGGTGCAGTTCCGCTGGGGAGTCCGGGATGAGTCCTGGATGGCTAGGAGGCCGGATGGCCGGATGGCTGGAGCCGGATGGCTGGAGCTTCTAACACAATCTAACAATCTGCTCTCTCCTGCGTACGTCTGAGAATCTGAGAATCTGTAATCACAATAAGATTGATCGAAATCCCTTTGATTGTCGGGTTGGATCTAAGCCTACAAAGCATGGGTTCCAGCATGAGGATGAAAATTATGGGGGATAGGGGGCAGCCCTGTCTAATTCCGTTTCACAAGGAGAAGGCACCTGAACGACCGCAACATACAGGGATATGTAAGGTAATACTGACACATAATCACACACATAGGTTGGACTTGATGGACTTGTGTCTTTTTTCAACCTCACCTACTATGTAACTATAAGGCGTCCGATAGGTGACCGTTGACCCTGATCCTTGCCGTTGGGGATGAGTATGGGGCAAGAATGTATTGGAGCATACGGTCTCGAAACCCCATTTTGCATAATGCTTCTGTCATGTAGTCCCAGGCCACTCTGTCGAAACACCTTCTCTGCGTTGAGGGAAAGGAAAAAGCCTGGTGTGTTGGATGAGATCATCCAGTGATGTATGCTGATGGCCTTCAGGGTGTTATCTCAGGCCTTGCACCCGGGGATAAAGCCTACTTGGTCCAAAGAGATTAAGGAGGGGAGTAGAGGGAGTATGCAGTTTGCCAGTATTTTAGCATACAGCTTTATGTCAACGTTTATGAGCGATATAGGTCTATAATTCGAGACCAGGGTAGCATCTTTACCCTGTTTAGGAATCACCATGATGTGAGCCTCAAGGGTATACGGGTTTTTAGTGGGGGAAGTGGGCGAAGTGCGTTAAAAGTGTTTAGGAAGTGTGGGACCAGCATGTCTGTGAAGGTTTTGTAGTAACTAGAGGGTAAGCTGTCTGGGCCTGGACTTTTGCCCGGCTTCATTTGTTTAAGTGCTTCGATGGTCTCTTCCCATGTAATCGGTTTCTCTAGATTTGCTGCCTCCTCATCAGAGATGGGTCGGGGCCTGTATTGGGTTAAGAAGTCCTCTATCAGTTTCTTCCGGTCCTGGGCTGGATCAGTCATCAGAGGGGTAGGTAAGTTGTAAAGATTGGAATAGAATTGTTTAAATTGATTTGCTATGCCGGTCGACGCCTCTATTTCGTTTCCCGCAGGATCCAAAATAGAATGGACGGTCGAGGAGGCTCGTTTGTTTTGAAGAGCTCTAGCTAGTAGTTTGCCCATTTTGTTTCCAAATTCGTAGTAAATTCTCTGTGTAAGGGCGTATTTACATCTGGTCGATTTCCCTAGTTCCTCAATGAGGTCTTCCCTGGCCGTCAACAATTCTTGAAAAGTGTTCTCAGCTAGTGATTATTTGTGCTTCTTTTTAAGAGAATGAATGCGCTCCGATACTTTATCAATATAGGCTTGTCTAGCTTTCCGCCTTTTTGCGGCCATGGATATGAATTCCCACAGACGACACACTTGTGCGCAGCCCATCGGGACATCGGGTGGGTAGAAGGGTACTTGCTGCCTATTGGGGGCATAAATGTTAGCCAATGTGACGGGTTTGTTGTGTAATTTGCCCCTGAAAAAGCTGTAGCGTGCATTGGTATCGAGCATTGTGTCTTGAATTTGAAAGGGACAGTTTTTGGATTTTAAAATGGACACTCCCTTGAATTTGGAGGTACAGAGTATCGTTAGTCGCGTGAAATACCGTAGGATAGAAGGAGTTATGAAGTTTGGGGACACTGTCAGATCTGAAGTGGGTTTCTTGGAGAAACACCACATCGGCTTTGGCCTTTTTTAATAGAAGAAGCAGCTGTGATCTTTTTTTGGGGTTATTAAGTCTCCTAACATTTAGAGAGTATAGCTTGACCTGAGGGGAAGGGCCCCCGGTGCCGGGAGGAGGCATGATGTGATGAAAGTGTCAATACCTGTCTATGTAAAGAGTGTTGAGGTTTATAGGGGGGGTGGGGGGGAGGGAAGCAGGAAGGAAATGTGGACGGGGGTACGGGGTAGGAGGAACCTACTCCTAATCTACGAACCGAGAAGGTGGGGGACCAGCCCTTTCTTCTGGAAGAAAGAAATCGGTGAGGTACAGAGTGAAGGTAGAGCGTGCCAACCCTAGGGAGGCCCACTCTAGTCCAAACTACTGTGTGGGGGTTGAGCGAGACCAATCTGGGATGATATAAATGAATGTCAAGGTAAACCGTTGCTGTCCAAACCAAAGACAAGTATTTGTAGAGATGTAAGGGAAGCGTGCCATAGTATTGCCTTTAATCATGTACTGTAGATCATGGGCCCCTAATAGCTGAACCGCACTAAAGCGACAAGAGTCTGGAGTATACATCACTAGGGTGATTGTATCTTCCTGCTATGTGCGCAGGTCAAGTCAGCCGTCGGAAGGCAGTAGAAAAGAATAGCGAAACTTATAATGTCAACCTCATTAATAATATAACAAAACTAAAACATTTCTAAAACATCTTTTTTCCCCTATGGCGGTAACAGGAAAACACACGGTTAACTATAGTGAGAACATCCCTACATTCTAGTTTCGCAAAAGGTTCGCAAAAGGTTCTGCAGGAAGTATATGTGTCCGTGCCCATTAGTTAAGGTGGCTTTGATGTATATTTGGCACAACTCGGTGGCGCCTGGGTTAGCAATGCAGCCCCCAGGTTTCCGGTGTGAAAGCGGGTTTGAGCGTCCTCCACCTATGAGCTGTAGGGGAGCTCATTAGGGTTCTCATTATGTGTTGAAATGGATTAGTGGCCAGGAAAGGGGCACAAACTGCTATCTTCCAGACTCAAGGAGCGCATCCTGCTGTAATACGGGACACTGAAAACACTGTGACCATTATTGTGTGCACGCATGATGCGCTGGCAAGGCCCAATAAGCAGGTACTAGAGGCATACTTGCACAGGCCTGCTGGATTCCATGAGATGTAAAGGGACGACCCCAGTTAATCCGCACATATGTGCGGGGGAATGGAGGTGATAGTATTGGGCCCGTAGTGGAAGCAAGTATGGTGTGTGTATATGTAAGAAGGGTCCTCTCAATACCAGAGCTCCCCTGGGTGCGGTCACATGGTGTGGTGATAGCAAAGTGATTCCAGCAGGCCCTCAACAGTTCATTTGTTATGTCTGCATTGTCCCAACCTAAATAGCGAGAAAAAAAAAAAGAAGCCCGCTTAAGGGGGGGGGTATGCAGACATGCCTTAGGCCCCTATGCTGACCTCAATGCAATATTGTTTAAGCTATAAGTACAGCCTGAGGCAGAGTCCAATATATACATGACCTGGAGACCTGTAAACGTAAAGTGTTAAACAAATATATACGGTACGTTCTGCGCTGGTGTAACTAAGGGCAAACCTGTCCTTAAACTTGCGGGGTGGTGTGATAAAGCGCTACAGGACACATTGCCATAGTGAGACGATGGGATCAAAGCATAGTCATCAGTTGTATGTGTCGCTTACTCTCTCAGAAGGCGGTAAAAGAGTCAGCACACTCCCGGAACATTGGCAATCTATAATGGATGTAACAATAACTGCAAGATATTGTTCCTCATGCCATAGGCGGGGGTAAAAAAAATTAAAAATAAATAAAACCACAAAGGAAAAAGGGAGCAGTCTTGAGCAGGAAGACCAAGTCAGAGCACCAGAGGAAAAAATCAAGGGGAAAAAGTAAACAGTGACAGGAACTTAGCTGTGGCAATGGCGATCTTCTTTTCAGTTTCCAGGAGATTGTCCGCGGTACGGCCTGAAGTCCTGTCTGGCTCTTCTTGATCGTGGGGAATCAGTCGGGCTGTTGCCGTTGTAGGAGCTTTTAGTGGAAGCGTGAGACCTGGATCCCGAGGTGGACCTGTGTCTGCAGTACCTGGTGTTTTGGGCTTTCATCGGTTCGTTGTTCTCTACTGGGCGGTTGGCGGCGGGGAAATTCAGCGTACCAATTTGGAACCTCTATCACTGGGATGTCCAGGGTTTCACAGAACGATTGTAGTTCTTCCGATACCCGTAGTAATGCCGTGCGGCCTTGGTTGGTGGTGGAGAGGCCAAAGGGGAATTTCCACTTTTAATGTATGCCCTTAGCGCGCAGGGTATCCAGCAACGGCTTTAGATCTCTCCTGTGTTGCAGCGTAATACCAGAGAGGTCCTGGTATATGTGGATGTCAGAGCTCCCATGTGAAAGTTGTATTCTATTTCTAGCCTTGCAGCACACCACATCTCTGAGGGGGGTCATTCTCTCTCCCTTTGGGCCTGAGCATGTGGTGGATACGCTCCATTTCTACTGGTGTCTGCGCTGGTCTATCCAGCAGGTTGTTAAACAAGCCAGTTACAGTGACGGCAAGCTGTTCAGAATCAACTGATTCTGGCAGACCCCTGACCCGCAAGTTACGGCACCCACCTTTGGTGTCCAAATCCTCCACATGACGCTGGAGGTCTCTCAGCTGCAGGGTATGTGTATCTATCTTATGGGTCCTTCGGCGGAGGACCGTTCCATGCTGGGCTGTCACCTGTTCTACCTCTTGTACCCTGTCAGCAATGGCACGAATGTCCAGCCTCAGGTCAGCTATGGCTGCTGACAGGGTATCCTTGATGTGTGTCGCCACCACTTTCAGGTCTAAGAGGCTCAGATGTTGCTGGTGAAGGGCGTCCTGATCCCCTGGCTCAGACGGGGGGATGATAGGCAGCACGCTCAGCAGTGATGGCGCTGGAGCCTGTGATGGAGCCTGGCGGGAGGCCACCATGTTGCTTCTCTGAGTTCGGAACAATTCAGGAAGATTCTGGCTCAGACCGCTCTGCTGTCTCCGTGGAGAGCGGGAGCGGGAGGTGGAGGAGTTCCGCGATGCTGTGCCCATGTTTGGTTAACCCCCAACCCCTATAAAAAATATAGTTTTTCATTTTCTATTTCATTTTTATCCATATATCCTATTTTCTATCTTAGACTAGGCTGGCCTGATTAAAGTGACACTAAACAATATCAAAATATTCCATACACACCCACTACTTAACGGCCCTGTAATTCGTTTTTGATGAAATAATTTCTTACTGTGTTTTTCTACCTCCTTGTAACACCCTCCTTGAGATCCCAAACGTCTCCTTTTCACCCTCATTTCCATTTGTTTGGAGTGAGCAATGCATTTTAGGTGCCGTCATGTGCACTCTTCTATGCACACTACAAATCCTATAGTTCCATATAAGAAGAAACCAAGTATTCCTACCCAGATTCAAAAAGTAGCTACTTTTGCAACGAGAAGTCTGAATCAAATTGGTTCCATAAAAGTACAAAATTTATTAAATACACTAATGTCACTAGAGGCAAAGCCTCCCAAATTTAACAAGCATGAAAGGCGCAAACAACTTCACACATCATATTTCCCGGGTTCTATCCATAGGAGAGATGACCCGGAAAGAATTTGATGTATTGAACACATAGAAAGACAAGACAACACATAAACAACGCTACAAAAAGCGTGGGCTGGCGTCACATGACCGCTGTGACATCAACCTAATTCAATCTAGGGTAAGATTGCAGTAGCATTACTGTACACACTATTTTGGTTTTCCATTATACCCCCGGGGGCTATTCACAGGAAATTTGCTTAATTTTTTTGACTCTTCCATGTTGGATATGGAGGGACATTTGTTTCATTTTTCATGCGATTTTGTCGCTTAGCATTTTTCCTGTGAATACGAACAGCTGGTGTCCGGACCTTCTGTGTTTCTTTGTTGGGAGGGGGGGTTTTTGTTTATTTGTTTTTGTAGCGTTGTTTATCGTTGTTTATGTGTTGTTTATGTGTCTTATATGCGAGTCTAGTCTTTATAGCTACAGCAACAGCACCTTAATCAGGTGTTTTATATTGAAGATTTCACAATAACCATAGTGGGGTTTTTTGGTTCAGCAGGATTAGCTTTTTTGTTTTCTTCTTTTTGTTTATACAAATCCTATAGTCCCTAGTACATAGACACCCTCTTATAGAAAGCTAAATTGAAGTAGCATAAAAAGGAATTTAGAGAATTGTAGGAGGCTGTTGAGCTAAGAATACATTCTTGAATAGAATGCTTTCTTTTAAAACCAGAGTTTAGTGTCTTATTAAAGTTGATTTCCAGGCAACTATAAAACATACAAATGAATGCAGCTTCGTATCCATAAATATGTAATTCAATATATAGTTTTAATGCAGTTATTACGATTACCAGAATTTGACCTGGTATCAGTCTATTGCAATCAAATGTACAAAACATCTCAGACTAGGAGGAGCAGAAGCAGCAAAGCAATCAATTGTCCTGCTACTGCAGTACTTCTTTTATTTTCTTTCACTGTCCAGTCAGCAGACTGCAGATGAAGAGAGGACATCACTGTATCCCTTCTACAGTCTTTAATTATAAGCAAACGTGATATCATCTGTTGGCTTTGCTTTTAAAAGAGAATTAGGGCTTCAAAAGCAAACGTAAACATTCACCTAGATGGCTGCAGCAAATATTCAGCTGCATCTGTCCCCCGCCGCCTCCAAGACCAAGAACTGAGCGATCAAACATTGCTGATCGCTCAGCTTTCAGTCTTCAGCCTGCGAAGAGCTAATGACTGTCAGTCACCAGCTCACTGCTCTGCCCCTTCAGTGCTCACTAGAGCACTAGGCTGTGGAAGGGCAGGAACAGCTGACTCAGGCTCTCAGCAGGTCGCTAAGACCCTGAGCCAGCTGCTGGTCCAGGCTTCTGGGTGGATCTCGACCATATGGTCAGGATCTTTTCAGAGGCTGGACTGGCTTTGTGATGTAAGCTAAAGCCCACTGTCGGCTGAAAATAGGTCACAGGAGTGCAGAACAAACTGCACTCCTGCAATCCATAGAAGAAGTATCGACAAAATAGCTTTGGCTATACTTCTCTTTTAAGGATGGAAAATCTGTATCTCCATTAGACATGTGTGGTTCATTTTGTTCTGAATTAATATTCGGACAAATTTATATTATTAGGAAATTTGGATATAGCCGAATACCCAAAATAAAATATAAACTAATTTTATCAAATGCTCCGAATAATGAAACAAAATATGTCAGAAATTTGGAAATTCTGACTGAAATTCAATTAGAATTTTACATCACTCTTCAGTCGAATTCTAACTGTACACATATTACTGAAATCAAAGACTGTGTGTGTTATTCGAGTACCATTTCGAAATAATGCTGTTTTCGTTAAGCCAAAGGTGATTTAACCTCTTGCCGACCATCCACCGCAGTTTTATTGTGGCAGAATGGCACTGCTGGGCAAAACGACGTTACCTTACGTCACTTCACCTTTTGGCCACTAGGGGTGCGCCTGCAGTGTGTGCGCAGAGCAAATGCGAGTGCCCGGCTGTCATCGCGCCTGCCGGGCTCCCACGATCGCTTGTGACAGAGCGAGAACCGGGATCTGTGTGTAAACAGATTTCCCGTTTCCCGCAGGATCCAAAATAGAATGGACGGTCGAGGAGGCTCGTTTGTTTTGAAGAGCTCTAGCTAGTAGTTTGCCCATTTTGTTTCCAAATTCGTAGTAAATTCTCTGTGTAAGGGCGTATTTACATCTGGTCGATTTCCCTAGTTCCTCAATGAGGTCTTCCCTGGCCGTCAACAATTCTTGAAAAGTGTTCTCAGCTAGTGATTATTTGTGCTTCTTTTTAAGAGAATGAATGCGCTCCGATACTTTATCAATATAGGCTTGTCTAGCTTTCCGCCTTTTTGCGGCCATGGATATGAATTCCCACAGACGACACACTTGTGCGCAGCCCATCGGGACATCGGGTGGGTAGAAGGGTACTTGCTGCCTATTGGGGGCATAAATGTTAGCCAATGTGACGGGTTTGTTGTGTAATTATGTGTTGAAATGGATTAGTGGCCAGGAAAGGGGCACAAACTGCTATCTTCCAGACTCAAGGAGCGCATCCTGCTGTAATACGGGACACTGAAAACACTGTGACCATTATTGTGTGCACGCATGATGCGCTGGCAAGGCCCAATAAGCAGGTACTAGAGGCATACTTGCACAGGCCTGCTGGATTCCATGAGATGTAAAGGGACGACCCCAGTTAATCCGCACATATGTGCGGGGGAATGGAGGTGATAGTATTGGGCCCGTAGTGGAAGCAAGTATGGTGTGTGTATATGTAAGAAGGGTCCTCTCAATACCAGAGCTCCCCTGGGTGCGGTCACATGGTGTGGTGATAGCAAAGTGATTCCAGCAGGCCCTCAACAGTTCATTTGTTATGTCTGCATTGTCCCAACCTAAATAGCGAGAAAAAAAAAAAGAAGCCCGCTTAAGGGGGGGGGGTATGCAGACATGCCTTAGGCCCCTATGCTGACCTCAATGCAATATTGTTTAAGCTATAAGTACAGCCTGAGGCAGAGTCCAATATATACATGACCTGGAGACCTGTAAACGTAAAGTGTTAAACAAATATATACGGTACGTTCTGCGCTGGTGTAACTAAGGGCAAACCTGTCCTTAAACTTGCGGGGTGGTGTGATAAAGCGCTACAGGACACATTGCCATAGTGAGACGATGGGATCAAAGCATAGTCATCAGTTGTATGTGTCGCTTACTCTCTCAGAAGGCGGTAAAAGAGTCAGCACACTCCCGGAACATTGGCAATCTATAATGGATGTAACAATAACTGCAAGATATTGTTCCTCATGCCATAGGCGGGGGTAAAAAAAATTAAAAATAAATAAAACCACAAAGGAAAAAGGGAGCAGTCTTGAGCAGGAAGACCAAGTCAGAGCACCAGAGGAAAAAATCAAGGGGAAAAAGTAAACAGTGACAGGAACTTAGCTGTGGCAATGGCGATCTTCTTTTCAGTTTCCAGGAGATTGTCCGCGGTACGGCCTGAAGTCCTGTCTGGCTCTTCTTGATCGTGGGGAATCAGTCGGGCTGTTGCCGTTGTAGGAGCTTTTAGTGGAAGCGTGAGACCTGGATCCCGAGGTGGACCTGTGTCTGCAGTACCTGGTGTTTTGGGCTTTCATCGGTTCGTTGTTCTCTACTGGGCGGTTGGCGGCGGGGAAATTCAGCGTACCAATTTGGAACCTCTATCACTGGGATGTCCAGGGTTTCACAGAACGATTGTAGTTCTTCCGATACCCGTAGTAATGCCGTGCGGCCTTGGTTGGTGGTGGAGAGGCCAAAGGGGAATTTCCACTTTTAATGTATGCCCTTAGCGCGCAGGGTATCCAGCAACGGCTTTAGATCTCTCCTGTGTTGCAGCGTAATACCAGAGAGGTCCTGGTATATGTGGATGTCAGAGCTCCCATGTGAAAGTTGTATTCTATTTCTAGCCTTGCAGCACACCACATCTCTGAGGGGGGTCATTCTCTCTCCCTTTGGGCCTGAGCATGTGGTGGATACGCTCCATTTCTACTGGTGTCTGCGCTGGTCTATCCAGCAGGTTGTTAAACAAGCCAGTTACAGTGACGGCAAGCTGTTCAGAATCAACTGATTCTGGCAGACCCCTGACCCGCAAGTTACGGCACCCACCTTTGGTGTCCAAATCCTCCACATGACGCTGGAGGTCTCTCAGCTGCAGGGTATGTGTATCTATCTTATGGGTCCTTCGGCGGAGGACCGTTCCATGCTGGGCTGTCACCTGTTCTACCTCTTGTACCCTGTCAGCAATGGCACGAATGTCCAGCCTCAGGTCAGCTATGGCTGCTGACAGGGTATCCTTGATGTGTGTCGCCACCACTCTCAGGTCTAAGAGGCTCAGATGTTGCTGGTGAAGGGCGTCCTGATCCCCTGGCTCAGACGGGGGGATGATAGGCAGCACGCTCAGCAGTGATGGCGCTGGAGCCTGTGATGGAGCCTGGCGGGAGGCCACCATGTTGCTTCTCTGAGTTCGGAACAATTCAGGAAGATTCTGGCTCAGACCGCTCTGCTGTCTCCGTGGAGAGCGGGAGCGGGAGGTGGAGGAGTTCCGCGATGCTGTGCCCATGTTTGGTTAACCCCCAACCCCTATAAAAAATATAGTTTTTCATTTTCTATTTCATTTTTATCCATATATCCTATTTTCTATCTTAGACTAGGCTGGCCTGATTAAAGTGACACTAAACAATATCAAAATATTCCATACACACCCACTACTTAACGGCCCTGTAATTCGTTTTTGATGAAATAATTTCTTACTGTGTTTTTCTACCTCCTTGTAACACCCTCCTTGAGATCCCAAACGTCTCCTTTTCACCCTCATTTCCATTTGTTTGGAGTGAGCAATGCATTTTAGGTGCCGTCATGTGCACTCTTCTATGCACACTACAAATCCTATAGTTCCATATAAGAAGAAACCAAGTATTCCTACCCAGATTCAAAAAGTAGCTACTTTTGCAACGAGAAGTCTGAATCAAATTGGTTCCATAAAAGTACAAAATTTATTAAATACACTAATGTCACTAGAGGCAAAGCCTCCCAAATTTAACAAGCATGAAAGGCGCAAACAACTTCACACATCATATTTCCCGGGTTCTATCCATAGGAGAGATGACCCGGAAAGAATTTGATGTATTGAACACATAGAAAGACAAGACAACACATAAACAACGCTACAAAAAGCGTGGGCTGGCGTCACATGACCGCTGTGACATCAACCTAATTCAATCTAGGGTAAGATTGCAGTAGCATTACTGTACACACTATTTTGGTTTTCCATTATACCCCCGGGGGCTATTCACAGGAAATTTGCTTAATTTTTTTGACTCTTCCATGTTGGATATGGAGGGACATTTGTTTCATTTTTCATGCGATTTTGTCGCTTAGCATTTTTCCTGTGAATACGAACAGCTGGTGTCCGGACCTTCTGTGTTTCTTTGTTGGGAGGGGGGGTTTTTGTTTATTTGTTTTTGTAGCGTTGTTTATCGTTGTTTATGTGTTGTTTATGTGTCTTATATGCGAGTCTAGTCTTTATAGCTACAGCAACAGCACCTTAATCAGGTGTTTTATATTGAAGATTTCACAATAACCATAGTGGGGTTTTTTGGTTCAGCAGGATTAGCTTTTTTGTTTTCTTCTTTTTGTTTATACAAATCCTATAGTCCCTAGTACATAGACACCCTCTTATAGAAAGCTAAATTGAAGTAGCATAAAAAGGAATTTAGAGAATTGTAGGAGGCTGTTGAGCTAAGAATACATTCTTGAATAGAATGCTTTCTTTTAAAACCAGAGTTTAGTGTCTTATTAAAGTTGATTTCCAGGCAACTATAAAACATACAAATGAATGCAGCTTCGTATCCATAAATATGTAATTCAATATATAGTTTTAATGCAGTTATTACGATTACCAGAATTTGACCTGGTATCAGTCTATTGCAATCAAATGTACAAAACATCTCAGACTAGGAGGAGCAGAAGCAGCAAAGCAATCAATTGTCCTGCTACTGCAGTACTTCTTTTATTTTCTTTCACTGTCCAGTCAGCAGACTGCAGATGAAGAGAGGACATCACTGTATCCCTTCTACAGTCTTTAATTATAAGCAAACGTGATATCATCTGTTGGCTTTGCTTTTAAAAGAGAATTAGGGCTTCAAAAGCAAACGTAAACATTCACCTAGATGGCTGCAGCAAATATTCAGCTGCATCTGTCCCCCGCCGCCTCCAAGACCAAGAACTGAGCGATCAAACATTGCTGATCGCTCAGCTTTCAGTCTTCAGCCTGCGAAGAGCTAATGACTGTCAGTCACCAGCTCACTGCTCTGCCCCTTCAGTGCTCACTAGAGCACTAGGCTGTGGAAGGGCAGGAACAGCTGACTCAGGCTCTCAGCAGGTCGCTAAGACCCTGAGCCAGCTGCTGGTCCAGGCTTCTGGGTGGATCTCGACCATATGGTCAGGATCTTTTCAGAGGCTGGACTGGCTTTGTGATGTAAGCTAAAGCCCACTGTCGGCTGAAAATAGGTCACAGGAGTGCAGAACAAACTGCACTCCTGCAATCCATAGAAGAAGTATCGACAAAATAGCTTTGGCTATACTTCTCTTTTAAGGATGGAAAATCTGTATCTCCATTAGACATGTGTGGTTCATTTTGTTCTGAATTAATATTCGGACAAATTTATATTATTAGGAAATTTGGATATAGCCGAATACCCAAAATAAAATATAAACTAATTTTATCAAATGCTCCGAATAATGAAACAAAATATGTCAGAAATTTGGAAATTCTGACTGAAATTCAATTAGAATTTTACATCACTCTTCAGTCGAATTCTAACTGTACACATATTACTGAAATCAAAGACTGTGTGTGTTATTCGAGTACCATTTCGAAATAATGCTGTTTTCGTTAAGCCAAAGGTGATTTAACCTCTTGCCGACCATCCACCGCAGTTTTATTGTGGCAGAATGGCACTGCTGGGCAAAACGACGTTACCTTACGTCACTTCACCTTTTGGCCACTAGGGGTGCGCCTGCAGTGTGTGCGCAGAGCAAATGCGAGTGCCCGGCTGTCATCGCGCCTGCCGGGCTCCCACGATCGCTTGTGACAGAGCGAGAACCGGGATCTGTGTGTAAACACACAGATCCTGGTTCTCTCAGGGGAGAGGAGAAAGATTGTGTGTTCATACTATATATGAACACCGATCTCTCTCTCTCCTCCTAAACAGTCCCATCCCCCTACAGTTAGAACACAATGAGGGAACACAGGTAACCCCTTGATTGCCCCCTAGTGTTAACCCCTTCCCTGCCAGTGACATTTACACAGTAATCAGTGCATTTTTATAGCACTGATCGCTGTATAATTGTCAATGGTCCCAATGTGTCAAAAATATCCGATCTGTCTGCCACAATATCGCAGTCCCGATTAAAAAAAAAAATCACAGATCGCCACCATCACTAGTAAAAAAAAATAATAATAATAAAAATGCCATAAATCTATTCCCTATTTTGTAGACGCTATAACTTTTGCACAAACCAATCAATATACGCTTATTGCAATTTTTTTTTTTTTACTAAAAATATGTAGAAGAATACATATCAGCCTAAACTGAGGAAAAAAATAGTTTTTTTTTAATTAAAAATGTGGGATATTTATTATAGCAAAAAGTAAAAAATATTGTGGTTCTTTTCAAAATTGTTGCTGTTCATTTGTTTATAGTGCAGAAAATAAAACACGCAGAGGCGATCATATACCACCAAAAGAAAGCTCTAATTGTGGGAAAAAAAGGACTTCAATTTTGTTTGGGTACAGCGTCACACGAACGCGCAATTGTCAGTTAAAAGGACGCAGTGCTGTATTGCAAAAAATGGCCTGGTCATTGAGCAGCCAAATCTTCCGGGGCTGAAGTGGTTAACCAACTCAATACTGGGCACTTTAACCCCCTTCCTACCCAGACCAATTTTCAGCTTTCAGTGCTCTCTCACTTTGAATGACAATTACTCAGTCATGTTACACTGTAATTAAATTTTTATCATTTTGTTCACATAAATAGAGCTTTCTTTTGGTGGTATTTATTCCCCACTTCATTTTTTATTTTTTGTGATATAAGCGAAAAAAAGTAAAAATTTTGAAAAAAAAACAAAATTTTCTACTTTCTCTTTTAAAAGAAACCAAAAAAATTAAATTTTGTTGAAAATTTAGGCAAAAATGTATTCTAATACATGTCTTTGGTAAAAAAAAATCCTGATAAGTGTATGACCATTGGTTTGTGTGAAAGTTATAGAGTCTACAAGCCATGCTACGCATTATTGAAAATGTATCAATCCTAATGCACTGATGGCCTATCTCATTTCTTGAGGCCCTAAAATGTCAGGACAGTACAATAACCCCCCAAATGACCCCTTTTTGGAAAGAAGACAGTCTAAGGTATTTAGTAAGAGGCATAGTGAATTTTTTTGAATTGAAATTTTTTCCCCACAATGCTTTGGAAAATTAAGAAATATATATATATATATATTTTTTTTTTTCTTCACTAAATTGTCATATTTACAAGCTTTTCCACAGCCTGGCCACATACAGAGGCCCAACATCTATCATCTACCATCTACCATCAGGTGTTCTAAAGGCATAAATTACACATTTCATTTCCTGAGTACTTATCACATTTTTGAAGGCCCTGGAGCACCAGAACAATGGAATTACCCACAAAATGACCCCATTTTATATTCTATGAGGCATAATGAGTCTTTTGAACATGTCATTTCTTTCCAAAAGTTTTTGGAAAATGTGGAAAGAAAATGAAAACTTATTTTTTCTCACAAAGTTGTCAATTTAAAGGATCTTTCTAACACATAGCATGTATATAGCCAAAATGACACCCCAAAATACATTCTGCTACTCGACCTGAGTATGGCGATACCCCATGTGTGAGACTTTTCCACAGCCTGGCCACATACAGAGCCCAACATCCATGTAGCACCATCGGGCGTTCTAAAGGCATAAATTACACATTTCATTTCCTGAGTACCTATCACATTTTTGAAGGCCCTGGAGCACCAGAACAATGGAATTACCCACAAAATGACCCCATTTTGGAAAGAAAACACCCCAATGTATATTCTATGAGGTATAATGAGTCTTTTGAACATGTCATTTCTTTCCAAAAGTTTTTGGAAAATGTGGAAAGAAAATGAAAACTTATTTTTTCTCACAAAGTTGTCAATTTAAAGGATCTTTCTAACACATAGCATGTACATAGCCAAAATGACACCCCAAAATACATTCTGCTACTCGACCTGAGTATGGCGATACCCCATGTGTGAGACTTTTCCACAGCCTGGCCACATACAGAACCCAACATCCATGTAGCACCATCGGGCGTTCTAAAGGCATAAATTACACATTTCATTTCCTGAGTACCTATCACATTTTTGAAGGCCCTGGAGCACCAGGACAATGGAATTACCCACAAAATGACCCCATTTTGGAAAGAAACACCCCAATGTAAATTCTATGAGGCATAATAAGTCTTTTGAATACGTCATTTCTTTCCACAAGTTTTTGGAATACGTGGAAAGAAAATGAAAACCTATTTTTTTCTTGCAAAGTTGTCAATTTAGAAGATCTTTCATAGCATAGCAAGTACATAGCCAAAATGACAGTCCAAAATACATTCTGCTACTCCTCCTGAGTATGGCGATACCCCATGTATGATACTTTTCCACTACTTGGCCACATACAGAGGCCCAACATGCAAGTAGCACCTCCAGGCTTCTAACACATATCATGTACACACCAAGAATTACACCCCAAAAATACATTCTGCTGAGCAAAAGGTAAAAAAAAGCTCACCTGGGGTTTTAGCAGACAGGAATACCGTTCCAGAGCAGTCAAAGCATTTGTCTAGACAGCCAAAGGAAATGTCCAGGAATTGTCCAGGCAGCAGACAGATATGGAAAAGTATGAACATGGTTCAGTACAGTCCAAGGTTTAGCAGGCAGTTCAAGTAACAGGCATAGGCATGGCCAGTTCATGTGGCAGGCAAAGGCATGGCCAGTTCATGTGGCAGGCAAAGGCATGGCCAGTTCAGGTGGCAGGCAGAGGCATGACCAGTTCAGGTGGCAGCAGGCAGCACTTTGTACATTGGGCATTGGTCAGGTAAGACCTGAGGACAGGGGTAGAGGATTCTTCCCACCCAAATCTCTATGAAGCCTCCGAGCCTCCAGACCCTAATCTAAAAACTAAACTAAACTAAACTAAACTAAAAACCCGGAGAAAAATGTTTTCTCCACTCGTAAAACCTTTTCTGGAGCCCCTCACATATGTGAGACCCCTGTGCTGTACAGTGGCAGGGCAAATGATCAGTTTAGAAGGCAGGCAAAAAGCATGGTTATTTAACAGGCCGAGGTCAATTCACGTTGCAGGCAGAAACATGTTTGGCAGAGACATAGTTGTTAACAGTCCGGGTCAATTCACGTTGAAGGCAGAAACATGTTTGGCAGAGGCATAGTCGTTAACAGTCCGGGCCATTCACAGAAATGGCAGATAGTGGAAACTGGAAAAAATTCATCTTCACTTTACTAATAGTGTAGTGAAGTATGATAGCTCCGATAGCATGTTTCAATACAGAGGCCTGGCTGGGAGGTACATTGGGGACAGCAGTATCAGCTGTCACGGCAAATTCCTCTACTTGAACACACACAACATTTTTTGGGGGGTTTGCGACCTGTTTGGGTAATAGGGAGGATTTCGGGAAAGTGCCTTTCATGGAGTCTGGCTAATGAATTGGAGCGAATTAGTTGAGGGGCTTGGCCATGGGGATAGAGAAGGGCTGTGACAACGTCTTCTTGGAATTTTAGATAGGTTAGGGAACTAAGAAAAAATAATATATGAATTGAACAGGGCTAGTTGCATCAAATAAATGGTGACTTTCTTGTACCAAAACAGTGATCTTCTGGTGGCCAAGTAGGGCTGCATCATCTGGTCATTCATATCCACCTCCCCATGTATAGGTTGTACTTATGCACACATTTTGGCTTCTGTATGGGGCCTCTTCTCTGCGGTTCCACCAAGGTGTCCTCATGCACTCTCCACTTCACCGCTAGTACCTCTTCAGTCCGCATACTGGCCATTTCACCCTGCTTCAATTTCTTGGCCACCAATCTCTGTGAGAAGCCTTTGCGGTTGGTCCGTGCTGTCTCACAGGCCACAGTGTTCTTTTTGGTACAAATGACAGAAAAGTGGGAGACTAGTGTAGAAATTGTCTTCGTATAGGTGGTAACCTTTCCCAAGCAATTGTTGGATCAGTTGCCAGACAATTTTGCCACTTGTTCCCATGTAGGTAGGGCATCCAGGGGGGGTTTAGCTGTCTGTCTTTTCCCTCATAAATGATAAAGTCATATGTGTAACCCGTGGGCCTGTCACACGCCTTATAAAATTTAACCCCACGTTTGGCTCTTTTACTGGGGAGGTATTGTTTTATTCTGGGTCTTCTGGTGAAGTGTACTAGGGATTCATCTACACAAATATTTATATCAGGGGTAAACATCTGCTTGAAGCTGGCACAAAAAAAATTGATTAGGGGCCAAATTTTTAATAATTTATCGTAACTGGGATGATTTAATTTTAATTTTTTAATATTCTTCCATAATTAGGGGTTTCCAAACAAAAGGACAGGCATATGAAGAACTTGGATTGTTGGCTATATGTTGGCTGGCGTATAGATTACATTGCTCCACAATGTAGGTTAGGAGATCATTGGTAAAAAATAAATGAAAATAATTAAGTGGGGTTACATTTTCCATCTGTATCTGAGGGCCTGGCTGGGCTGTAAAAAGGGGAATTACAGGTTCTACTGACGTATTGGGCAGCCATGCTGGATACAGTAGAACATCTGGGAGGCTAGTGTTGGCACTGCCTTGTTGATGGAATGCTCTGTTGCTAACATCTGGCCTATCCTTTAGGAAGGTTGCAGAACTGTTGTTGGATGCCTGCCTATCCCGGAGTGCTGCGCTGCTGGTGGATGCCTGCTGGTGGATAACCTGGAGTGCTGCGCTGCTGGTGGATGCCTGCATATCATCCTGGAGTGCTGCGCTGCTGGTGGATTCCCTGGAGTGCTGCGCTGCTGGTGGATGTCTCTGCCTGCTCATTTCTCCTGATTCTCCTTGTTGAGATTCTATCTTCCTAGGTTTCCATCTCGGAGCCACTGCTTTCCACTGGCTCATAGTCGCTATTCGAGTCTGACGGAGAAAGTTCCCTGCTACTCTCGTCTGACATACTCTGGAGTATTTGGAGAGCCTCCTCTGCGCTGTAAGATCTTTTCATCATGTTGGCGGGCAGATGTGTCAGATGGTGGGCAGCAGATATGTCAGATGGCGGGCAGATGATGTGCCAGATGGTAGGCGACTGTGCCAGATGATGGGTGGCTAGATGTGCTGGCAGATGTGTCAGATGGCAGGCGGCAAATGTGTCAGATGGCGGGCAGCAGATGTGCCTGATGGTGGGTGGCAGATGTGCCTGATGGTGGGTGGCAGATGTGGCTGATGGTGGGCGGCAGATATGCCTGATGTTGTGTGGCTGTCCCTGATGTTGGCAGGCAAATGTGCCTGATGGTTGGCAGGCAGATGTGCCTGATGATGGCGGGCAGATGTGCCTGATGATGATGGGCGGCTGATGTGCCAGCTGTTGACAGGCTGATGTGCCAGCTGTTGGCGGGCTAATGTGCCAGCTGTTGGCGGGCTGATGTGCCCGCTTTTGGCAGACAGATGTGCCAGCTGTTGATGGGCTGATGTGCCAGTTGTTGGTGGGCTGATGTGCCCGCTGTTGGTGGACAGATGTGCCAGCTGTTGGCGAAAAGAGGTGCCAGTTGTTGACGGGCAGATGTTCACTGTATGACAGGTGTTTTCACTGTTTTGTGTTTTGGAGACACTGTGTTTTGGAGATACTAGCTGGGTGATCAGTGGGTAAACAGCAGACAAACAGCTATAAAACTCACTAATCCTCCCGGCTGCAGCACAGATCTCTCTTCCTCTCCTCACTGACAGGCTCTGTGTGAGGAGAGGAAGAGATGAGAGCAGTTACAACCGCTCTCTATTTACATTACATGACAACTGTGATTGGACACAGTCGTCATGTGATCAGGAGGGCCAATCACAGGGCCCTCCTGTGTTGTACATCTCTACTGACTCTGGGGGGCACAGGCAGATCAGGATCGCGCTGCTGCGCGGGCACATGGCGGCGTGATCCCCTGTCAGATTCCACCCCTCCCCCCTGCTTACATTATGATGGCTGTGATTAGACACAGCCATCATGCGGATCAGGAGGGCAAATCACATTGCCCTCCTGCCGTTCCGAGATGCGGCGTGTCCGGGTGACACAAGCGCATTGGGATCGCGTGGCTGCGCGGGAGCGAGCCCGCGCGATCCCGCTCCTTCTGAAGGACGTTCGGGAACGTCCACTCAGAAGGAGGGAGCTCCCACCCGGCCGTTTATGTGCAGTGGCCGGGTGGGAAATGGTTAAAGAGTCATTGTAATTATTTGATGAAGATTTTTCTTTTGTTTGGAATCTAAAAAAAAAATTAATGTTTTCGATTGGACCGATTCGAAATGTATCGATTCAAACGTTTTGAATCTAAAAAAAAAAACTGTAAATTCGAAAAATTTCAAATACGAAATGAGTGAATCAACTGAATTTAACTAAACAAAATAATTAGATTAACAAATCGAAACGAAACAATACAAATTTTTATTGTCATGCACATGTCTAAACTCGATTGGAACATTTGCTCTCTATTCCATTTCTAGTGACTAACAGCAAAAGTGCTTACCATTATAAACAGAGAAAGTGAATATTACAACTGGGGCACAGACAGCCAAAAGAAAAAACTTGACAGAGGTTCTAACCCTTTCCTACTGTGAGAAATAAAAATATGTGTCTTTAGACACACCTACATGTATTAAATGAATAATTCAAAAGATAACAATTGCATGCCACCAAGCCCTCTACATTTATAGTTCCAAAAATAATAAAAAAAAAGTTTAATTCTCCAGACTGACAGAACTAAGCTACAAATGTTTTGACAGGTAGAACAGTCCTCATATACTGTATGTATTTAGCTGTATACCTGGAGTTCTGCGTTAATGTATTTGTTTCTGCAAAGATAACAGCTTGCAAATAACAGGCAACTTTCTAGGCCCTTTTCACACAGGGCGAGCCCGCCAGCTCAGCGGGAGATCGCTCTGTTGATCTCCGCTGAGCTGGCACATGACATCTTTGCTCACTGAGCGGGGAGGGACCTGTCAGAGCCCTGCTGATTCCTATGGGGAGATCGGACGAAAACGGACAGCATGTCCGTTTTCATCAAGTCTCACCCGATCCGTCAGACGGATGGCTGAACTATCGCCATATGTCTGATTTGAGCAGATCGGGTGGCAGGCAGGTGTCAGCAGACACATCTCCACTGACACCCGCTTGCCTATTGGAGTCAATGGGTGACCCACTCGGATACACCTGAAAAATGGACAGGCAGATCCGAGCTGGCTTATTGTGTGAAAGGGGCCTTCTCTCTGTGTTTCCTTTGTAAAAAAAAAAAAAAGCTGACAGATCAGAAAGTAAAATTTGAGGCTGTTTATATTTCCATGGTATTTTATCGATGAAAATTCAAGAATAAATGAACAAGTATAACTGTAGTTATATGGACCCAAAGTCCTAAGGATATACAAGGATTTTGTAGCAATCACCAAGAGGAAACATGTATACCAATTGTAGGAGAACAATAGTACATAACAGTGACTATATGAGTATGTTAAATAATTGGATCATTTGTAATTAGGGTGTGAGTTTTGTTTCTCTGAAATCGGGGGTTTCCGGATCTCTGAGGGGACAAAACTCACATTAGATTTTATTGTGCTGTGATTTTAGTTAGTTACTAAAAATAGGCTGTAATGACTATTAGTATTTCTGTGGGGTGATATGTTGGATATGTTTTCAGTGTGGTATGTGTCAGATAGTGTAAGTTACTTGTGTTTTAGAAATGGGCTCAGGGCTGACAGTCCTGCTGGCATCCTTGGTTAGGTCCATTGGTTGTGTGTAAGAGAATATGGGGGTTTGGGGGGGTTGATTATAAGTAAGATAGGTGTAGGGGGGTATGAAGGAGTGTGGTTTAGGGGAAAGGGGTATAAAGATGAGGGAAAGTATGGCTGTGAAATGGGAGAGTGGAATAGGCCAGGACAGGGGGGGGCAAAGGCCTCCTACCTGACCCTGACCTTCGGCCCATCCATCCTCGACTCTTTCGTATGCCTGATGTTTAGCAAGGTGTTATGGGGTCGATGGGAGGATGAGATAGAGGGTCATTTTAGGTATTGCGTGGGTTCATAATTTGGATGTATTTGGAAGTGGTCTTGAAGTGGGACCAACAGGCCCAGAGGGTGTTGTGCTTGGAGATATTTTCATGGGAGATGGCTATGAGCTCCTCCATTTCGGCAATTTTATTGAGCCTCAGGAACCATTCTTTAGTTGAGAGGGCATTGGATTTGCCCCATAGGACCAGGATACATAGCTTAGCTGCATTCAGCATGTGCATCGCAAAGGATTTGAAATAAGAGCATCTGGGTAGTGTGGTATGGTGCAGCAAGAGTTGCACGGGGGAAAAGTCTAAGGCAAGGGTGGTTACCTTTTGATGTTATGTTGAGAGGAGAATGGGAGGAGAAAAGCAAGGGCTACTCTAATTGAGCTCTACATCCCCATAAGGGGATTATTGGACTATAGCGGTACCCAATTAGAATAAAACATAAATAAAATTTCAATTTATTAAATTACAAAATAGTAAAAACATGTATACAGTATAGAACAAAACAACTTGGGGATTGTTGCAGCAAGAGACATACATTAAGGTAACACTAAGTGCAGCCCACATATAAATAGACATGTGCACACAGGAATATTTCGTTTCGGAATTTCGTTTTCATCCGAAAAATAAATTTATTTAGTTACTCCCGAAATTTGTTTTGATTTATTTTGGTTTTTTTTCGTTAAAAATTGCATTCGTCCAAAAATCCAAATTAAGGTCAAATCTGTCATTGAAGGCTTATGGTGTCTGTGGAATGTTCAAAGAAGATTCGACGGAGCAGCTAAACTGTACAACATCGTATAGTTTACCTGCTCCGTCGAATCTTCTTAGAACTTTCAACAGACACCATAACCCAAAGTGCGTGTGTACTTAGTTCTAGCTATTTTACTGCTCCTCCTCGTTGGTTACAATCAGCCAATAACATTCATCATCATCATTATTTTTATTTATCTTTTCTCACCTACGTCGAATCTTTTCTCCCCTACGTTGAATCTTTAGGCACATTCGACCATAGGTTTGATGGACACAGATTGTTATTGTCATCATCATGTCGAATCTCCTATCTATATCGAACTGTTGTAGCAACGAAAACGAAAATAAAGCATTTGTTTATGTCGGATCTTTCATTTTTCGGATTCTGCACTTTCGTTATCGTTTGTTAAAACGATAACGAAAATACCTGAAATTCAGATGAAAATGCATTCGGACGAAAACTAATGCACATGTCTACATATAAACTTGAAGGCACGATGATGTACTAAAGGACGTTTGACCTCAACAGTTTCGCGGCCAGCGCCGCTTCTTCAGGAGGCGTCCAAATATAACATCTAAGAAAATAAATAATCACAATTATGTTCAAAGAAAACAGAATATAGTAGTACATGGTAATAAAACATAATTTTGGAGTGGTTGCATGTTGTAAAGACACACTCACCAATAGCTGCCCCAGTAGGCAGGGAACGGTAATATTGAGAGGCCCGAGTCGGGCGTTCCCCCTAGGGGCGGACATGGGGGTGCTGAATGAGGTGGACTAGTAAAAAATAATATATGTTGGTTCGGGAAATAAATTGTATTGGGACATACACCACCCAAGTGCATGGGGATAGAGGATGTTATGTTGTTGACTTCATTCCAGAATTTTTGGATAATGGGACAGGACCTGATGTGAATAAGAGAGCCAGGTTCAGAGTTGCATCTCCAGCATAAGTTTAATGTTGATGGTGCAAATTTGTTAATGAGGGTTGGGACTCTGTACCATCGAATGAGGACCTTGTAGACATTTTCTTGGACTGACACGTTTGAGCCCCTGAGAGTATTTTCGAATATTTGTCCCCACTGGTCATCCATAAGATCTAAGGAGAGTTCTTTCTCCCAAAGGTGGGATGTTTTGTGTTTTGTAGGGTGGTTAGCAAAAAGTAGGGAGTAAATGATGGAGACTAGGTGCCTTTGCGTGGCTTCAGAGCATAATGATTCTATGGGAGTGGGTTGTCTGGTCCAGTGTAACCTGCGTTTCGGGTCTAATGCCGCGTACACACGAGCGGACTTTACGGCGGACTTTGCCCGGCGGACTTTTCGACGTACTTTCCGACGGACTTTGTGAATGAACGGACTTGCCTACACACAATCCACCAAAGTCCGTCGAATTCGTACGTGATGACGTACGACCGGACTAAAACAAGGAAGTTCATAGCCAGTAGCCAATAGCTGCCCTAGCGTGGCTTTTTGTCCGTCGAACTAGCATACAGACGGCGGACTTTTCGACCGGACTCGATTTCAACGGATACATTTTAAACAAGTTTCAAATCTAAGTCCGTCCAACTTTTGAGAAAACAAAGTCCGCTGGAGCCCACACACATCGAATTGTCCGACGAAATCCAGTCCGCCGGGCAAAGTCCGCCGTAAAGTCCGCTCGTGTGTACGCGGCATTAGAGAAAGTGTTGTAATTGTAAGTATGTCCATAGTGGAAATTTCCAGTCTTTTATTTGTGAGGCTAGATTTTCATGGGTTAGGAAAGTACCTCCTTGATAGAAATGTTTAGACAGGATATGTTTGTGTGACCAGGAGGATGATAAAAATTGCATGGACCAGGAGGCGCATGCGCGAGGGACTCCAAGATGGCCGCGTAAGCCGGGAGCTCCTCACTACCCCAGCCAGCCAGCCGCCCTAGCGCCATATCGGAAGCAGCAGCGAGCCCGTACACAGCAGGATCTATTGGGGGAACACAGCGGCTCCCCACCCATGCCAGCCACAGCTGCAAAAAAGGACCTGGGACCCCGCTTTGAAGCAGAGAAATTACAGGCCAAATCCAAGATGGCGGCCGCGCCTCAGACACATGCAGCATCAGGGGGACTACAAGAAGCCAGGCAAGTGATCGCTCCTGCTACTCTTCCATACCCTCCTCCAGCAACCTCCTTATCCCACCCCATCACATCCCCCTCAGGCCACAATTCAGTCTTTCTGGATGAGAACCCACTGGCAGCCCCCTTGCTATCTTCTATGGGACATTCTCCTATCCTTCAGCACAATAATAGCATTATGGGAGGCACAGACACAGATATGCCCCAGAATGCAGGGGATCTCTTCCTCAAACTATCTGACTTACTGGAAAGGGGCTTAGCTAATACAGCCCACAAAATAACAAATGACATTCGATCTGATTTCCAGAATCTGGGCACCAGAATAGAAGCGATCGAACAAAAACTGGACTACACAGTCTCAAGAACCAATCAAAACTCTGACCACATTCAGATTGTGCAGGAACAGTTGGATGCGGCCTTAAATTGGATCGACGATTTGGAAAACCGATCAAGAAGGGAGAACTTCAGGGTCAGAGGCATCCCAGAATCTTGCACGGATGTCCCTACAGCAGTGCAAGACTTGATCAAATCCCTTATTCCTGATATCTCTACACACAAGCTGGAGTTAGACAGGGCCCACAGATCACTGGGACCCCCCAGGAAAGATGGGTCTCCCAGGGATATAGTGGTGAAGCCGCACCACTACGGAGTGAAAGAGAACATCATGAAGCTCTCCCGCCAGCAACCACACATCTCATTCCAAGGCCACGATGTTCAAATATTTGCGGACATTTCGCCTATGACGATTCAAAAACGCAGAGCCCTCAAACCTCTATTACTAATCCTGACACAAAAGAAAATAAGATTCTGGTGGGCTTTCCCCTTTGCTTTAAAATTTACCTACAAAGGCAAGACACACTCATTCACTAATCTACCTGAAGGAGAGCGGATCCTTCCCTCACTGAAGCTTATATCTCAGGACTCAGAGATGGACACATCAAATGCGCAATCTGGATCCTACAAGAGACAGACTCCAACCAGCCCAGTCTCCCCTTTATGGAAATCTACCAAAAGCAGACGAGTAAAGGAACCGATGCCCTCCTGATTCGGATGAACACATCCGGGCATTACCCGGACACATTCCTCTGGAACTAACCCAAGTCATTAATAACCCTAAATTACCCTCTTAATCCCCTTAGGATTAAGGCGTACGATCTCTGAACCCATCAGAGATACCGGACTTCCACCTTCATCTGTACTTCTCCTGACAAGGACACCTCAGACCTGATAGGTCACTCCGCACCATAAAAATGCAAATATTGGTCATGCGATTTCTCCTGTTGGATCATCAGTCCCTACTTAAGCGAGTCGCATAAACACAGCGCTCACCCTTTCCCAAAGAATTCGTCTGGATCTCCCACAATCAACTTGACAACAATCAACAAGGATCAAGCTCTTGGGCCTTCCCCCTATGGGTCTCCCTCAACACCGGCTGGTAGTTTGGAAGACCAGGAGCTGGACACGCTAAAACACCGGACTATTAGGAAATGCTCGCACCTAATAGATTGAGATACAGCTCCTAAATTACTCCCCCCTCTCTTCCCTATTGTTCTTCCCCATTCCCCCTCCTCACAAAGAGGGATTATACACATTATTCAAACCCTCACAAAACATACTCCAGGATCGATCACATACTCCTGTCAGTGATACATATACCCTATGTTCTTAAGGCCTATTGTCATAAACCAGATGTGACCAGAACTGTGTGACTGCGACGGGGTGAACCAGACATAAATAGGTGAAAGTAAGTTTATTTAAGGAAAGTGCATATGTGAACACACCACAAATACAAGTGAACAACCAAACAATCAGTGATATAAAACCAACCAGCATATGTAGCAAGAGGGAGTACCAGAATCGTAGTCAAGCCAGGCCGGGGTCATAAACACGGAATCAGTAGCTGGGAAGGGAAATAAACAGGACAAGAGAGGATGGGTGGATGACAGGAGGGACAGGTCAGGTACAAGGCTCAGAGTCCAGAGTCCAGGGTTCAGGGTTCAGGTAACGGACAGGAAGCAGGATCAACAGGTTCCAGGTTCCAGGAATCAGGCTTCAGGTACAGGTACAGGTACAGGATCAGGTTAACAGGATGCAGATCAGGGCTCAAGGACAATACCAGGGCAACATAAGTGTGCAATTGCCGGGTATTTATACTGCAGCTCTGCTAATTAACGTCAGGTGACACCTGTCTGCAGAGGGGAATACCTGCTCCATACTGCCAGGATCCATCCGCTGGTGGATGCCAGTACTGCGGCCCAAAGATGACATAACATTAACAGGGAAAAGCTCTCCTGACAGTTCCAAACTGCCAGGAGACACCTGCTGGTGGACCTCAGTACTGCATGCCAAATAACAGATATTACCAGCGGATGGAACATTTCCTGACAGTACCCCCCCTCAAAGGAGCGGCCTCCGGACGCTCCAACTGGTTGTAATTGTCCATAGTCTATGGCATCAAGCAGAACAACAGGTGGTGGCACAGCAGGCAAAACAACAGGTGGCGCAGCAGGCATGGGCACTTCAAGCTGGGCGGCAGCAGGCATGGGCACTTCAAGCTGGGCGGCAGCAGGCATGGGCACTTCAAGCTGGGCGGCAGCAGGCATGGGCACTTCAAGCTGGGCGGCAGCAGGCATGGGCACTTCAAGCTTGGCGGCAGCAGCCATGGGCACTTCAAGCTGGGCGGCAGCAGGCATGGGCACTTCAAGCTGGGCGGCAGCAGGCATGGGCATTTCAAGCTGGGCGGCAGCAGGCATGGGCACTTCAAGCTGGGCGGCAGCAGGCATGGGCACATCAGGCTGGGCGGCGGCAGGCATGGGCACATCAGGCTGGGCGGCGACAGGCATGGGCACATCAGGCTGGGGGGCGGCAGGCATGGGCACATCAGGCTGGAGGGCGGCAGGCATGGGCACATCAGGCTGGAGGGCGGCAGGCATGGGCACATCAGGCTGGAGGGCGGCAGGCATGGGCACATCAGGCTGGAGGGCGGCAGGCATGGGCACATCAGGCTGGAGGGCGGCAGGCATGGGCACATCAGGCTGGAGGGCGGCAGGCACCCGGACATCAGGCTGGAGGGCAGCAGGCACCCGGACATCAGGCTGGAGGGCAGCAGGCACCCGGACATCAGGCTGGAGGGCAGCAGGCACCCGGACATCAGGCTGGAGGGCAGCAGACACCCGGACATCAGGCTGGAGGGCAGCAGGCACCCGGACATCAGGCTGGAGGGCAGCAGACACCCGGACATCAGGCTGGAGGGCAGCAGACACCCGGACATCAGGCTGGAGGGCAGCAGACACCCGGACATCAGGCTGGAGGGCAGCAGACACCCGGACATCAGGCTGGAGGGCAGCAGGCACCCGGACATCAGGCTGGAGGGCAGCAGGCACCCGGACATCAGGCTAGAGGGCAGACACCCGGACATCAGGCTGGAGGGCAGCAGGCACCCAGACATCAGGCTGGAGGGCAGCAGGCACCCAGACATCAGGCTGGAGGGCAGACACCCGGACATCAGGCTGGAGGGCAGCAGGCACCCGGACATCAGGCTGGAGGGCAGCAGGCACCCGGACATCAGGCTGGAGGGCAGACACCCGGACATCAGGCTGGAGGGCAGCAGGCACCCAGACATCAGGCTGGAGGGCAGCAGGCACCCAGACATCAGGCTGGAGGGCAGACACCCGGACATCAGGCTGGAGGACAGCAGACACCCGGACATCAGGCTGGAGGGCAGACACCCGGACATCAGGCTGGAGGGCAGACACCCGGACATCAGGCTGGAGGGCAGCAGGCACCCAGACATCAGGCTGGAGGGCAGCAGACACCCGGACATCAGGCTGGAGGGCAGCAGACACCCGGACATCAGGCTGGAGGGCAGCAGGCACCCGGACATCAGGCTGGAGGGCAGCAGGCACCCGGACATCAGGCTGGAGGGCAGACACCCGGACATCAGGCTGGAGGGCAGCAGGCACCCAGACATCAGGCTGGAGGGCAGCAGGCACCCAGACATCAGGCTGGAGGGCAGCAGGCACCCAGACATCAGGCTGGAGGGCAGACACCCGGACATCAGGCTGGAGGACAGCAGACACCCGGACATCAGGCTGGAGGGCAGACACCCGGACATCAGGCTGGAGGGCAGACACCTGGACATCAGGCTGGAGGGCAGCAGACACCCGGACATCAGGCTGGAGGGCAGAAGGCACCCGGACATCAGGCTGGAGGGCAGACACCCGGACATCAGGCTGGAGGGCAGCAGACACCCGGACATCAGGCTGGAGGGCAGACACCCGGACATCAGGCTGGAACAGATCAGCTGGCGGGGAGGCAGGACTGGACACTGGCATGATGGTATGGGTTGGATTAGCTGGTGCAGAGGCAGGTTGGGTTACTGGCAGGATCGTTTTGGTTGGAAAAAACTTTCGTTTTTTCTTTGGCTTAGCCACTGAAGATTTGTAGGTGAGGGGTGCAGCAGACTGGAGAGGAGGATTGGGATATGGCAGAGAAGAGGTAATAGTAGCTGGAGGAAGTTCGTGTGGGTTTGCAGGCAGCAGGGAAGAGACAGGTGGGTTGAATGCAGGATAGGTACAGGGAGCAGAGACTGGATATGAGTATTTGGTTGGCAGCAGCGTATACTGAGCTGCAACTGCGGTTGACATTGGTGATGGGGAAACATACATTTGGGTAGGCTGGTGTTTGGTGGCAGAGGTGGTTTGTTTGGCTGGAGCTGCTTGCATCATGTCAGACCATGCTGAAAGTATAGGTTGTACAAACTGTGCCTTTAACTCTCCCTGTCTAACAAAAGACTGAGCAGACACAATGCACTCAGCAATCACCTGTGGGGAACAGGCTGAGTAGTGCTCACAAAAATCGTCTGGATCATCTTCAAAAAGCCAAACTAGGGATACAACCTGATTCATATCGAAAGGAGGAGTGAAATCATCACGGCCCTCTGGAATACAGGGCAGGGCCAGCTCAGTACAGATCTTGATCAAAGGCTGCACCTCCCCAAACAATACACAACCCTGATCGACCAGGGAGTGAGCCAAACGTATAGTGGCAAACAACTGATCACTAGACCATCCTTTCAAAGCCTGGCGGCAATAATCACCACTTTCAGATGCCAGCAGAGAAAAATAAATAACCTCATCGGCATTCATGTTTGCAACCAACTGAATCAAAATGGTTCCCCTGTGCAGCCACTTCTGGTCAGGGATGGCCCTGGTATTCTGTCATAAACCAGATGTGACCAGAACTGTGTGACTGCGACGGAGTGAACCAGACATAAATAGGTGAAAGTAAGTTTATTTAAGGAAAGTGCATATGTGAACACACCACAAATACAAGTGAACAACCAAACAATCAGTGATATAAAACCAACCAGCATATGTAGCAAGAGGGAGTACCAGAATCGTAGTCAAGCCAGGCCGGGGTCATAAACACGGAATCAGTAGCTGGGAAGGGAGATAAACAGGACAAGAGAGGATGGGTGGATGACAGGAGGGACAGGTCAGGTACAAGGCTCAGAGTCCAGAGTCCAGGGTTCAGGGTTCAGGTAACGGACAGGAAGCAGAATCAACAGGTTCCAGGTTCCAGGAATCAGGCTTCAGGTACAGGTACAGGTACAGGTACAGGATCAGGTTAACAGGATGCAGATCAGGGCTCAAGGACAATACCAGGGCAACATAAGTGTGCAATTGCCGGGTATTTATACTGCAGCTCTGCTAATTAACATCAGGTGACATCTGTCTGCAGAGGGGAATACCTGCTCCATACTGCCAGGATCCATCCGCTGGTGGATGCCAGTACTGCGGCCCAAAGATGACATAACATTAACAGGGAAAAGCTCTCCTGACAGTTCCAAACTGCCAGGAGACACCTGCTGGTGGACCTCAGTACTGCATGCCAAATAACAGATATTACCAGCGGATGGAACATTTCCTGACACCTATATCAAGGACACAGCCCTTTCAGATCACGCCATGGTGATCGTCACACTAAGGGGCGGATCCCACAAACCACCCACTACCCAGTGGAGACTCAACGACACTATTCTTAATGACCATATTTCAGTAATAGAGATTGAGAAGGACATAATAGATTACTTTTTGCGGAACAATGTGGAGGGAATTTCAGCAGAGACTCTTTGGGCTGCTCATAAAGTGACCATACGGGGAAAGCTCATTCAAATGTCATCTCGAAGAAAGAAAGAGCAGATAGCGGAGATAGAGAAACTAGAGAGGGAATTCAAGGCCCTATGCAAGCAGCACAAACGGGACCCTTCTACGGTCCAAATAGCTCTACTGGATGCAGCCAGAATAGCATTAAACCTAGCTCACACAGTGAGGGCAGAAAAACATTTGAAATGGAATAGTGCGAAATTCTACGTTCAGAGAGACAAAATGAGTACTCTATTAGCAAGAAAGCTCTCTCCCAAAGTCACTAACTTCACCATCCCAAACATTAAACTACAGGATGGCACCTCAACCCTTAATCCCCCAAAAATCCTGCAAGCTTTTCAGTCCTTTTACTCTAAACTAAATCAGCAAAATGACTGTATGTCTGACTCCTGCTTGAAATCATTCCTAGATGATATTGACATACCCACTCTACGTAAAGATCATAAGGATCTCATGGAAGCGCCCTTTACCATAGAAGAAACATTAGAGGTAATTAAAAACTTAAAAGGGGGATCAGCTCCCGGCCCCGATGGCTTCTCCAATCAATACTATAAAACCTTTAAGAAAACTTTAGCACCCCATATTACAAAATTCTTCAACTCCAAAAGGGTAGGGACGCCCCTAGAGTCACAACTAAATTTGGCATTTATCTCTGTCATACCCAAGCCCCACAAGGATCCATCTTTAGTCGAGAATTACAGACCAATCTCGTTGATTAACAACGACCTGAAAATACTTACTAAAATCCTAGCTAACAAAATTAACTCCTTTATCAATCAATATATAAACAAAGACCAAGTGGGCTTTATGCGGGAAGACAAGGCCCGGAAAGTTAGAAGGGCGGTCGATATTGTCTCATTATTACAATCGGGTTGGGATGGAAGCCCAAAGCAGGAAGGCTTACTGCTGTCGTTGGACCTTCAAAAGGTCTTCGATTCTTTGTCTTGGACATTCCTATTCTCAGTCCTGGGACGATGGGGATTTGGGGAAAAATGTATAAATACCCTGAAAGCATTATACTCCACTCCTAGTGCCAAGGTCAAATTACACGGATTCTATTCGGATCCCATTCAAATAACCAGGGGTACCAGACAGGGGTGCCCCCTATCTCCTGCAATCTTTGCTTTAGCTATAGAGGTTCTGGCAATTGCGATCAGATCCAACCAAAATATTAAGGGGGTAAAATGCGGAGCGCACACCCACAAATGCGCCCTGTTTGCGGACGATATCCTTTTATTTGTCACTTTCCCAACTACCTCACTACCCAATATCTGCAATCTTTTAAAAACATTTGGATCCTTGTCGGGCTTAAAGGTCAACATGGACAAATCACAGGCATTAAATATTTCCCTACAAGAGGCAGAAGTGAATAGGCTCAATCCCTCATTCAAATTTAAATGGAGCAAATCTTCTATCCGATACCTAGGGATAAACCTTACCCCCAAGTTTGAGCGACTATTCCAAGCTAATTTCCCTCCCATGTTCCGCACACTAGAATCTGATATCATGGCTAGGTAGAATTAATTCTATCAAAATGACGCTATTGCCCAAGCTCCTCTATTTGTTTAGGTCACTCCCGATAGACATTAGAAAACACCATCTTAAACCCCTACAAGGAAAAATAATAAAATTCATTTGGGGTAAAAAAGGCTATAGGCTAGCCCGCAATGTGCTTTTTAGCCCCAAAACCAAGGGGGGACTGGGTCTACCAGATCTGTTTAGCTACTACCAAGCTGCAAGATTGGCCCAACCTTCAATGGTATACTTCAAAGTTGAGAAACCCGACTGGATAGATATAGAGAGACAAGCTATTCCGACACACACCATAGACTACCTCCTCTGGTGTCCCATGAAATCAAGGCCAACTATATTTGCCCCAACATTGTCCCAATCCTTTAAATTATGGGACTCCGTGAAATGCTTACCAGCTCTGACCTCACCTTCCTGCCCTTTGGACCACATTTTTCATAACCCCCGATTTGCACCGGGAATGGACATCAAGTCCTTTAAATGGTGGTTAGACAAGGGGATGTACCGTATAGGCCACTTTTTCTCGCCCTCGGGTCCAATTACGCTAAAGCATTGTGTAGATAAGTTTAAACTCCCAGGTACAGAGAGGTTTAGATTTGTCCAGTTACCCCACTTTCTTTCCTCTCTAACGAAGGGACAGGCACTCCCTTTGGAATTTACATCTTACGAGCGTTGGTGCGGCCAAGCACTAGACATAAAGGGGGGTATATCTCTCATATACGCGTCTCTTGTGGAACCCACCACAAAATTTACATACATGGAATCGTGGGAGAAGGATCTGCAGGAGACCTGGAGCCTGGTGGAATGGCATCAGAGAGGATCCACAGCCTTTAAAGGTATTCTAAATACTGCATTGATAGAAGCTAATCTAAAAGTGCTTATGCGATGGTACCTAGTACCCACCAGACTAGCAACTATGTTCACCTCTGTCTCCATGTTATGCTTTAGAGGGTGTCAAGCTCAGGGCTCCATGATTCATATCTGGTGGGAAAGTCCGAAATTAAGAGGTTTTTGGAACAAAATATTCGCGTTGATCCGAAAAGTCTCGGGTCTTCCTATCACTAAATCAGCCCAAGTGGCATTACTTAATGCACCAATCCCTAAGACAACGAAACACTCTCAAAGATTGATATCCTTCATGCTGTTAGGAGCTAAAACCTATAGCTAAGGCCTGGAAGCAACCCACAGTGTCTTTCCAGGCAGCCAAAAGGAAGATTTTGTGGATTATGTCCCAAGAAAAAACGGTCAGCTCTCTGATGGACACCACTAAGTCATTCGAGGCAACATGGGAGCCCTGGGCTGGACATCTAGGCATTTCCCTTATCCAAGGTAATCAAATGACACAGTCAAGATGAGGTTAAAAAAAAACAAAAAAAAACCACCTTGGACTGGCCACAATTATATACATCCAAGCTAGCGCTCTCTTTCTTCTTCTTTTCTTCTTCTCTACCCTACCTTTCTGTTATTTCAACGAATTGATATTACATTAGCAGTGTACCAGTTATGTTTAAATCTCTGATTTTCATTATGGTAGAATTTCTCATGTCGCCATTAGATTTTGTATAGTGAGTTCAAGTTCTAGACTCAAAACGGATTACTGCCAGATGGGGGGGAACTGCTGGAGGGGTCTAATGGCTTCTCTAGGGGTTCCTTTTTCTACCTCTGGGGCGGTGGCAGGACCCTGGGAGTGGGGACAGTGGGGGTACCGGGTCATCCTTAACACTTTCCCTGGGATGGGGGGACTCCTAGCACAGTGTGATCCCGCTAGGGGTGTTGGGAATGTCAACTCACACAGGGAACATAAGTAACAGCCTTACCTACTGTTTCATTGGCAAATGTAAATGGATTTGAATCTCTGTTTATTATCTTTGTACTTTTATAATATCAATCCCGTATTTGCAAGGGATCTGTCAATATACCTTTGTATCTTATTTTCTTCTATGTACTGCACTGCTCTTTAATAAAGCTTTATTTAAAAAAAATAAAAAAAATTGCATGGACATCTTTTTTTTGGGGGGAGGGGGGGGGTTCGTCGGATAGGGGTACTCGGGAGGACATAAAGAAAATGCCTCTCATGTAGCCAACTGAATTTGGTTGGGGATGTGAATGGGGGAAATACGGGTGCTGCAGAAGTGGTGGGTTCCCAATTAGGATTGGCGAATGCAGCAGGAAGGGCATTATGGGCACGACGGGCCTGTGTTTGTCTTCTTCTTGGTGGCAGCGGGACACTACTTGTGCTTGCCACCTCACCAGCCTGAACTGCACTTATGGGACTCGCCACATCACCAAGTGTTACTGCAGTGCTGGTTTGACTACGACCAGGGTGTACTAGGCCACTGGCGCTTGCCAGTTCACCAAAACGCTACCAAAAAAACTGTTAGCGATCGCATGGATCAGGCCTGACTCTGCGAACGCTGCAGTTATGCGTTTAGTGTTTTGTAAGTGTCAGTGATCGATCGATACTGCACTTGGGTGGGTTGGGCTGGGCCGGGCGGAGGGGCAAAACGCAGGTGCTAGCAGGTATCTGGGCTGATCCCACTAACACTGCGTTTTTGGTAACCCTAAACTGCTGGGGACGCTAGTGTAGATCTGATCGGATCAGATATTGATTCGTTCAGATACTATACCACTAAGGGAGGTGTACGGTGCGTGCGTGGGTGTTAGCACTACTGGCACTAACCTGATGCTGCCTGGGGCTGGTGCTTGCCAGTTCACCAAAACGCTACCAAAAAAACTGTTAGCAATCGTAGGGATCAGGCCTGACTCTGCGAACGCTGCAGTTATGCGTTTAGTGTTTTGTAAGTGTCAGTGATCGATCGATACTGCACTTGGGTGGGCTGGGCTGGGCCGGGCGGAGGGGCAAAACGCAGGTACTAGCAGGTATCTGGGCTGATCCCGCTAACACTGCGTTTTTGGGAACCCTAAACTGCTGGGGACACTAGTATAGATCTGATCAGATATTGATCCGTTCAGATACTATACCACTAATGCCGCGTACACACGAGCGGATTTTACGGCGGACTTTGCCCGGCGGACTTTTCGACGTACTTTCCGACGGACTTTGTGAATGAACAGACTTGCCTACACACAATCCACCAAAGTCCGTCGAATTCGTACGTGATGACATACGACCGGACTAAAACAAGGAAGTTCATAGCCAGTAGCCAATAGCTGCCCTAGCGTGGCTTTTTGTCCGTCGAACTAGCATACAGACGGCGGACTTTTCGACCGGACTCGATTTCAACGGATAAATTTTAAACAAGTTTCAAATCTAAGTCCGTCCAACTTTTGAGAAAACAAAGTCCGCTGGAGCCCACACACATCGAATTGTCCGACGAAATCCAGTCCGCCGGGCAAAGTCCGCCGTAAAGTCCGCTCGTGTGTACGCGGCATAAGGGAGGTGTATGGTGCGTGCGTGGGTGTTAGCGCTACTGGCGCTAACCTGACGCTGCCTGGGGCGACGCATATCACCGCCGGGCGATCAGGGGGCTAAATCTTTATTAGGTAATAAACAGCGGGTGCCCTGACACTATAGAAAGTAAACTAACTAACCAGCATCACCCGTAACAGTTATACGGTGATCACTGGTGAAAGGGTTAACTAGGGGGCAATCAAGGGGTTAAAACCTTTATTAGGTAGTATATGGGGGTCCCTGTCGCTATAAAACGCTGACGGCGAACCTAAATATTTACCTCCCTAACTAGCGTCACCAGTGACACTAATACAGCAATCAGAAAAATGATCGCTTAGTAACACTGGCGACGGGGGGTGATCAAGGGGTTAAAACTTTATTAGAGGGGTTAGGGGGTACCCCAGACCTAAAGGGGGCTAACCCTAACTGCCCTACCACACTAACTGTCATAAACTGACACCAATGCACTAATCAGAAAAAAAAACTGCTTGGTGTCAGTGTGACAGGGGGGGTGATTAGGGGGTGATCAGGGGGGGATCGGGGGGTAAAGGGGGGTGTAAAGTATGTCTGGCATGTTCTACTGTGTGTGTGTGTTGGTGTAACTCACTTGGTTGTCTTCTCTCCTCGGCGCCGGAACGGAAAATACCGAGCCGAGGAGAGATGACATCACTTCCTCTGCCTCTTTGTACTATACAAAGGCAGGGGAAGATTCTCATTGGCTGGGAGTGATCGCAAGGGGGGGCCACGAATGGATGGCCTCCCCCTCATCTCTGAATGCTCCCAGTCAGAAGCCGACCGCCTCAGGCACGGGGGGGGTCCGATCCCGCCCGCGGCAAGCAATCATGTACCAGGTATGTGATTTTGCCTGCCCGTGCCATTCTGCCGCAGTATATCTGCGTTAGGCGGTCGGCAAGTGGTTAAGACATAATCACCTCAATTGAATTTTTCTTTTGTGCCAAGTGCACAAGCATATACTGTAGGTACTCCAGATGCAGCTTTATATTACTGTTCTGTGCATTTTTTTCAAGGGCTTGTGACAATTTTCTTTGATCTATAATTTTCTGTTTCAATATATTTTATTTTTCAAAAGTGGATGAAAGGAATACAGCACATGTCATAGATACAACGTGAGCCATTTGTCTTGGGGTGACCAACACGGTCATATGGAAAACATAGTAATCAATGATATAATTACAAAACATATCTGCATAAAACAAACATAACTTGTCAAGTGGATTGATCGGAATCCCCGGGTATCAAATATGGTCCCAGGAGCTTTATCCATTGAGAAGTGTAGAAGGGGGGAAAGCTCCGCCACCCCAACTGGGCACAAGCTGTGGCGAAGCTTCCTACCCCCTCAGCCTCCCCCCATCATGGATAAGGAAGCTATTGATTTATCTTGTGTAAATAAAAAGAAAATGTAGAAGGTTAATAAAACTAGTTGTAGAACAGTAAATGTATAAACTAGTCCAAAGTTTTCTGGACAAGGGAACAATTTCGAGTCCTGTATAAGACTGCTCAGTAAAATACAAAAAGGGACACACCCATGGGATCACATGGCGAATATAAGAGGGATTTAGTACAGCAACATGTCCGTAAGAATCTAGTTTGTAGTCAAAGTTGGGACCGGGAGCAGGGTAAATCCTGACCCCGGCTCCGGTCACAACCAGTCAATCAATGGCTGAGATCCAAGACTGATCTAGAGAGGTAGGTGATAGAAAAGAATACGAGAGGAAAGAAAAGGTAAGAAAAAGAAAGAAGGGGTAAACGATAGAAGAGGTGATTACGAGTCGACTGGGGAGAAAGAGAGCCAGAAGGAGACATTCAGGAGGAGATAATTAGAGGGTGACCCCCACAAAGGTAGCCCAGGGTTCCCAAATTTGTTCAAATTTGGCTGAGCGATCCAGGATTACACTTGCCATCTTCTCTTGGTTCATAATCCAAGAGATCTTTCTTTTGGCTAGCAGTGATGAAACCAGTGTTTTTTTCCATGCATGAGCCAGGGTGAGTTTGGCACCTAAAATGATAAAGAATATAAGGCGTTGAGTAATCCTGGAGGCTTCTTTCACTGGGAAGTTAAGGAGCGCTATGAGGGGGGACATTTGGATCGGTATGGAGGTTAGCTTGCCAATCCAAGAGAAGATCTTGTGCCAATATGGTCGGATTCTGGGGCAAGTCCACCATATATGGAGCATATCGCCTTTAAGACCGCATCCCCGAAAACATAGGGGAGATGCTGACGGGTACATGTGCGCCAGTTTTGAAGGGACCAGGTACCATCTAGTCAACACTTTTAAACTAGCTTCTATGAGGTTGGAGTTAAGGATACCTTTGTAGGATTGGAAAAAGTTCCTGTGCCACGTTTCCAATGTCCAGTGTTGGGAAAGATCAGATTCCCAAGCCTGCATGTAAGACGTCTTGGATTGCGCGGAGGACAGGGCTCTATAGATTACCGAGATGCCCCCCCTCTGCTCACTGGCCTGACCACACCATACTTCATAGGGAGTTATTTGGGGCCCATTCGGGAGTGTTTTACACCTTTTATGTAAGAAGTTTGAGATTTGAGAGAATCTGAAAGATTCAGAGACAGGCATGTCTAGGTTACTAACACAGAATGCTTTGGAGAGTGGGCCAAGAGGTCTAAGGAAGTGCCCTATTCTGTATAACCCTTTGTCGAGCCACCATTTAAATGCTGATATGTCAAGGCCCGGAGGGAAATCAGGATTTCGAAATAAGTGTTGCAATGGTTTTGTGGGGGAAGTCAGATGTTGGTTGCAACGTAGACTGTCCCAGAGTGCGAAGGAGTGTGACAGGGTTGGGGAAAGTATGGAGGGTCTGAGTTTTCTATGGCTCCAGGGAAGGTAGTCTAGAGTGTGGAGCGGGACTGCCTGTCTTTCTATGTGAATCCAGTCAGGTTGTTCCCAGCGTGAGTATACCGCCGAGATCTGAGCTAAATGAGCAGCTTGCAGGTACCACAGCAGATTTGGAAGTCCCATGCCCCCTTCAGTTCTAGATCTGAACAGGACTGCTTTGGGGAATCTGTGTCCCCCTCTACCCCAAATGTATTTGACGATTTTAGCTTGGAGTAGTTGTAGGCGAGTTTTGTCTACAGGAATCGGGAGGGCTCTAAAATAGTAGAGAATGCAGGGGAGTAGAGTCATCTTAATTGTGTTGATTCTACCCAGCCATGACAATGATAGCCGGGACCACCGGGAGAGGTCTTCCTCCAGTTTCTTGTAGAGAGGTGGGTAGTTGGCTTGGTGTAGGAGTTCTATCCTGGGGGTCAGTTTGATCCCCAGGTATGAGATGGAGGAGTCGTTCCAGGAGAACTGGAAGCTCTCCCTGAGCCCAGTCAAGTGAGGTTCTGGGATGTTAATATTGAGTGCCTGTGATTTATCGTAATTAACTCTAAGGCCTGATGCCGCCCCAAATTCATCTAGGAGGCGACAGACGTTGGGGAGTGACGTTATTGGGGAGGAAACGAATAGTAAGATGTCATCCGCAAATAATGCGCATTTATGACACTTGGGGCCACTTTGAATGCCTTGAATATTCGGGTTGTTTCTGATGGCTATCGCCAAGGATTCAATTGCTATGGCAAAAATCAATGGGGATAGGGGGCAGCCCTGTCTGGTGCCTCTAGCTATGGGGAAGGATTCCGAGTAAAATCCCTGCAGACGCACCTGAGCTTAGGGGGTTGAGTAAAGGGCATGCATGACATTAAGAAATGAATTCCCAAATCCCCATCTTTGAAGAGTGTTGAAGATATATGGCCATTGGACAGTATCAAAAGCTTTTTGGAGGTCTAGAGAGAGTAAACATCCCTGTCTGGGAGGGCCCCCGTCCCAGTTAGAATTGAGAAGAGATATTATATCAATCGCTCGTCTAGTTTGGTCAGGTCCCTGCCTCCCTGGGATGAAGCCCACTTGGTCTTTGTTAATGTATAGTCTAATGAAGGAGCCCAGGCGGTCTGCAAGGATCTTAGTCAGAATCTTTAAGTCATTATTAATGAGAGATATGGGTCTATAGTTGCTAACCGAGCTGGCATCTTTATCGGGTTTAGGGATGACCGTAATGTATGCCGTGTTCAGTGAGGCCTCTAGTGAAGTCCCCTGCCGTAGCGCGTTGAAGAATCGGGCCATATAAGGGGCAAGAATGGGAGAGAACGATTTGTAATATGGTATGGAGAAACCATCTGGGCCAGGCGCTGAGTGAGATTTCAAGTGTTTAATCACTGCACATACTTCCTCAGCGGAAATAGGTGAGTCTAGTATCTGGCGGTGTCTTTCTTCTAATTTGGGGATTTGTATGTTGTCTAGGAAGTGGTCCACCGTCTCTGTAGTGGGACCGTTTTCACCACTATAGAGGGATTTGTAGAAGGTCAGGAATTCCCCCATTATTCGTTTAGGGTTCTGGGACAGAGTGCCGCCTTGGATTTTGATCTTGGGAAGGGCTGGGGATTTAAATTTCGGGGACAGCCTGCCTGCAAGCATAGGACCAATTCTATCGCCTTGGCAATAGAATCGGGATCTATTCCACCGTAGCCATTTTTCGGCCCGTGTGGTCAGGCCGAGGTTCAATGCCGTGCGAGCTACATCCAACTTGCTGGTGGAAACAGCTCTTGGGTCGGCCTTGTGTTTTTTAATTAAGGCTGTATAATCCTTATCTAACTTCTCTATGTCAGCTTTGTTGGCTTTATTAATCTGAGAGGCAATTTGGATCAGATGACCTCTAATTACGGCATTATGTGCTGCCCAAAGACAAGAAGGGCTAGTTTCTGGTTGGTCGTTTGTGGCGAAGTAATTGCAAATATTGGTTTCGATTTCTTTGGTTCTAATCGGATCACTCAGGATGGACTCATTAAGTCTCCAACGCCTGCTGGGTTTAGGGCCCAGTGGGCGTTGAATGGAAAGGATCACCAGTGAGTGGTCCGACCAGACTACGTCTTTGATATAAGCCCTGTTCGTTAGGGGAATAGAAGCAGAAGCGATGAGGATATGATCGATTCTCGCGAAGGATCTATGGGGGTTAGAGAAGTGTGTGAAGTCTCGTAGGGTGGGATTTACTTCCCTCCATATATCAACGAGACCATGTTGAAAGATTAGTTTGGCTATACGTAGACTCTGTTTAGTGGGTCTGGTGAGGCGTTTACCAGGGGGGCGAGACTTGTCTAGGCCCTGGTCAAAGGCCGAATTAGAGTCGCCTCCAAATATCACTGTGCCCTCCAGCAGTGGTGTTAGTGTTGTAAACAGGCTTTGAAAGAAGGCTAGTTGGCCTCTGTTGGGGGCATAGTACGAAATCAAAGAATACAGTTGGTTGTCTAATTCCCCCACAATGAGGATATAGCGACCATCAGGGTCCCTGTGTTCAGATTTGAGGGTAAATTTGCATCGTTTAGAGATAAAAATGCCCACCCCCTTTGTTTTATCTTCCGCATTGGCTAGTGTGAAGAAGGGGAATTTGGAGTGTATAAAAGATGGATTGAAGCGTTTGGGGAAATGCGTTTCCTGGAGGAGAACTATGTCTGCTTTTTGTGCATGTAGGTATTGGAAGACTTTGCGCCTTTTTGTCGGTGAGTTTAGGCCTTGCGCATTATGTGATATTATTTTAAGTGGTGTATTTACCGGTGGGTCATCAGCCATCGAGCAGTAGAGGGGGCAGGGCTAGGAAATCTGCAGCTCTTACCATCTGACGTCCACGGATACCAAGACATCCCGCATAGCGTGCGAAGACCGGTGAGATGTCCTGTTGTTGTCCGGATAGATCCCCCCAGCCGACTTCTACGGGGAAATGTAAAATAAGACATTGTTGGGGAAGAAAAAAGAAAAAGCATGAAATAAAGACGGGGGACAAGAGAGTCTCCCGTAGAGTGGAGGGGACAGAGTGCTCCATCGGAAAGTGTGTGTCACACTGAAGTCCCTCCCGAAGGCAGGGAATGGTCCTGTCCAGGGTAGGGTAATCTACCTGTGCCACTAGACAGGAGGGGGCGCATGAACACCACTTCAGCAGAGTGGCCGTTTAATATGGTTAGCGATTAACAGGATGAAGGCACTGGGGCCAGCATTAACCTAGCACTCCCTCTGCTAACATTGATGTATACTAAGGAAAATTTGGAGGTGGAAGTGCATCAGTAAACTGATAATGCTTGTAAAAATTAAACAGTTAACAAACAAATAAATGTGGACCTGGATATGTAATGTGAACTGCGAATAAGGGCAAGGGGTACACAGGAGGGGGAAGCGAAAAGGACTGTTGGGGAAGGTGTACATTTGGTATGGCGCCCCAAAACTTTGTGGATTTAAAAAAAAAAAAAAAAAAAAGAAAAAATTTCATCTGCATTAGATAGGGGCCATAAGTACTTCCCGCAACTCCCACCTAGAGGTAGTAATGGAGCATCCTAAAGGGGCCAAAAAAAAAAGGAAAAAGATTTCTTATTCAGTGTCCTCCCCAGTTTGAGAGGTACCCGACAGGCGTGAGATCATCTAGACAGTGAATAGAAAACCTGTCACGGGAAGTTCAAGTGGGGGGGGGGCTCCGTCATCTCAGCCAGTAGCTGAGAAGAAAAGGAGACACAGAAAAAAAGGTGAGTCCTGGAGAATAAACGAGTCACGGAAGTCATGGAGGGATAGTTTCCTTGGACTTCTTGGATCTGGCCTTCTCCCAAACCGGATTCAGGGGACTGGTGGGCATATGTCTTTTCGCAGAGTTTGGTTGAGGTCCCAACTGACGGGCATTGGGGTCTTGGTTGATGAGGCCCAGTTGTAGAAACAGTCGTTCTCCTTCCTGCAGGGATCCAAAGGTATAAGCCTTGCCTTTGAAGATTAGTTTAAGTTGGAATGGGAAGAGCCACCAGTTTATAATTTCTCTGTCCATCAGGATTTGAAGTAGTGGCTTTAGGGCCCTCCTTTTTTGGATAGTGAGGGGGGATAAATCAGCAAAGATTTGCAGCTGATGACCCTGGAACACTATTTTAGGCATGGATCTTGATATCCTCATGACCTCCTCCTTGACGGAGAAGAAGTGCGGTTTCACCACCACATCACGGGGGAGTCCGTCCGCCCTAGGAGGTCTGAGAGCTCTATGAGCCCTATCCAGCTCCAGTCTGTGTTGAGGTGCATCAGGGAGTAATTCCTTAAGAAAGGATTGTATAGTTTCAGGAATATCCTTAAACGATTCAGGGAGCCCCCTGATTCTAAAATTGTACCTCTGATTTCGGTTTTCGAGGTCATCAAGTTTGGCATTGGCAGTCTCTAATTGCTCCTGGAGGGTCTGTATACAGGTAGTGTTCTGATTTGTTCTCAAAATGGTGGAATCTAGGTTGGACTCAATGAGGTCTATGCGGGTGCCTATCTGCTGTAGGTCTGCTTTAATGTCATTTGTTATTTTCAGGGCTGTGTTGTGCAGGCCTCTGTCCAGTAGTTCAGCAAACTTGGCAAACATTTCTGCCACAGAGGTCGGTTGTAGTAGGCCTGAATCCCCGGGCTGTATTAGCTGGTGTGCCTGGGGAGGGCCTGCATCCATGGGGGAGTACTCCAGTTCTGTCAGGGAGTGTTCTAGGAGAGATGCGGTGGATGCTGGGGAAGCTGGTACTAGGGGAGAGTTACCTGTGAAGGAGTTTTGTTGTAGCAGGAAGGGGGATGCTGTGAGCTGGGCACAGGGAGGACATGTAGCTGCAGAGCAGTGAGGAGCGGCCGCCATCTTAGCTGTCTCAGCGTGGGACAGAGCGGCTTCAAATGCGGGCTTTAAGTTCCTCTTAACTGCTCCCGAGTACATCGGGAGAGTCCCTGGGTCTTCCGGTGTCCGTGGGGGGGTAATCCAGGCGCTGAATGCCGGTCCGAGTGCCGCTGCGGAGGCCCGGTCTGCTGAAGCGGGACGGAGCTCCCTGACTAAGCGTCCATGTCAAGAGCCGCCGCGCATGCGCTTCCCTTGATCTAAAATTTTTTGCTAGTTTAAAGTATAAGTTTAGGTAAAAATCTGCACCAGGGATGTCACTTACATTTGAAAAATGTCCCTTGAGCTGGTGCCAGCTGTCATGGTGGAAATACAAGGTTTTCTGCCTCACTCCCATACCTAACAGCCGTAATCTCCCTGTGCTGTGGGGTTTAATACCAGCACTGGACCAGTGACAGGCACTCATCAAGAGTAATGATTATGTCCTCCCTTTCTGTCACCCTGCTCCATAAATAGAAGCAGCAATATAACTTCCATGAATGAAAAGCTAGCTATCTACTCATCAAGAGTACAGACTATGCCCACCATTTCCATCCCCGCCCTCAATCATAAAGCTGTACTATAGCTTCAATGAATGAAATTTTTCTATGAATGGAAAAGGCAAAACTTTAATTTATCTGCCTGTCCCCCATTCGTAGAAAAATTCATTTATTGAAGCTATAGTACAGTTTCTATGATTGCGGGAGGGGATGGAAAGGGTGGGCATAGTCTGCACTGTTGATGAGTAGATATTACAGGTCCAGCTCTGGTATTAACCCCTACAGCACCATAAGATTACCACTGGGGGTAAAGGAGGGGGACATAGTACTTCAGATTTCCACTATGACAGCTGACACCAGCACAAGGGACACTTCACACTTTAAAAATTTTTTTTTTTTTTTTATTTACCTAACCTAGGTTTTATATCTTACACACAAAACAAAAACCCTCATAGGATCAAACTGTGTCTTGGGGTGAAGGGTCATCTGGGTTGCCAATCAAGGACACCCTGGGGGTTATTTACCAAAGGAAAATCCACTTTGCACTGCAAGTGAACTTGAAAGTGCACTTGGAAGTGCAGCCGCTGTAGATCCGAGGAGGACATGCAAGGAAGATAAAAAACAGCATTTTAGCTTGCACATGATTGGATGATAAAATCAGCAGAGCTTACACTCATTTCAGATCTACCCCTTAGATTTAGAGTGACTGCACTTCCAAGTGCACTTTCAGTGCACTTTCAAGTGCATTTGCAGTGCAAAGTGGATTTGCCTTTCGTAAATAACCCCCCCCTGTGCTAGACTTTCCCTGTTTCCCCGAAAATAAGACCTAGCGTGATTGTCGGTGATGGCTGCAATATAAGCCCTACCCCCCAAATAAGCCCTACCCTGTTTCCCCAAAAATAAGCCCTACCCTGAAAATAAGACTTACAAGGACTTTAACAAGGGCTTATTTGGGGGGTAGGGCTTAAATGGCAGCCATCACCGACCATCACGCTAGGTCTTATTTTTGGGGAAACAGGGTAAGTGTTGATAGCATTGGGTCAGAAAAAACCCTAAGAGAAAACCCATGGAAAGGTAGGAGCATATCTATAGTCAGTAAAAATAAACAATTGGTCAAGAAATCAATGTAGCTATGAACTAAAAACTGGGGACACCTTCTAGGTCAATCACTAAAGTGGAAGCGACTGTGAACATCGGTGTGAGATACCTTGTGATGCTTCGGGAAGGCCCAAGCTTAACCAACCAGAAAATACAGGGGGGGAACAAACCTCCAAAATTGGAGGCAGAAATGATCACCTAGATAAAAGGAGCGTTAATTGTTGCAAGGTGTAGGATGGGCATATGATGTTAATTGAAATTCTGTTGCATAAAGGATGACATTGAGCCATATGACAAAAAAGAAAAACAACATTCATTTTCAACTCTGTGGGCACAATTCACTAAAGTTTATCAATAATGAAAATGTAAATTCACTATCGCTCGCATGCAGTACTTAGCGGAATGAACGATTGAACAATGAAAAACGATTGTTAAATACTGCATAAAACAGCATTAAAGTCAATTCACTAAAGGAAATAAATAAATAAATGCATGCAGTAATTAAGTACTGGTCAAAGCTTGTGATAACTATGTGATGACTATTCAGTAACTATGGCAATGTCAGACTGCCCGGTGATTGGTTTAAAAAATAGGTGGGAAAGTGCAAGCGTGTGGAGTGTCAGAGGAGTGTGTAGTGTGAGGAGTTATTCTGGAGCCTGTCAGACAAGATATCTAATTGAACTGGAGCACTTTGAATCCAGCCTCCTGCAATTTAAGGCAGTACAGAAGAGGAGGAAGAGGAGAAGATGTCAAGTGGTCCTTTTGAAGGAAAGAACCTTCAAGGAGCCCACACTGCTGGATGAATTCTCTGAAGCTGAGACCCTGCAGAAGTTCAGGTTATCAAAGCAACTGATAATGGAGCTCTATTTCCAACTGATTGAGTACCTTGAGCCCTCTACACAGAGAAGTCATGCCATACCAGCCATGACTAAGTTGCTGGTGTCTTACATTTTTTTTTGTCTTACATTTTTTTGGAAAGGAATCATACTAGATGGTCGCTGTTGAGATTGTGGGAATTTCCCAGTCCTCTTTTTCCTGTCTCCTCACCCAAACCCTTATTGGAGTCCATGCAATAGCACCAAAATACATTTGATTCCCTGATTCTCATCAGGAATGGGATGCAATTAAAAAATATTTTCACACTATTGCAGAATACCCAAAGTGCTCGGTGCAATTGACTGTACCCATATCACCTTTTTTGCACCATCATTTAAGGAGCATATATACAAGAACAGGAAAGGATGTGGTGTTTCATGTGGTATTTTGTAAAAGATAATGCATGCGAGTTTTAAGAAGAGTTTCTCCGTGAATTGAACAGTTTTTTTTTTTAAACTTTGTGCGATATGTTACTGCATATGAGGTAACATATCGCTTAGTGAATTGTGCCCTGTATCACAAAAAATTAAAGTTGCAATTTCTCCAGGCAATAATACATTTACCTGTTGGTATGCTTTTCATACATAAGTTTCTTCATGAACACACACCCAGTAAAAAATAATAGGGGGTTTTACTTGGGTTTCTGATCTTATGAACCCAAAAACAATGGAACTTTCTATACCTGCTGCAGTTATGCTCCAGCATGAAAGAGATAAGCAGATTGGTTGTTATGGTTACTAAACATATTTACTTATGAAAACCTCCAGCTAGAAAATAATAAGTCAACTAGGTATCTTCTGGCTATATTTCCCAACTTTCTGACAAAAGAAAAGAAAGATGTTTTAGTTAGTAAGCAGAAGTAACAGTCATCATTCTACATAAGAAAGCAAGACAGAAATTATTAATGATGAAATCTAAACTTCTAAATCATCCTAGCAAAAAAATCAGCAACAATGCTGATCAAACTTGTTCAGAGAGATTAATGCAAGTTCCTATTCCTTATTTTTTCAATAGGCCTTGTCATATGGTGCAAAGAGGCAACACCAGTAAAAAAAAAGATTCCTTTATTATGTGTCCTGGCAATTTGGCATATCCCCAGAGAACAAAACAAAAGCAAAAAAAAAAAATCTATATATCATACTTAAAGTATTTGAAGAAAAAAGCCCATTAATCATAAAGCTTCTCTGACCACTTTCAAATTTGAAGCCTTTGTTCTTTCAATATATAAAAGTAAGTTTTGCTGTTGACAAAAAAGTTTTCTAAAGCAAATACATTTATAGACCTTATGTACTAAAGTGGCATATCTTTTAACAGCTGTTGTGAGTGTGGTATGGAATCTTAATAATAGATACGGGGAATTTGAATTATTAAGATCTTAGTGTTTCCTGAGTTTGTCAATCTATGAGGGATTCCTACCAATGTATAAATGTCTCCCAATAAAATGAATAAGTAAATAATTTTTATTAATTTACAAGTATAATTGTACAATTTCATACAGAACCGGGATTTCTGGTGATTAATATTTCATACACCCTACCAACGACATCAACACGGCAATAAAACTATTTTCCTTAATATTTGGCAAATAACCCCAGGCTGGGCCCAAATGACTATGTTAAATAAAAATTGTGGTAATTGCGCCTTAAGTTCAAAAACACAATGAGGTTTATTTACGAAAGGCAAATCCACTTTGCACTACAAGTGCAAACTACAAGTGCAAAGTGCACTTGAAACTACACTGAAAGTGCACTTGGAAGTGCAGTCACTGTAGATCCAAGGGAGACATGCAAGGATAAAAAAAAAGCATTTTAGCTTGCACGTGATTGAATGATAAAATCATCAGAGCTTCCCCTCATTTCAGATCTACCCCTCAGATTTACAGCGACTGCACTTCCAAGAGCACTTTCAGTGCAATTGCAACTGCACTTTGCACTTGTAGTTTTCACTTGTAGTGCAAAGTGGATTTGCCTTTCGTAAATAACCCCCAATATCTCTTGTCGCTCGGGAAGACAATCCTCTGAGTTTCTCTGGCCAGAAGAAATACAAAGTATGTCTAGCGGAGTCAACAGATAGATATTAACAATTTGAAGGAAAGATTAATTAAAAGAGCTAACAGATTGATTGGGGTGATAAATAATTTCTCTGGGACCACAGTAGCCAAATTTGTTGAAATACAGGTTGATTTTGATTTCACCCACAAACGGCTTCAACACCCAAGGCCAATAATATGGGACAATTATTAAATACTAAACTACCCTTCACACAGTATTAGATATGAAAATGTAAACAGTAAGATACAATTCCTATGATTTAAGGAAGAGAAAAATATTATCAATAATTATATGGTCAGTATCTCCCCACTGTTTAAAGGAAAGAATGTATATTTGATCCGTCCTAGCAGCAATGTCCAGCAAGATGGGGAGTGGTCACTTATCATCAAATTTGTGTTCTTCCAGGGGGTGTATGTTGGCGTGTGGGTCTGTGGTCCTCCCTCTCTTCAATCATGTGTGTGTCTTCTTTTGTATAGTGCAAATTCTTCGATGGTTACCTCCCTCACTTTATGTTTACCATTTCATAATTGGTTGGTTACAAACATGGGAGGTAACTGGCCTGATTCTCACCCGCCCATCTGTGATCATGGTAAAGGTGTAATCAGAATATGATGTCTAGTGCTATTATGAAATGTATTTTAACATGTTTCATGTTAATATAATATGGCGATTGCTGGCCTTTTGCCCTGTCATTTGCTGTCCCCATCTCATGTACCTTTCTGGCTATAAGAAATCTCTACCTAACCAAATATATTGAGATAGAATCAAACATCACCTTTTAACCATAACAGACTGGTGCCAAATCTTTGTCAAATACTTAGATTACTACTGTACACATTGATTTTTACAAAATGCGTTGCAACATTGTAATTTAACATATTATATATCAGTATCTATATAGATACATATATGTATGTAGACATACTCTTAGTTCTGTTTCAACTTGGACTGGTGTTCTTTTGGTGTATAATTAACTGGGCGTCTTCTGCCATTGTCTGGGGAAAATCTGAGTCAACACTGGGTTCTGTCTAAGGAGACGACCTCACCCTTTGAAACAATGGAGTCTAACACTAGTTTGACCATTGTCAGTTGGTTTTGTGTTAAGTGGCACCATTGTTCAGGTTACTCTGCTTCAACATAATGTTTATACATTGACCTCAACACTCCACTGGAAAAGATAATTTAATCAACCTTTTCTGTTGGGTGGGGGGACACTCTCCTGAAATGACGACTCCTTGGCTGAGTGTTTCATGAAATATGAAAATGTTATGTATCCCGACCATGACACAGCCCATCACTTTTCTACTCCACTTCATAACATAGGCTATAGTACATTTCTACCACACTATTAAAGTGACACTATTAGGCACACTTTAGGCTGAACAGATCACTCAAAGTGGAAGTAAAGGCCAATATACCTAAAGTTTAAAATAATTCTTCCCATTTTCTCATACCAATTCAGTCTACATTTCATAAAATAGCTCTGTGTACATAGCTTTTTTATCTCCTTTGATGCGGTCACATGATTTCTAAGCTGCAGCTCCACTGTGTCATGGAGTGGTCCAACAATGGTGTTGAACTCCCAGAGCCATGATGTAACCCGCCAGCTTCCATTACCCTTCCCCAATTAACAGCGCCCCCCCCCCCCATTAGCTGCAGCAGCCACTCACTGACACATGGGAGCCAGGGCTTAGAGATCACAGCATAGCACAAATATGTATGAAGTGGGGACAGTGTCACTTTAAAAAAACAAAAGAGCAAGTGAAGTAAACTGGATAGGACAGTGCAGGTAAAACTATTTATTAACAATAATAAAAATGTGTAGATTTAAGAAGATTTGTTTTGCACTGGTGGGTCATTAGCGGTAATCAGCTTGGTGTGGTGCATTGGGAAAAATCAGATGGCTGCACACTCACACTATTTAATTCTGGCTGTATTCAAACTTCATAAAAACAGAAAGATGAGCACACAGGCAGGGGAGGAACAAATTGGTTGACGCATTTCACGCGATGAACATGCTTTATCAAAACCACATTGGTGTGGTGCATCCTGAGTGTGTGTTTTGGTATTTGTTCAACTTAGAAAACCTACTTATACATTTATGTATACATTTACATCTATTTAACTGTGATTTTTTTTTCATACAGTTAAAGTTAAGTGTTTGTCCATCCAAAATAGTTTTTTGGTGGATAAGAGCAAAAACTTGACAGGGGTTCTGACCCTTACCCACTTTTTACAAAACCAAAACAAAAGCTAGGGCTAGACATACACATTAAATTCATGTCATGAAGAGATTAGTACTTCTGCCTAGCAGCACTAGGATCAACAGTTCTGATCCCAACCACTGACACTACCTGCTTGGAGTTTGCATGTTCTCCCTGTGCCTGGGTGGGTTTCCTTTGGGTACTCTGGTTTACTCCCACACTCCAAAGACATAGATAGGTTCCTGTCTAAATTGGCTCTACTGTGTGAATGTGAGTAATGGCCTGTACATATGATCAGAAAATCATACGAAAAATACAGTTTTTAAAGCGATCGTATGATAATCTGGTTGTTAGTAAACAGCTTTCGAGAACTGATCATGACATTTCATCTGATATTACCGATAGGACAAGCACAAAATATGTTCTTGTATGATACCAGCTCGTATGATTTAGTACAGTTGTCATTTGAAAATACAATACAAATACACTACAACACATTTCAACACTTCCGAATTTGTATTCTTTCGTACAAGAATTTTCGCAACTTTAGTAAACTCTTAACTTTCAATATGAGATTAGCATGCAAAAAAAAAAAAAAGCAGACGATCATTGGTCTGATAATCTCATTGTGTGTACCAGGCATTAGGGACCTTAGACTGTAAGCTCCTTGAGGGCAGAGACTGATGTGAATGTACTATATATATGTAAAGTGCTGCATAAAATTGACAGATCTATATAAGTACTTGTAATACATTTTCCCGGTTCACTGTGCATATGTTACTTTACTGACACCCCATGAAGAGTAGGCTCAGTAGCAAAAGGGTATATTTACTAAAACTGGAGAGTGCAAAATCTGGTGCAGCTCTGCATAGAAACCAACCAGCTTCCAATCTTGTTTATTGTGAAAGCTTAATTAAACAAGCTAAAGTTAGAAGCTGATTGGCTATCATGCACAGTGGCACCAGATTTTGCACGCCCAGGTTTTAGTAAATCAACCACAAAGATTTGGTGCAGCAAGTTGCACTTTATCAGTGGAATGGTTTTCTTGGAACAAGAACTGATGTGAATTGTTCAGTGCACTTAGTACTAAAACAAAATAAATAACAATGACAAAGTAATTCATATTACAATAGTTAAAGCCACAGTTAGATCAAACCACAAAGTAATCCCTTCAGGGCAATTTTAAGCATCTCATTTGCATACCAATTATCATAAGAAAGTGTGGATGCCTAAACAAATAATAATTAATATATGCAGAATGAAATAAGAATGATAATATGGGCACTTGTCAATTGTTATCACAATTACTATATGCAAATATGTCACCTTTATTTAAATAACTAGATAAAAAATGTTAAATAGGGCTTTGCAAAAAATGTAACCAAAACAAACAACCCTCAACAAACAATTTAAAAACTTGACACCATCAATCTTTACTATCTAGGTATAATTTCATCTAGAATTAGAGCCAACAAGTGTACTAATAACATATAATTATTTTGCAGCATCACTGCTAGATGAAATCAAGGTCTTCTATGTATACACACCTGGCTACAGCCACACCTATGTGTTTCTGGAAGGGGTAGTTTTTTTCAACAGTGCTTCCTTCCAGCTAGTCATAAACTCAGTTCAAACCAATAAAGGTGCATCGGCTACCTGTACTACATCTATATCCACAATACTGGTGGCCTTCCACATACAGTATGCCACCTCTATTTTCTAAGAATATACAGTATATTTCAGTGGCAATTTAACACATGAACCTTGTTCCATACTTTGTAATATACCAAATACATTCTCTGTCATCTCTCTTCTAATCCTTATGGACCAAATGGATCTGACCAAGTGTAATAGACCATCAAAAGAAGCTCCTATAACTGACAATGAGGTTGATTTACTAAAACTGGAGAGTGCAAAATCTGGTGCAGCTCTGCATAGAAACCAATCAGCTTCCAGGGTTTTTGTCAAAGCTTAATTGAACAAGCTGAAGTTAAAACTGATTATCTACTGTTCTAAGCTGAACTAGACTTTGCACTCTCACTCTAAAGTCATGAGCTTTTTGCCTCAAGGTACAAAGATGTTAACAGCTGTGTGAAATTCATAGAAAATTGATGCATTAAGATGGGGACTGAGTTGGTGATGTCAGGTGGTATAGAGAAGTGTATTTGCTGCGGTCTGGGTTCTAAAGGTACAGGTAAAAGTAAAGGTGACTAAGCAGCCCATTACCTTTTATCAACTCAGATCTAGAAAGCCTTTTCTCTCTTCACTATTTACAATTTTCTATATACAGGTAGTTCCATTGCCCTATTGTAAACTCTCTGTGATTGGCACCTTTTATATCTTTCATTTAGTAAAGATACACCTTATTTATGTAAATGCCTATATGCTTCCTCGAAGACCACTGTTGGCCTTAAAACGAATGCTTCTCAAATCATAATATTATGTCAGATGGATATGTAATAAATTAACATTCATGGGATTTATAAACACCTGCTGCACATTATCAAATTAGATCATATTCTTTGACAACTTTCATAACTTCCAAATGCCCTAACATTTTTTTTTGCATCTTAAATGTGTGTTTCCCTTTTAAAATTAATCAGCTTTTGGTCCATGAGGGGCATCTTGGAGGACAGTGAAATATCCAAAATGTTACATATATTAGAGAAGGGGAACACATTTTTATTGTAGGTGTAAGGTTCTCCAACTGACAATTGTTATGAATGTTTTATTTACAAAGTATTTTTTTCTGGGAACACATAAAACAATTCAAATTCACTGCATTAGTTAGAAAGGACAACCCTTTTTTTTAAAGTAATATATTATCAGAAAATAAAATTAGAAGATGATTGATTGTATTAATATTTTTTTTTTCAAAAAACTTTTTGTCGAAAATAATGTCAGTACAAATAAGTGCAGATAAAAACCAATGAACCACAAGGTATAATACCCCGTACACACGGTCGGATATTGATCGGACATTCCGATAACAAAATCCTAGGATTTTTTCCGACGGATGTTGGCTCAAACTTGTCTTGCCTACACATGGTCACACAAAGTTGTCGGAAAATCCGATCGTTCTGAACGCGGTGACGTAAAACACGTACGTTGGGACTATAAATGGGGCAGTAGCCAATAGCTTTCATCTCTTTATTTATTCTGAGCATGTGTGGCATTTTGTGTGTCGGATTTGTGTACACACAATCGGAAATTCCGACAACGGATTTTGTTGTCGAAAAATTTTATAGCCTGCTCTCAAACTTTGTGTGTCGGAAAATCCGATGGAAAATGTGTGATGGAGCCTACACACGGTCAGAATTTCTGACAACAAGGTCCTATCACACATTTTACGTCGGAAAATCCGACCGTGTGTACGGGGCATTACAGTGTTGTATTACAGAATAAAGATAGAACAATAAGAAGACATTGTATATCAAGACATGCAAAATCATACTTGGGGGGCACACCCTAAAAATGCGTTTACATTCAAGATGGTGCTGCTATAAGACCAACAAACAGTAAAAAATAGATGACAGCGCACACATAAAAATTATATTTAAATCCTGCAAGGCTATTTAAAAGCACCTGAACATATTCAATAAATATGGGGATTTGGTCACACTATTTGGTCATATAGTGCTAAGCCCACTTACTGCATCAAAGTACCCCATTATCAGTGGGTCCTACACTAGTAATAAAATGAAAGATCCTGCATCTCAACCATTGGAGACAAACTCTTTTTTATGGGAGAACTGAAAGTACTCCTCCTATGAACTGGTGGACACTAATAAGAGGTAATGAAGGGGGGATGGGGTGCTCCCGCCCAAGGAACCTGGTCAGAGTCCATACAATATACATAAAAAATCATACTTGGTGGCACACCCTAAAAATGTGATAACATTCAAGATGGTGCTACTATAAGACCAACAAACAGTACAAAATACATAAAAGCGCACACATACAAAAATGTCATTTAAATGCCGCAAGGCTATTTAAAAACACCTGAACATATTCAAAAAATATGGGGATTTTGGTCACACTGTATGGTCATATAGTGCTAAGCCCACTTACTGAACCAAAGTACCCCATTATCAGTGGGTTCTACACTAGTAATAGAATGAAAGATCCTGTGTCTCAACAATTTTTGTATGTGTGCTGTAATCTATTTTGTATTGTATAATAAGAAGCGCCAATTTCATAGTACAAAGAAGGTAAAAAAAAATGTAAGTGCAATTTCTCCATGTGGCAAATATACCATATTACCACAAATAGCTTAATCGCGCCAAATGTAATGTGGGCAGGTTTTGTAGGGGTGGAGGATGAGAACAACAAAGAGAAAGGCATTCATTTTTACACTCCTTAAGCAAGAAGTGACAGTAAACAAATGGCAGGAGAGGGCATATTCAAAATTGATAGGAGAAAGATAAGAGCAGCCCTCATACCCTTTTTATGGCCAGTAACTTGCATATAAGCCTTCAAAATGGGAACTTTTGATTTTTCAAGTTCGGGTCCATAGACTTTATTGGAGTTTGTGGCTCGGGTCTGAACTTTTTCCATGTTTGGGAATTCTGGTGCGAACCAAAGCAGGCGTGTTCGGCACATCACTACATTTTATTAGTGCAGCCCCGACAGGGTCCATCAGTGCTGCTTATCAGTGGCCACCAGTGCTGCCAATCAGTGCCTCCTCATCAGTGTCACCTATCAGTTCTGCCTATCAGTGCCCATCAGTGCCTCCTACCAGTGCCCATCAGTGCCATCTATCAGTGCCCATCAGTGCCACCTATCAGTGCCTATCAGTGCTGCCTATCTGTGCCCTTCAGGGCTGTCTATCGGTGAAGCGTCATCAGTGCCTCCTTATCAGTGTCCATCAGTGCCACCTATCAGTGCCCATCAGTGCCGCCTATCAGTGCCCATCAGTGCAGCCTCATCAGTGCAGCCTCATCAGTGCTCACCAGTGCCACCTCATCAGTGCCTATCAGTACCCATCAATGCAGCCTATCAGTGCCCATCAGTGCAGCCTTATTAGCACACATCAGTCCCACAATCTTTTTTTGGGGGGGGGGTTTGTAGTTATATCATTTTGGGATGTGGTGCACAACTTACCCACCCACACAAGGTTATATGTAGTTTAATTCAGTAAAGGTTCAGCAATTCTTATTTAACATTTAGCAAGCCCGAATTTATAGGCAAATCCCACTGAAGTCTATAGGGGCTAAATTTGTAGTTAAATCCTGGCCATTTTTATAGTTAATAGGCAAACTACTGTCAAATATACTGTATATACCACTGAAAAAAAAAGAAAAATACTATACAATGGGAAGAAGGTCTTTGAGGGCAACATTGAAAAGTTGCAAATCCTTTAAATAACATGCTTGGGAGTGCCCTAAAGTTGTATGTGGAGCTACAGAACAGTACAATTTTCACAGACTCAGTGACAGCATATACTCACAACACCTATTTGGCTTCAGAATTTATTTTTTTCCAAATTAGCTTGGTCTCATAGAGCAGTAGCATCACACCTGATTAATTTAAGTTCTAAAAAAGGCTTTTTTTTCAGATAGTTTTATCAGTGAAAAGAAAAAAGCAGACAGAAGCACGGATTCAGCTTGGAACAGCATAAAATCTAGGCACCACAGTCCAGGCAGAGAGTGCGATGCACTAACTTATCAATGCCAGCTGGAGCTCATTGAATCAGGGAAGTCCAAAACAGTGTTCCACGCTGCCAAAACAAGCCGCTGTCAAGGTTATGTGAGCAGGAGGGTGTAAAAAAGAATTACCCCCGGAAGGTTAAAGGGACTTTAACGGCAACGTTATTTAAAATTTAAAATTGATTTTATTAAGTAGAAAAAACAAAAAAACAACCAACATATGACAAACAAGAAAAATAGGACAATGTCATATAATATATAGAAAACTATACAGCAGTGTACTATATGTACAAAGTTTGAAAAGCTGTACTCAATGGTCTTGCCACAACATTTTAGATGTTGTGGCAAGACCATTGAGTACAGCTTTTCAAACTTTGTACATATAGTACACTGCTGTATAGTTTTCTATATATTATATGACATTGTCCTATTTTTCTTGTTTGTCATATGTTGGTTGTTTTTTTGTTTTTTCTACTTAATAAAATCAATTTTAAATTTTAAATAACGTTGCCGTTAAAGTCCCTTTAACCTTCCGGGGGTAATTCTTTTTTACATTTGACTCTTGGGATGTTGGCAACAACCATGATATAGTCGAATTGGCACCCTCTCTCTCTGTTCTATGTGAGCAGGAGGGGGCAATGACTGAGTGAGCACCAGTCGGCATTGATGAGTTTATATATGGCGCTATCTGCCTGGCAGTGGCAGCCCGTCCATAGGGGGCACCTGGGCACCTGCCCCCCCCCTCCCTCCAGGCAGTGACAAAAAAAGTAGAAAAAAAAAATTTAAAGCTGGCTCTTTAAAAAAAAATACAAAAATAGGTCCTTAAGTGCACTGTGTTTGGACGCCGGACACAGTGCAACGCACTTATGGGAAGCGCCACGTCTATGCAATCATGAGATTGCAGACGTGGCGCTTCATTTGCAGGTGTTCAGCCCGCCTTGCGGCGCTTTCTGAAGCACCAAGTAGCTTCCGCCCGGCGCTAGTATCTATTACTATGACTGGGCGGTTTGATTGACATCTGAGTATGATGTCACTTCCTGTTTCTCTCTCCAATTTCGCCCAGGAGAGAGGAAACAGGAAGTATGAGTGGAACGGAACTCTCCACAGAGAGAGGACAACACACAGCAAGGTAAGTAACCGGGGGAGGGGGGTTTGATGGTGACACATGCTGCTGCAATTTGGTGACACATGCTGCTGCAATTTGGTGGTGACACATGCTGTTGCAATTTGGTGGTGACACATGCTGCTGCAATCGGTGGTGACACATGCTGCTGCAATTTGGTGACACATGCTGCTGCAATTAGTGGTGACACCTGCTGCTGCAATTGGTGGTGACACATGCTGCTGCAATTTGGTGGTGACACATGCTGCTGCAATTGGTGGTGACACATGCTGCTGCAACTGGTGGTGACACAGGCTACTGCAATTGGTGGTGACACAGGCTGCTGCAATTTGGTGGTGACACAGGCTGCTGCAATTTGGTGACATATGCTGCAATTTGGTGGTGACACATGCTTCTGCATTTGGTGGTGACACAGGCTCCTGCATTTGGTGGGACACAGGCTGCATGTAAGGAGGGACTTGGCTGGGGGCACCTGATGTAAGGAGGGACTCCGCTGGGGACACCTGAAGGCATCTGGTGGCAGGAGACGTGGCTAGTGACACACTCAGGGCTCCCACTGATTCTGCATTATGGTGAATTGATTTCATTTTATATTACAATGTAATAATAGAAATAATGGGCTTCAATCATTCTGACACCATAACAACCATGGTGCTGGGATGATTGAAGCAGTAACACCAGGTGTTTGGAGTATCTTTATCTGCTGATTGTTAAACTTTCTAGAATACACATATTTCTATTGTTGTGTAGGATCTGGGCCTGCTGTCCCTACATCCCGCTCTCCCTCTCCCTCCATCCCTCGTTCATCTCAGACACTAACCACACCACCATAGAGCCACGTCCACTATTTTGCCGAAACCATGCCCAATTTCACCAAGTGGGAGGGGTCAAAAAGGAAGGACGGGCTCTGGCGCCCCCCCATCCTAAAACTTCACCAGCCGCCACTGCTGCCTGGACTGTGTTGCCTTGCTTTCACGCTGTCCCAAGCGGATTCCTGACTGCTGTAATTTAAGTCTGCATTTGTTTTTATCCAGTAAAGATGTTCAGCTTTCCAATCAAATCCTACGCTCCTGTCTGCTTTTTTCTTTTGAGTGCTAGCCACAACCAGCCTAGATCTATCAAAGGAACCTGCAGAGTCAGATACTTTAAAAGTTCTTTGTGCTGTCTGCCACACTTTTAAAATGAAAGAGCTATAATAACCCTGCATCAACCGGCAGATAGAAATAGGCCAGTGGTATGCTGTAGCAGTCCTTCTTGCTGACACTGATGTATCTTTGTACCAAGCAGTATATTATGTTCAATATTATTATTATTATTATTATACCGGATTTATATAGCGCCGACAGTTTAAGCAGCGCTTTACAACATTAGTCCACATCAATATTATCTACTGTATCTACTGTACTACTGAGTGAGGTAAATAATATAAGGTGGTTGTTGTTTTGCTTTAAATGATTTCTGAGGGTTATGAAAGTTTCATTGAATTATTGTGGTCCTATTCTTGTGCCAAAAAATCCCACATTAGACCTCATTATTTTATAGAGGTTTTTCACAGAGAGAAAAAAAGAGAATGAAGCAATAAAGTAAAAAAAAAAGAAAAAAACACAACACTTCACAAATAGTAATCATATGTGCAAAAAAGGTAAACACAAATAAACAAATAAATACATAAATAAAATAAAATAAATGCACCATCAAACAAACACAGGATCTCACTAAAGAGTAGGTCTTTTTTTTTTCACGAAAATGTTGCTGAAGAAGTTCAATAAGCTAAATTGAGCGTAAATAATTTTGCCCAAAATCACTCCACTCATCTCTAGTTTTTAGTTGGTAACATTGATCTTGTCATGACTAGTGAATCAGTTGCTTATGACATTTGGTATCAATGGCTTCTTCTCCTGTTGGGTTTTGAGGGCAACTATAGCCTCATACACACGATCAGATTTTCAGACGACCGTTCGTCTGTTTTTTGTTGCATGCTAGTCTCATGTCGAAAGCGGAGAGGTTACTCACCATGTTTTGGATTCAGAATAAAAGTTCTGAAATTATTATATCTACCCCTTTATCAAATTAAAGCATGCATGCCTTTAAGAAGTAATCACGCTCTGACACTTAGTTCAGAATAAGAAACCTCTCGTTTTAATTTCCGCTTTACAGTGGGTTTCATACCCTCGCAAAATAGTACAGCATATGCAAAACATGTCAAAGTCAGCAGTTTAGTAACTTTAGCAATAATTTCAACAAACTTGACAATTAATCAAAGCTATTATTATATGTTGACGTCATGTCTGGTCTTTGATGCAATTTCTGGGAGATGAATGAGGAAGCAGCAGAAAGCTACAGGAAGCTACAATCTATTGATAACTCAATGCGGTCTGGCTCCAGACAGAAAAAGAGGAAGTAGCAAAATATCTGGAAAGTGTTAAGTTTTTTAACATTCAATGTTTCTGATACAGATATAAAGCGTTTGGAATAGACATTTTAATATACCTCACCTAGTAACCTAGTAACACCTGATATCATTATTATTCACATCCATTACAGTCCCCCCCTTGAAAATGTCTATTTAAGAATCTGTCCCGAATCCCCTTATTCTAACTTGCACCCCTTTGAAAAAAGACCGGGTCTCACACTTGTTTGTTAATAATGTTGACTCCTCTCTGGAGGGGCGATTCCACACAGAACCTAAGCTACCCCCTAATTCCACCCAATCTCCACATATCCAACCCCAACTGATGTCCCCCCAACATTAAGAGCTGACTTTCATATGCTCAGACCCCCCCTCACCTGATCAAGCGACTACCCAACTGGTTAACGGGTATCTAAACCTTGACATCCACTAAGATGGCAAACAAGATATACCCTGCATACCCCAATGACCCCAGTAAAAGCATTAATCTGTGTGGAGTTGCCCACCCTGTATGTATACTGCCGTAGAAAGTTATCCTGTTATCTTCAGTTGAGTTACAACCCCTAGGAAGCTAATAATCCTGCTAGAAGGTATTGGTACCATTACTGTTCCTGTTATTACATGAATATTCGTTATACAACGACCTAAAATGTATGTTGAAACTTGATAGATACCTCACCAACTAAATGGCTGACCCCTTGTGGGGCCGGCCTGAGACCTGGGTACATAACATGTAATGCTATGTCATTTTATTTCTTTTTATTCTCTTTTCTTTATTAATATTTCAACACAACATACAATGTTTATTTTTGGCAACCAAGCAAAAGAACCTGGATGGACCTCCGACGTGTGTGAACGACCCCCATACCCCGCCTGGTTAATGGTTTCTATATTATGACATTTAGACGAACAGACACACGGGTGGGTCGGGCCAGCCTACCTTTATGGTGGACTCTCGGGCTACCTGTTCTTATACCGTATGGGGTTCGGTCGTACAGGCTGGAGGCCTACTCTGAGAGTGAGGCAAGCATAAATAACGCAAGAGATACATACTAACTATATAAAGTTTGGTTAATGTTATAAGGTTGACTGTATATTTGATTCCTTACTTGTCTCGCTAAACATCTGAATGACTCACAGCTAGACATACACTCCACATTCCCACAATAGATAAGGCCGACTTCCACTAATTATGCGGATTCATTCTCTTGCCCCAAGAGACCTCACTTGATATTCTTTCTCTGGCAATGCCATTACTTTAAACTTAAGATCTCCCTCATTTAATCCACAATCCCCAAGACTAATACTATAACTTATAGGCTCACTCTTCTTTCTTGACCATCCACACCCCTCTGAGGACCAGAGGATTACACTTTATTTCCAACCTGTTACTACCGGCACCCTTCACCTCCCCACACAATGGGAACCTATCTTTCTCGTTGACCTATACTGGACAACAAACTACCCCATAAGGGGGTCTCTGAACCCTTCTTTACCTCCGGAACACCTAGACCGTACATATCTATCTTGATTTTTTTCTTTTTTCTTTCTTCTTCTCTCTTTTTCTTCTTTTTTTCCCTCTCTTTTCCTCTTCTCTTTTTCCCATCCCCTCCCTCTCACCTTTATAGACCCCTCTCCCCCCTCGGATTCTCCCTCCTCATTCCTTAGTCACATTCAGTTTTCTCGAGCCCTTCTCCACCTCCCTCACCCCCCCTCCACTGCCCCCTCGGTCTCCGCCACCTCCACTTTGCCACCGCGACTCCTCCCGAACCAACAACATCCCCACGAATCACCCCCAACACACTCACAGAGGTATATTGACTAAGCCGACAAAAGACCACATCCTTTTAAAGCATGTCGCACATACCACCTACCACCAAACACGACACGCTAAAAGTGACATCCCTAAATGTAAAAGGGCTCAATATCCCAGAAAAACGCAGCCAAGTTCTGTCTATGATGCACAAACTAAAATCCAACATAGTCTTCCTCCAGGAAACCCATTTCCGTGCAGATAAGATTCCCAAGCTTACAAATCACTGGTTCCCTCACTCCTACCACTCTACCAACCCACAGGCAAAGACTAAGGGAGTTTCAATCCTGATCTCCAAAAAAGTAACCTGGGAACTCACTGATTCACTTATTGATAAGGAAGGCAGATACATCTTTTTAAAAGGCAAGATACAGGGCCGGCCTGTAACCTTGGCTAATATTTATAGCACTAATTCTGCACAATCTAGCTTCTTTAGACAGATCTCTCAACTTTTATCAGGCTTCTCTGTTGATCTAACCGTGCTCGGGGGAGACTTTAATGTAGCCCTGTACCCAATTTTAGACACCTCTTCAGGCTCCACATCGCTGCCATACAGAACTCTACGCCAAATTAAACTGCAATTGAACGACTTGCTTTTACATGATACCTGGCGCACTCTCCATCCAAATGTCAAGGATTATACATTCTTCTCCGCCCCTCATGACAGATATTCCAGAATTGATTATCTCTTCCTCTCCCAACCAGACCTTCCATTCCTTTCCCATGCGACAATTGAACCAATGCTCCTATCTGACCACCACCCCATTACAATGACACTGACCTTCCCTGATCATCAGAATGTTTCTAAAATCTGGCGCCTAGATTCTACCCTCTTGACCTCAGAAGGAGATATCACAGACATTAGACAAGCCATACACAATTTCTTTATCGACAATGACAACGGAGACACATCTCCACTAACACAATGGGAGGCCCACAAATGCGTCTTAAGGGGTAAACTTATTGCCCTTAAAACGTCGCGGAAAAAAGCCCACCAAGCCAGTATTTCAAACCTGATTCAGAAGATTAAAACCCTAGAGCTAGCTCACAAACAGACTCAGGCCCAACAGACATATCTAGAACTCACACAAACCAGAGAACATCTACTCACAAAAAACAAAACGTAAATTCATCCTACAACAGAAATTGTTCTATGAATTTGGAAATAAGAGCGTAAAATACCTGGCCCGAGCCATTCAGAAAAACAAAGCCCGTTCCAATATTCATGCGATCAACGACTCCCAAGGTAGATCGAAAGTCACAGCCCCAGACATAGCCTCCCAATTCGAAGCGTACTATTCTACGTTGTACAACCTCGGCACAACAGCTGATGGCTCATCTAATAACAAGGATAGGCGATCCCTTATTAAAAGTTTTCTAAAAGAACATTGCCCTAAACCTATTGACAGAGAAGATGCTCGCCAATTAGAACTCCCCATTTCGGAAGCTGAACTTAAAAGTGCAATCAAACAATTAAAAGCCGGGAAGAGCCCTGGCCCAGACGGCTTCACAGCCGTGTATTTTAAAACCTTCATAGAGACACTTACTGGCCCCTTTCTCAAAGCCTTCAACTCCCTGTCCTCCTCCACGCTTCCCTTCCACAGACTCCTTGAAGCTCACATTACACTCATACCAAAGGAAGGGAAAGACACGACCCTAGTAAACAACTATAGGCCGATTTCCCTACTACATGTTGACATAAAACTCTTTGCAAAAATCCTAGCCAATCGCCTGCTTCCTCTGTTACCATCACTGATAGATAAAGACCAGGTTGGTTTTATACCAGGCCGAGAGGCAAGGGATAAGCCATAAATCTCCATCATTGGATGACAACTAATAAACATAAAGGTTTCTTTCTATCATTGGATGCGGAGAAGGCGTTTGACAGACTGGCATGGGACTACATGGGGGCAGTGTTGCGACACCTAGGCCTCCAAAATCGCATGTTTAACTCAATCATGTCTTTATACACGACACCCACGGCCAGAGTTCGGATTAACGGACATCTGTCAAACGCCTTCTCCATAACCAATGGAACGAGGCAAGGTTGCCCACTTTCCCCTATCCTCTTTGTATTAACCCTTGAACCTCTCCTGAACTGCCTCAGGAGAAATGAAAATATTAAAGGAATACCCATATCAGGCCACACTTAAAAGTTGGCAGCTTTTGCCGATGACATCCTACTTTCCCTTAGCGAGCCCCACACCTCTATTCCAAACTTATTAAAAGACTTCCACCTCTTCCAGCGCATCTCTAATTTTAAAATAAACTTCACCAAAACACACGCCCTCAATGTCACCATCCCAAAAGAGACTGTTGCACAGTGTGAAACTAATTTCCCCTTCCAATGGCGACACAACGCAATTAAATACCTTGGTATTTACCTTACAACGAACCTATCAGATCTCTTTGCACAAAACTATCTCCCCATCCTCAAAACGATCTCTGCTGATCTCAAAAATTGGAACAAACCTCAGTTTTCCTGGTTCGGACGTGCGGCCATTATTAAAATGAACATTCTTCCCCGCATTCTATATATTCTACAAGCTGTCCCCATTAAACTTCCCCCGTCATTTTTCCTATCCTATAGAAGACTTTGTACAGAATTTTTATGGAAACAAAAACATCCGAGAATCACATACGATCTCCTAACACGACCTAAGACGAAGGGGGGCATTGGTCTTCCAGATCTGAAAAAATATTACTGGGCCTGCCACCTTACCCGTATTGTGGACTGGTCACTACACACCCAACACAAAGATTGGGTCAGACTGGAGGGATCACTGTCTCCCTTCCCTCTGGGATCCGCACCCTGGCTGGCGTCGACACATATTCCCTCCACTCTCAAAGAACACCCTCTTATTGGCCCGACCCTGGGATGTTTCAGGGAAGCCTGCTGAAAACTACACATATCATCCTCCCCGGGCCCTTTAACTCCTATAAGACAGAACCCTGCCTTCCCTCCGGGTATGTCTAGCAAATCAGTGGCAACTCCCCAACATACAAGCGCATCAATTTTTCCGCGACGGCTCTTTTCTAGACCGCCTCACACTAGCACCCGCCATCACCAGCGACCCTTTACCATTTTGGATTTACTTTCAAATTCAACATTTTTTAAAGGAAGTCAATTGTGACTCTTCTATATCACGACCATTCACTCCATTTGAGCATTTATGCTCTCAATCTAATCCCCAACAACATTTAATCTCCAGTATATATGCTATAATATTTACTGGAACTTCCCCCAAAGAAGGGAAAGCTTGCAAAACATGGGAAAGAGAATTACAAGCAGAACTAGAAGAAGACCAATGGGAACACATATTTACGATTGCCCATAAAGGCTCCCTGAACGTGTCCATTCAGGAAAATAACTATAAGACCCTGACACGATGGTACAGAACCCCAGCCATCTTGAATAAAATCAACCCTTCATTCCCCAATAAATGCTGGAGATGTGGGGATGAACCGGGCACACTGTTACACATTTTGTGGTCATGCCCAGCTATTCAACCATTCTGGACGCAAGTCCGAGAACTCACTGAATCAATATCGACCTATAAATTAGACCATTCCCCAGCCCAATGCCTGTTTCATCACTCATTTGTCTACTTCATACTACCGTAAGACACTGATCTTACCCCTACTGAATGCAGCGAAAATGTGCATCCCTAGACACTGGGGTACGTCTCATGCTCCGACCATCCAAGAATGGTTCACACAAATTAATAAAATAGCTGAAATGGAAGAACTCATTTCCATCTCACGAGACTCCCCAGCTAGATTCTCCAAGACGTGGGCATGCTGGACTCATTTTCGGTCAACCGACAGATACCTAACACTAATGAAATAATTCTCGACCTGAACCTGCCCACCTAAGATCACCACCCACCATCTTCACTGTTTAATCCTTTCAGCTTCACCACTCATATACTTCTTCTTCCTCCCCAGATGACGTAGACCCCCCACCCCCAAACAAGGGACGAGTATGGGGGGTCGCACGTCAAAGTTAGCCCTGTACTACTCTCCGAGAATAGAGATCGGACAAACCTGACCTACTTCACCATAAAGCAACACCAAACCGAATCTACACCACAAGTGGCGGAGACCGAGGAGACAACCACCCCTCTATCTCCCTTAATCTCCCCCCCCTGTGTTCCCTTTCCCCCCCCTCAAGTCCCTTAGGTCACCCCTCCCTCCCCCTCCCTCCCCCCCCCCTTTTTTTTTTTCATTTGTTTCTCATTATCCACCCACAATCCATTTTAACTCCTTGTACAGTATGGGTCTCCTAACAGAGTTCCCGACCAATACTTCTACTTTACACGTGGATTGAATTGTCATACAAACCCCTACACCTTCACCTAACGAGGGGGAATCCTCCCCAAAGAATTATAACAGCAACTTGGAAAGGGGGGAAAGAGAAGAAAAAAAATGAAGAAAAAATATCTTATGCCACCATAATCAACATCACCCTCTCGACAGTTACTTTAGTGTGATAACTGATTAGTTTAAACCCTCTTGCCGCGCATATGTTGTAAAGCATCAACAAGAGATTTCCTGTTATAGTCAATTCATTGTTACATTTGTCTCAATCGTAAGAATTTTTGTTTGTTCCCCACTTCTTGTACAACTGTATGATGATACTGTTATGCTGATTTATTTTTCTTTCAATAAAAATCTATTTTGGAAAAAAAAAAAAAAAAAGAAAAAACCTACCCCACCCGGCCCATTTACCTCTGCAACTCTTTTAAGCTGTATGTAGAGAAGGGGCAGTGACTAGCTTCCCACCCCTCTCGATACAACTGGCGAAATGTGGCCAGGTGCTATCTATCCCTATAGCCCTACGGTGTTGCATCCCGAGGGGAGGTGACTGTAACGGAGTGCATTTCATAACTTTCATCTGGTATTCACAAAAGCGAAAGAACATTGGTTAATAACTTTCCCTACACACTTTTTAAAACAGGGGAGAATACAGCAAACTATGACAGCCAAGGTCACCAAGATTATTAGGATGGTTATATCTATCTGTGTTAGTAATCCCTGCCACCCTCCCCTAACCCAGGTGAAGTATTGATCCCAAGGGTTGGTGAGCCCTGAATTCTTTTTTAATTCTTCGGACAAATCCTCAAGTTTCCTGATGGCCAAAGTCACCTTACCGTTTGGGCCAGTGTTGTCTGGGATGTAGGTACAACATGTACCTGTTTTAGGCACCATTTTACACACACCCCCCTTTTCAGCTAGGACCATATCTAAAGCCACACGGTTTTGGAAAGTCATGTGTGATGCGGCTTCCAGTTGTTCGGCTAAACTTTGGAGTGCATCTCTGGTGTAATTGACAAACCTTTGTTGGTTAGAGTAGATGTCATTTATCCAGTCTACATTTTTATTTACAGTGATGATTTACAGATCAAAGATTTACAGTGATCAAAGATTCAAATCCTGCTGCTATTTGGTCTCTTGCTTTGAACTCATCTGGGACCCCTCTAGGGACCCTTATGTTGTCTATGTATACATGAGGGTCAAAACTACCTGCTGGGGCACTCTTACGCCTCCTGTTAAGTCTGGGTATGTTGTTTAAATCTGGTTCTATTTGTGGAGTGGCCTCTGAAAAAATGTGTAGAGGCATTATGGCTTTGGCCAATGCGCATTCTCCTGTCCACTGCTCTGTTAATCTGCTTCTGATTTTCATGTTCCCGCAAATCCAGTACATGTCTCCCAAAGACTGGACTTGATTTTGTACTAAATAAAAAGACGAGAAGTTGGGACTTTATATGAGAAGTGACTGTCCAGTACACAATTCTCCATCCCTGGTAATTTGTAAAGAGGGGGGAAAAGGGGGGGAATGAGGGAAAATGGGACTTTATATGAAACATAACACTTGGGTAGGTTGAATCATTCAAATTGTAAAACACATATTTATTTAGCATTATTGAGCATAGCGTAGTAAATAACATGATTGAATAAACAACATAGGTAAAGCGAAATCCAAATAAACATGACTAATGCATCATATAGTAAAATCGTAGACATTGTTGCACATGGTACATGATAGAACAACAGTATACTCAAATTTGTATAAAAGCATATTGGCTAAGTATTTGATTGATGATTCAACATGGTCAAACCCATGATATTCACATGATTACTGTGGCATAGCATCAGATATACGGCTCTACGCGTTTCGTGGGTTGTCTCCACTCATCAGGAGCAGCTATACATAAAGGGTACCTGTAATAGGTTATAAGTTAAATTATAACTTATAACCCCTTTTTTCCCCCTCTTTACAAATTGATTTTGTACTAGATCTACGGAGGCCTCACTATAAGATCCACAGTAACCCCTAGTGAAATTCCCAAAGGATTTCCCCATTCCCTGATACCGTCCATAGCATGTGTAATTGCTAGGATATATGGTGATACCTTCTTCTGGCTTGGAAGTTTTGGTAACTATGGGATATTCCTACTTCCAATGTTCACACAGGGAGTGGTTAGTGGTTGTGTTTGTAAACAGGCTAAGGAAACATGTCTCATGTTCGGGGGGTATGTTTAGGGGTACTGTTCCCAGATGAGGTCTAGCCCCTCCGCATACATAACAATTGGTCTTGTTATGTTTCTCTGCATTGTACCTCATCCACTCTAGCCACAAGTTGACATCTGAAAACCCAGTCTCTGCGGCCATCGTGTCCTTAAAGGTAGGGTCTGCTATGACCACCATGTCCCCTAACTTCTGTATATGGGGCCTCAGGGGGTTTGAGCTAGATGTGGATTGGGGAACTCCCCACTCAGGATTATTGAACATATCTTTCAGTTGGAAAGGCCTTCTAAAACCGGAATGCCCACCTCCCCACCATAGGCCCAAAACATAGGTCCCACTGTCTTCTGGGCTGGGATTCTCAATGGTCAGCCTTTGGTGTAAGGCTGATCTGTGTGTTTGTTGATTGTCATTCTGTCTAAGAGCGACTTCCCATTTTTTGTCTTTCCTATTTTGGGCGTTCTCAGGTTTGTACCCCCAGTTTGTACCCCCAGTGTTCCAACCCACTGCTCCCTAAGAATCACAGTTGTCGCCCCAATAGGTGTCAGTGATGCATACATGCACAGTCATGAGTCTCACTGCTTCGTCCCAGGGCCGAATTTTGTACATAGTACCTGGAATTATTTGTTCATAAGAGGATATAAAAGTAACAACATGTGTATTGGGTGAGTTATACCAGAATTGTGTTATACCATCTTTTTGCTTGATGGCTACCTCCTGTGCCTGAATAGTAGCCACAATGAAAAGAATATACAGAATCATTTGGTTCCCTTGGCCTCTTCCTCAGGTACAGGGACTTTCTTGTAGTGGGAGGCGTGTACCCACAAGTTTTTCGCGGCCACCTTGACTGACGTGGTGGTTGTTAGGAGAACCTGGAAAGGACCATCATATCTGGGTTCAAGGGTGTGCTTTCTCACAAACTTCTTTACCAGGACCCAGTCTCTGGGGACCAACTTGTGTGATCCTGTATGTCGTTCAGGATCTGGAATGGAGGAGAACACTTGCGAATGGATACGGGTTAATTCTCGAGATAAAGCAGTCACATAATCAGTCAATACATCAGATTGGAGCTGTAATTGCTGTGGGAAGTAACAACCCAGTCTGGGGGCTGAACCAAACAATATCTCATAGGGTGACAAACCATGGTTCCCCCTTGGAGTGTACCTAACACTGAATAAGGCTATGGGCAGGCTATCTGGCCAACCCATCCCTGTTTCCTGAGACATTTTTAGCATCCTAGATTTTATTGTGCCATTTAATCTTCCACCTTCCCACTGCTCTGAGGATGGTATGGGGTGTGGAAAGATAATGTGACCCCTAGAGCTGCCCATATTTCCTTGGTTACTGAGGCCGTGAAAGCCGGCCCCTGGTCACTCTCTATAACCTCTGGGACACCATACCTGCACACTATTTCCGTTAAAAGTCTTTTAGCCGTGGTTTTTGCTGTCATGTTGGTGATGGGATAGCCTTCTGGCCATGCAGAAAACATGTCAATGACAATCAATGCATATTCATAGCGGCCACTTTTTGACATCTGGATGTGGTCAATCTGAATCCTTTGAAAGGGGTACTTGGTCTTTGCTAGATGCTTCAAAGGTACCTTTTCCGTTCTTCCTGGGTTACATTTAGCACAGATAGTACATGACTTGCAGAAGTTGTTGGTGAGTGGTGTAATTCCTGGGGCTAAGTAGTATTTATTGATCAGGGCATTCATCAAAGTTTTTGACAGAGGAGAGGCACCGTGGGCCCACTGTACCACTGCAGGAAACATTGATCGTGGCAGACACGGCCTCTTATGTAATTCCATGATCCCTTCAGTTTCTGTGGCTCCTTTCTTGATGCACACTTCTTTTTCTTCCTTGTCAGCTGCTTCTTGCTGCTCCTTGAGATGAGTCCTGCTTACAGGAGGGTTTTGTAGGATCATGGTGGTCTGTACTGCTACTTCAGGGGTACCCACTGCATCATCCAGGATGGGTGCATCCACTCCACTGACCACTTCTTGTGTTCTGTTTGCAGCTTGTTTCGCAGCAGTATCCGCCAGGTGATTGCCTCGTGCTTCTTGGGAATCCAGCTTGCCGTGTGCCTTTATCTTGAGTATAGCCACTTGTGCTGGTAGGAGTAGGGCATCCATTAAATCCTTGATAGCTGTACTGTGTTTTACAGGTGTACCTGCTGCTGTTAGGAACACTCTTATTTTCAAATGACCACAAAATCACAGGCAATGCCAAGGGCGTATCTTGAGTCTGTATAGATGTTAGCCCTTTTCCCATCTGTCAATTTGCATGCCATTGTCAAGGCCCGGAGTTCTGCTTCCTGGGCAGACATGGAGGAGGGCAATGCTGAAGCCTGAAGAACTGCATCTTCGGTGGTGACTGCATATCCGGTGTGGTATCGTCCAGTGCTGTCAGCATACCTAGAACCATCCACAAAGAATATCAAGTCAGGATTCTCAAGGGCTGTTTCACTGACTGTCGTTAAATGTGAAGTCTCCATTTTCATCACCTCGAAACAGTCATGAACGGTGAGATGAGCATCATTCTCCAAAGAGGATCCCCCCTCGAGAAGTGGAAGTAGAGTGGATAGGTTGAGAGTATCACATCGGAGGAGAGTGATGTTATCAGGGAGGAGCAAGGCACATTGGAGTCTGAGGTGTCTTGCCGAAGACAGATGTTTGGGCTGTACTTGGTTTAGTATGGCAGTTATGTCATGAGGGGCAAGAAGGATTAATGGGTGGCCCAAGACTAAGTCAGCAGTCTTGTCCAAAAGAGCTTGGGCTGCAAAGACAGCTCTGAGACAGGAGGGTTCCCCCCTGGCCACTGGGTCTAGTTGGCAAGAGTAATATCCAATGGGTCTGAGCCTGCTGCCATGGGCCTGGGCCAAAACTCCTGTGGCATGTCCTTGTCTCTCTGAGACAAACAGTTTAAAAGTCTTTTCATAGTTTGTGAGGCCCAACGCAGGAGCCGTGGAGAGGATATTCTTCAGAACTTCAAAATTGTCTATGGCTTCTGGGGAGAGCAGGAAAGGGTCAGACTTCAGGGCATCGTAGAGAGGTTGCATCAAAAGGGAGGCTCCCGGAATCCAAGAACGGCAATAGGAGATTAACCCTAGGAAAGCATGTAACAGTTTATGACCTTAAGGCAAAGGGATGGCTTTGATTGCAGCAACTCTTTCTTCAGTGAGATGTCGAGTGCCTTGAGAGATGCAATGACCCAGAAAAACCACCTTTTCTTTGCACTACTGGACTTTTTGCTTTGAGGCCTTGCATCCTTGCTCGGCCAAATGCTGGAGGAGACTTTCGGAAAAGATTAAGGCGTCTTCAAGGGTATCTGCACAGAGCAGGATGTCATCTACATACGGGAGGAGTACAATTTCGAGGTGTGCTTTCATCCAGGTGTCCAGTATGAGGGCCATTGCTCTGGTGAACTGAGGCGGGGAGTTCTGGGCCCCTTGTGGCATGACAGTCCAAGTATAGCCCCGCCCCCCCTGGGTGAAAGCGAACAGGAATTGACAACGGGGGTCGAGGGGCACACTGAAATAAGCGTTCGCCAAGTCTTCTACTGTAAAGTATTTTGCTGTGGGCAGTATTCCTACCAGTAAGGTATGTGGATTGGCCACAATAGGTGTCTCCAATACAGTAGCTTCATTCACCGCCCTAAGGTCTTGTACCATTCTGTATTTTTCTAGCTCTCCCTTTGCAGTTCGCTTTTTCACTGGGAACAGTGGTGTGTTGCACAGAGATGTGCAGGGTATCAGAGCTCCATTTGACAGAAGGGTTTCGATTTGCTTTGAAATAGATGAAGCTTGAGCTGGCTTCAAGGGGTACTGTGGTCTTCTGGGCAAAGGGGCCCCAGGCTTTAACTGCACCATGATTGATGGTACTTTAAGACGTCCTACATCTTCAGGCCCTGTAGACCACAGGCATGTAGGGACTTGATCTAAAACTTCTTTTGGGATCCCAACCTCACATTGTGCATCCAATGATAGCAAAAGGGGAACAGAGCATAGTGCTGAAGCATCATCGATGGTCAGTGGTGAGGAGACCAGAACACCACCATCGGGTTGGAAGGAAATAGAAGCCTGGAGTCTGGATAAGACATCAGCCCCTAAAAGATTTAAGGGACAGGTGGAAGAGACCACAAATCTTGCTAGTAAATCAGGAAAGTTGCCCACTTGTAGAGGGCGTGTAAGGGGTTTTTTTCTGGGTGTTCCATCCACCCCTACACATGTTATGTCAATGTCTGATAAGAATGAGGTATCGGATAGTTCTTCAGCCCTAATTACACTTCTGGCAGCGCCTGTGTCACATAAGAATGTTGTAGGATGGCCCTCGATGGGGAGAGTTATTTTTGCAAGAGGACCTCCTGAGTCTCCAGAGGATACCATTGTAGGGGTAAGTGACACAGGTTTGCCGAAATCCTAGCGGAGAAGGTCTGTATGGTCTAGAGGAGGTGGATGGGGTAGAGGTGTGTCATGTCTCCGATATTGGGTGTCTTCACGTGGGTCATGGTTGGGGCCTGGTTGCCTGTGGGCAGGCATCCGTGGTCTTCGACATTCCTTTCTGAAGTGGCCGGGTCTTCCGCAGTTTTAGCAGACACGCGGTTTTTGTATTGCTGGGGACAGATATGGTGTGTCAGAGGTCATCATGAGAGAAGCTACCTTTTTGCTACCCTGTGCAGATTCTAAGCCCTTTGCTACTAATAACAATGTCTCAAAATCCATTACTCTATACTCTGGGCGTGACAGGATCAGACCTTTTCGGATTGATTCTTTAAGGCCTGAAACAAATGCTGCGGCCAACATGTGTTTATGTGCTTTGTTCAGCATGCTAAAACCCAAATCAATGAACACTTGTGTTATCCTGTTATGGTATTTCTCAACAGATTCACCTTTATCCTGTGTAGTCTCCTGTATACTCGTTGCTTGGTCTGCCAAGCGGTCTTGGGCCCATCTTTTTAACTGGGCCAAGAAATCACATCCTGAATCATAGCTACTGTCCACATAATACTCATCAAAGCATTTCTCCATCACTAGCCAGTAAGCATCCCCTGCCTTTATCTCACACAGGCTCACCAAATCCCGCCATGCTGCTGCATATGTCTTTTGGATTTGGGCGATCCTCCTAAAGAATGGCATGGGATGCTTTTCAGGATCTGGTAGGCTTGTGACAAGAGAAGCAGCCTGAGATGGTTTAAAATTTACATACATCAGGGGAGCCCCTGGTGCTGCAGGCATCCCCCTGAATGTTTGTGTTGCTCTTCCCCCTCTACCCTGTGTGAGATCTTGATGGACTCTTGGTCCATATCCTGGGTGCAGAGTACTGGGGGGGAACTGTAAATGTGTGTCATTGCCAAATGGGTTGTCGAATGGATTTTCAAATGGATTGTCGAATGGATTTGTGGACAGTGGCATGAAGGAATCTGTTGCTCTTCCAGATTGTGAGTCGTACAGCGGTAATATAATATTTCGGAATGTAACAGTCTGCTGAGGTGGGATTGCACTTGTCCCAGCCTGCATGTCAGGCTGAACTCCAGACACCACTGGATTGGCATGACTTTGGTCGGGGCTTTGATGGGTGGGACCATGCTGAGCAGAACCAAGATCAGTTGCCTGTGTCCCACGTGTTTGTGAAGGACCTGCTGCCTTATCCCCCTGACTCAGCTCATCAGAAAAAGAGCCCATCATGAGCGGGGCAGGCTGGGCTTTATAATATGTTCCAGAGGATTGGTCTATCACTGGATACAAATGGGTGGGTTTTGGTGTGGGGGTCTTAGATGGCGTCACGCATGTGTGGTGGCAACCAGATGAGGAGTGCAAAGATGAGTGTGCCCCTCCCACATCCAAGCATAGTGGAGGTGCAGGGGGTTGAGGTGGAGGTGTCAGAGGGGAGGTATCATTGTGCACAGAGGAAAGGGCGGCGCCAAAGGGGTGATACCCACTTCCTGAGGGCTGGGTGCCATCATAAGGTGGTTGCTGGCTGTCTGTCTTGGATTTTGACCCCTTTTCTGGCTTCTTGTACACATACATAATACAATTATTCTGACATATTTCATGTTCTATCCATCCTTCTTCATGAATGGGTTTGGCAACTTTGAACCAAGCGTCTGCTATTTGCAGCAACCCATGGTCCCATAACAAGCCCCTTTTCCTTTTTATAAGAGTACGCCATTCATTTGGCTCTAGCCGACCACCCAAATGCATAGTGACCCCACACACCTTTGCCAGTCTCTTCCCTTTCTTGACAGCATCTTTCCCTTCTCGCTCTAATACCATATCACAAGCCAAACTACCCTCTTTAGGTCTTTCTAACTTCTGTCCCATCGTTAGCTATTGGGACGTTTATGTGTCCAGGCTCAGGATTTGGCGGTTTTATGAAGCTGTCCTGGACTCGAGGGTCCGACAATCCTCTGACCACCACCTGTCCTCTTTCGGACCACTCTCCAATATATAACACTATCTTGCTACGTTCTGTCTTGATGACTGTGATATTTATGTGTGTCTGCTTAGGACTTTCAATGGGTCATGAGGCTGTCCTGACTCAAGGGTCTGACAATCCTTTATCCGTCACCTGGTACCGGTTCAGACCATATCACAGTCTCAAGTTAACGAGGACAAAAGACAAAATGGATAGAGAGAGAGAAAAAGAACGTCTACAGTGTTCGACTGGCGTGCAAGTCTCCTTACACGCGTCTTCCCAAAACGTAGACCAGTCACAGCAGTGTCCACTTCAGGTGGCCACTGGTAAGGGAGCAGGCGGGTAATACGTGACTACTTATTACCCTCAACAAGACAATTAACAAACAGATAAGGAGTACAGTAATTAATATTCAATGCACCACTTTAAATGTCATTTACATTCCCCAGAACCATACCCAAATTCCTCACTCTATTTTTTTCTTCCTCTTCAAACTGTTCTGGTTGTTGAAGTTGCAACGGACACCTTTTGGCTGCGTGTCCCCTCTTTTCAACTTCACTCTCTATAGCCTGTGGTGACTTGCCAACTTCAAGTTTAACTGGATAATGTACGTTTAATCTAAATACTAACACATCTGTGATTTCCGCTAACAAGGGCTTGTAACCAAGAACCTCTTTCTTGTATCCTGGCTCTACCACTTTAACCAATCCCCAGCCTCCTTCATGTATACCAAACAACAATCCGCAAACACATTTAGGACATGACATAATCAACCAACAACAAAATGTAACCAACCACCAGATATGTGACGGCTGTAGTGAAGCACAGGGGATTTCTCAAACCGTCACAGGATCCCCCACGCCACTATGTGTGTTCCTGACGCCCCCCCCCCCCCGAGGTTTCCCGGTTGCCCCTACTTCCGTACTTATTGTACCCGTGCTTTGCCTGCACAATTATTTATTTTTATCTCCTCAGGAGGAGTTTAACCACATCCTGACGCCTTCTCCTAGTCCCAGGAGAAGTTTAACCACGTCAACTAATATTATCCGTCATCCGTGACTATATAAGCAATCCCCAACTCCCAACAGCCATCACAAAACACAGATCAATTAACAAAACAAAACAGAACACAACAAAACAGGCGGTAGATATAATTTGCAGGTTCTTTAACTTATCAACAGACTCGTGGCAAGATTAATACCTGTGTTTGAGGATCGCAGGAAGCCGATATGGGCACAGAGATTGTCCAGCCACGGATACAGGATAAACAGTAGACTAGATATACAAGATATCAAAAGTGTCTTACCATTTCTAGAGTTGAACAGTCTCCTCCTGCATCCGCGTTGGCTTTTCCTGGCCCCTTCTTGAGATCGGCTACCTGGCGATCCTAGCCTCGAGCCCCACTTTTGAGCACCAAAATGTTTTGGATTCAGAATAAAAGTACTGAAATTATTATATCTACCCCTTTATCAAATTAAAGCATGCGTGTCTTTAAGAAGTAATCATGCTCTGAAACTTAGGGGCTGATTTACGAGCATTTGCGCCATGACTTGCGGTGCACGCCGATGCGCAAATTACATTTTCGTATTTACGAACGCAGCGCAATCCCCAATTTACTATTCTCTTCCCGGCGCATGGGAAGAGGTGATCTGTATGCCACTATAGACCTGGTGCACGGCATGTGTAACTTCAAATTTAAACAAGCTGGAAGTGCCAATAATATGGGGGTGATGTGGGGAAGTGTTGTACTAACTGGCCAAGTCACAAATATGGCCAATATAGAACGAGAAAGTGACTTTCCCGGAACAATTTGGCAGCGCCGGCAAATACATTTAAACTGCGGGAGGTGAATTTATACACTGCGCATGCTCAAACGGCATTTGCGCTTGTTCAAATACTTTAGTTCAGTGCGCCGGCAAAATATTAGTAAATGTCAGGCAACTTAAAAACATTTGCATAGGTTGAACGGGCGCACCTCAGTGAACTCACTGCTCCTCCCCATTAAAATCAGTGGGGCAGTGCTGCAATACCGCCGGCAAAATGCCGATCCAGTGGCGTTTTGCGGGCGGATTTAACCCCTTTTTGGCCGCTAGCAGAGGGGTTAAAACTGCCCCATGGGGGGTTAAAACCGCCCCGCTAGCAGCCGAATAACGCCGCTAAAATGACAGTAAAGCGGCGCTAAAAATAGTGCCCCTTTACCGCAAATGCCCCCACCGCCCCAGTGTGAAAGGGGCCTTAGGCTCTATTCACACTAATGCGTTTTTTGATGCATTTTGCAGAAATGCATGGGAATTTTTTAACATGGGTTCCTATGGAACATGTTCAGATCAATGCATTTTTGTGCCTCTGCGTTTTTGGAAAGGGTCCGGGACTTTTTTTCCCCGCAAAATGCAGTGTTTTGCTTGTAATGGATTTCACTGGACCTGCATCCAAAACGCAAGTACCGCGTTTTTACCGCGATTTGCATTTTTTTTCTTTCTTTTTTTATGCTGTGTATAGCTGGTTGCTAAGAAGGGGGCCGGGAAGCCGACCGTCATGTTCTTAACCACTTCCCGCCCGCCGTATGCAGAATGACATCCGGGAAGTGGTTCTGTTATCCTGACTGGGCGTCATATGACGTCCAGCAGGATAACATGCCGGCACGTGCCCGCAGGGGCGGGCATCAAGGCGATCGCGAGTGCGGCGTGTCAGTCTGACACCCCGCATCTCCGATCGTGATAAGAAGCCTCTGTCAGAGGCTTCTTACCATGTGATCAGCTGTGACCAATCACAGCTGATCATCACGAGAACCAGGAAGTGCCGGTAAATGGCATTCCTTGGTTCGCGCTGACAGGGAGAGCCGATCGCGGCTCTCCCTGTCAGAGGGGGGGTCTGTGCTGATAATCAGCACATTGATTATCAGCACAGCACCCTCAGATGTGCCACAACACCTCAGATGTGACCCCTCAGCTGTCAGTCAGTTCCCCAATTAAAAGACAGCTCACAGTGCCCATTAAAGTGCCAATCAGTGCCCATATCAGTGCTAATCAGTGCCCACCACAGTGCCCATCTCAGTGCCCAGCAGTAAAACCTGTCAGTACCTCAACATCAGCGCTGCCCATCAGTGCCACCTGTCAGTGGCAATCAGTACCGCCTATCTGCCCATCAGTGCCACCTATCAGTGCCCATCACAGCTGCCTGTCAGTGCCCATCACAGCCGCCAGTCAGTGTCCATCAGTGCTGCCAGTCAGTGCCCATCAGTGCCTCCTATCAGTGCCCATCAGTGCTGCATATCAGTGCCCATCAGTGCTGCTTATCATTGCCGCATATTGGTGCCCATCAGTTCTACATATCAGTGCATGTTCATCAGTGCCCATCAGTGCCACCTTATCAGTGTCAACTCATCAGTGCCCATAAGTGCCACCTCATCAGTGCCCATCAGTTCTGCCTCATCAGTGCCACCTCATCAGTGCCTGACAGTGAAGGAGAAAACACAATTTTATAACTGAAACGAAGAAAAACTTTTTTTTTCCCCAAATGTTGTTCTTTTTTAGTTTGTTTAGCAAAAAAAAAACTGCAGAGTTGATCAAATACCACCAAAAGCAAGCTCTATTTGTGGGAACAAAATGCTAAAAATGTTGTTTGAGTACAGTGTAGCATGACCGCGCAATTGTCATTCAAAGTGTGACAGCGCTGAAAGCTGAAAATGGAAGAGGCAAAAGTGTCTGATATTGAAGTGGTTAACAACCTATGAGTCATCAGCTGTCAGCTGACTTCCCGCTCAATGTAAAAAAAAAAAAATGCCGGCTAAAAAAAAAAAACATGAAAAAAAACAGCATTGGGTCCCCACAGGGTCTGGTATGGATTCGGAGGGGACCCCCATGCCAAAATTTTTTTAAAAAATGGCGTGGTGTTCCCCACCCCCAGGGGCATACCAGGCCCTTAGGTCTGGTATGGATTTTAAGGGGAACCCCCTACGCCGAAAAATCAGCGTGGGGCCCCCCAAAATCCATACCAGACCCTTATCCAAGCACGTAGTCCGGCAGGTCAGGAAAGGGGGTGGGGACGAGCGAGCGCCCCCCCTCCTGAACCGTACCAGGGCACATGCCCTCAACATGGGGGATGGGTACTTTGAGGAAGGGGGCACGCTGCGGCCCCCCCAGAGCACCTTGTCCCCATGTTGATGAGGACAAGGGCCTCTTCCCAACAACCCTGGCCGTTGGTTGTCGGGGTCTGCGGGAGGGAGGCTTATCGGAATTCGGGAGCCCCCTTTAATAAGGGGGCCCCCGGATGCCGCCCCCCACCCTATGTGAATGAGTATGGGGTACATGGTACCCCTACCCATTCACCTAGGGAAAAAGTGTCAATAAGAAAAACACACTGCACAGGTTTTTAAAGTAATTTATTAGACAGCTCCGGGGGGGTCCTCTTCCAGCTTCGGGGGTCTCTCCGGTTCTTCTCCGCTGTCTCCGGCCTTTTCTTCCACTGTTCGACCTGTTCTCCACGCTCTTCGGGTCTTCTGCCGGGCTCCTCCGCTATCTTCTGCTCTTTTGCCGCTCTTTGGCTATAGCAGCCGCTAACGATAATCGCAAGAGAATCGGGCAGGCTGGTTGTACCCAATGGTTCGAATTTCGACTCTTCCCTGTCTGCTTTGTCTAGATGGAGCATACAGAGCTTCAGTTATAGATAGAGTATTAACGTTTCTGTTACACTCTCTCTTCTGCAAACCCCTAAAACTTTTTGATACATATATCCTGAATTTTTTTCTAAAAAAATAAAAAAAAAACTTTATATGCCAGGTAAAAAATATTGAATGAAAAAGTTTAAATTGTTTTAACATGTTAAAGGAAATTATAATGATTTGGGATCAATTGTATTTCATTTTGTTGTTTGCTTTTAAATTCAATTTTGAATTATTACTTTGTTCATAAATTCTTTTATTTAAAAAAAAAACGTTATTAATTTAGACAGAACAGCATGCCAAGCTATGAAAAATGCCACCTATGGACTCTCACCTTGGCAAGATGTACCTGGCCAGCTTCAGTTCAGTTAGTTAGGGATTAGACTGTTATGCGCTTGACACTATAATGTTCTATAAGCAATTGAGGCAAAGCTCTTAAACTGTTTGTAAGCCTGATCTTAAGTTATTCAAAGGGCTGCATGGTAGATTTTAGCACATTAGGAGAACAGGGCCTGTAATGAACAATAGGGGTATGAAAAATCAGACAAAAGACTCAGCGCTTAGGACAGACAGAAGGTATGCAGCCTCCCCTTGTAGACCCCCTAAGGGGCTAATACATATATGAAATCAAAAAAATTGGGTAAATGGCGCTCCCCAGTTAAGGGGTAAAATATTCTTTTAGACACCATCAGTGCTTGTGTAAGGAAAAAGCAAAAAAGTGAACAAGTGATAATCCACTAATAATAGCCCCCTATATTACACGGCTGTATTCAATCAGAGCAGTAACTATTATATACGTGATAATAGTAGTGGTTGGTCACATCCATTAACAGTACTACAGTTAACCATAAGAATAATATGTCAAAAGTGATATAAATCTATAGTGTATCAACTCATCAATCATAGTTGCCTTGGGTTCAAAAATTGCACCAATCATATATCAAAATGTGTACATAATACCAGGTCCAACAGTAAAATTATAAATCAAAATTGTGCATCATAATAAGTCCAGCAGTAAAGTGTCCCAAAGAACTCATCGAAAAAAACAATAAAAAAAAAATGAAAAAGAAAAAAGAAAAATAGTGAAGCTCCAAAATAGCAAAAGTGTTCAAATAATCTGGTGACTCTTGTGCTCAAGCTGAACAGGTGACTCTTGTGCTCCCTCTATGGGTCCCCACTCAACAGCTCCTCATACCCCTGCAGGGGTGGTAGGCATGTATGGATAGTCTTGATTAGTCCCTCTTGGTAGCTCTGTCACTGGCCCGTGCTTCCACCCACTACACCAAAACAGGACATCCAAAAACCATCATCCGCTCAGCGCAGCCTCCTCCACCATATCCAGGAAATAATCCAACAGCTCTTCAAGGCTTAAATGCTCATTGGAAGAGATAAGACTTCCATAGTGTAGTAGTTTAAGAAAAGTACTTTTATTAAAAATAACTCTAAAAACAAAAGTAAGCTAAAAAACACTACAGCGTATGGTCAATGTGTTAACAGGAAGAGCCGTCTCGCAGCGTGCGCTCCAGCTGCGTTACAGGCTCCCTGTTTCCGTTTTTGGACGTCCTGTTTTGGTGCAGTGGATGGAAGCATGGGCCAGTGACAGAGCTACCAAGAGGGACTATCCACAACTATCCATACATGCCTACCACCCCTGCAGGGGTATGAGGAGCTGGTGAGTGGGGACCCATAGAGGGAGCATAAGAGTCACCTGTTCAGCTTGAGCACAAGAGTCACCAGATTATTTGAACACTTTTGCTATTTTGGAGCTTCATTATTTTTCTTTTTAATTTTTTTTTTATTGTTTTTTTGGACGAGTTCTTTGGGACACTTTACTGCTGGACTTATTATGATGCACATTTTTGATATATAATTTTACTGTTGGACCTGGTATTATGCACACATTTTGATATATGATTGTTGCAATTTTTTGGTAACTATGATTCATGAGTTGATACACTATTGATTTATATCACTTTTGACATATTATTCTTATGGTTAACTGTACTGTTAATGGATGTGACCAGCCACTACTATTATCACGTATATAGTAGTTACTGCTCTGGTTGAATACAGTCCTGTAATATAGGGGGCTATTATTAGTGGATTATCACTTGTTCACTTCTTTGCTTTTATCTTACACAAGCACTGATGGTGTCTATATAGAATATTTTACCTACTTAACTAGGGAGCGCCATTTACCCCATTTTTTTAATTTCAAATAGGGGTATGAAGCAAGACTACTACAGAGGGTTAACTCAGCAGGAAAGCTAGAGAGCAGTTGCCATGGGTAACCAAGAATTAGTGAGGAGTGTACTAGCAGCCGGTCATGAGGCATAGTATCTGGCATAGGTGACAGGTCCTCCAGTAGCGGGGGGGGGCAGGGAGGAGCTCGGTGATCTGGCTCCCTCCCTAGCAGTCAGTTCCTCCAAAGTATTTGGGACCAAATGCATGATAAGGAGACTCTATGTACCAAGCCACATGATAAAGGAGAGCTAAAGTGAATGCACACATGAGGTCTGTGCTAAGTCTGTGCTCAGCTTCAGTTCAGTTAGTTAGGGATTAGACTGTTATGCACTTGACGTTATAATGAGGTCTGTGCTAGGTCTGTGCACAGGTTCCGTTAGTTAGGGATTAGACTGTTATGCACTTGACGCTATAATGTTCTATAAGCAATTTAGGTAAAGCTCTTAAACTGTAAGCCTGATCTTAAGCTATTCAAAGGGCTGCATGGTAGATTTTGGCACATCAGGAGAACAGGGCCTGTAATGAACAATAGGGGTATGAAGCAAGCTACATGGTAAAGGAGAGCTGAAGTGAATGCGCACAAGAGATCTGTGCTAGGTGCACAGCGGGACCCCATTTTGTCACTGAGAGTGAGGTAGCAGAGGTGCTCTGGACAGGTGGAGTGGGCATCTGCTAGACAATGTCTCTCCCAAATACAACATACAATGAGCAGGGTGTGTACTGACATGGGACAGCACTTTTACAGAGGGACCATGTGTAATTAACTACTCCACATGCGTGGATGGCTCATCTCTAAGCTGGGGTACCACCATAATGTTGGACTTCTACATGAACGCGGCCCCGCCTGGTTCCAGACAATTATGAACACATGCACAGAGACGGTACCCCCATGTGCAGGGTGAGTAGGCCCCTCCTACACACCCAGCCTCATACATAAATAATCAGAAGGAAACTTCATTATGACTACAAGGACACAACTTGGGGAACAAAACCTTGCAATAATAAATGCTGCAAATTGTGCAGCCACATTAACCCATTAAAAAGTGTTACACACACAAAAGGAACCCTCAGTATTACTGGATCATTACTGTTGCTCGTCCAGGAATGTAGTGTACCTCATTTAATGCAACAAGTGCAACCAGGGATCAATACGACTCTGATGACATGACTGAACTCTTCTAAACACCTTCTAAACACCTTTATTTAGCCACCATGTACAAAATGTTCCCACCCAGAGACTGCCCTTTCTTTCTGCCTGATAGGGCTAATTATAAGGGATGTCACATTGGTAAAACAGGACAGAAATAATGATAAAAAATTAGTTAATTAATCTACACAGACACACCATAAAAGAACATGTCCCTGTGGGACATTATGTCTCACAAACCAGACCTCATTATGGAAGATATGAATTAATTCTTAAAGAGAACTTTAAAAATACTCAAGAAAAGAAAACCTTTAAATTACAAAAAATTATTTTGTTTGACAAAACAAATAGTACATTAAATGTGGACCACGGATTTTTAAATCACTATCAAATAGTTTTGACCATTTGCAACTCTGTGACCCTTCCCCCTTCCTCCTCTTAGCCCACTTCTCTACTCCTTATTTGACTAACCTTCTCACTTCTATGTGTGTGTGTTTTTCCAGATATTGTTGTCTTTACAAACTTTTGCAAAGTTTTTATATTTTGGTATTGCTTGGACCAAGAAAAAGGCTATAGACCCCAAAAGCATGTCTTCAAAATGTCACTGTTAGCGCCAATAAAAAATATCACAGAGAGTACTCAATGATGTTGTTATGCATTAATACAACTACAATCACCTTAAGCTGCATTTACCTTGCAATTCCAACTTGAGAGCCCCAGAAATCTCAAAACCTGCAGGGCTCTGTTATTCTGAAATTCAGGAAACTTGATTGCACCTCCCCTCATTTATCCTACCTTAATATTAATTATTGAACCTGATCATCATATTTAGGAATTAATAGTAGGGTAGTAGAAATAAGAGGAAGCAAGGCAACCAAGACTTTTTTTTTGCTCTAAGCCTATATTTGCCCTGGGTTTTGCAGGTCCCAGGGAACTCCATAAGATACTGCTATGATATCAGGAAATATGTTTAGCATTCCTCCACTATATGTCATAAAGACATGTATATATTTTAGTCATTTAGTTAGAGCTAACATATTCTGAAACACATAGAACTTGCCCCGGGAAAGTTTACATACTGTAATACCTACTGTAGTACACGCACAGAAGATCACATGCAAAAAAGGAAGAACAGTTACGGTTGCCAATACACTACTCCTTTAATCAACTAGAAATGTTTATTGTTGCGTATGAGACTAATCATGGCTAATTTAAGCAGAAGTTAATCTATTATTATGCTATATTGTCAGATATATGTATGTTGACTGACTTAAAATTATTGACATCTACTATCCAGTAGATGAAAGATTTTTATTGTATGAATTCGACACAATACATTATTTCAGGGGGAAGGCCATGTGGCTGGTATAGTGCTTTGGTGTGAATCATTCTCCTGGTCAATACATTCTAAATTGAAAGTCTGTCAAAAAAATCATGGTAGCAAATGTAAATGGTGACATTTCAGGTCATTTTACTTTTTCAGATAAAAGTATTATTTTCTCTAATTGGGACAGACAGTACTCTTTCAAACTAGAGGTATTACACATCCCCAAAGTTTTACTTTTCCCCAAAACTATGCTGTTTCTATAACAGTAAAGGCTCTAAATAACCCAATACTTCCAATACAAAATACATAAAAGCTGTAATTAATATCACTGTAAATTTTTCAATTACGTAGATTTGTAAAGATTTCTAAATGCAGAACCTTGTGCATAGTCAAGGCCAGATATCTCCCTTATGGTTAAAAGCTTATGAATTATGGTAATATATAATTTTTTTGAATATCTGCTCTCTGACATTTCCTCTTACTCCTCCCCCACATATTTAAGAAACTTTAAGCTTTTCAAATGACTTCTGCAGATGAAAAAGCTTTGTGCTTTCAAACTGACCCGTGCATTCACAAACACGCTTTCTGCTATTGTGGATTTTTCTTTTGTAGTATGAAGGACTCTTAAATTGCTTATGTGTGATAGCTGTCAACAATGTAAAAGGAAATATTGTGCTACATTTTACAGAAATGAAAGCTATATTTTAGACTCATTTAAAGGATGTGTTTAGACCTTTATTGATTGTATTCTATTAGTTGTATTAACAGTCAGGATACAAAAAAAAACAGCATTTCAAAGTCAAATATGTGAGTGTGTGACACTCCCTGAGTTGTAATTTAATTGTTTTATTCATTTATGTAGCAGGGAAATATAATTAACATGACAGGTCATAGACATAAGGAACATTTATTTTTGCTGGATTGTTTCCCGGCATCTTAATTGACAGGAACATAAAAAGGTATACATACAGTGGGGACAGAAAGTATTTATACCCCCTTAAATTTTTCACTCTTTTTGTTATATTGCAGCCATTTGCTAAAATCATTTAAGTTCATTTTTTTTCCTCATTAATGTACACACAGCACCCCATATTGACATAAAAACACAGAATTGTTGACATTTTTGCAGATTTAAAAAAAGGAAAAACTGAAATATCACATGGTCCTAAGTATTCAGACCCTTTGCTGTGACACTCATATATTTAACTCAGGTACTGTCCATTTCTTATGATCATCCTTGAGATGGTTCTACACCTTCATTTGAGTCCAGCTGTGTTTGATTATAGTGATTGGACTTGATTAGGAAAGCCACACACTTGTCTATATAAGACCTTACAGCTCACGGTGCATGTCAGAGCAAATGAGAATCACGAGGTCAAAGGAACTGCCTGAGCTCAGGAGCTCAGAGACAGAATTGTGGCAAGGCACAGATCTGGCCAAAATAATATATCAATGGATCCGTGTCATGGTTATGCAATAGAGTTTGTCGATCAGCATACCTGTCTCCATGTGTTCATCTCTAGAGACCAGCTGACCCTCACCTGACTGCTTTTGTAACCTCTCCTCTAAGCATGGCCCCACCCCAGGCCCTATCAGGGAACCCTATATTAACCTGTGCACTGCAAGCCAGCAGTGCTGATCAACCATTGTGTGCACTGCAAGCCTCTGTGTGTACTTGCTGTGTTTCCTACGTCTGATTCCTGTTACCGACTTTGGCCTGTTCTTAACTATTCCTGTCTGCTTGTGACCCTGACCTTTGGCGTGTTCCCGACCATCCTTGTTTGCCTGTGACCTTGAACCTTGGCGTGTACTCTGTTGTCTTTGTCTGCTTGTGGCCCCAACCTTGGCTTGTCCCTTACTTTCCTTGTTGTTCCAGCCTGCTGCCTCCTTCCTCTTCTCCTTTAGTCTACTGTGAGCGTGAGCTGTGAGACCCTGGGGGCCACGACCTGGAGCCAGACTGCAGCTCAGTCCATCCTTACCATTAAAGGCTCTGGTGAACACCTGCTGGCTCTTAGACTCCGCGCCCTGGGGAATCTATGCTCTAACTCCCTGTGGGATCTGTGTCAGTGATCCAGTAGATCTGCTTCCTGAACCTCCCAGGGTTCAATGCGCAGCAGTCGGCCGTAGGGTCCACTACCTTGTGGTGCACTCCTGATCCCAACGGGGTGCATCTGTCACCTGGATACAGGTGACCTGACAATCCATGCTTCAGACTATTAAACAACTGCTGCCCCCCTATGTGAGTAGGGAACACCTCAGTGAAACCCCAAAAGGATAAGATCAAAGTATAGGGAATGGCGCTGTGTTAAAAAAAGGGAGTATTGGTGTGAAATATTTCTAATTTCTAAAGTGACGAATGCTCTAGTGCATGATACAATCCCTTCACAAATATAAATAAAATAGTGTAATATTAAATAAACCAAAAAATGGTGTATATTATAAGGTGATAAATCCTTAGTTAGTGACAAAGGGAATTATCAGCTGTATATACATGCAATTATAATCCCATATAGTAAGCAAACAAATACCATATATTATCACCACTATAAACCATGTATTGGCAATAACTTATATAGATCCACTAATTGAGAAAAGCAAAGTGACAGGTGCCAAATTGTGCTATATAGATACCGTGCAATAATGTGCAAAAACGCTAAAGATTCTAAATAATCATTTATGAACAAATCCTCAACTAACTGTATATCAAAAAAAGTCCCATATGATGTTCAGTGTAAAATGTTCATAAGAATAATAAAATGTGCAGTGCCACACACCTGTCTATATAAGACCGAACAGCTCACAGTGCATGTCAGAGCAAATGAGAATCATGAGGTCAAAGGAACTGCCTGAAGAGCTCAGAGATAGAATTGTGGCAAGGCACAGATCTGGCCAAGGTTACAAAAAATTTCTACTGCACTTAAGGTTCCTAAGAGCACTGTGGCCTCCATAATCCTTAAATGGAAGAAGTTTGGGATGAACAGAACCCTTCCTAGAGCTGGTTGTCTGGCCAAACTGAGCTATCGGGGGAGAAGAGCCTTGGTGAGAGAGGTAAAGAAGAATCCAAAGATCACTGTGGCTGAGCTCCAGAGATGCAGTCGGGAGAAAGTTGTAGAAAGTCAACCATCACTGCACCCCTCCACCAGTCGGGGCTTTATGGCAGAGTGGCCCAACGGAAGCCTCTCCTCAGTGCAAGACACATGAAAGCCCACATGGAGTTTGCTAAAAAAACACCTGAAGGACTCCAAGATGGTGAGAAATAAGATTGTTTGATTTGATGAGACCAAGATAGAACTTTTTGGCCTTAATTCTAAGCGGTATGTGTGGAGAAAACCAGGCACTGCTCATCACCTGTCCAATACAGTCCCAACAGTGAAGCATGGTGGTGGCAGCATCATGCTGTGGGGGTGTTTTTCAGCTGCAGGGACAGGACGATTGGTTGCAATCGAGGGGAAAATGAATGCGGCCAAGTTCATGGATATCCTGGATGAAATCCTTCTTCAGAGTGCTCAGGACCTCAGACTGGGTCAAAGGTTTACCTTCCAACAAGACAATGACCCTAAGCACACAGCTAAAATAATGAAGGAATGGATTCACAACAACTCCATGACTGTTCTTGAATGGCCCAGCCAGAGCCCTGACTTAAACCCAATTGAGCATCTCTATAGAGGCCTAAAAATGGCTGTCCACCAACGTTTACCATCCAACCTGACAGAACTGGAGAGGGTCTGCAAGGAGGAATGGCAGAGGATCCCCAAATCCAGGTGTAAAAAACTTGTTGCATCTTTCCCAAAAAGACTCATGACTGTATTAGATCAAAAGGGTGCTTCTACTAAATCCTGAGCAAAGGGTCTGAATACTTAGGACCATGTGATATTTCAGTTTTTCTTTTTTAATAAATCTGCAAAAATGTCAACAATTCTGTGTTTTTCTGTCAATATAGGGTGCTGTGTGTACATTAGTGAGAAAAAAAATGAACTTAAATGATTTTAGCAAATGGCTGCCATATAACAAAGAGTGAAAAATGTAAGGGGGTCTGAATACTTTCCGTCCCCACTGTATGTATACCTTTTATGTTCCTGTAAATTAAGATGTCGGGAAACAATCTAGCAAAAATAAATGTTCCTTATGTCTATGACCTGTCATCTTAATTATATTCCCTGCTACATAAATGAATAAAACAATTAAATTATAACTCAGGGAGTGTCACACACTCACATATTTGACTTTGAAATGCTGTTTGATGGTTGACTTTCTACAACTTTTTCCCATCTCCTGACTGCATCTCTGGAGCTCAGCCACAGTGATCTTTGGGTTCTTCTTTACCTCTCTCACCAAGGCTCTTCTCCCCCGATAGCTCAGTTTGGCTGGACGGCCAGCTCTAGGAAGGGTTCTGGTCATCCCAAACGTTTTCCATTTAAGGATTATGGAGGCCACTGTGCACTTAGGAACCTTAAGTGCAGTAGAAATGTATTGGTAACCTTGGCCAGATCTGTGCCTTGCCCCAATTCTGTCTCTGAGCTCTTCAGGCAGTTCCTTTGACCACATGATTCTCATTTGCTCTGACATGCACTGTGAGCTGTAGGGTCTTATATAGACAGGTGTGTGGCTTTCCTAATCAAGTACAATCAGTATAATCAAACACAGCTGGACTCAAATGAAGGTGTAGAACCATCTCAAGGATGATCATAAGAAATGGACAGCACCTGAGTTAAATATATGAGTGTCACAGCAAAGGGTCTGAATACTTAGGATTATGTGATATTTCATAGTTACATAGTTACATAGTAGGTGAGGTTGAAAAAAGACACAAGTCCATCAAGTCCAACCTATGTGTGTGATTATGTGTCAGTATTACATTACATATCCCTGTATGTTGCAGTCATTCAGGTGATTATCTAATAGTTTCTTGAAGCTATCAATGCTCCCCGCTGAGACCACCACCTGTGGAAGGGAATTCCACATCCTTGCCGCTCTTACAGTAAAGAACCCTCTATGTAGTTTAAGGTTAAACCTCTTTTCTTCTAATTGTAATGAGTGGCCACGAGTCTTATTAAACTCTCTTCTGCAAAAAAGTTTTATCCCTATTGTGGGGTCACCAGTACAGTATTTGTAAATTTCAGTATTTCTTTTTTAATAAATCTGCAAAAATGTCAACAATTGTGTGTTTTTCTGTAAATATGGGGTGCTGTGTGTACATTAATGAGGAAAAAAATAAACTTAAATGATTTTAGCAAATGGCTGCAATATAACAAAGAGTGAAAAACTTAAGGGGGTCTGAATACTTTCCGTCCCTACTGTATACCAGTATTGGTATGTGTTGCTAATGTGTAGAAGAAAACCGAAAATATGGTTGCCAAATGCAATATGCAATATTCTGCTTGACAAATTATTGCCAGCATGCACCTGATGGAAATTAAGGACTAAATACATAACCAAACAATTACAAAATGATTTAATTTACCACTGTAGTGAGCTCTCATCTTGTTACCTTGCAGTGAGAGACCAGATCTGCATGTAGTTTGTTCCTGTAACAACACACTGCAAAAAGCTGCACATGGGCATGGCAAAATACAAAGCTATCCAAAAATTCACCAGCACACTCTTCAGGTAGCCAGCAAAAAAAAAAAAATACATAAAAGATACATTTTTTACATTTATTAAAGTATTTTCAAATGTATGCAGCAAAAACATTTGCTTTGGCCTTGAGATGTTAAAGCAATTTAATTTTTTTGTGCTGACTGACCGGAGAGTACAATACATATTTTATTATTACATATAATACATATTATGTACAATACATATTATATTATATTAGTATTATTTTGTATATTGCCCTAGCCATGTGCACCTTTCTGTTTTGATAATTTTTAATTGATCTGAATGGTTGTCATTATTACTTGTTAGATGTGGTGCAGACACATGCTGGGGATCTTCAGTGGCAATGAGCAATACTGGGCGCCTGGTGTGCCTTTAAGGAGGAAAAAGTTGCCTCCAGGTAAGCCTGTTCTCAGTTTCACTTTTGCTTTATATATATATATATATATATATATATATATATATATATATATATATGTCCCATTGATTCGGAAAACAGATAGTTGTGAGTTAGGGTCCACACTTAGCACATTGTGTAGATTCAGCAGTGTGATTTGCAAATATAGCTTTTTTTTTAGCTAAATTTTTGTATTACTCTGCTCAGTAACCAGACCTGACTACAGAAATTTCTACCAAGTTCCTGAAACATGGATATTAGTGGAGAAAAATAAGTATATGTGTTACAGAAATGTCATTCTATTCTATTCTCACTACTTAGTGAGTGATTTACCCAGAACTAGCATGCAGCCATTGAAGTCTGTCCTACATTCTCCTTTTAGAGCAGCAGCTTAGTGGAACCAAGGTTTATGTGCAAAATTAATACATTTTTATTCTTGTTTGACTCCACAGTTTCCTTCCAACCCACAGGAATGGCAGACTGTGGCCTCCCACTTTGCCCAGCGGTGGGATTTTCCTAACTGTGGAGGGGCAATTGATGGGAAACACATCCACATCGTCCCACCACCCAACTCTGGGTCATACTATTACAACTATAAGGGGTTCAATAGTATTGTGATGTTGGCGGTGGTGTCGGCTACTTACGAGTTCCTGTATGTGGATGTGGGGAAGAACGGCCGGATGTCAGATGGTGGAGTCATCGCCCAGACGGAGTTCTACAGGCATCTCCAGAATGGCAGCTTGGACTTGCCACCTCCAGAAGACAATGCGGAGGGACTCCCATTCGTCTTCGTTGCGGATGAAGCGTTTGCGCTGGGGGACCATCTTATGCGGCCATTCCCTATGAGGACCCTCACCCCGGACCAGAGGGTTTTTAATTTTTAAAGAGGGCAGCACAGTGGTGTAGTGGTTAGCACTTTCACCTAGCAGCAATAGGGTCGCTGGTTCAAATCCCGATCACGACACCATCTGCCTGGAGTTTGCATGTTCTCCCTGTGCCTGCGTGGGTTTGCTCCGGGTACTCCGGTTTCCTCCCACACTCCAAAGACATGCTGGTAGGTTAATTAGATCCTGTCAAAAAATTGGACAAATATGTGTATGTTGTATGTGTTTGTAAGCGTGTCAGGACCCCATGGGGCAAAGGACTGCGCTATACTGCAGATGGACACCGGCAGCAAAAAGCACCCTGAGGCGATTCAGTTCGTATAGGTAGCGCTATACAAGTCACTAATTCATTCATTCAATTACCAGCTGGCCAGAGCCAGAAGAGTGGTTCGAGAACATGTTTGGAATAATGGCCAGCCGGTTCTGCCTATTTCTTACACCCATACACATGGCGGAGTATAAACTCAATCCTATCATCCTGGCTTGCTGTGTTCTCCACAACTTTTTAAGGAGAAATTCTGTGAACTATGCTGGCTCAGTTGGGCCTGAATCCGGAATTCATGTAAATGAACCAACCCTGACGGTGCTTGAAGCTAGCTGTCATGGCTTGCCCCCCCTGAGTGCCCACGAGGTCCATCTAAGATACATGGAATACTTTGCGGGTAGGGGGGCCATCAACATGCCAGACAATGTCTGAGACATTTTTTAAATAAAAAACAAATTTTAACTATTAAAATATTTGCTGATATTTACTGCTTGTGTTTCTTTTAGCTGACCCTGACATCAATTTGGGGAGTCCTGAAAATAGCATTATTGTGTAACTTTAGAAAGCACTGTTGGGTGTTATTTACTAAAGGCAAAGACACTTTGCACTACAAGTGCACTTGAGCCTGCACTGAAACGGCACTGTAGTGCAAAGTGGATTTGCCCTTAGGAAATAACCCCCATTGTCACAGAAAACACCAATTTTACCACACCAAAAATTTTGGAGCATTGAAAGAAGAAGCCACACATTCTTGTTTATCAATCTTTTTAATACAAGCACAATCACATGTGCATTTATAAAAGGTTTTTAAAACAAACCAACATGTTTGTTGTATAACAATTTTTTGAGTCACATTATTAAAAGTAGAAATGTCCATTTAAGGTAAAACAAGCATGTTTAAAACTAACAAGAAATACACAAATCTGGAAGTTACAAAGTTCAACTTTGTTCTAAATTGAAGGCAATATCAGACATGAGTATTTATAAACTGTGTTTCATATTGTGTTCAGATGGGGTGAAGTCACCCCTGGAAAAGCCAAATTTTGAAGATGCACACAAATTGCTGAATGTCAACATGTGCTAGCTGCCATCACGGGGATCAAGGGACGTGTTTTGGGGGTGCAACCCCTTCCTCTCAGCTACTTTATTATTGAGGAAGGGGTTGCACCCCCAAAACGCATACATTGATCTCCTGTGATGGCAGATAGCACATGTTGACACACTGTGTGCATCTTCAAAATGTAGCTTTTCTTGAATATGTCAAAAAATGTAAAACATTTTTTCTGTAAAAAAAGCACAACAAAGTAAGGGATTTGGAGGTGTTTTAAACTCTCCCTAAAACATTAATGATGTTCTTCATTTTGTTTTGAACATCATTGATGTTTTGCTTGATGTTTTCCATGTCCTATTACACCCCATGATATCCCCGATCAGGATCTGGGCACTTTCACTGGTGAAATGACCTGGATCCACAACATCACGATCACCTAAAAATATAGAAACAAAAACACACCATGTATTATAAATATGCAGGCATCCACCTCTTACTGTGGTCTGTGGTCGCAGACACTCACCTGTTGTGGTGACAATTGCCACCACGTCTCCTTCCTCCTCCTCCTGTTGGCTTTGGGAAGTTTCCACTTTTTCATGAGGTGGGGGGTCTGTTGTCTCCTTGGGTGAGTGGTGACCTCCGAGTCTTTTCTCCCCTATGTTAAAAAAAATAGGTATACTTAGCACACAGATATTTGATGGCAGAAATAGGAATATGAAACATTGCTTGGAAGTGGGGTACAGATGTCTCTTTTGGCAGAGTTGCAAGATGAAAAAATATTTATATACTTTGACAAGCTTGAATACTTACCTGTTTTGTACAAGCTTCACAGATGGAGACACCCCTATAGTATACACTGGAGCACCTGTGTGGGAACCCCTAATAAAAAGGGTGTTCTTGTGTCCCACACTAGTGCTCCAGCGTCTAGATGTGCAAACAGCTGCTGAGTGTCCTCTCCTTACACAGAATCTAGTTTGCATTACATTCTAGTCCCAAACCCATCTAGACAACAAAATTTATTTAACAGAAGTATGCCTAAAAAAATGTTTGGAACTGCATCTGGACAAAACATGGTGTTTTCTTGGCCAAATGAACGAATAATGTGCCCATGAACATGAAAGTTGCCATTTTAAACTGTACAACAGTTAAGAAAAGCACATGGAGCAGCACAAACGTAATAAAAATAAAGAATAGGAACACAGCACAACTACTTACTTTTTTGCAGCACACTCCTGATCCTTCTATACTGATCGTGCTCCCTTTATTTGAGGTGCGACCACCGCTTCCTGAGTTGGTCCTTTGCTCGTCGTACCCCAAAATTCCGGTGCAGACTCTTGACAACTTTTGCCATGATCTTGGCCTTTCTGACATTGGGGTTGGGGTAAGGTCCATACTTCCCGTCATAGTCGGCCCTCTTCAGGATGTCGACCATCTCCAACATCTCCGCAAAGGACATATTTGAGGCCTTAAATCGTCTCCTCCGGGATCGGGACGTTTCTGGCTCCGGGCTTTCCCCCTCCTCCTCCTCGTTGCTGTAATTAGCACGCACCTGGTGTCTCCGCCATGTGCTCTTCCCCACTGCGCTGAACGAGAAGGGGTGGGGAATATACTAGAAAGAACGTCAGGGGCGGGCAGAGTTTCACGCATGCGCAGTGTATATAAAGCGTAACACGCATGTGTAGTACGTACGATCTGTGAGTGGAGGAAGGAGTATATGTCGATCGTGATAACGAAGGTAAGATTTAAACTTTGCCTATACTGCTTCTAGATTGAGGCCTACATTGTGACAAGATTAGGAGAGTTTCGCCTGACATTATCTTTTGTCTTGTGTTGTGTCTTGCAGATAAAATGGATGGCTTCAATGACCACAACTTCCTCCCCCTGTTCATAGACAAATACAGGGAGCTGCCCTGTCTGTGGCAGATCAAACACCCGCAGTATAATCATAAACAAAAGAGGCAGGCAGCGCTGGAGAAACTGCTGGAGTTGGTGAAGCCGGTGGTCCCCGCAGCAACCATCCCCTATTTAAAAGACAAAATTGGTGGCCTGAAGAGCACTTATCTTAGGGAGCGCAAGAAGGTCCAGGATTTCCAGAGATCAGGAGCTGCAGCAGATGACATTTATGTCCCCAGGCTGTGGTACTACGAGAGACTGCGATTTCTGTCAGACCAGACTGAAGTCAGGGAATCCCTCTCCACTCTTCCTCCACTCTTCCTTCCACCCTATCTTCCACCCCAGCTGAGACTTCCGATGTCCAACCTGGGACTTCCAGCCAGGAAGAAGTGGAGGAGCCCAGCTGGAGCCAGGTATAGCATTGTTCTACAGATTTCTGCTCAAGAAATAAATGATGTTTACTAGATGTTATTATTGATCACTAATTGCTGATTTAATAAGGTGTTTTACATATCAATAGACAGTAGTGGGCACAAATAATTGGGACAAGAATGAAACATGCTGGGCTCAGAATGATAGTCTGTTATATTTGTTAACATTCAATTTGCAACAGTCATGAGATGAAAATTGTGTGTGATTGATGAAGAAAAAACTAAAACGATGTCCCTTTTTCATACACAGGAAGACCTCAGCCAGGAGGAGGCTGTGGAATGTGGCACACAGGAGGAGGCTGTGGAATGTGGCAGCCAGGAGGAGGCGGGGGTTAGTGGCAGCCAAGAGGAGGAGGGGCTAAGTGTCAGCCAGGAGAAGGCCGGGCCCAGTAGGAGCCTGACAGAATCGCAGGTCCCTCCCCTCCGCCTTCCAAATAAAAGACCCAGGAAGGGGAGTAACGTGCAGGATTCAGCGCTCAGGCTGATTCAGGAGGCTTCTGCATCCCTCAGAGCCACCCCCACTAGTGAAGAGGCCTTTGCCTGCATGGCTGCCACAAAACTGAAGGACATGCAGGAGGGCCAACGCCTCATGTGTGAGGACATTCTTTATAAAACCTTAACTAAGGAGGTGAGGGGTGAAATCACACCCAATACCCACCTGTGTGAGTTGTACCATCCTCCTCCTCCTCCTCCCACAACTCCACCACCACAGACACAGCGTGGAAGGAAGACTAGAGAGTGATGGCCTGGGTTCAGTCTGGTCTGACAAAAGATGCAGGCTCTTGTATGACCACAGCCTGGGGCCACCAATTTTTCAGTAAAATAATTGATGTGTGCCCTGGGGGCCAAAGGCTTTGTCAATTTCTGCTGTTTCTCCAGTGTTGCCTCCCTCTTTGTTTGGTTATGAGCCCTTAATAAAGGATTTTTTGTTTCAATTATACTCGCCTATGTGTGTTTTCCTTCAAAAAGGACAGTTTGTTCGTGAGGAGGAAGGTACATTTCAAAACTAGAATGTGAAATTAACAAGAGACACCAACACCAAACAATCTCCTTGAGATTAATAAATAATACAAGATAATAATGGTGTTGTGGTAACTTGACACACAAAACACACCCAAAACTATTCTGGAGTTTAAAAAAAAAACAAAAACAAGATCAGGCTTGAAAAAAATACTAACAAAAAAAAATTAAAATTTTTGAGTCAGATGTGACAAATCAAAATATATTGATGAAATCGTGATAAATAATAAAGAAAGAAGTTTGTGAGAATATGAGCAGCAAAACAACTTCATTCTTCTAGCATTATAAAGAAGAAGAGAGTGAGCTGCATTAAACAATTTAAAACATTGCAGCATGACGAAAGTGCTATATCCATTCCGAATGCTAATTTTACCAGACTGAGCAGTTCCGTCTCAGAAATTCTTCTGAGCATGCGTGGCACTTTGTGCGTCGGAATTGTCTACACACGGTCGGAATTGTTCGATGGAGCCCACACACGGTCGGAATTTCCGACAACACGCTCCGATCGCATGCTTTCCGTCAGAAAATCTGACCATGTGAACAGAGCATATGACAGGACAATTTGGTTTGTTGCAGACTGGTTGGTAAGTTGAGCTGGGAATTTTCTTTGTTTTTGTTTGACATGCGTAGACCTTCCATGTACTCCTTGCTGTTAAGGCCAGATATAGGTTGGGGCAGTTGCTGTTTGTTTGTATTATCAAAATTGTTTGTGTGTTCAAAATTCTTGTTAGTATTTACATAATTGCTATCCCATGTAAAGACTGATCTATCAAATAAAAACTGCTTAAAGCAGAGTTCCAGGACTTTTTTTGTTTATTAAAAGTCAGCAGCTACAAAAAGTGTAGCTGCTGACTTTTAATAAACAGCCATTTACCTGTCCCATGTAAGGGGACGAGGAGTGCTAAAAAACCGCTAAAAACCGCTAAAACCTGCCTCTAGTATATCTAAAGACTTCTTTTTTGGGATACAGTGGTGAAGGATTAGATTCCTTGTTGAGTTTCTATTGCTGCCTGTGTCCCTGTTGATCTGTCTCCCTCTCTATTTGTTCTGCTGATTTATGTTAGAGGAGCTGAAGCAAACAAAAAAATTGAGTTATCACCAGTACAGAAATGAAGGGAGTTTTGCAGACATTTTTTGCACTTACTGTTTTGGCTTTTGAAATGCTTCTTTTTACCATTTTACCTTCCCTATTGATTACAAAGCATTTTTACAAAAATGATGACATTTCACTAAAAATCTCCCAAATGTGGAAAATAAAACTCTCAATTTTGCGAGTGTGGAAACACAGGAGCACAATCAAGAGATATGTTTGAATGACTAGACTAATGCCCTGTACACACACTGTCAGATTTTCCGATGGAAAATGTCCGATCGGAGCGTGTTGTCGGAAATTCCGACCGTGTGTGGGCTCCATCGGACATTTTCCATCAGATTTTCCGACACACATAGTTTGAGAGCAGGCTATAAAATTTTCTGACAACAAAATCCGATCACGTCAATTCCGACCGTGTGTAGCCTGTTCCGACGCACAAAGTGCCACGCATGCTCAGAAGAAATTCCGAGACAGAACAGCTCGGTCTGGTAAACTTAGCGTTCGCAATGGATACAGCACTTTCGTCACGGTGCAATGCTAAAAATGGTTTAATAAAGCGCACTCTTTTCTTCTTTATAATGTGAGAAGAATGAAGTAGTTTTGCTGCTCATATTCACACAGACTTCTCACAAACTTCTTTCTTTATTATTTATCGGGATTCCCTTAATATATTTTGATTTGTCACATATGACAAAAATATTTTTGTGTTGTTTTCTTTTTTTTTAAAGGCAGATTTTTTTTTATTTTAGGTTTGTATTTTTTCCAAGGCTGATCTTTGTTTTATTTTATTTTTAGTTTTACTCCAGAATATTTTTGTGTGTGTTTTGTGTGTCAAGTTTAGGGATGAGCTTCGAGTTCGAGTCGAACTCATGTTCTACTCGAACATTGGCTGTTCGCAAGTTCGCCGAACAGCGAACAATTTGGGGTGTTCGCGGCAAATTCGAATGCCGCGGAACACCCTTTAAAAGTCTATGGGAGAAATCAAAAGTGCTAATTTTAAAGGCTTATATGCAAGTTATTGTCATAAAAAGTGTTTGGGGACCCGGGTCCTGCCCCAGGGGACATGGATCGATGCAAAAAAAAGTTTTAAAAACGGACGTTTTTTCAGGAGCAGTGATTTTATTAATGCTTAAAGTCAAACAATAAAAGTGTAATATCCCTTTAAATTTCGTACCTGGGGGGTGTCTATAGTATGCCTGTAAAGGGGCGCATGTTTCCTGTGTTTAGAACAGTCTGACAGCAAAATGACATTTGGAAGGAAAAAACTCATTTAAAACTACCCGCGGCTATTGCATTGCCGACAATACACATAGAAGTTCATTGATAAAAACGGCATGGGAATTCCCCACAGGGGAACCCCGAACCAAAATAATAAAAAAAAAAAAATGATGTGGGGGTCCCCCTAAATTCCATACAAGGCCCTTCAGGTCTGGTATGGATATTAAGGGGAACCCCAGCCAAAATTTTAAAAAAAAATTGACGTGGGGTTCCCCCTAAATTCCATACCAGACCCTTCAGGTCTGGTATGGATTTTAAGGGGAACCCCGCGCCAAAAAAAAAAAAAAAAACGGCGTGGGGTCCCCCTAAAAATCCATACCAGACCCTTATCCGTGCACGCAACCTGGCAGGCCGCAGGAAAAGAGGGGGGGACGAGAGTGCGCCCCCCCCCTCCTGAACCGTACCAGGCCACATGCCCTCAACATTGGGAGGGTGCTTTGGGGTAGCCCCCCAAAACACCTTGTCCCCATGTTGATGAGGACAAGGGCCTCATCCTCACAACCGTGGCCGGTGGTTGTGGGGGTCTGCGGGCGGGGGGCTTATCGGAATCTGGAAGCCCCCTTTAACAAGGGGACCCCCAGATCCCGGCCCCCCCCCTGTGTGAAATGGTAAGGGGGTACTTACCCCTACCATTTCACTAAAAAACTGTCAAAAATGTTAAAAATGACAAGAGACAGTTTTTGACAATTCCTTTATTTAAATGCTTCTTCTTTCTTCCTTCATCTTCTTCTTCTTCTGGTTCTTCTGGCTCTTCTGGTTCTTCCTCCGGCGTTCTCGTCCAGCATCTTCTCCGCGGCGTCTTCTATCTTCTTCTCCTCGGGCCGCTCCGCACCCATGGCATGAGGGGAGGCTCCCGCTCTTCTCTTCATCTTCTTCTCTTCTTCATCTTCTTCTTCATCTTCTTCTTCATCTCTTCTTCCTTCTTCTCTTCTTCATGTCTTCTGCGGGCCGCTCCGCAGCCATGCTGGCATGGAGGGAGGCTCCCGCTGTGTGACGGCGTCTCTTCGTCTGACGGTTCTTAAATAACGGGGGGCGGGGCCACCCGGTGACCCCGCCCCCCTCTGACGCACGGTGACATGACGAGGACTTCCCTGTGACGTCACGGGGAATGCCACAGGGAAGTCCCGTCATGTCACCGTGCGTCAGAGGGGGGCGGGGTCACCGGGTGGCCCCGCCCCCCGTTATTTAAGAACCGTCAGACGAAGAGATGCCGTCACACAGCGGGAGCCTCCCACCATGCCAGCATGGCTGCGGAGCGGCCCGCAGAAGACATGAAGAAGAGAAGAAGGAAGAAGAGATGAAGAAGAAGATGAAGAAGAAGATGAAGAAGAGAAGAAGATGAAGAAGATGCCATGGGTGCGGAGCGGCCCGAGGAGAAGAAGATAGAAGACGCCGCGGAGAAGATGCTGGACGAGAACGCCGGAGGAAGAACCAGAAGAGCCAGAAGAACCAGAAGAAGAAGAAGATGAAGGAAGAAAGAAGAAGCATTTAAATAAAGGAATTGTCAAAAACTGTCTCTTGTCATTTTTAACATTTTTGACAGCTTTTTAGTGAAATGGTAGGGGTAAGTACCCCCTTACCATTTCACACAGGGGGGGGGGCGGGATCTGGGGGTCCCCTTGTTAAAGGGGGCTTCCAGATTCCGATAAGCCCCCCGCCCGCAGACCCCCACAACCACCGGCCACGGTTGTGAGGATGAGGCCCTTGTCCTCATCAACATGGGGACAAGGTGTTTTGGGGGGCTACCCCAAAGCACCCTCCCAATGTTGAGGGCATGTGGCCTGGTACGGTTCAGGAGGGGGGGGGGCGCACTCTCTCCCCCCCTCTTTTCCTGCGGCCTGCCAGGTTGCGTGCTCGGATAAGGGTCTGGTATGGATTTTTAGGGGGACCCCACGCCGTTTTTTTTTTTTTTTTTGGCGCGGGGTTCCCCTTAAAATCCATACCAGACCTGAAGGGTCTGGTATGGAATTTAGGGGGAACCCCACGTCAATTTTTTTTTTAAATTTTGGCTGGGGTTCCCCTTAATATCCATACCAGACCTGAAGGGCCTTGTATGGAATTTAGGGGGACCCCCACATCATTTTTTTTTTTTTATTTTGGTTCGGGGTTCCCCTGTGGGGAATTCCCATGCCGTTTTTATCAATGAACTTCTATGTGTATTGTCGGCAATGCAATAGCCGCGGTAGTTTTAAATGTGTTTTTTCCTTCAAAATGTCATTTTGCTGTCAGGCTGTTCTAAACACGGGAAACATGCGCCCCTTTACAGGCATACTATAGACACCCCCCAGGTACGAAATTTAAAGGGATATTACACTTTTATTGTTTGACTTTAAGCATTATTAAAATCACTGCTCCTGAAAAAACGGCCGTTTTTAAAACTTTTTTTTGCATTGATTCATGTCCCCTGGGGCAGGACCCAGGTCCCCAAACACTTTTATTGACAATAACTTGCATATTAGCCTTTAAAATTAGCACTTTTGATTATTCATGTTCGTGTCCCATAGACTTTAACGGTGTTCGCGTGTTCGAACGAATTTTTTTCCTGTTCGCATGTTCTGGTGCGAACCGAACAGGGGGGTGTTCGGCTCATCCCTAGTCAAGTTACCACCACACCATTGATATCTTGTATTATTTAATCTCAAGGAGATTGTTGGTGTTGGTGTCCCTTGTTAATTTCACATTGTACTTTAGAAATGTACCTGAATCCTCACAAACAAACTGTCCATTTTGAAGTAAAACACACATAGGCAAGTATAATTGAAACCAAAAATCCTTTATTAAGGGCTCAGAACCAAACAAAGAGGGAGGCAATGCTGGAGAAACAGTAGAAATTAGCGAAGCCTTGGACCCCCAGGGCAAACATCAATTCTTGAACATCAAAATTGGTGGCCTGAGGAGTCCATATGTAAGGGAGTGCAGTCTGGTCCAGAAGTCCCAGAGATCCGGAAAGCAGCAGATGACATCTGTGCCCCCAGGCTGTGGTACCACAAGAGGCTGCATCTTTTGCCAGACCAGACTGGATCCAGGGTCATCATTTTTTGGTCTTCCTTCCACGCTTCCTTCCTGGCTGTGGCTCTGCTGTTGGAGATGTGGCAAGAGGAGGAGTATGACCTGGAGGAGGAGGAGGACTAGTAGGACCTGGAGGAGGAGGAGGAGTAGTAGAACCTGGAGGAGGAGGACCATGTGTGAGGTCACAAATGTGGGTAGCAGATGTTATTTGGGTCCCCAACCCCTTATTGAGAGCTTCCAAAATTAATGACTCACACATGAGTTGTTGGCCCTCCTCCATCCGCTGCATTTTACAGGCAATTATGCCAGCAAAGTCCTCCTCCACAGTGTGGGGGGCTCCTAGCCTTCCAAAAGAGGCCTATGGCAGCCTCCTCTAGGGTACTCCTCTTCCTGCCACTTTCTCTTTGCAGGTGTAGGGGAGGGACCTGCATATCAGGCAGCCTGCTCCGCCCGGCCACCTCCTGGCTGAGACTTCCCTGTGTATGAAAAAGGGACATGGTTTAATGTTTTGCATCATCAATCACAATCATAAATTAGTACTCCAAACTAACATCTAGTTAACATCATTGATTGGAAAACCTGAAATATTTAGAGGAATGGTATACCTGGCTCAAGCTGGGCTCCTCCACATGTTGCTGCCTGGAAGGCCCAGGTTGGGCATCAGAAGCCTCAGCTGGGGGGGAAGGAAGCGTGGAAGGAAGACTGGAGAGTGATGACCTGGGTTCAGTCTGACCTGCCAGAAAATGCAGCCTGTCATAGTACCACATCCTGGGGACATAGATGTTATCTGCTGCTCCGGATCTCTGCGAATCCTGGACTTTCTTGCACTCCCTTAGATATGTACTCCTCAGGCCACCAATTAGGATCTTCAAATAGGTGATGTCTGCCGTGGGGATCACCTGCTTCACAATTTCCACCAATTGATCCAGCGCTGCCTTCCTCTTTGTTTGGTTCTTATAATGTGGGTGGGTTATCTCCCACAGACAAAGCAGCTCCCTGAACATGTCAATGAAGATTGCCATGAAGTCAGTATCATTCAAGATATCCATTTTCACTACAAGACACAACACAAGACAAACCCTAATGTCAGGCAAAACTCTCCTAATCTTGTTACAATATAGGCCTCAATCTAGAAGCAGTATAGGCCCAAGTTTGTCTCTTACCTTCGTTATTACGATCTGCGCCTCTGATGCTCCTTCCTCCGCTCACAGATCGTACGTAATACGCATGCGTGTTACGCTTTATACACACTGCGCATGCGTGGAACTCCGCCCACCCCTGACGTTCTTTCTAGTCTATTCCCTGCCCCTTTTCGTTCGGCGCAGTGGGGGAAGAGCACATGGCGGAGGCACAGCAGGTGCGTGCTAATTATAGCAACGAGGAGGAGGGGGAGGAAAGCCCGGATCCAGAAACGTCCTGATCCAGAAAGAGACGATTTAAGGCCTCAAATATGTCCTTTGGGGATATGGTGGAGATGGTCGATATAATGAAAAGGGCCGACTATGATGGGAAGTATGGACCTTACCCCAACCCCAATGTCCGAAAGGCCAAGATCATGGCTAAAGTAGTCAAGAGTCTGCACCGTAATTTTCGGGGTACGTCGATCGAAAGATCAGCTCAGGAAGCAGTGGTCGGACCTGAAATTACGAGAACATGAGCAGTACAGAAAGATCCGGAGAGTGCTGCAAAAAAGTAAGTAGTCCTGTGTTCCTGTTCTTTTTCTGTTTATTACGTTCGTGCTGCTCCATGTGCTTTTAGGAACTGTTGTACAGTTTAAAATGGCAACTTTCATGTTCATGGGCACATTATTCGTTCGTATCAAACGTTTTTCTTTCGGCCTATAAAACACCATTGTTTTGGCCATATGCATTTGCCCACATTTTTTAGGGACTACTTGTATGAAAATAATTTTGTTCTGTAGATGGGTTTGTAACTAGAATGAAATGCAAACTAGATTCTGTGTAAGGAGAGGACACTGAGCAGCTGTTTTCACATCTGGACACTGGAGCACTAGTGTGGGACACAAGAACACCATTTTTATTAGGGGGCCCACACAGGTGCTCCAGTGTAAACTATAGGGGTGTCTCCATCTGTGAAGCTTGTACAAGACAGGTAAAGTATTGCAGCTTGACAAAGGACAATAAAATTCTACACCTTGGAACTATGCCAAAATAGACAATTGTACCCCACTTCCAAGCAATGTTTCATCTTTATAGTTCTTCCCTCAAATATCTGTGTGCTAAGTATACAATTTTTGTTTTACATAGGGGAGAAAAGACTCGGAGGACACCCCTCATCCGAGGAGACCAGAGCCCCCCCCCCTCTGGAAGAAGGGGAAATCCCCCCAACACAAGAAGAGCAGGAGGAAGAAGATGTGGTGGAACTAGTCACCACAACAGGTGAGTGTCTGCGACCACAGGCTCAGGTAAGAGATGGATGCCGGCATATTTTTTATACCTATTTTTGTTTGTTTTCTCTCTTTTTAGGTGATCGTGATGTTGTGGATCCAGATCCTTTCACATCAGAAAGTGCCCAGAGCCTGATCGGGGAGATCATGGGGTGTAATTTAGCATTGGAAAACCTCAAGAAAAACATCAATGTTGTTATTCAAAAAAATAAAAACATCATTGATGTTTTGAGTAGAGTTTAAAACCCCTCCAAAACACTTTGTTTTTTTGTGTGCTACAATGTTCAAAATGTTTTAGCGATTTTTAGAAAAGCCAAATTTGGAGGATGCACACAGTGGGGGTCATTTACTATAGCGCTATGCCGCTAACTCGCGCAAATTGCCGCGAATTAGCGCTAATTCGCGGCATTTCAGCGTGAATTAACGCTAATAGCGCTAATTCACGCTAAAACGGTATTCACTATAGTGCTGGTGAGAAAATACTCCCAAAATCAAATTTACTATAGCTCCCTGAAACTAAATAGCGCCCAAACCCTTACTCTGCTAAAACCTAGAGAATTGCACATGGAAATTATGTTTAGAGCATGATATAATTGCCTAAATGGTACTGAAATATGCGGCATATTATTTAAAGATTATCTGCTTTTTAACTGTGTGAAAATGTGATTTCTACACTGAAATATCTTTGAAAATTTGAAAAGTGAAAAATTCCCCGTTTTGGACAACTAGGTGCCAGCACAACTGAGCATGCTCAGAACTGAAAATAACTCTCATTTTAACTCAAGTGTCTTTTTTACCTGGAGCTATAGTAAATACCAAAATGAGAGCTAATTAGAGAACATTTTTGGGAGTTAAAATCTGCTCTAATTTAGTCCAAATGAAGTTTCAGTCATTGATTCTAATGGAACAATTCTAACTTTCACAAAAAAACCTTTTAATGTTGAGATGAAATGTATCTTTCTGTGAAATACATTTTCCTTTGCAACATTGTTGCTTCTACTTAAAATATTTTGATTTTAATAATGCTACAATGTGGAATGTTTTGATGCTTTAGTAAAACATATTTTTCTCTGTCACTTTCACTTGTTACTCTTCATCTCACAACAATCTTTACCCAATCTCACACAGGTGTCCTTACAATCCACAAACAATACCATTGCTGATGAAAATTTAAAATGAATCACAATTTTTTGTGCTTTTTATTACTTCCAAATATTCATAATTTGAGCCCAAAAAATGTGATATGTGTACCAACATCAGAAATCAAAATGTAATTCCCAAAAATTTGAGGGTAATATTCTACTCTCACCCACAAAAAAACACCAAATATCACAGAATAAATCAAGAAGAATAACTCTTGAGTAATGTAATTTGCATCACCTGTATGTCCATAGAAATGCAGTATTTATGTGTTTTTAAGTGTATTTATGTGTAGTTATGTGTAGGAGGGTCTCACGCATGGCAGCTCCGTGGCTTAGTGGTTAGAACTTCTGCTTAGTATCTCTGAGGTTCTGGGTTCAAATCCCAACCATGTTACTTCATGTAGAGAAGTTGTCTCATCTCCCAGGTCCTATAACTATGTCTAATTGTAGTAGTTATGTGTAGGAGGGTTCCACCACCATTGTAAGTCTTTTCCAGATACACTATATAGCCAAAAGTATTGGGACGCCTGCCTTTACACACACATGAACTTTAATGGCAGCCCAGTCTTAGTCCGTAGGGTTAAAATTTGATTTGGCCCACCCTTTGCAGTTAGAACAGCTTCTGGGAAGGCTGTCCACAAGGTTTAGTCTGCCTATGGGAATGTTTAATCATTCTTCCAGAAGTGCATTTGTGAGGCCAGGCACTGATGTTGGTTGAGAAGGCCTGGCTTGCAGTCTCTACTCTAATTCAGCCAAAGGGTGTTCTATCGGGTTGAGGCCGGGACTCTGTGCAGGCCAGTCAAATTTCTCCACCCCAAACTTGCTCATCCATGTCTTTATGGACCTTGCTTTGTGTACTGGTGTGCAGTCATGTTGGAACAGGAAGGGGCTTTCCCCAACCTGTCCCCACAAAGTTGGGAGCATGAAATTGTCCAAAATGTCTTGGTATGCTGACGCCTTAAGAGTTCCCTTATCTGAAACTAAGATGCCAAGCCCAACCCCTGAAATACAACCCCGCACCATAATCCCCCTCCACCAGATCATTTGGACCAGTGCACAAAGCAAGGTCCATAAAGACATGGATGAGTGATTTTGGGGTAGAGGAACTTGACTGGCCTGCACAGAGTCCTGACCTCAACACAACATAACACCTTGGGGATAAATTAGAGAGGAGACTGTAGGTCAGGCCTTCTCGTCCAACATCAGTGCCTGACCTCACAAATGCACTTGGAAGAATGGTCAAACATTCCCATAGACACACTCCTAAACCTTGTGGACAAGAAGAGTTGAAGCTGTTATAGCTGCAAAGGGTGGGCCAAATGAGTTTTGAACCCAATACTAATACTGGGATGCCATTACAGTTCATGTGTGTTTAAAGGCAGGCATCCCAATACTTACGCCAATATACTGTATATTGCTTGTGACACTGAGCATGGCTATGGACTTAGGGCTGGTTCACACCACAGAGATGCAGAGACTATGGTTGGGGCTGCCTGGTGGCTAAGTGGGTAGCAGTTTTGTCTAACAGTACCTGGGATGTTGGTTCAATTCCCCAACATACTAATGCTTGTGTTGAAGTTTATATGTTCTCCCTGTGTGGGTTTCTCACCACAATCTAAAGACCTGCTGGCATCTTATTTGTCTCCTGTCGAAATAGGCTCTAATGTAAGAAAGTTAATTTTGGACTTTATATTGGAAGCTGATTGCAGCCAGGGACTGATGTTAATGTTTATTAGGACTAATCATGCCCAGGGACTTGGACATTTCAAATTTTAGGGTTTACACTGCACAGGTACATATGCTTAGAAAACTGTTGCTTTGTTTATGTGGATGCAAATGGACTTTGATCTTTGGCCTGTAGTTTGAGATTTGATGCACATAGCCAAGGCTAACACAGTTGCAAATACTATTATGTGTTCCTGCTCATCAGGTGCAATCACTTTAGACATACATGAAGAGACAGATTGAAAGATACTGGTGGGCGTGTACTTCTATTGGGTGTGTCAGTGTGCTAACAATACAACCTCTCTTATATAAAGGCCTGCAGTAGGGGGGTTTGTTTGGCCTGAGAAGGTCAGGTTTTTTGTTGTGATGGAGAAGGAATGATATTGGGAGATTTGATGAAATTCTTGTGCATTTGTTCCTTGTCAAAAGAAGTTTATTGAGTATACAATGTTATAAAGATACATAAAGTAAGTTTACAAGGATCTATAAAGTAAGCTCATTGTTTTACAGTAGGGTTTATATAGGTAAATATCATGAAAGTTCAAATATTAAACATTGGGTTCACGTAAACCTAAATTAAAGATATATATCATTTCCTTAGTTACTTTTGTAGGTATTTAAATGATTTATACCTACTATACATATTGTTTACAAGTAGAGTGTATATAGGTCAAATAAATTCTGATAATGAGCTTTAATCGTAAGGTGGAGAAAAGGAAAGAGAAAGAAGAAAAAGGGTTGAAAGGTAGAGGTATGGTCCACAAGGTTGTCCTGCTCGTCAGTTTATTATTCTTTTAATTCTCTTTGAAGCCTTAAAATGGGTGTCTCTGTAAGTCATTTAATCTGTTACCATGGCAACAGGACAGAGTCATTGAAATTTGACAGGAACTGTTGTTTTATCCAAGGGTGCCAAAGTTTTTCAAATTTTGGAATTTGATTTTGATCGATGGCTACCATCTTAGCATGGGACATTGTATTATTCATTCTGTGAATTGTTTCTGCTAGTACCAATGTAGGAGATTTCCATGCCTTGGCCACTGTTTGTTTTGCAGCCGTTATTAGTTGGATCATAAGTTTGAATTGAGAGAGTGTTAACCATTCCGGTTTTAGATTAAGTAAAGTTAAATATGGATCTGGTTGTATTATTTTTTTAAATATTTTAGATGCAATCACGAAGACTTCCTTCCAAAAGGTTTGGATTACTGGGCACGTCCACCATATGTGTAAATGTGTGCCTATTTCTGGGCATCCCTAAAACAAAGAGCTGAGGTATTAGGTGAATATTTTGCAACTCTAGCGGGTACAAGGTACCAGCGAGTTAGGACTTTATAATTTGTCTCCAGTGCTAAGATGTTGGGTGAAGATGACTTAGATGTGAGCCATATGTTAGACCAGTCCGTGTCTTCTAAAGTTCGTCCCAGGTCCTCCTCCCACCTCTGAACGTAAGAGGGTCTATTAAGATTTGCTACTCCATATAATTGATTATAAAGTGATGAAATTGTACCTTTAGCAAATGGATCTTTTGTACAGATTGATTCAAAAATGGATAATTGGGATAATGGTGTATCCCCCTTTAGGAATGGTGTATAGAAATTTTTGATTTGGAGATATCTAAATATCTCAGAGTTTGGTAGATCATATTTTTCTCTAAGCGATGGGAATGAAAGGAATGATTTAGATGCTATGAAGTCATTTAGTGTCTGAATGCCTGATGTTGTCCAAGCTTTAAAAGAATTTGGGTAGATCCATGCCGGATAAAAGGCCGGATTTCTGATAAAAGAAAGGAGAGGATTGTGTGGAGATTGTAACTGATATTTGGTTTTTAGTTTATCCCAGAGAGATAAGAAGTGTTTAGTTATGGGATTATGAATTTTAAAGCGGTCTTTAGGATCAAGCCATAATAAATTTGATATTAATAGAGGGTCATTTTCTGAAGCCTCTATAAATACCCATAATGGGATTTCCTGTTTTGCATGGTATTTGGACAGACTGGCCAAATGTGCTGCTCTGTAGTAGTTAGTAAAATTAGGGTATCCCAGGCCTCCTTTATTTTTGGGAAGATGTAGTGTGTGTATAGGTATACGTGGTTTAGAAGAGCCCCATATAAACAAAGTTGCTTTTTTTTGTACTATTCTCAAAAAATAGGAAGGAATTGGAATAGGGAGGACTCTGAATAGATAAAGCAATTTGGGTAGAATAGTCATTTTGATTGCATTAATTTTCCCTATCCAGGATAAAGGAAGTTGCGACCATTGTTTTATTAGATTTGTGATCTGTCTTAATACAGGAGGATAATTGGTTGAGAATAAGTCAGAATGAGATGCTGTTAAATGAATTCCAAGATATGGGATTGATTTTTCTGCCCATGTGAATGGGAGTGCAGCCCTAGCCGGGATCAATTCCATGTTTGTGAGTGAAATATTAAGCACTAGGCATTTCTTAGGATTAATCATAAGGCCGGATAGGGCTGCAAATCCATCAAGAGCTGGTAATAAGTTAGGACCAGAGACCTGTGGTGATGATAGAAAAAGTAATATATCGTCTGCAAATATACATAATTTGTGTGTAATACCTCCTACTTCAATGCCAGTTATAGTTTGGTTTGTTCTAATGTATTGGGCCATGGGTTCGAATATAAGGGCAAATAATAAGGGAAATAATGGGCAACCCTGTCGGGTACCTTTTTCGATATTAATGGCTTCAGATTTGTATTCAGCATATTTTATATAGGCTTTGGGTTTATTATATAATGCTTTGATCCATGTTAAAAAGTGGGGTCCAAAACCCCATTTTTGTAATGAATATTGCATATATTGCCAGGATACTGTGTCAAATGCCCTCTTAATATCGAGTATTGGTTTGAAAGATTTGTTAGTTGAATTTAATGCCCGAGCCAAATATGTACCTGGTTTGTTTGTATTCATGTAGAAATTGTGTTTGGAGCGTTTGAGGGATTTATCAACTGACTCAGTGAGAAATAGATCGTATTCCAATCTAGATTTTTCCAGATGAGATTTTGTACTCTGAGATGGATTATCTTGAAATGATATGTAGGCTGCATTAAAATTGAGTTCTAGTTTTTTTGCTAGATTTTTGCGTTCCCGTTTAAATAGTGCCATTTGTCTTTGTATTGTACCACGCAAGACAGGCTTATGAGCTTCCCACAGTGTTATTGGGGAGATGTCTGTTGTATTATTAATTGATATGTATTCCTTTAAAGCTTGTTCAATGGCCATCTGATGTAGTGGGTGTTTGAGCATTATGTCCGGTAAGTACCACATTGGGTCATGCGCTTTTGGTATGGCTGAGGCTATAGTAGTGTATACTGCATTATGGTCAGACCACGGAATCGGAATTATATCTGATGCAATAATTTCTGGTATCATTCCTATTGTTAGAAAAATATGATCTATTCTGGTGAAGGTTTGATGAGGGTGCGAGAAATAAGTGAATTTCTTTTTCATTGGGTTACTTTCTCTCCATGAATCTACCAGATTGTATTTGGAAAGAAGTTGAGAAAAAGGTAATCTAGAGGTTATTTTGGATGGTGTAAAAGGTGATTTATCTAGAAATGGGAGGAGGACCTGGTTCGAATCCCCACACATTATCACTGTTCCTATTTTGTGTGTATTAATCACTTGTAATATATGTGAGAGGAATGGTGTAGGTTGTTTGTTAGGAGCATAGTAGGAAATCACCGTGATTGCTGTATCCATTATATAACCCATGAGTATCAGGTATCTACCTTCTGGGTCTTTAATTTCTGATGATAAGGTGAATGGTGTGGATCGGTGAAATGCAATTAGAGTTCCCCTTTGCTTGGTACAGGCAGAAGACGTGTAAATTTGTTGATAAAAAGGAGAAATATATTTTGGAGTAGAATCTTTGGTGAAGTGTGTTTCTTGGAGGCATACTATGTGAGCCTTCTTGTTATGGAAAGTACGGAAGGCTTTGGTCCTTTTTTGAGGGACATTTATTACCTGAACATTCAGGGAAAGTATATTCAGTGGTGCCATGGCAACAGATCAAATAGTTTTGACTTACTTTTTGTTATGCAGAGCTGACTGCGCAGATCAACCTGTGTGGACTGAAGAGATGAATAGATAGAAAAGAAACCAGTGAATTCTGGAGTAAAGAGTAAACAAAAAACATATGAGATTAAATGATACATTGTATAAATTATTTTTTGCAAGTAATCACAATTTACCCGTGAAAGAGAATAAATATCTCTCTCAGGGGAATAAGTGCCTTCGTCACACTCCCACATAATATGGTTGGGAGAATGAGGAGGGCTAATGGGGGTACACGAATCTTCCGCTTACAGGAGAGAAGTGCTATGTCAAAAGACATCAAAATGATGTTTGATTAATTGGAGTGCAGAATATAGTTTTTGTTGAAATTATTTATTCCAGGGTGGTTGTATATGGTTAGTCTTGCCCTAGGCTAAATAATTCAGTTAGAAAGGTACTGTTAATAACTTTGGTATTGATGAAGATAGTTTGAATTATTTTGGGATTTTAACCCTTTTAGAGTAAACAATTACATATTTTATTCATATGTAACTGTTTAGATATGTTAACTCATAAAATTGAGGTTGTATTGCTTCAGATTAGAATAAACAAAAACATAATTCTAGGAACTAGTTAGGTAATAATATATTTGTTTTAAGAAAAGAAAGAAAAAGCTTCCATTACTTCTGGATTATTGAACATATTTGTCCTAAAAAGTAATAAATCTATTGTTATTACCTGATAATATATAACTGAACAAGAATTTCCTTATTTCACTTATATATTCTAAGGCTATATGAATCAGAAGTAATAAGAAATATAACTGGAATGTAACATGATCCCACACAGTGTGTGACTATCAGAATGCAGTTACATTCAGTTATAAATATAGGGTTTTTAAAGAGAACCATCTCTTAGTATAATAAATGAAGAGATATCAGGAATTAGGATGTCAGTCCATTGAATCTTCTTGGTCCATGGATGATGTGGCATAACGGCCTCTTTTGTGAGAATGATGATTCCCATTTTGTTCTGAAATTTTCTGGGTGCTGCCTGAAGGTGAAGATGACGCCATTCTTCTGCGTGTGGGAGAGTTGCTGCTTGTGGGTTCTGTCAGATTTAATTTTAAAAGGGTTTGTTGTAGTTCATCTGCTGATCTGCTTCTGTAAATTGTACCTTGGTAGTTAAATCTGACTGAAAAGGGGAAGCCCCATTGATACATAATGTTGTGGCGTTGCAGTTCCATTAGTTGGGGTTTCATGGATCGTCTTTTAGTAATAGTAAGTTGGGATAGGTCAGCAAAAATTTGATAATTGTGTCCTTGAAAATTAAGTTCCTTTTTTTCTCTTGCAGCAATTAGTATTTGTTCTTTCGTTCTGTAATAATGAAATTTTGTGATTAGATCACGTGGGGGTCCATCTTTCTTTTTGGCTGTGAGGGCTCTGTGTACTCTGTCCAGTTCTAAACGTTCAATAGGGATATCTGGCTTTAGTTCTTGTAATAGAGCAGTAATAGTAGATTGCAGGTCTGTCACAGTTTCAGGTATTCCCCTTATGCGCAAGTTTGAACGTCTGGCTCTATTTTCATAATCTTCGAGCTTAGTTTGAAGTATTAAATTCTCTTTTTTTAATTGTTGCAATTCTGTTATATTTTCTTGGGTTGTAATTTCAATTTCATCCATTTTTATTTCTAAGGCTGCGGTGCGGTTTCCCAGCTCTCTTATTTCTTTGGTTAGGCTTTTTGTTATTTGGTCTGAGGTTTGTTTTAAAGCCTTATGAAGCATCTTTTCAAACTGTAATAATATTACTGGGGATACTGAGGAGGCTTGTGGAGAAGTTTGTGAGAGGATTTGTTCTGTATCTGACTCAAATGGAGAGTCTTGCTGTGACATTTTTTGTCTGTGAGAGCGCCCTGATGCTGTATCTTGTGAGGTGACTGGAGCTGCTTCAGCTGCAGTGAGTGCCTGTGAGCTCTTTGTGAGGTGATTTTTATTTCTGCCACGGTTTCCTCCCGATACCATATTTCCTGCCCAAACTTTCACAGTTTGTTCCCTGGGGCAAAAAGGTTCAAATGGATACCTTTTGAGCCTGCAGGCTCCGCTTTGTCCTTCTCTTCTCTCCTCAGCGGTGTGGAGCTCTAACAATGCATGTCTGCTCCGCTCCTTGTGCATTTTTTCAATCAAAAGTGGGTTTATGTGGCCATGCTGTCAATGTTGTGTGTGTATTGTTCCTGTCTGATAATGCAAACATCGTTTGGAAGCATCTGCTGACCTACTATTTTTGATCTCGTTTAATCGTGTACACCGAAATGCAGCTTCCAGCAGAACATGGTCATCAATGTATGTATGTATGTGTGGATTGTGGGCTGGTGGTGGGTGTTTTGAATAAGTCTTTTGCAATATTATGTTGGAATGCTTTGTAAGAATGACTGTTAAGTATGTTTCTATAATCTTGCAGATAATAATGTGATGTGTTGCCCGCTATACACTGAAATTAAAGCTGTGTCCACTCTAAGGTTTTGTCTAATTTTAGATTGTAAGCTCCTATGAGCAGGGCCCTTGAAATTCCGTTGCTAAATGTAGCACCATATATCCTGTCCAAATTTTTTTGAAGCTAGTAAATGTAAATTTTTTTTTTTTCTGCTGGTAAGATAAAAGTAGTGTGTGTGTGTGTGTGTGTGTGTGTGTGTGTGTGTGTGTTTTTCTCTTTAGTATTTGTGGGTGGTGGTTTTGGGACAGTGCAATATCTCTTATATTTTATTTCAATATGTATTTGTGCACCAAAAAACTAATCTCTTTGCCCTGGTTAACATGCTACTTTGAAATTGCGCTACTTCACTTGAAGTAGCACGATTTCAAAGTAGCAAGGTCAGCGTGATTTCAGGTGGCTTCATACACAAATGTCTATTGAAGTCGCACCTGAAATCGGCAAAAGTAGTGCAGGAACTACTTTAGCAAATTGGTGCGGTGCCACAAAAAAAATGTTGCATCGATTGGAACAGTGCCATTGCCAATAGTCATGCGATTTGATCTCTCAAATTGCATGACCAATCACTCCAATGTAAACCTAGGCTTCTGCACAACTGCAAGTTATATGTAAAGATTCCACCTTTATCATTAACAGCTGTGGAGAATTGTAGGTAATGAATTCAGCTGGTGGATAGGCAGTGTTTGAATGTGTCAGCTCTGGTTCACATTGGTGTGATTTGACATGTCAAATCTGTGGCAATTGCACTGTTCTAATTGGTGCGATTTGTATTGATATTGGTGCAGAAACCTACACTGATGTCTCTGATGTTGCCCCCACAGTCGGGACTGACATGCAGAAATGAAATTGTGGGAGTTCAGCTGAACGCTTTCCTCCTGCTGTCAGTGTGAACCAGGGCTCAAATTGGGCCTTTTGTCTTTGTAATTCACCTGCTGCTAACCCAGGGACACCATTTCTTATCAAACTCCTTAAGTTTACCTTCAAATATATGTAGAAATACAGATTTGCATATCTGAAAATAAAAAATACTAATCATGGTTGAGATCAAATATTCGCAGCTGCAATCAAAAGCGTGGTTTCACCTTCTGACCTGGAAATTAGTCATTGTATGCACCCGGAAGTTCCTGTGCTGGTCAGGATCTCCATCTAGGTGGACATGGCGAGGTCTCTTTAGCAGAGAGGAGGTGCTGCTCATTGGCCGGGTAAGTGTAGGATATGTACTTAATCAATGCGGGGGTGGATGTCATAGTTAGATTTGGTGTGGGTGGGGTTCATTGATTTGTTTGGCATCACCACACATTTACATCCGTCCCATGTGCACACATCACTTCCTGCATTTGTTCTGCTGATGTAAATCAGTAAGGACTATGCAAGTATAAATGAGAGCTACTTTTATTAAAATATTTATGACTTGTTTCACAGCTGGGCGAATTTTCCAGCAAATTTGGACCTCTGAGTTGCATGACAAGTTGTACCCCATGATTCTCAATGACAACCATTCATATCTGTGCTACTTTAAGTCGCACCAACTTCAAAGTAGTCCCTGTACTACTTTGGTGTGACTTGAGGTATAGCGGGTACAATATTACACAGGCATTCCCAGAAGTTGGGGCCAAGTTGCAGCGGCAAAGTGGCAGCAAAATAGTGTGACTTTCAGGTCGCAGCAGTGTGAATGAGATTCAAGGATAACACCTTTGAATTTGGCCCTATTGTCACTTGTGCATCCTGAAGGTGTAGCAAATTCGTCCCTGCACTACCTTGGTTTGAATTTGATGCAATTTGAGGTCCATACACCACAAGATTACACAGACATTGCTTCAAGTCATGACAAAGCTGTGCAATTTTAAGGTTGCACAAGTGCAAATGGGGCCTTATTCAAAGGTGTTATCAATTAATCGCATCAGGTTACTTTCACACTTGGGTGACTTTTCATGGAGCTTTGGACCTCAGAGTCACATGAAAAGTTGTCCCCCTTGATTTCCATGCATATTTATTAGAGCTGCACGATTAATAGGCATCGTGATTTTTCTCCCCTTTACGATCTTGAAAAAAGAGTTTCACGATTCTTGCTATGCAAAGAACTCACTCTGCTCTTCTGAAGCCACAGCCGAAAAACCAGGAAGTCTGCCAAGAATTAGAACATTCTTTATCAGTGAACTTAACTAGAAACCTTGTAACAATTTGTCAATTAAATAGAATTCTGTGTAAGTGAGGAAAGTTTAATTACTTAAACACTAAACATTTTTCTGACATTTGTTGGTTTCAGGTTAAAATCACTTTTTTTGCTAGAAAATTACTTAAACCCCCCCCCCAACATTATATGTATTTTTTTAGTAGAGACCCTAGAGAATAAAATGGTGGTTGTTACAATATTTTATGTCACACTGTATTTGCTCCTTTCAAATGCAATTTTTTTTGGAAAAAAGTACTTTAATGAATTAAAAAAAAAAAAAAAGGAAAAGTTAGCCCAATTTTTTGTGGGATAATGTGAAAGATTTTACGTCGCAAGAATCGTGATCTTTTTATTCTAAGCAAAAAAATTGTGATTCTCATTTTGACCAGAACCGTGCAGCTCTAATATCTATGCAACTTCACCCATGTTCACATAGCTCTGAATTGACATGTCAAATTGTAGGCCAAATCAGCGCCTATTGATGGCAATGGAACTGTCTGAATTGGTGTAAAGCCACAACGATTGCCAAAAGTAGTTCCTGCACTACTTTGGGCGACTTCAGGGGGCGATTTCTTACCTCCCAACTTTTTGAGATGGGTATAAGGGACACCTATTAGCAAAAGTAGGTAGGCATAGGACACCTTCTTAAAGGAGAACAGTTGGGACCTATGTGATTTCACTAGACATCTGTGCAGGAAAGTGCACTGATGTCTCTGAAATCGCTGACAAAGTCGGGCTGAGTCACACTTGTGCGACTTTGGACATCAGAGTCGTATGACAAGTCATACCCCATGATTTTTAATGTGTACCATTCATATCTGTGCGACTTCAAGTAACACTGACTTCAACGTAGTCCCTGTACTACTTTGGTCTGACTTTGATGCGAGTTGAGGTCCATAGACCTCAAGTTTACACAGGCATGCCCTGGAATTGCGGCAAAATTGCTGATGCAAAATCATGGGAAAGTTGCGTGTCTTTCCCTGCGACTCCTGCGTCCATAGACCTCAAGATTACACAGGCATTGCTTAAAGTCGCATTAAAATCTCGCAACTTTCAGGTCGCACAAGTGTGAAAGGTGCCTAAGTCACTGTGCTGAGTACTATTTTATACCTAGCATATAAAGTAGTCCCACCATAAAACACTAGTAAACATATGTTCTCAATATAATTGTGCTCAAATGGCTGAAAATCACACAGATGGTATCACCTACTGAAAGCTTGCATTGTACTCAGCAGCATATGCTGAAAAGAGGGAAATGCCTATTAGCCAATGCCACATCGGCACGAGCATGGTTGTTACTATAATATTAATGCCTGAAATGCAAAACATTATTGTATTGAATCAAACATTAGTAAATGTATTTTCTCTGTAGGTAAGTGCTCAGCTCTGCAGCATAGCGGGATACCCTGCTGCCCCCAAAAGTTCAAGCCATGAATTCAAATCCCACTGACAGAATCACCTCCTAGAAGTGTGCATTGTACTCAGAAGCATAATTAGCCAAAGCACATCAGCTTGCTTTATTCCATATTTTAACTCTTCAAATGCATGCAATGGTATGTACTTATTCAATAATATGGTATGGAATTCCAAAATTCAAGGAAAGGGTCGTAGGGTCCCCTCGGTATGGACTTTAAGGGGAACCCCACACCAAAATGTAAAATAAATTTGATGTGGGGCCCCCAAAATCCATACCAGACCCTTATCCGAGCATGCAGCCCGGAGGTAAGGATAGGGGGGGACGAGTGAGCACCCTCCCCTTCTGAACCTTACCAGGCCACATGTCCCAAAGCACCTTTTCCCCATGTTGATGGAGACAAGGGCCTCTTCCCGACAACACTGGTCGGTGGTTGTCGGTCTGCAGGCAGGGGGTTTATCAGAATCTGGAAGCCCCCTTTAACAAGGGGGCTCCCAGATCCTGCCCCCATGTGAATAGGTATGGGGTACATTTTACCCCTACCCATTCACCAAAAAAAGCAGTGAAATGTAAAAAAATTAATAGCCGGTTTTTGACAAGTCCTTTATTGTAGAATAGCTCCGACCTGTCTTCTTCCCTGAGCCATCTTCTCCAGACGCTGTCTCTCCCTCCTCCATCTTCTCCCCGAGCTGTATTCTCCCAGAGCCGTCTCTCCTGCCGCCGCCATCTGCTGTGTTCTTCCGCACCGCTGGTTACCCGCTAATAAAAAAAAGCTGCTCTTCTTCCATGGTGGTCTTCCTCCGCTGTGTTGTCACCCGCTGTGTGGCATCTCTTACATAGCCATGGAGCGGACTCTCCGGGTGACATTATCTGATGGCCACAGAAGACCGCCACAAGAAGAGCGGCTTTTTTTTATTAGTGGGTAACCGGCTGCACTGAAGAACACATCTGCGGGAGAAGATGGTGGCAGCAGGAGATACAGCTCGGGGAGAAGAAACATCAAACACTAGTGAATGTATTTTCTATGTATTTTCTATGTATGACTGTGCTACACCCAATAGGCTAGCGGTCAGCACTTCTACCTTGAAGAACTCATGCGTTCAAATCCCACAGAGAAATACTAAAAGATTGAATTGGTGAAAAAAAAAGCAAATGACTATTAGCCAAAGCAGCATATGCTGAAAATAGGTGAATGCCAATTAGCCAATGCACTTTAAATTTGGCTGATTCTATTATATTAACTCTTCAAATGCATGCAATGATATATAAGTATTCAATACTATTATGGTGTGAAATTCCAAACACCACGCACTAACTAATGGGCAGATTACATTTTTTTATTTGTTCATTTTAATTCACTTGTGCACTGAAAAAATAAACACAGCTGGGGGATGGTAGGTTGGCTGGTATTTGAACTTGTACCATGAGTGCTGTGGAGACATCTGAGCAGACTACTAAGCCATTGTGCTAAGTATGAGACCTGCTTAATAGTGTAGTATGATTAAAGAATGAATATAAATACCGCATATATCGGCGTATAACACGCGCCGGCGTATAACACGCACCCAAGTTAAGGAGGGAATTTTAAGGAAAAAAACTTTTAGGAGTAAAGTTTAAGGAAGAAAAACTTACATTAAAATGCCCATCAATGCAGCGTTATCGGTGTCCATCTGCAGCCTTGTCAGTGTCAGTGCAGCCTTTCCCCAGTGTCCATTGCAGCCTTGTCAGTGCAGCTTTGCCCCAGTGCAGCCTTGTCAGTGCAGCTTTGCCCCAGTGCAGCCTTGTCAGTGCAGCTTTGCCCCAGTGCAGCCTTGTCAGTGCAGCCATGTCAGTGCAGCCATGTCAGTGCAGCCATGTCAGTGCAGCCTTTCTCCAGTGCAGCCTTGTCAGTGCAGCCTTGTCAGTGCAGCCTTGTCAGTGCAGCCATGTCAGTGCAGCTTTTCTCCAGTGCAGCCTTGCCCCAGTGCAGCTTTGCCCCCATGCAGCCTTGCCCCAGTGCAGCCTTGTCCCCAGTGCAGCCTTGCCCCCCCCCGTGCAGCTTTGTGGGATCGCCGCGATCCCTGCCGTCATACACAGCCCTGTGTAAATTTAAATATGGCGCCGAGACTGCAGTGACTCGGCGGAGCACTGATACACATAGCCGAGAGTCCTCGGGTTTCCTCGGCGCCTCTTACAGTCCCGCCCAGTTCCGCCCTTTGGGCGGGACTGTAAGCGGCGCCGAGAAAACCCGAGGACTCTCGGCTATGTGTAGCTCCGCTCCGCCGAGACTGCCGTATTTGAATTTCCACACGGCTGTGTATGTCGGCGGCGATCGCGGCAATTGCCGCCATCGCTCCGATCACACACAATCGGGGGGGATCGGCCTATAACACGCACCCACGATTTTCCCCTGATTTTCAGGGGAAAAAAGTGCGTGTTATATGCCGATAAATACGGTAATTACCGCTTTATAGTCACCTAAATTAAAAAATAAAAAACAACATGCAACAAATAGGTAACCTAAATGTTTAATACATGTAACTTTACAGAATAGCAGGCATTACTATGTAATAATCATTCATAACTGCATTAGTTAGCAAAAGAAGGAAAAAACTAGGAATACTGATTGCAACATACATCAATAGATGCACACGAGGTAGAGCACATCTCACATAAAAATGTTTCTTTCACATACATGGATCATGATTACAGTGCAGTACTATATAACAACTTGGTAGGAATTGGCATTTGCATATACGCGGAAGCGCTAATTAGCGCCAGCTTAGAATTTACTAACATGTGTTTCTCACTAATAGCGCTAGTTTTTCATTCGCATATTCGCCTGTTGAAATTTTATTTGGCTAAAATGGGAGCTATTATTTGCCATAGTGCCCAGTACTTCCTAGCGCTATAGTAAATGACCCCCATAGACTTTAACGGTGTTCGCGTGCTCGAACAAACTTTTTTCCTGTTCACATGTTCTGGTGCGAACCGAATGGGGGGGGGGGGTCTGCTCATCCCTACATAGCAGTAAAAAGGGTCGCTGGTTCGTATTCCCAACCACACCACAAAACTACCTGCCTGGAGTTTGCATGTTCTCCCTGTGCCTGCATGGGTTTCCTCCGGGTACTCCGGTTTCCTCCCACACTCCAAAGACATGCTGGTAGGTTAATTGGCTTCTGTCTAAATTGGCCCTAGTATATGAATGTGAGTTAGGGACCTTAGATTGTAAGCTCCTTGAGGGTATGGGCCCATATTAGTATAATGTATATGTAAAGCACTGCGTAAATTGACGGCACTATAGAAGTACCTTAAATAAAAATAAATAAGTCTTCACTAATATTATGGTGTGAATCTCCAAAACACCATACACTAGCTAACAAGCAGTTTACATTTGATAAACTTTATTGTATGGTATATAAACCATCAAACACTAGTAAAAGTATTTTGTATATATAATTGTGCTCAGCCCAATAGGCTAGCAGTTAGCACCTCTACCTTCGAAAATTCAGGTATTGAAAGACTTATGGGTTCAAATCCCACAGAAAAATCCTAAAAGATTGCATTGGTGGGAAAAGGAGAATGCCAATTAGGCAAAGCAACACAATTATGCATGTATATATATTTACTGAAAATAGGTGATTGCCAAGTAGCCAATGCAGTTTAATGTGAAAGTTTTTATTGTAATAACTCTTTAAATGCATGCAATGGTATGTAAGTATTCAATTATATTATGATGTGACATTCCAAACACCACACACTAGCTAAAGGGCAGTTTACATTTCTTTGTTTGTTTATTTTAATTCACTTGTGCACTGAAAAAATAAACACAGCCGGTGGATGGTAGGTTGGCTGTTGTTTGAACTCATACTCATGAGTGGTGTGGAGATATCCAAGCAGACCACTAAGCCATTGTGCTAAGTACAAGACCTGCATAATAGTGTAGTATTATTAAAGAATGAACATAAATAATTACTGCTTTATAGTCAACTAAATTAATAAATAATAAATCAAAAACATGAAAAAAACAACATACAACAAATAGGTAACCTAAATGATTAATACATGTAACTTTACAGAATAGCAGACATTACTATGTAATAATCATTCAGAACTGCATTTCTTAGCAAAAGAAGGAAAAAAAAACTAGGAATACTAATTGCAATATAAATCAATAGATGCACGGGAACTAGAGCACATCTCTGATAAAAAATGTTTCTTTCACATACATGGATCATGGCTACAGTACAGTGCTATATAACAACTTGATAAGAATTGGCATTTGTATATACGCGGAAGCGCTAATTAGCGGCAATTTAGAATTTACAAACGTTTGTTCTCCGCTTATATCGCTGATTTTCATGCGCAAATTCGCCGTTTTGTTTCCATTTGGCTAAAATGGGCTCTATTATTTGCCATAGTGCCCAGTACTTCCTGGAGTTATAGTAAATGACCCCCAGTGTGTCAATATGTGCTATCTGTCATCACGGGAGACCAATGGACGCGTTTTGGGGGTGCAACCCCTTCCTCAATAATAAAGTAGCTGAGAGGAAGGTGTTTCTCCCCAAAACACGTCCATTGATCCCCCGTGATGGCAGCTAGCACATGTTGAACTTCTTAAATTGGTGTGCATCTTCCAAATTTGGCTTTTCCGGGGGTGACTTCACGCCACCTGAACGCAATATCAAACACAGTTCCTAAATACTCATGTATGATATTGCCTTCAAGTTCTACCTAATGTGAACTTTGTAAGTTCAAGATTTGTGTCTTTCTTGTTGGTTTTACACATGCCTGTTTTATCTTAAATGGACATTTCTATTTTTGATAATGCCACCCCAAAAATTTTTATACAACAAACATGTTGGTTTATTTTAAAAACCTTTTCTAAATGCACATGTGATTGTACAGGTATTAAAAAGATTGTTAATCAAGAATGTGTGGATTATTGTCTCAACGCTACAACACTTTTGTGGTGAAGTAATTGCTGCTTTCTGTGAAAATGGGGGTTATTTCCTAAGGGCAAATCCTCTTTGCACTACAAGTGCAGTTTCAGTGCAGTTTCAAGTGCACTTATAGTGCAAAGTGTCTTTGCCTTTAGTAAATAACACCCAACAGTGCTTTGTATAAGGTTACACAATCACGCCATTTTCTGGACTCACCACATTTCTGTCTGGGTCAGCTAAAACAAACACAAGCAGTAAATGTCACAAAAGATTGCTTAATTTTTTTTTTATTGGATCATGGTTTCACAAATTGTCTGGCATATTTGATGGCCCTCCTACCCGCAAAGAACTCAAGGTATCTTAACCGGACATCACGGGCACTCAGGGAGGGCAAGCCAGGACGGCCACTTTCAAGCTCCGTCAGGGTTGTTTCATTTAGAATTCCGGCCTCGGGCCCAACTGAGCCAGCATAGTTGGCCGAATGTTGCCGTAAAAAGTTATGTAGAACACAGCACGCCAGGATTATATGATTCAGTTTATACTCCGCCATATGGATGGGTGTAAGAAATAGGCGGAACCGGCTGGCCATGATTCCAAATGTGTTCTCCACCACTCTTCTGGCTCTGGCCAGCCGGTAATTAAAAACCCTCTGTTCCGGGGTGAGGGTCCTCATCGGGAATGGTCGCATAAGGTGGTCCCCCAGCGCAAAGGCTTCATCCGCAACGAAGACGAATGGGAGTCTTTCCACATTCTCTTCTGGAGGTGGCAAGTCCAAGCTGCCATTCTGGAGACGCCTGTAAAACTCCATCTGGGCGATGACTCCACCATCGGACATCCGGCCATTCTTCCCCACGTCCACATACAGGAACTCGTAATCAGCAGACACCACCGCCAACATCCCAATACTATTGAGTTGGGTGGTGGGATGATGTGGACGTGTTTCCCATCAATTGCCCCCCTGCAGTTAGGAAAGTCCCACCGCTGGGCAAAGTGGGAGGCCACAGTCTGCCATTCCTGTGGCGTGGAAGGAAACTGTTGAGGAAAACCAAAAAAAATTAGTATTTTTGCACATAAACATGGAAAGCAGATTAGACACAAACATTCTTGGCCAACATCCAGATAACATTTATTAAGGGGAATTTTACAACACCAAAGTATAAGGTACACCTATCATATTCCCCCTCCTCCCCTCTCATCGGCCATTTCTAACATTATAGGGGGGGTAATCATGGACAGGTAACCCTCTCCACTTCATTGAGAGATGAATGCCTAAATAATGGATATTACTTGGAACAGCCCCTCCTTAGTTACAGTATTGGCAGCCGGGGATGAGCCGAACACCCCCCTGTTCGGTTCGCACCAGAACATGCGAACAGGAAAAAATTTCGTTCGAACACGCGAACACCGTTAAAGTCTATGGGACACGAACATGAATAATCAAAAGTGCTAATTTTAAAGGCTAATATGCAAGTTATTGTCATAAAAAGTGTTTGGGGACCTGGGTCCTGCCCCAGGGGACATGGATCAATGCAAAAAAAAGTTTTAAAAACGGACGTTTTTTCAGGAGCAGTGATTTTATTAATGCTTAAAGTCAAACAATAAAAGTGTAATATCCCTTTAAATTTCGTACCTGGGGGGTGTCTATAGTATGCCTGTAAAGGGGCGCATGTTTCCTGTGTTTAGAACAGTCTGACAGCAAAATGACATTTTGAAGAAAAAAACACATTTAAAACTACCCGCGGCTATTGCATTGCCGACAATACACATAGAAGTTCATTGATAAAAACGGCATGGGAATTCCCCACAGGGCAACCCCGAACCAAAAAAAAAAAATGATGTGGGGGTCCCCCTAAATTCCATACAAGGCCCTTCAGGTCTGGTATGGATATTAAGGGGAACCCCAGCCAAAATTAAAAAAAAAAATTGACGTGGGGTTCCCCCTAAATTCCATACCAGACCCTTCAGGTCTGGTATGGATTTTAAGGGGAACCCCGCGCCAAAAAAAAAAAAAAAACGGCGTGGGGTCCCCCAAAAATCCATACCAGACCCTTATCCGAGCACGCAACCTGGCAGGCCGCAGGAAAAGAGGGGGGGACGAGAGTGCGGCCCCCCCTCCTGAACCGTACCAGGCCACATGCCCTCAACATTGGGAGGGTGCTTTGGGGTAGCCCCCCAAAACACCTTGTCCCCATGTTGATGAAGACAAGGGCCTCATCCCCACAACCCTGGCCGGTGGTTGTGGGGGTCTGCGGGCGGGGGGCTTATCGGAATCTGGAAGCCCCCTTTAACAAGGGGACCCCCAGATCCCGCCCCCCCCCCTGTGTGAAATGGTAAGGGGGTACTTACCCCTACCATTTCACTAAAAAACTGTCAAAAATGTTAAAAATGACAAGAGACAGTTTTTGACAATTCCTTTATTTAAATGCTTCTTCTTTCTTCCTTCATCTTCTTCTGGTTCTTCTGGCTCTTTTGGTTCTTCCTCCGGCGTTCTCGTCCAGCATCTCCTCCGCGGCGTCTTCTATCTTCTTCTCCTCGGGCCGCTCCGCACCCATGGCATGGGGGGGAGGCTCCCGCTCTTCTCTTCATCTTCTTCTCTTCTTCATCTTCTTCTTCATCTTCTTCTTCTTCTTCTTCTCTTATTCCTTCTTCTCTTCTTCATTTCTTCTCTGGGCCGCTCCGCAGCCATGCTGGTATGGTGGGAGGCTCCCGCTGTGTGACGGCGTCTCTTCGTCTGACGGTTCTTAAATAACGGGGGGCGGGGCCACCCGGTGACCCCGCCCCCTCTGACGCACGGGACATGACGGGACTTCCCTGTGGCATTCCCCGTGACGTCACAGGGAAGTCCCGTCAAGTCACCGTGCGTCAGAGGGGGGCGGGGTCACCGGGTGGCCCCGCCCCCGTTATTTAAGAACCGTCAGACGAAGAGACGCGGTCACACAGCGGGAGCCTCCCACCATGCCAGCATGGCTGCGGAGCGGCCCGGAGAAGAAATGAAGAAGAGAAGAAGGAAGAAGAGATGAAGAAGAAGAAGAAGATGAAGAAGATGAAGAGAAGAGCGGGAGCCTCCCCTCATGCCATGGGTGCGGAGCGGCCCGAGGAGAAGAAGATAGAAGACGCCGTGGAGGAGATGCTGGATGAGAACGCCGGAGGAAGAACCAGAAGGGCCAGAAGAACCAGAAGATGAAGGAAGATAGAAGAAAGAAGAAGTATTTAAATAAAGGAATTGTCAAAAACTGTCTCTTGTCATTTTTAACATTTTTGACAGTTTTTTAGTGAAATGGTAGGGGTAAGTACCCCCTTACCATTTCACACGGGGGGGGCCGGGATCTGGGGGTCCCCTTGTTAAAGGGGGCTTCCAGATTCCGATAAGCCCCCCGCCCGCAGACCCCCACAACCACCGGCCAGGGTTGTGGGGATGAGGCCCTTGTCTTCATCAACATGGGGACAAGGTGTTTTGGGGGGCTACCCCAAAGCACCCTCCCAATGTTGAGGGCATGTGGCCTGGTACGGTTCAGGAGGGGGGGGCCGCACTCTCGTCCCCCCCTCTTTTCCTGCGGCCTGCCAGGTTGCGTGCTCGGATAAGGGTCTGGTATGGATTTTTGGGGGGACCCCACGCCGTTTTTTTTTTTTTTTTTTGGCGCGGGGTTCCCCTTAAAATCCATACCAGACCTGAAGGGTCTGGTATGGAATTTAGGGGGAATCCCACGTCAATTTTTTTTTTTAATTTTGGCTGGGGTTCCCCTTAATATCCATACCAGACCTGAAGGGCCTTGTATGGAATTTAGGGGGACCCCCACATCATTTTTTTTTTTTGGTTCGGGGTTGCCCTGTGGGGAATTCCCATGCCGTTTTTATCAATGAACTTCTATGTGTATTGTCGGCAATGCAATAGCCGCGGGTAGTTTTAAATGTGTTTTTTTCTTCAAAATGTCATTTTGCTGTCAGACTGTTCTAAACACAGGAAACATGCGCCCCTTTACAGGCATACTATAGACACCCCCCAGGTACGAAATTTAAAGGGATATTACACTTTTATTGTTTGACTTTAAGCATTAATAAAATCACTGCTCCTGAAAAAACGTCCGTTTTTAAAACTTTTTTTTGCATTGATCCATGTCCCCTGGGGCAGGACCCAGGTCCCCAAACACTTTTTATGACAATAACTTGCATATAAGCCTTTAAAATGAGCACTTTTGATTTCTCCCATAGACTTTTAAAGGGTGTTCCGCGGCATTCGAATTTGCCGCAAACACCCCAAATTGTTCGCTGTTCGGCGAACTTGCAAACAGCCAATGTTCGAGTCGAACATGAGTTCGACTCGAACTCGAAGCTCATCCCTATTGGCAGCCCACTGGACAGGTAAGAAGTGTCATAATACAAAGATATAAATACACATTGTACACATTTGAGCACATTTGGAAATTCTACTATTACGTATTAAGATAATAATAGGATACAAAAACTTTAAACAGTACCATTTGAAAGTATACAGGCAGGCCCTTGCACTACATGCTTTGGGGAATTCATCCATAAATCTGACCACAAAAGAGGTGGGTATAGTGTATATGGGTTTGCAAAGTCAGCAGATAGATGATTGAGGATAGATAGAGAATTGGGATCAGCTGACTTAGCAGTTGGGGGGAGGGAGGGTTAATAAAAATGATTTGGGGACACTAAAAAAAAAGCCTCTGGCACTCTGCCTGAATTTAAAGCACAAATCACATTTCTAAACATTTTAGGAGTGTTTGGGGTAAAGCACAACTATGGAGCTGATAAAATACATTGTTAAGTGACTACATGAGGTGAATATAGGGCCAGGAGAGCATGCTGGGGAGGTAAGTGAAGGCAAATATGTATGAAGGACTAAAAAAAAAACATAAAATTCCAGCATGCATGTGGACAAAGGGGACATTCACAGCATATTCCAATCATGGTAATTAAGGAATGAGGAAAGAAATTCAATATATTATCAAACATTCAATACAATAAAATGTGATATTAAAGGATAAAAATCTTACCTTCATATACTCCTTCTGTAGGACCTGTATGATGGCAGAACAGGTCTCTGGGATAATGATATCCAGAGCCTGGGGGGAGACAGGCTTCAAGTCCTGCAGGCTTCTCCCTGTTGCCAAGTACCGCAGGGTAGCGACGAGCCTCTGCTCCGGAGTGATGGCTTGCCTCATGCAGGTATCCTGCCTGCTGATATAGGGGGTCAGCGAAGCCAACAAATGGTGAATACGGGGTCCGTGATCCTGAGAAAGTTCCTGAAATCATCAGGATTATTCTCACGGATCTCACGGAGCAAAGGCATATGACAGAACTGGTCATGCTGAAGCAACCAATTCTTGGTCCATGAACTCCTCCCCACCCTGTTCATGTACTGGACTTGTGTCAAGGTCAGGACCCCAACACCAAGCCCCCGCACAGCACGAACTCTACGAGGAGTACGTATACGAAACATGGCTAGAAAACAGTCGGCTGCTCAGAACAAAATAACAGAACGCACTGAAGAACAGCAAGGCCTGTGAAGAGCGACCTGAAAAACAGCAACAAGCGGACAAGATCGCACAGAAAACTCCGATACGAACTGACTGCACGCACTGAAGAGCAGATACAAACCCACAAGCACAAACTGAACCGCAGAAAACGATCTGAAAGCCACGAGTCTGAAAAAGCGCGAATCGTCTCTCACCAAACTTTTACTAACACGAGATTAGCAAAAGGAGCCCAAAGGGTGCCGCGCTTGGTTCTGAAATGGCCTTTTCTAGTCTTGTCGTACATGGTTGATGTCACCACGTTCTTGGCGATTGGAAATTCCGACAACTTTGTGCGACCGTGTGTATGCAAAACAAGTTTGAGCCAACATCCGTCGGAAAAAATCCTAGGATTTTGTTGTCGGAATGTCCGATCAATGTCCGACCGTGTGTAGGGGGCATTACAGCTACACATTCCTTTTAGTGCATAATGATGCAGTTTAGAGCAAATAAATAAATCAACATCAAGTGGCCATATGTTGATCTTATACATTTGATGCTTAAGCCCACGTTCAAATATTCACATTGAGGGCAGGTTTGAAACCATGTGAGTTCAGCTGAACTCGCACGATTTCAAACCACCAGCATTTCAGGCTGACTTTGGAGGCAATTTGACAGACATCTGTGTGGGTTCATGCACAGATGTCTATTAAAATCACCCCTCAAGTCGCCAAAAGTAGTGCAGAAACTACTTTTGGGAATCGGTGCGGCGCTGCAAAGTCACTGCGATTGCTGGGAATAGGCTCCAATTTAGCATGCCATTTGACATGTCAAATGGCATGTCAAATTGGCCGAGTGTGAACGTGGGCTAAAGGACTATTCAGATTCAGTAGGCATTGTTTGTTAACACACAGGAACACACCAACAACCTAGCAACATAATAAAATCTTGAAAACTCAAGACATATTACTTAGGTGGTTTACAACGATGTTTTAGTATTACTGTTGCTGAATGAATACCATTCTTTAATGCTACAAACAGAGATGTGGAAGATCACAAAGCATTATCAGTCAATTGATTGACTATTCTTATCCATTTAGTTATTTATTATAAATTTTGATTATGCTTTATATATTTTCTTTCTGACAGCCAAAACCAAATCAGGAACCAAAAGAAGCTTGGAGAGTTGGAATGCTCCTCTCCTGCTCTAAAACCAAACCTTCATCATTATTTTTTTTCTTCCAAAAGGTTTATCCAGTAATACAAATGCTTAAGTAAACTATTCTATTTACAGCTTAGTTAATTGCAAATTTTATTTTGCACGGGGTACTCCTTTTTTATCATCTGCTTGGATGCCTATACTTTGGAGGGCTATACCTGCAGTTTATCAGTACAATTGTAGCAAACATAGTTTTAAGTTAGTTAATAACATTCTGGCAATATAACATATTAATGGGCTCATTAGCTTCTGCATAACTTAGTAAAGTAATGTGTCCAGTGATTTGAAGGAGTAGTGTACAGGTTGCCAATAGAAATGATAACTGCTTTTCATTCAGACATCTTTATACATGTAATCCTTTGTGTGTGCATGACTATAGTTAGTAAGCTCCACAGGGGGCAAGATCTGTATATTTCAGGACATGTAAGCTCCAATTAAATTACCACATTAAGGTAATGTATCTATATTTTTACAATAATGTATCTAGATGTCTTTTAGTTATTATACAGTAACATCGCCTACACTGTAGGCCAATTTAGCGTGTTACCTTTATATATACAGTAGAGTGATGCATACATGAAAAACCCATCAGGGTGATTCAATAAAGTGGCTGAGAACACCTTTCTGAAGTCATGATCATATTATATAGTCCTGTGTAAAATTCATGAAAGCCTTGGGACAGTTATGTTGCTGTTTCTGAGACATGTAAGAAATTTAAGGAGTTATTATTGCAACACTTTTACATTGTATCGCTATTGTTTTGAAAAATTATAAAAATAAATGCTGCCGCCATATTGTCAATAGGGAAGGGGGGCTAAATGAGATCTATTTCATTTTCTAGCAAGTTGAAAAGGTGCAACAGTTCTGTCAGAGTTGCAACAGATTCATGTACACCTTATCAACATGAATTTGTTGCAACATTTTTCACACAAACAGGAGACAGAATTCCAATGAATTTCCTGGTAAGTGTGTTATTCCCTAACCCCCCTCCCCCCCATCAATAACATACATTTACTTTACTATAAACATCTGCATCCTAATCTGTATCTACTGTACAGCCCAATGCTTCAATGTTTGCCTTATGTCTCTATGAATGACAAATTCATATCTCCTTTCTACGTTGCATATGTGTCACATTGACACATGGCCTGTTCTGTACTAATAAGTCTGTGATGACACTCATGTTATCGTTTTTCTTATAGATGGAGTCACCCCTGTATCTGTACTGCATGTTCTTCTCCCTCAGCTGTGACCTTTTGCACGCCTCGAAATAGCAATTAATCTGGATCAAACTGATGAAGAATGAGAGGGTAGTTCACATTTTCTATGTCAGATACTCACATCTCTCTTATTCTTTGCTATATTATATCCATACATTATATCCATACATGCTATATTATATCCATACATATCCATTATATCCATATGACATACAAGAAAAGTTTGGCGATAACAATGCTGCCCAACTACAGTAAAAGTACAGCTTAAAATATGTAGTTAATGTAAAGTCTTAAAGATGTATATCTAACTGGAATAAACCTAATACAAATTGTATGAACACTGTATTTTTTGCTCATCCCATATAGAATATATTCTGTATTTTCTGTTTATTAGTGCTTCACAGAGATCAGATTTTGTTGGTCTTTTTAACTCAGGGTAGATCTATGGGTCAAGTCAGACTGATAAAAACAATATCTATCCTAGGGGCCCAATTTACTACAGACTGATAAGAGAAGACATGCGTGTAACACATTCTCAATATGAGCAAACCCAAGCAAAGTGATAATACACTGCACTACACTTTATACATGTGTCCCTGGAATCAGAGCTGATAGAAAACATTTAGCCCAGATATAGATAAAACAAACCAAAATATCCAGAAGTGCTCTAATCACATGAAGACATAACACCATAATGCAACTTCACAAGTTGTCCAATCCACAGGAAAGCTACTTACTGCAGTAGCTGATTTCCCCATATAAGAGCTGGTCAACAAAACACTTTCCAGAGTGTGACAGCAGCCCAGGTTTAATCATCCCAGCTTGGCATTTTGGAGTAGAGAGTGAAATTACATTTATGTTTTATCATGAACAGAGTGCTCCTGAAAAAAATGGTTTACCTTTAAAAATTTATAATATCTTGTGAACCTATGTTTATAGAGTTAAAGTTATTTATCCTACTTTGACAAAGCTTCATTCCAATAGGTAATTGCAGGGGATACCTATTTCACAAAATGTTGGCAACAAGGTGAAGGTAAAAAATATCTTTTTTATTAATAACAAGCATTAAAATGTTCCATAGCACAACCCACGCTAAAAAAATACCTTATTCATAGCCTGATTACATCAAAACAGATATATAGCAGTCCATCAGCCCAACACACCTCCTATAATTAACCAAAATGAATTCACCTGTGAATGCAGGGAGGTGGGTGGGCTGTTGTCTGCTACAATAACATACTAAAACACATACTCACAACAATAATTACACACAAAAAAAATAAATAAAATCATTGTGGCTGGGAGGGCATGCAAAACATCTATAACATTTAAAGCTGAAGGAGAGCAGTAATGGCAAACTACTGGCTATAGAGAAAGAACAATATTATCAACCTAAATGCAGATCCAGGTCCCACCTGAGGTTTTACTTCATGGGCGATCTGTTCCACAATCTGTCTTGTGCCTTCCTTTGCAATAGTTTGTGATGTCTGTCTCCTCCTCTTGGCGATGCATACACTCTCTCAATGCCACAAAATTGAAAAGGGGTAGTATCCCTCCATGTACATCTCTATAATGTTGTGAGACACTAGATATTTGTTCCACTTGTAAGCTGGCTGAGTCGCAGAAGTGTTCTCTAATGCATGTTCTGAGACAGCGTATAGTGCATCCAGAGGCGGCTCTAGACTTTGTGAGGCTTTAGGCAAAACTTAGACATGAGGCCCCACTCACGCCACAAAGATGCAGGAGATGGTCAGAGACTATGCAGACAATGATACAGGAGACGGTCAGAGACTGTACAGAGAGTGATACAGGAGATGGTCAGAGACTGTGCAACAACGATAACAACAGAATGAGCATCCTGGATAACTTATCTGTGTAATGCTTCTTCATTATCAGCAGGTTTAGGGAGAAGGTAAATAACACTGCTGTATTACTTAACTGTAATAAAGAAGGTGGTGCACCATTCTGGCTGTACTGTCTGGCAGAGGAATATGAATCACAAAAATCGCAGCACAGAATTATAAATCTTTTGGTAGATGAAACATTTCACATATGTGTGTGAATAGCTGTTTGCCTGGCATTCATTTTGAAAGCAAAACTGCAGCAAGATGAATAAAAAAAGCCCATTAAATAAAATAAGCCCTCCAGTTTGAACGACAGCCAGCCTCATTCAACGGCCTTCCTCGAAGCCCACACTGGAATGTACATGCCCTCAGCCTGTCATTCAACAAGTAAGGAGAAGTAGCACAATGATGATCCCATCCATTGGCGGCTGGAGCTCAACATTTTTGGGGAGGCGCAAACAAACTGAAAAATTCAGGAAAAAACATCAATTGCAGCCTCAGTGTGCCCATCAACCTCAGCAACTGTGCCCATCAAACTCAGCCACTGTGCCCAATCAAATGCAGCCTCACTGTGCCCATCAAATGCAGCCTCACTGTGCCCATCAAATGCAGCCTCACTGTGCCCATCAAATACTGCCATTGTGCCCCATCAAATCCTACCACTATGCCCATCAAATGCAGCCACTGTGCCCATCAAACGCAGCCACTGTGCCCCATCAAACGTAGCCTCCGCGCCCCATCAAATGCCGCCACTGAGTCCCATCAAATGCCACCACTGTGCCCCATCAAATGCCGCAACTGTGCCCCATCAAATTCTGCCACTGTGCCCCATCAAACGCAGCCACTGTTCCCCATCAAACGCAGCCACTGTGCCCCATCAAAAGCAGCCACTGTGCCCCATCAAACGCAGCCACTGTGCCCCATCAAACGCAGCCACTGTGCCCCATCAAATGCTGCCACTGTACCCCATCAAATTCTGCCACTGTGCCCCATCAAACGCAGCCACTTTGCCCCATCAAACGCAGCCACTGTGCCCCATCAAACGCAACCACTTTGCCCATCAAATGCTGCCACTGTACCCCATCAAATTCTGCCACTGTGCCCCATCAAATTCTGCCACTGTGCCCCATCAAATTCTGCCACTGTGCCCCATCAAATGCTGCCACTGTACCCCATCAAATTCTGCCACTGTGCTCCAAACGCAGCCACTTTGCCCATCAAATGCTGCCACTGTGCCCATCAAATGCCGCCACTGTGTCCCATCAAATTCTGCCACTGTGCCCCATCAAATTCTGCCACTGTGCCCCATCAAATTCTGCCACTGTGCCCCATCAAACGCAGCCACTGTGCCCCATCAAATTCTGCCACTGTGCCCCATCATATTCTGCCACTGTGCCCCATCAAACGCAGCCACTGTGCTCCTTTAAACGCAGCCACTGTGCCCATCAAATGCAGCCACTGCGCCCATCAAACTCTGCCACTGTGCCCCATCAAATTCTGCCACTGTGCCCCATCATATTCTGCCACTGTGCCCCATCAAACGCAGCCACTGTGCCCCATCAAACGCAGCCACTGTGCCCCATCAAATGCCGCCACTGCGCCCATCAAATGCCGCCACTGCGCCCATCAAACTTTGCCACTGTGCCCCATCAAACTCTGCCACTGTGCCCCATCAAACTCTGCCACTGTGCCCCATCAAACTCTGTCACTGTGCCCCATCAAATTCTGCCACTGTGCCCCATCAAACTCTGTCACTGTGCCCCATCAAACTCTGTCACTGTGCCCCATCAAATTCTGCCACTGTACCCCATCAAATTCTGCCAGACTGCCACTGTGCCCCATCAAATGCCACCACTGCGCCCATCAATGTATGCCACTGTGTCCCATCAAATGCCACCACTGTGCCTAATAAAATGCTGCCACTGTGCCCCATGATGAAACCATAGATAGACACAGGATACAGATAGCATGTAGTGAGATGTACCTACCTGCTCCTCGCGTCGGTCCCCTACTAAAGGCAGCAAGAGAAGCACATGATGTTCTCTCTGAGTGCCCTGCAGTGCAATCTGGGAGTTGTAGTCTCTGCAGAGCACAGGCACCAGAGGGCCAAGTTGAAGTCTGTGCTGTGGAGAACTACAACTCCCGCCATGCATTGGGGCCGCCGACTGTGGGGGGGAAAGGCTAGGAGAACGGCGCCGCGGCGGTGGAGCCTGCTATTGGACGAAGCAGCAGCCGAGATGACGGTTTGTTCTTCTCCCTCGTCCGCGGACCCGGTGGCTCAGCTCAGACAGGCGGCCGCGGCGTCAGTCTGTGTGCAGCGCCAGCCGCCCGCACACTCCGCCGGCTTGCTTGGGCTGCGCAATTCCTTCCACTCAAATTAGGCGAACGCGAGGCCCTTCTGGGGGCGAGGCCTAAGGCAAGTGCCTAATTTGCCTAATTAAAGAGCCGCCTCTGAGTGCATCCTACATACTGCAAGAGGCATACTGTGCAGTATATGAGATACACTACTTAGGTAGCACCACAGTTTATATAATGTCTGACCCTAAAGCTTTTCCATGTAACCAAGGATTCAAACCTCTTGGTACATAGGTTCAGGCTACAGTATCTACATATTTATACCCCACAGGCTAAAGCTTTGTACACACAATCTGATTTTCTGACGGGAAATGTGTGATGACAGGCTGTTGGCAGAAAATCTGACCGTGTGTATGCTCCGTCAAACAATTGTTGTCAGATTTTCCGCGGACAAATGTTGGATGGCAGGCTTATAAATTTTCCGCAGACAAATGTCTGTTGTTGGATTTTCCGAGCGTGTGTACAAAAGTCCGTCGGACAAAAGTCCAAAGTACAGACACGCATGCTCGGAAGCAAGGACGAGCCGGAAGCGGTTGGTCTTGTAAAACTAGCATTCCTAATGAAGAATTAACATTCTTGACGCGGCAAATTATGAAATCTCCAAATGCAGTGCACATTCTCTTCTTCTTTATAATGGGATAATAATGAAGCTCCTTTGCTGGTGATATTGACAGAGTTTTGTCAACCGTATTTCAAAGGCTTTTTTTTCTAGTGACATCCAGAATAATAATGTTTTTTTATTTTGTTATTTTGGGTCAAGTTACCACAACACCATTATTATCTCGTAGTTTTTAAGCTCAAAGATACAACTATGTTGGTGTCCCTTGTTAATTTGATATTGTATTTTTGAAATGTACCTGCCTACTCACAAACAAACTGTCCTTTTAAGTAAAACACAAAAGTAAAAGAGTAAAATTGGGAACCTGAGGAGTACATTTAATAGGAAGCACAATATGGTCCTGGACTCCGAGAGATCAGGAGCAGCAGCAGATGACATATATGTCCCCAGGCTGTGGTCTTGCAACAGCCTGTGCTTTTTGGCAGACCAGACCGAACCCAGGCCATCACTCTCAACACTTCCTTCCACATTGGCTGAGGCCATTTTTTTGATTGTTCATTCTTTAAAAAACATTTTAAAAATTATACATGTTATCCGCCCTACAAATCCAAATAAAAAAATTAAGAAAAACTGCATTCTCTGCACAAAAAACAACTCAGATCATAATTTAAAAAATAAACAAAAAGAAAATATAACTTGTAGGGGTGAAAATCCCTGGGCCAGCGGGCTTCTTGGGGGTGTTGGGGCTGTATTTGCCATGGCCGCCATGCTGCTGTGGTGGGTGGGGTTGCTGTGGTGTCTGTGAAGGTGGTGGAGGTGGTGTAGGTGTGTCATCTAAATCACAGATGTGTATTTTAGGTGTAATTTGTCCCCTCCTCCCCTTGTTGCGGAGCTTCAGGATGAGCTCCTCACACATACTCCTTTGATCCTCCTCCTTATCTCTCAGCTTATTGCCTGTCATACAGCCAAATGCCACCTGTGCATCCGGGGCTGTACTATTGGCAGTTGTTGCATGGCTGAGGAAGGCAGCCGTGGCCTCATCCAGGTTTCTGGTCTTCCTGGCCCTTTTAGTAGGAGGGCGTAGGGGAGGAATCTGTGACTCCGTCTGGCTGCTGGGTACAGGCTCGTCCTGACTGAGACTTTTCTGTGTATGAAACTGGGACATATTTGTGTTTTTTTGGTCATCAATAACACACAATTTAGAGCTCATGACTCTTGCAAATTGAATGTTGACAAATAGAAAAGACTATTATTCTGACCCCAGCATTTTTCATTCTTGTCCCAATCATTTTTGGGCACTACTGTCTATTGATATGGAAACCACTTTGTTAAGGCTTAAATTTGGGATCAATAACGTCTAGTTAACATCATTCTATTTTTGTCTACAAATATGTTCAACAATGCTATACCTGGGTCAAGCTGGGCTCCTTCACATCTTCTTCCTGTGTAGAAGGACCAAGGTGGACCTCAGGAGCTGTGGCCTCAGCTGATTTGGAAGAAAGCGTTGAGAGTGGTGGGCGTGGTTCGGTTTGGTCGGACATAAAATGCAGGCTGTTGTAGTACCACAGCCTGAGGACATATATGTCACCTGCTGATGCTCCTGATCTCTGGGATTCCAGGACCTTCTTGCACTCCCTATTATATGTACTATGCAGGCTACCAATTTTAGCCTTCAAATAATGGATGTCTGCTGTGGGGTACAAAGGCTTCAGCAATTCCTAGAGTTTCTCCATCGCTGCCTTCTTCTTGATTTTATTTGAGTAATCCCTACTTTTCACTTTCCATAGACTGCTCTATAAATTCTGGCAAAAAGTCTGGCGCTGTGAATTTATCCACCATTGTGAATTCAATTAGCAGATGCCTGCAAGACAGAACACAAGACAAACCTTAATGTCAGGCTTAACTCATAAATAATCTGGTTTCAATATAGGCCTCAATCTAAGCAGTATAGACCACTAACCACTGATGCCCCAATTTACAATTGTACCTTCGTGTTATGTTTCCTTTTGGCGATGTCGATCATTCGCCCTCCACTCCTAGATTGTTTCTACGGGCGTTACATCGACCATGTGTTATGGCTTTATATACACTGCGCATGCGTGAAACCGCTCTCAGTGCATCATGAAGCTGGAGCGTGACCATCTCTCTTCTGCATGCGACACACATGGCGAAAGATTCAGGAGTGTGACAGCATGGTGGATTCTGAGAATTCTAGGCAGGTCCGCGGTGGTGGAGCTTATAGGAGGCACAAAGCCACCCCCATGAGCAAGGCTGAGATGGTGGAGGTGGAGCGCATCCTTAAGAAGCACGACTATGATTGCAAGCTGCGCAACTACGAAAGACCCAACATCCGAAATGACCTCATCTTGGAGAAGGTCCTCGCCGTTTTGGAGGTCGAATTTTCAGTGCAACGAACAAAGGACCAAATCCGAAAGCGATGGTCTGATCTAAAGCACCGCGAGCAAGAGCAGATGGAGTCCATCCATCACATAATCAAAAAAAGTAAGCAATATTTGTATCTAACCAATATGTATATTATGTGTAAATTAACTGTCTGTATATGTGCTTTCTCCAAGTAGGTTTTTAAAATTCAAGATAATGTTTTCTCTAATCTTTGTCAGAGTTTGTTTTTTTTAAGATGAAGTTAAATATAAAGCAGATATGAACATTTTTTTTGTTTTCTTTTTTTCCCTTTTTTGTTAAAAAACATGTTTTTACTCTTCTTTCAACAGGGATGCACAAAGAAAAGGAGACTACAGACAAGCCAAAGGGGGACAAAGGGAGACTACCCTCACCAGGGGAGACAACAAGGCCATCTTCCCCCCAAAATAGTAAGTGACAACTTCAAATACACTCACTTAGCCACTGACAGGGGTGATTCTAGGTGGGCCAAAGGCCCCGGGCTTAGGGTGGAACTTAAGGGGTAAAGAACACTTTCTGGTTTCTGCCTGGCTCATCAGTGCCCATTAATGCAGCCTTGCCAGGGTATACATGGGTAGAGGAGAGCCCTGGGGATCACAGTCACACAGAGTCACGCCTGCGAGTTTTTTAATGTTGGCACTTGTCCAGTGTTTCCCCTCTGTAAAATGACATCACCTTCCCTTTTCAATGCATTTTTAAGGGGAAAAAAACACAGTGCAGCATGGTGTAGTCCACTAGTCATGGGCAAACATTATCCCCAGTGCAAGCGTGGTCAGCTAATGCAGCAAAATGGATGCTAGAAACATATGTGACTTGGGGGGATTAATGAATGGTATATTATTTCTTTTTAGAGGAAAGTGAGTGCATTCAGCTGAACCAGGATGTTGGTTTTGAGGCATGGGATCTGACACCTGGACCCAGCACAGACCTTCCAATTGTTGATGTAACATCCCCTGACGCAAGTCAAACAGAGGGCCAAAGAGACCCAGAAGTGGAAGAAACTATTTGTGAGCCTCTTGTTCGCGCAAGTAAGTATTCTTTGAATCTGGCTTCAAATGTGTATACATGTCAAATGTTTAGATGTCCAAAACAAACACCCACTTCACACATTAGCAAAGTATGTAGTGCCTTAACATTAGCATGGAGAAGGAAGAGGTGGAAGGAGCCGGCAGTGTTGCTAGGTACCTGAGTTTTGTAGACCCAGGCACCAGGGCCAAGATTACAGAATATTTGCAGTGTGTACATTCCTAGTAGTGTAGTGTCTGAAGGGCAAGAAGGTTGCAAGCAACAATAGACTGGGTAGGTAAGTATTTTACCAATTTGACTAGTAACTTGACCATAATTCACCATGTAGGGCCTCAGCCACTTGACCATCGTTCCCTTAATACTTTTTTCTCTTCTTACAAGGACACGAATTTCCAAGATGCACAATTGGCCGTATGAGTGCAAATATAATGCAGGCTTTGATTGATCTAGAGCAAATAAAGGAGGCTGCCACTGCTTTACAGAGAAGAATACATGATTATGTCGACATGCTTGCCAAATTTTAAGTTCATCTGGCCTTTTCTTCCACTTGTTGGCTCCTGTTTGCAGTTTTTATATTTCACATATTTTTATTACTTTTAAGCCCTGGTTCACATTGATGCTGCTTTAAAATTGCACTACTTCACTTGAAGTAGCGCGCTTTCTAAGTAGCAAGGTCAGTGCAATTTTAGGTGCTACTTGATAGACATTTGTGTGGCTTCATGCACAGATGTCTATTAAAATTGCACCTGAAATTGGAAAAAGTAGTGCAGGAACTACTTTTGCAAATTGTTGCGGGGCCACTAAATTGGTGTTGCACCGATTAGAACAGTGCCATTCCCTAATTTATCTATCAAATCGCATGACAAATCGTTCCAATGTGAACGTAGGCTTTAGTGTCTGAGGTCAGTGTTTAGCCGCTCCACTTCTCTAGGTGCACCACATGGTCCTGTTTTCTTTATTTTCCACTGTATAAAAACGAAAAATGTGTGAATTACTAACCTCGAAAATGACATCATCACCTGTGCCAAAAACAAAAAATATAGAAAACATGACCTGGAAATGCATCTGGAGAAGGAGAGTTGTGAAACACTGCCCTAGGTAATGTTTTAGCTGTAATATTTATGTGTTTTTAAGAATCACAAAGCCAAAAATTGAAGATGCAGACAAATTGGGCCAAAAAATTCAGATTTCCCTCATGATCCCATGCCTAAAATGTGTGTCTTTCCCTACATCTAGTTTGCTAAAGCCCCAAAACACACATGGGGGGTGATTTACGAAAGGAAAACCCACTTTGCACTACGAGTGCGCTGCAAGTGCACTTAAAAGTGCACTTGGAAGTGCAGTCACTGTAGATCCGAGGAGGACATGCAAGGAAAATAAAAAAATGCATTTTAGCTTGCACATGATTGGATAATAAAATCAGCAGAGCTTCACCTCATTTCAGATCTTCCCCTCAGAATTACAGTGACTGCACTTCCAAGTGTACTTTCAGTGCACTTGTAGTGCAAAGTGGATTTGTCTTTCGTAAATAGGTGAGAGGAAGGAATTGCACCCCCGAAAAACACCCCTGAAACACGTCCATTGATACCCCATGATGGGAGCTAGCACATGTTGACACACTGGGGGTTATTTATGCAAGGCAAATCCACTTTGCACTACAAGTGCACTGCAAGTGCACTTGCAGTGCACTTGTAGTTGGCTGTGTAGGAGAGTGATGCATCAATCTTATTATATCTAAGTCATTCCCTCCTTTACTTTTAGTAGTAACCAATGATCACTGGTTACTACTGTTTCTAAAGGGAGCCAAGCACAGGACCATTTTGAGAGAGAATTTGTCTTATTTTGACACAAAGTTCTCTTGTGACTATGCCAGCCAAATTAGATGTAGATATGCTACCTGGTCGGTACAGATAGGTTTATGGATAAGAATAGGTTCCTGGGTTTTGAGGGATAAGTAGGCTAGGAGGAGAACAACTGGGGAGTGGGTGAGAACAACAATGGTTGGGAAGGATCGGGTTGTTCTGGTAGATCATAAACCTAATAAAAGCATTTAATTCCAAGCTGCAGCTTTGTAAAGCAAGCAAAAAAAGCTTTCTTGTACTGTATTAAAATAGGCATACATTCCAGAAGAAGAGAGAGACATCATTTTAAACCTGTACTAAGCATTAGTAAGACCTAATCTGGGATAGTAAAACCTAATCTGGAATATGCATTAGTATAATCTCATCTAGAATATGCAGTTCAGTTGTTAATATAGGGGAACTGGAGAAAGTGCAATGAAGGTTAGCCAAACTGATAAGAGGCGTGGAATACTTCAGCTATGAGGAAAGATTAGCTGAACTGAATTCATTCTCTTTTGAGAAGAGGTAAATAAGGGGGACATGATCACCAAGTGTAAATACATAAGTGGTCCATATAGGGAAATTTGTGTAGAGTTATTGAGTTTAAAGCCTAATGCCCCGTACACACGGTCGGATTTTCCGATGGAAAATGTCCGATCGGAGCGTGTTGTCGGAAATTCCGACCGTGTGTGGGCTCCATCGGACATTTTCCCTCGGATTTTCCGACACACAAAGTTGGAGAGCAGGAGATAAAATTTTCCGACAACAAAATCCGATCGCGTCAATTCCGACTGTGTGTGGCCTGTTCGGACGCACAAAGTGCCATGCATGCTCAGAAGAAATTCCGGCACGGAACAGCTCGTTCTGGTAAACTTAGCGTTCTCAATGGATACAGCACTTTCATCACGCTGCAATGTCAAAAATGGTTTAATACAGCGCACTCTCTTCTTCTTTATAATGTGAAAAGAATTAAGTAGTTTTGCTGCTCATATTCACACACACTTCTCACAAAGTTTTTTTTTTTGTTTTTTTATTGGGATTCCCTGAATATATTGTTAGTTGTCACATCTGAAAGAATGTTTTTTTTTCTCTTGTTTTTTGGGATTTTAAGCCTTTTTTTTTTAATTTAATGTTTGTATTTTTTCCAAGGCTGATCTTTGTTCAATTTTATTTTTATTTTTACTCCAGAATATTTTTGTGTGTGTGTTTTGTGAGTCAAGTTACCCCAACAGCATTGATATCTTTTATTATTTAATCTCAAGGAGATTGTTTGTTGTTGGTGTCCCTTGTTCATTTCACATTGTATATTTGAAATGTACCTGAATCCTCACAAACAAACTGTCCTTTTTGAAGTAAAACACATAGGAGAGTAAATTCAAAACAAAAATCCTTTATTAAGGGCTCAGAACCAAACAAAGAGGAAGGCAACACTGGATCAAGAGGAGAAATTAGCGAAGCCTGGGACCCGCACGGCAGACATCAATTCTTGAACATCAAAATTGGTGGCCTGAGGAGTCCATATGTAAGGGAGGGCAGTCTGGTCCAGAATTTGCAGAGATCTGGAAAGCAGCAGATGACATCTGTGTCCCCAGGCTGTGATACCACAAGAGGCTGCATTTTTTGGCTGACCAGACTGAACTCAGGGTCCTCACTTTCTGGTCTTCCTTCCACGCTTCCTTCCGGGCTGTGGCTGTGCAGTTGGAGATGTGGCAGGAGTAGGAGTAGGACCTGGAGGAGGAGGAGGACTGGGAGGACCTGGAGGAGAAGGAGGAGGAGGAGGAGGACCTGCAGGAGGAGAAGGAGGATCATCGCAAAGGTGTGTCTGAGCTGTAATTTGGCCCCTCATACCTTTCTTAAGAGCCTCCAATATGAGCGACTCACACATGACTTGTTGTCCCTCCTCCATCCTCTGCATTTTATAGGCAATAGTGGCAGCAATGTCCTCCTCCACGGTGTGTGGTGCTCCCAGGACCTCTGTAGCCCTCCAAAAGAGTCCTTTGCCAGCCTCCTCTAGGGCCCTCCTCCTCCTGCCACTTTTTCTTTCCAGGGGGGGTGGAGGGACCTGCAGATCAGCCAGCTGGCTCGGCCTGGCCACCTCCTGGCTGAGACTTCCCTGTGTATGAAAAAGGGACATGGTTTTAGTTTTTGCTTCATCAATCACAATCCTAAATTAGTACTCTAGCTAACATCTAGTTAACATCATTGATTGGACAAGCAGAAATATTTTGAGGAATGCTATACCTGGCTCAATCTGGGCTCCTAGACATGTTGCCTGGAAGGCCCAGGTTGGCCGTCAGAAGCCTCAGCCGGGGGGGAAGGAAGCGTGGAAGGAAGACTGGAGAGGGATGGCCTGGGTTCAGTCTGGCCTGCCAGAAAATGCAGCCTGTCATAGTACCACATCCTGGGGACATAGATGTCATCTGCTGCTCCGGATCTCTGTGAATCCAGGACTTTCTGGCGCTCCCTTACATATGTGCTCCTCAGGCCACCAATTAAGATCTTCAAATAGGTGTTGTCTGCCGTGGGGATCACCTGCTTCACAATTTCACACAATTGCTCCAGTGCTGCCTTCCTCTTTGCTTGGTTCTTGTAATGTGGGTGTTTAATCTCCCACAGACATGGCAGCTCCCTTAACATATCAATGAATAGTGACATGAAGTCATTGTCTTTCACTAGCATATCCATGTTCACTGCAAGACACAACACAAGACAAAGCCTAATGTCAGACAAAACTCTCCTAATCTTGTTACAATATAGGCCTCAATATAGAAGCAGTATAGGCACAAGTTTGTCTCTTACCTTCGTTCTTACGATCGGCGCGTCCAATGCTCCTTCCTCCGCTCACAGATCGTACGTAATACGCCCGCGTGTTACGCTTTATATACACTGCACATGCGTGTAACTCCGCCCGCCCCTGACGTTCTTTCTAGTCTATTCCCCGCCCCTTTTCGTTCGGCGCAGTGGGGGAAGAGCACATGGCGGAGTCACAGCAAGTGCGTGATAATTACAGGAACGAGGAGGAGGAGGAGGAAAGCCCGGATCCGGACACGTCCCGATCCAGAAGGAGACAATTTAAGGCCACAAATATGTCCTTTGGGGAGATGTTGGAGATGGTCGACATCCTGAAGAAGGCCGACTATGACGGAAAGTATGGGCCTTACCCCAACCCCAATATCAGAAAGGCCAAGATCATGGCGAAAGTGGTCAAAAGTCTTCACAGGAATTTCGGGGTACGACAATTGAAAGATCAGCTCAGGAAGCGGTGGTCGGACCTGAAATTAAGAGAGCCAGAGCAGTACAGAAAGATCCGGAGAGTGCTGCAAAAAAGTAAGTAGTTGTGCTGTGTTCCTATTCTTTTTGTCTTTATTACGTTCGTGCTGCTCCATATGCTTTTCTTAATTGTACAGTTTAAAAGGGCAACTTTAATGTTCATGGGCCCATTATTCGTTCGTATCAAACATTTTTCTTTCGGCCTCTAAAACACCATTGTTTAGGCCATATGCATTTTCCCACATTTTTTAGGGCCTACTTGGATGCCAAATATTTGTTTGTGTAGATGGCTTTGTTACTAGAATGAAATTCAAGCTAGATTCTGTGTAAGGAGAGGACACTGAGCAGCTGTTTTCACATCTGGACACTGGAGCACTAGTGTGGGACACAAGAACACAATTTTTATTAGGGGGGCCACACAGGTGCTCCAGTGTATACTATAGGGGGGGGCTACTTCTGTGAAGCTTGTACTAAACAGGTAAAGTATTGCAGCTTGACAAAGGGCAATAAAAAAAAGACATCTTGGAACTCGGCTAAAATTGACAATTGTACCCCACTTCCAAGCAATGTTTCCTATTTCTAGTTCTGCCATCAAATATCTGTGTGCTAATTATAGCATTTTTGTTTTACATAGGGGAGAAAAGACTCGGAGGACACCCCTCATCCAAGGAGACCACAGACCCCCCACCTATGGAAGAAGGTGAAATACCCCCAACTCAAGAAGAGCAGGAGGAAGAAGAAGATGTGGTGGAAATTGGCACCACAACAGGTGAGTGTCTGCGACCACAGACTCAGGTAAGAGATGGATGGTGGCAGATTTTTGATTTTTGTATGGTTTCTCTCTTTTTAGGTGATCGTGATGTTAGGGATCAAGATCCTTTCACATCTGAAAGTGCCCAGATCCTGATCGGGGAGATCATGGGATGTAATGTAGAATTGCAAAACATCCAGAAAAAAAAATGATGTGATTCAAAAAAATAATAACATCATTGATGTTTTGGGGCGAATTTAAAACCCCACAAAATCACTTTTTTGATTGTGGTCCAATGTTTTAAATCTTTTTGCAATGTTTTGAAAAGCCGAATTTGGAGGATGCACATAGTGTGCCAACATGTGCTATCTGCCGTCATGGGAGATCAATGGACGTGTTTTGGGGGTGCAACCCCTTCCTCAATTATAAAGTAGCGGTGAGGAAGGGCTTGCTCCCCCAAAACACGTCCCTTGATCCCCCGTGATGGCAAATAGCACATGTTGACATTCGTAAATTGGTGTGCATCTTCCAAATTTGGCTTTTCCAGGGGTGATTTCCCCCCATCTGAACGCAATATCAAACACAGTTCCTAAATACTCATGTCTGATATTGCCTTCAGGTTTTACCATATGTGAACTTTGTAAGTTCAAGTTTTTTGTCTTTCTTGTTGGTTTTACACAGGCCTGTTTTATCGTAAATGGACATTTCTATTTTTGATAATGCCACCCCAAAAATTGTTATACAACAAACATGTTGGTTTGTTTTAAAAACCTTTGGTAAATGCACATGTGATTGTGCAGGTATAAAAAAGTTGGTTAATCAACAATGTATGGATTATTGTCTCAACGCTACAACACTTTTGGGGTGATGTCATTGGTGTTTTCAGAGAAAATGGGGGTTATTTACTAAGGGAAAATCCTCTTGGCACTACAAGTGCAGTTTCAGTGCAGTTGCAACTGCACTTGTAGTGAAATGTGTTTTTACATTTAGTAAATAACAGCCAACAGTGCTTTGTATAAGGTTACACAATCACACCATTTTCTGGACTCAACACATTTCTGTCAGGGTCAGCTAAAACAAACACAAGCAGTAAATGTCCACAAAGAATTTCTTTTTGTTTTTTAATAGAAAAAGGCTTCACATATTTGCTGGCATATTGATGGCCCCCCTACCCGCAAAGAACTCCAGGTAGCGTAACCGGACATCACGGGCACTCAGGGAGGGCAAGCCAGGACGGCCGCTTTCAAGCGCCGTCAGTGTTTCAGGTATCACTCCGGCCTCAGGCCCAAGTGAGCCAGCATAGTTGGCTGAATGTTTCCTTAAAAAGTTATGGAGAATACAGCAAGCCAGTATAATATGGTTCAGTTTATACTCCGCCATATGGATGGGTGTCATAAATAGGCGGAACCGGCTGGCCAGGATTCCAAATGTGTTCTCCACCACTCTTCGGGCTCTGGCCAGCCGGTAATTAAAAACCCTCTGTTCCGGGGTGAGGGTCCTCATCGGGAATGGCCGCATCAGGTGGTCCCCCAGCGCAAACGCTTCATCAGCAACGAATACGAATGGGAGTCCTTCCACATTGTCCTCTGGAGCTGGCAAGTCCAAGCTGCCATTCTGGAGACGCCTGTAGAACTCCGTCTGGGCGATGACTCCACCATCGGACATCCGGCCATTCTTCCCCACGTCCACATACAGGAAGTCGTAAGTAGCCGACACCACCGCCAACATCACTATACTATTGAACCCCTTATAGTTGAAATAGTACAACCCCGAGTTGGGTGGTGGGATGATGTGGACGTGTTTCCCATCAATTGCCCCTCCGCAGTTAGGAAAGTCCCACCGCTGGGCAAAGTGGGAGGCCACAGTCTGCCATTCCTGTGGCATGGAAGGAAACTGTTGAGGGAAAAAATAAAACATTACTATTTTTGCTCAGAAACATGGCAAGCAGATTAGGCACAAACATTATGGGGCAACCTCCAGATAACATTTTTTAAGGGGAATTTAACAACGCCAAAGTATAGGGTACACCTATCATATTCCCCCTCCCCCCTCTCATGGGCTATTTCTAACAATATAGGGGGTGTGTGGAAATCTTGGACAGGTAACCCTCTTCACTTCATTGAGAGATGAATGCCTAAAAAATGGGTATTACTGGGAACAGCCCCTCCTTAGTTACACTATTGGCAGCCCACTGGACAGGTAAGAAGTGTCATAATACAAAGATATAAATACACATTGTACACATTTGAGGACATTTGGACATTCTGCTATTACCTATCAAGATAATAATAGGATACAAAAACTTTAAACAGTACCATTTGAATGTATACAGGCAGGCCCTTGCACTACATGCTTTGGGGAATTCATCCATAAATCTGAGCACTAAAGAGATGGGTATAGTGTGTATGGGTTTGGCAAAGTCAGCAGATAGATGATTGAGGATAGAGAATTGGGATCAGCTGACTTAGCAGTTGGGAGAGGAGGGTTACTAAAAATTATTTGGGGACACCACCAAAAAAAAGCCTCTGGCACTCTGCCAGAATTTAAAGCAAAAATAACATTTCCAAACATTTTAGGGGGTGTTTGGGGTAAAGCACTACTATGGAGCAGAAAAAATACATTGTTAAGTGACTACATGAGGTGAATATAGGCCAGGAGACACCATGCTGGGGAGGTTATTGAAGGGCAAATATGTATGAAGGACCTAAAATAATAATTACATAAAAATCCAGCATGCATGAGAACAAAGGGGACATTCACAGCATATTACAATCATGGTAATTAGGGAATGAGGAAAGAAATACAATATATTAGCAAACATTCAATACAATAAAATGTGATATTAAAGGATAAAAATCTTACCTTCATATACTCCTTCTGCAGGACCTGGATGGTGGCAGAACAGGCAGGTCTCTGGGATAATGATCCCCAGAGCCTGGGGGGAGATGCCTGTTGAGAACTTTAAGTCCTGCAGACTTCTCCCTGTCGCCAAATACTGCAGGGTAGCGACGAGCCTCTTTGCTCCGGAGTGATGGCTTGCCTCATGCAGGTATCCTGCCTGCTAATATAAGGGGTCAGCGAAGCCAACAGATGGTGAAACACGGGGTCCGTCATCCTGAGAAAGTTCCTGAAATCATCAGGATTATTCTCACGTATCTCACGGAGCAAAGGCATATGAGAGAACTGGTCACGATGAAGCAACCAATTCTTGGTCCATGAACTCCTACCCACCCTGTTCATGGACTGGACTTGTGTCAAGGTCAGGACCCCAACACCAAGCCCCCGCACAGCACGAACTTTACGAGGAGTACGCATATACAACATGGCTAGAAAACGGTCGGCTGCTCAGAACGAGGTAACAGAACGCACTGAAGAACAGCAAGGCCTGTGAAGAGTGACCTGAAAAACAGTAACGAACGAACAAGAATACAATGACTAATTAAAGTCACGCGGAACTTGCTTGCACGCACTGAAGAGCAGATACAAACCCACAAGCACAAACTGAACGGCAGAAAACAATCTGAAAGCCACGAGTCTGAAAAAGGGTGAATCGTCTCTCACCAAACTTTTACTAACACGAGATTAGCAAAAGGAGCCCAAAGGGTGCCGCGCTTGGTTCTGAACTGGCCTTTTCTAGTCTCGTCGTACGTGGTGTACGTGACCGCGTGGTTGGCAATCGGAAATTCCGACAACTTTGTGCGACCGTGTGTAGACAAAACAAGTTTCAGCCAACATCCGTCAGAAAAAATCCTAGGATTTTGTTGTCGGAATGTCCGAACAAAGTCCGACCGTGTGTAGGGGGCATAAGAGTGGCTAAAAAAATAAATAAAAGCATAAGGGACAAAACTTACAGTCTATAAGTTATGTTCCTTGTTCTGTTTTTATATTTTAGCCACACTAAGGCTTTGTGCACCCAGGGCATTTAGCCAGCTTTCCTAAACTCCTTTCCTCCTGGCAGCAGAATTTCAACAGAAAAAGCAATGTAAACACATTTAGGCACATTTAGGGGCATCAACTATATTCATTGACCAGAATAATACCGTATTTATCGGCGTATAACACGCACTTTTTTCCCCTTAAAATAAGGGGAAAGTCGCAGGTGCGTGTTATACGCCGATCCCCTGCGATCCCGAGCTGTCAAAATCGCCGACCACGATTTGAAAATGGCGCTGCCGGCGCCGAAATACACAGAGCCGGTCCTCGGCTCTTTCCGGCGGCTCTCGTTTACTTTCGGCTCCACTCGTAGTCCCGAGCGGAGCTATCCGAACCTACTCGGATAGCTCCGCTCAGGACTACGAGTGGAGCCGAAAGTGAACGAGAGCCGCCGGAAAGAGCCGAGGACCGGCTCTGTGTATTTCGGCGCCGGCGGCGCCATTTTCAAATCGCGGTCGGCGATTTTGAAGCCCAGGAAGCAGGGACAGGGGATCGAAGGCTGCACTGGGGCAAGGCTGCACTGGGGTAGGCTGCACTGGGGCAAGGCTGCACTGGGGAAGGCTGCACTGAGGCAAGGCTGCACTGGGGAAGGCTGCACTGGGGAAGGCTGCACTGGGGAAGGCTGCACTGAGGAAGGCTGCACTGACAAGGCTGCACTAAGAAGGCTGCACTGAGAAGGCTGCACTGACATGGCTGCACTGACATGGCTGCACTGACAAGGCTGCACTGACATGGCTGCACTGACAAGGCTGCACTGACAAGGCTGCACTGGGGAAGGCTGCACTGACAAGGCTGCACTGACATGGCTGCACTGGGGCAAGGCTGCACTGTGAAGGCTGCAATGATGGGCATTTAAATGTAAGTTTTTTTCCCTTCAACTTCCCTCCTAAAAGTTTTTTTTTCCTTAAAATTCCCTCCTAAATTGGGGTGCGTGTTATACGCCGGTGCGTGTTATACGCCGATAAATACGGTAATTTATTCTGGCCACTGAAATGAATAAATGCTCAAACCCTTGGGGTGAAAAGCGTTAATGCGCATTATACGCTTTTACTTGTGTCAAGCGTTTTATCTGCTAAAACATTAAACGTACAAAAGTGATGGAAGAAGAAGGCTGAGTAGTCCATCGAGTCTGCCCTTTTTTTTTTCCGTTTCCTTTTGTGTCTGAGTATAAATCTATGTTTGTCCCAAGCATGTTTAAAGCCATTTACTGTTGACTGTCTCACTCTCATAAACCTCTGCTGGAAGTTTATTCCAAGCGTCAACTACCCTTTCAGTAAAATAATAATTTCTAAAATTTGTTTTGAACTTCCCACCAGTTATTTGTTTTTTTTTAAATATGTTTATTGTTTTTTAAACATACAGTGTATTCTGGTCTTTTCTTAACCACTTCAGCCCCGGAAGATTTGGCTTCTCAATGACCAGGCCATTTTTTGCGATACGGCATTGCGTCGTTTAACTGACAATTGCACGGTCATGCGACACTGTACCCAAACAAAATTGACGTCCTTTTTGTCCCACAAATAGAGCTTTCTTTTGGCTGTACTTGTTCACCTCTGCGGTTTTTATTTTTTGCGCTATAAACAAAAGAGCGACAATTTTGAAAAAAGCATAATGGGGGGTATTTACGAAAAGGCAAATCCACACTGTAAGTGCACTGAAAGTGCACTGAAAGTGCACTTGGAACTGCAGTCGCTCTAAATCTAAGGGGTAGATCTGAAATGAGTGGAAGCTCTGCTGATTTTATCATCCAATCATGTGGAAGCTAAAATGCTGGTTTTTATTTTTTGCGCTATAAACAAAAGAGTGACAATTTTGAAAAAAGCATAATGGGGAGTATTTACGAAAGGCAAATCCACACTGCAAGGGCACTTGAAAGTGCTCTGAAAGTGCACTTGGAACTGCAGTCGCTCTAAATCTAAGGGGTAGATCTGAAATGAGTGGAAGCTCTGCTGATTTTATCATCCAATCATGTGGAAGCTAAAATGCTGTTTTTTATTTTCCTTGCATGTCCCCCTTGGATCTACAGCGACTTTACTTCCAAGTGCACTTTAAGTGCACTTTCAAGTGCACTTGCAGTGCAAAGTGAATTTTCCTTTAGTAAATAACCCCCAATATCTTTTACTTTTTGCTTTATTAAATATCCCACATTTTTTTCAAAAAATCTAATTTTTTCCTCAGTTTAGGCTGATATGTATTCTTCTACATATTTTTGGTTAAAACAATCACAATAAGCGTATATTGATTGGTTTGTGCAAAAGTTATAGCGTCTACAAAACAGATTTATGGCATTTTTATTATTTTTATTTTACTAGTAATGTAGCCATCTGCGATTTTTATAGGGACTGGGATATTGCAGCGGACAAATTGGACACTTTTGACACATTTTTGGAACCATTGACAATTATACAGCGATCGGTGCTATAAAAATGCATTGATTACAGTATAAATGTCAATGGCAGGGAAGGGGTTAACATTAGGGGCGATCAAGGGGTTAACTGTGTTCCCTAGGTGTGTTCTAACTGTGGGGGGTATGGGACTGACTAGGGGAAGAGAGAGATCGATGTTTAGTATGAACACAATGAACACACAATTTGTCTCCTCTCCCCTGAAAGAAGGGATTTGTGTGTTTACACACATAGATTCCGGTTCTCGCTTTGTCACGAGCGATCGCGGGTGCCCAGTGGTCATCACATCTCGCATCAGCTCCGGGCACACACTGCAAGCTGCGTGCGCCCCTAGTGGCCAAAAGGTGAAGCGACGTAAGGTAACGTAGTTTCGCCCAGCCGTGCCATTCTGCCGCAGTAAAACTGCGGCGGCTGGTCAGCAAGCAGATAAACTAAATAGCCCAACTAAAACTAAAAGAGAACATAAAGTAGATGGGGAGGAGGGGGGGTAAGAGGTAATCGTATAGTAGAGATGGGGAATGAGATTTATGGGGTCATGATTTTCAATATTTTACCCAGGGTATTTGTTAAGTTGGCTTTGAGATACCATTCAATATACTGTAGCAGAAGGATTTCATTAAGGACTCTTTTTCTGTAGGAGAAAAGGTGTTCTCAATATAAGAACACCATCTTTAGAAGAATTGGTTTGTAGGGGCATTGTGCTGTAGTTCTGTGTTCAGTTTTTCTATGTAGAGAAGTTGAGAAAGATCTTTTCTAACTGCAGTAATTATTGGGGGGGAGGAGGTTGTCCACACCTTTAGTATGATTTTGCGTGCTGCTAAAAGGCATAGATGTTTCCATTGGGAGATGTGGTTATAAGGTTGATGCTGTTGCCAATGTCTGGGTGTATTATAGCTAAATAATAGTAGAAGAGGTGTCTTGGGGATGAGGCACCCAGTAATACTAAATACAAATGAAAACACTTGGTCCCAGAAGGCTGAGATTGAAATACGTTGCCAAAAGCGATGGAATAGTGAGGGTTTCGGAATCCCACAGTGTGGACACATCGCTGAGTTGGAAGTATCTTTGGAGAAGAGAGCTTGGATAAAGGCCCTGTGCATCAGCTTGTATTGAGTCTCTCTCTATAGTTCATTGGTGATACACTTGTGTATTTTCACATACCCTTCCAAAATCTTCTCTTCTAGATAGGGATGAGCTTTGAGTTCGAGTCGAACTCATGTTCGACTCGAACATCGGCTGTTCGCCAGTTCGCCGAACAGCAAACAATTTGGGGTGTTCGCGGCAAATTCGAAAGCCGCGGAACATCCTTTAACCACTTGCCGACCGCCTCACGCCTATATACGTGATCAGAGCGGCACGGGCAGGCAAAATCACGTACCTGATACGTGATTCCTTCCCGATCGGACCCCCCCCGGTGCCGTAGGCGGTCGGCTCTTGTTCGCGGGTGATGAGAGGTCAGGGGGAGGCCATCCATTGATGGCCACCCCCTCCCGATCGCTCCCAGTGAATCAAATGCTTCCTCTCCCTCTGTAATGTAAACAGAGGGAGTGGAAGTGATGTCATCCCTCCTGGAGCCGGTCTTTTTGATCCGGAGCCGAGGAGAGAAGACATCCAAGTAAGTGCACCAACACTACACTTCCAGTAGAACACGTAGGCACACTTTTCACCCCCCTGTCACCCCCCGATCACCCCCCGATCACCCCCCTGTACCCCCTGTCACTCTGACAGCAATAGCAGTGTTTTTTTTTTTTTTGCATTGGTGTCAGTTTGTGTCAGTTACAAGTGTTAGGGCAGTTAGGTTAGCCCCCTTTAGGTCTAGGGTACCCCCCTTTAGGTCCAGGGTACCCCCCTAACCCCCCCTAATAAAGGTTAACCCCGTGATCAACCCCCGTCACCAGTGTCGCTAAGCGATCGTTTTTCTGATCGCTGTATTAGTGACACAGGTGACGCTAGTTTAGGGAGGTAAGTATATAGGTTCGCTGTCAGTGTTTTATAGCGACAGGGACCCCCATATACTACCTGCTAAAGGTTTTAACCCCCTGATTGCCCCCTAGTTAACCCTTTCACCAGCGATCACCGTATAAGTGTTAGGGGTGACGCTGGATAGATAGTTTGTTTTTTGTAGTTTATTATAGTTTATTATAGTTTATTATAGTTTATTATAGTTTTAGGGCACCCGCCGTTTATTACCTTATAAAGGTTTAACCCCCTAATTGCCCGGCGGTGATAGAAGTTAAGTTTTTAGGATCAGATAAGGTCTGCGTCGCCCCAGGCAGCGTCAGGTTAGCGCCAGTACCGCTAAAACCCACGCACGCAGCATACACCTCCCTTAGTGCTATAGTATCTGAACGGATCGATATCTGATCCGATCAGATCTATACTCCCCAGCAGTTTAGGGTTCACTGAAACGCAGTGTTAGCGGGATCAGCCCAGATACCTGCTAGCACCTGCGTTTTGCTCCTCGGCCCAGCCCAGCCCAGCCTACCCAAGTGCAGTATCGATCGATAACTGACACTTACAAAACACTAAGCACACATAACTGCAGCGTTCGCAGAGTCAGACCTGATCCCTGCGATCGCTAACAGTTTTTTGGTAGCGTTTTGAATCAGTCGCTGACAGTCAGGAGCTTTTTTGCCTGTGAGTCTCACTAGTGTACCCCTAAATTTAGAGGCCAAAATGGCAAATCGAAGGTACATTAGTGAAGAGGCCTACAGGTTTCTGAGAATGACAGATAGTGAAGAGGAAGTCACTCATCTGTCAGATTCAGGCTCAGAATACGATCCTGTAGAGGACAGCAGCTCCATGACAGATAGCTCTGACGACGGAGTTGTGGTCCCTGCTAAGGCCAGGCGTACCAGACCCCGAACTTATTCTGTCCTTGAAGTGCAAGAACCGCAGGGCTCTCGTATGGAGCAGAGAAGTACTAGTGCCGCTATTCCTTCTGGTGAACTGGCAAGCACCAGCGGCCTAGTACACCCTGGTCGTACATCCAGCACTGCAGTAACACTTGGTGACGTGGCGAGTCCCATAAGTGCAGTTCAAGCTGGTGAGGTGGCAAGCACAAGTAGTGTCCCGCTGCCACCAAGAAGACGAACACAGGCCCGTCGTGCCCATAGTGCCCTTCCTGCTGCATTCGCCAATCCGAATTGGGTACCCACCACTTCTGCAGCACCCGTACTTCCCCCTTTCACTGGCCAACCCGGAATTCAGGTGGAAACAGTTGACTTTACGCCACTGGATTTTTATTCGCTATTTTTCACCGAAGATCTCTATAGATCTATTGTGGACCAAAGCAATTTTTACGCTGGTCAACACATCGCTGCTAATCCCCAGTCCTCCCTTGCCAGAGATTGGAGACCAATTACGGTCTCCGAATTTAAGATCTTTCTGGGCCTTTCCCTCCTCATGGGGTTGAATAAAAAGAGTGAGTTGCGGTCATATTGGTCCACTGACCCAATTTACCATTCGCCCTTGTTCTCTGCCTCCATGGCCAGGGCACGATACGAGCAGATTTTGCGGTTCATGCACTTCAACGACAATGAACTCTGTCATCCTCGTGGAGACCCTGCATACGATCGGCTCTACAAAATTCGGCCCCTCATAAACCACTTCAACCAACGTTTTGCAGACTTAGGACACTCCCCATCAAGTTGTCTGCGTTGATGAGTCCCTGGTTAAATTTTCTGGCCGCTTGTTATTCAAACAGTACCTTCCCAGCAAGCGTGCCAGATACGGGGTCAAGATGTATAAGCTCTTTGACAGGGCCACAGGCTATACATATAGTTTTATGGTTTACGAGGGCAAAGATAGTCACGTAGAGCCGACAAACTGCCCTGACTACATAGGAAGCTCTGGCAAGATAGTGTGGGACTTGGTGTCACCCTTATTCGGAAAGGGGTACCACTTGTACGTGGACAATTATTATATGAGCGTGCCACTTTTTAGCCACCTTTTTGATCATCAGATTGGAGCATGCGGCACCGTGCGACCTAATCGCCGGGGCTTTCCCCAGGGGCTTGTAGATTCCCGTCTTAGGCTGGGGGAGAGAGCCTGCTTGAAGTATAATAATTTGCTCGCTATGAAGTGGAGGGATAAGAAGAATGTTTTCGTTCTCACATCCCTTCATGCAGACACGATGGTCCAAATTCCTACGACGACTGGTGTTGTGGAGAAACCCCTCTGTGTCCACGAATATAACCTTAATATGGGAGGGGTGGACCTCAACGACCAGTTGTTGGCGCCGTACCTAATTGCCCGTAAGGCCAGACGCTGGTACAAAAAAGTGTCTGTTTATTTATTTCAATTGGCTTTGCTGAATGCTTATGTGCTATACAGAGCTTCAGGACGGAATGGATCCTTCCTTAAATTCCAGGAAGAGATCGTCAGAGCCCTTCTGTATCCAGACGGTGCTCCACCTCACCATCTCTAACCAAATGCAGTAAGCCGGCTGCATGAGAGCCATTTTCTTTATGCCCTCCCGAGTACCCCTACCCAACGAACCCCCCAAAAAAGATGTCGTGTCTGCAGCAAGCGCGGATTTAGGCGTGACACCCGGTATTATTGGCCCCTCTGTCCTGGCAATCCTGGTCTTTGCATTGGTGAATGCTTTGAACGCTACCATACACTAGTGGAGTATTAGCGTAGGGTACAGCACTGCACAGACTAGGCACACTTCCACAGGGTCTCCCAAGATGCTGTCGCATTTTGAGAGACCCAAACCTGGTACCAGTTAAAAAAGTTAAAGTTACAAAAAAAAGTGTAAAAAGAACAAAAAAAAGTAAAAAAAAAAGAAAAAAACACAAAAAAATATATAAAATAAAAAAAAACAAAAATAGTTGTTGTTTTATTGTTCTCTCTCTATTCTCTCTCTATTGTTCTATTGTTATGTTTTTATCATGTTTGCTTTATAGGTATGCAATTTTTTTATACTTTGTTTTTTTTATTGTTAACCACTTTTTTGTTTTCAGGTACGCCATTCAGCTGCAGAGCGGATTTATTTATCTTGACAGCAACAGCGTTTGCTCCCACAATACATAAAGCCGTGACTCCAGCGCTGCCGGAGGTGATTTCACAACCACAGTTACATACTTCAGCATATATGCCGAAGCGTGGGGGCAGCAGTGGGTGAAGGAGCGATTTGCTCCTGCCTTTTGCGGGAGGATGCCCCCATGCTTCGGCATATATATATTTTAGGTAGGCACAGGTTGCGTTAAATGTTTTATTTTTTACTATGTTTTTTTTTGTATTTTGCTTTGCAGGTATGGTAAGTATTACTGTTATACTGTAATGTTACTTTGTTTTTTTTGTTAACCATCATTTTCTTAGCAGGTACGTTATTCAGTTGCAGCACGGATTTATTTATCTTGACAGCAACAGCGTTTGCTCCCACGATACATAAAGCCGTGACTCCAGCGCTGTCGGAGGTGATTTCACCACCACAGTTACATACTTCAGCATATATGCCGAAGCGTGGGGGCAGCAGTGGGTGGAGGAGCGATTTGCTCCTGCCTTTTGCGGGAGGATGCCCCCATGCTTCGGCATATATATTTTTTAGGTAGGCACAGGTTGCGTTAAATGTTTTATTCTTTACTATGTTTTTTTTGTATTTTGCTTTGCAGGTATGGTAAGTATTACTGTTATACTGTAATGTTACTTTGTTTTTTTGTTAACCATCATTTGCTTAGCAGGTACGCCATTCAGTTGCAGCACGGATTTATTTATCTTGACAGCAACAGCGTTTGCTCCCACGATACATAAAGCCGCGACTCCAGCGCTGTTGGAGGTGATATCATTTAGTGACAACTTTGTGCAAAAAAAAAAAAATTGTCACATTCCCACAACTTGTGTCAAAAAATAAAATATTCCATGGACTCAACATACCTCTCAGCAAATAGCTTGGGGTGTCTACTTTCCAAAATGGGGTCATTTGGGGGGGTTTTGTGCCATCTTGGCATTTTATGGCCTTCAAAACTGTGATAGGTAGTGATGAGTGTAATCAAAAATCTATGCCCTTAGAAATCCTGAAGGCGGTGCTGGGTTTTCGGGGCCCCGTACACGGCTAGGCTCCCAAAAAGTCCCACACATGTGGTATCCCCATACTCAGGAGAAGCAGCTTAATGTATTTTGGGGTGCAATTCCACATATGCCCATGGCCTGTGTGAGCAATATATCATTTAGTGGAAACTTTTTGTAAATTTTTTTTTTTTTGTCATTATTCAATCACCTGGGACAAAAAAAATAAATATTCAATGGGTTCAACATGCCTCTCAGCAATTTCCTTGGGGTGTCTACTTTCCAAAACGGGGTCATTTGGGGGGGTTTTGTACTGCCCTGCCATTTTAGCACCTCAAGAAATGACATAGGCAGTCATAAACTAAAAGCTGTGTAAATTCCAGAAAATGTACCCTAGATTGTAGGCGCTATAACTTTTGCGCAAACCAATAAATATACGCTTATTGACTTTTTTTTTACCAAAGACATGTGGCCGAATACATTTTGGCCTAAATGTATGACTAATATTGAGTTTATTGGATTTTTTTTATAACAAAAAGTAGAAAATATCATTTTTTTTCAAAATTTTCGGTCTTTTTCCGTTTATAGCGCAAAAAATAAAAATGGCAGAGGTGATCAAATACCATCAAAAGAAAGCTCTATTTGTGGGAAGAAAAGGACGCACATTTCGTTTGGGTACACCATTGCATGACCGCGCAATTAGCAGTTAAAGCGACACAGTGCCAAATTGTAAAAAGTGCTCTGGTCAGGAAGGGGGTAAATCCTTCCGGGGCTGAAGTGGTTAAAAGTCTATGGGAGAAATCAAAAGTGCTAATTTTAAAGGCTTATATGCATGGTATTGTCATAAAAAGTGTTTGGGGACTTGGGAGCAGTGATTTTAATAATGCTTAAAGTGAAATAATAAAAGTGTAATATCCCTTTAAATTTCGTACCTGGGGGGTGTCTATAGTATCAAAAAAGGAAAAAAACGCGCTAAGAAAATGATATAAACAATAGTCCAATTGTGAAGTAAAAAATGAAACAAAAATAAAATAGATAGTCCCAATTACAGTCCAGGCAAAGCATGTGATATAGAAATAATTCTTCCAAGGGAAACAGTGATGGCGGACACAATTAGCAGAACACACCGATATATATTGCGCTTACCAGAAGTAAGCCATAAGTGGGCGAGTGGCTTAAACCCAGCCTGGGCCTTTAAGTGTACGCTCCAGATGAAACCGGAAGGGCGCCCTCGTCACGTAGATCCACAGATTATGATCCGAAAAAATATATATAACAAAAATATAGCGTAATATTGTTTACATAAACACCACGCCAAACCAAAAAAAGGAAAAAAGAGAAGTGACACTCAATAGACCTTAAATCATGTGTGATCATATGAAATCCTATACTCATAGATAGGACGATATAGTGAATATCATGCAATCATGCAAAATTGGATAGAATCAAATAAGTCAAATATAAAAATAGATTATAAATAAAATCATGAATGGGTGAAAAATGTACGACTCCCAAAATCTGCTTACCAGATATAATTGGACAGTCAGCGTGCATAGATCACCCCAAAAAATGTGAAAAGATTGTGAGGAAACTCCCACCAGGTGTTGTGAAAGCTAGTAATACGTGCTGCTTACCAGAAGACAGACCCTCTTATGCAGATAAGTGAGACCAGGAACCAAACACCAAAGGAGCAGATTTTAAACAGACCTTAGGGAATGTCCCCTTACCAGACAAAATAAAGCAGAAAGACAGGTGTATCACGGTCTCAGCCAGACTCCCAGGCGGAACAGTGTAACCACGTCTTGCCCTCTCAGTCCGGACACGGCAACTGTAAACAGCATGTGGCCTGGAGCCTGTAAAGGGGCGCATGTTTCCCGTGTTTACAACAGTATGGCAGCAAAATGACATTTCAAAGGAAAATAAGACAATACAATACACATAAAAGTCAATTGATAAAAATGGCATGGGAATTCCCCACAGGGGAACCCCGAACCAAAATTAAAAAAAAAAATGATGTGGGGGGTCCCCCTAAATTCCATACCAGGCCCTTCAGGTCTGGTATGGATATTAAGGGGAACCCCGGCCAAAAAAAATGTTGTGGGGTCCCCCTCAAAATCTATACCAGACCCTTCAGCTCTGGTATGGATTTTAAGGGGAACCCCACGCCAAAATAAAAAAAAATGGCGTGGGGTCCCCCCAAAAATCCATACCAGACCCTTATCCGAGCACGCAACCTGGCAGGCTGCAGGAAAAGAGGGGGGAACAGCATTTACTCAAACTAGTAACAGATCTATACAAGCCTGAAAGACCCAACAGGTGTTTGAGTGCAAATTCATATAAGATATAGGGAAAGATCTGGCATGCAATCAAGTAATCATCCTGTGGCGCTGATATGATACTTGAGTTTTTTGGAGGCCTCTTTGAAGGAGTTATGCTGTGCCTTGCATGAGAGAGATGACTTCCTGACTGTGGAAGTATCATCTTCAGGTTGTAGTTTGGTGGAGCTTCAGTATTGTTCTGCTTCTTGAGGCGTCTGGAACTTTATGCATTCGCCTTCTGCTGTTGTAAGGTGTAAGGTGGCAGGATAAAAGTAAATTTGATCTTGTTTTAAATAAGGTGGAGCAGACTTGGGAAAAGGCTTTACGTTTGTGTGACACTTCTGCAGAGTAATCCACAAAAAGCAGGACTTTATGACCTTCGACCCGAAGAAAACGTTGTTGCCTGTATCGCTGTAAAATAAGTTGTTTGTCTGCATAAATAAGGTCGCGGACAAGGACTGGTCCAGGTGATGATCTATTATCTGCTGGGGACCAATCCTATGGGCCCGCTCCACCATGCAGTGGAACTGTATTCCAAGAGATGTAGGATGGGTGGATTAACAGAGCATGGCTAGGGAGGTTGAAAGATTCCTATGAGGCAATGTTTATTGTGTCTGGATGTATTTTCTTGCTCTTCCAATTTGTCCTGAAGGGCTTGCAGAGCATCATCATGAGAGCTGACAGTAGTAAAGACTTGTAGCACTTCTTCCTCAATAAAGAAAATCCTGTGCTCTGTTTCTTGTATGCACTGCAGATAGACTCCCAGGTCCTTCCTTATCTGTGATACTGCCAATACAATGGTAGGGGCAAGGAGGGCTGCTACTGCCTCAGCAATGCTGGCATGTGCTGAATCTGGCACTGTAGGAGAGGAGGACACGACTGGGAGACATACAGGAGCACTGGGAGGGAGGGGAGACATTACCTCCATGAGATCCTCCATGGCAGCAATGCCCGCCATATTGGGATTTGCAGGTGTCTCGGCTGTGTCAGGCTGATTCAGCTGTGGGTGAGTGTGGATCCGGAATTGCTCTAGAAAGCGATCCATCTGTGTGCCCAGCATGGATGACAGGCAGTTCGGCCATGAAGCTGCTCTTGGGGAGGCTTTGTAGGCTGGATTATTGCAGGCTCGGTGGGAGCTCTGGTGACTTACCCCCACACCATGTAGCGCTGGAACCAAAAGCCTCTTCCAGTTATTTTGAGGTCATGTCCCCGTGTTCTTGATTTTGGTTTCATATTGAAAAAACTGCCCTCCTGAACCTCATTAACCCCCTTGATGTATTTAAAGGTTTCAATCATGTCTCCCCTTTCCCTTTTTTCCTCCAGACTGTTCATAATAATTTCCTGAAGTCGATCTTGATGTTTTATCCCCCGGACCTTTCACCATTTTTGTTACCCATTTCTCAACTCGTTCTACCTTATTAATATCTTTCTGTTAGTGAGGTCTCCAGAACTGGACACAGTATTCTAAATGAGGTCTCACTAAATATCGATAGAAGGAAATCGGAACCTCCTTCCTCCTGCAGGTGATCTCTCTAGTGATGCATCCTAGAACTCTATTTGCTTTTCCCACTGCCTGGTCACACTGTTTGCTCATTTTGCAATCATCTGAAATAAGCACCTGCAAATCTTTTTTCCTTTGTAGTGCTGACCAACACTGTACCCCCAATGTTGTACTCTCTCAAGGGATTATTTTTCCCTAGGTGCATTATTTTACATATGGAAACATTGAACTGCAGTTTCCACTGCTTTGATCAATCCTACAGCAATGCCAAATCATGTTCCGTGTTACAGACACCTCCAGGGGTATTAAACCCATTACACACCTTTGTATCATCAAGAAAAAAGACATACCTTGCCCAGCAAAACTTTAGTTATATCACTTACATATAGAATAAGACCTAGTACAGAGCCTTGTGGTACACCACTAGAGACTGATCTCTGTGAACCCTATTTAAAACCACACTATCTATCTTTTATCCAACTGCATATCCACTGAACCACCCAAAGGTTAAGTCCTACCTTGTACAACTTTTGTATTAAATCATTATGTGGAACTGTATCAAATGCCTTGCCGAAATCAAGATATGCTATGTCCACAGCACTTCCCTGTTCCAAAACATTGGTGATATAGGCAAAAAATGTAATCAGATTAGTCTGACATGATCTGCTCTCAGTAAAGCCATGCTGCTCTGGGTCCAGCAAGTTGTGTATTTTTAAGTGATCAATGATCCTTCTTTTCAGTAGTGATTCCAATAACTTGATTAAAACTGATGTTAAACTCACTGGCCTGTAATTGCCAGCTTCTACCTTGCTGCCCTTCTTTTGGATAGATACACTATTAGCTATCCGTCAGTTATGGGGAACTTCTCCTGTTAGAAGAGATTGGTTAAAAAGATCTGTTAATGGACCAACAACTGTACCTCAAAGTTCTCTTAATGCTCTGGGATGAATACCATCGGGGCCCATTGCTTTATTAAGCTTTAACCAAGCAAGTACCTCTGTCTCCAGAAATCCTAAAAATGAACCGTCATTACTAGAACCAATATGATTCCCCAATTTGTTATTGTTAGTGCAATTTACAGTATTTCTGAGAAGACTGGACAGAAGTAATTGTTTAAATGGTTTTCTACATCCAGGTCTCCCTCGGCATATGTGTTGTGCTCAGTGTTCATTTTAGTGATCCCATTGTATTTTTTCCTTCTATCACTGATGTGCCTAAAGAAGGTTTCATTTCCTTTCTTAAAAGATTTTAACGCCGATTTAACGATTTTAGCGCCGTCGGTAGAGAGAGCTGTAATTGGCCAAAGCCAGGGTGGCTTTGGCCAATTATGGCTCAAGGGGTTTAGAACACGCCCCACACTATATAAGGCCGCCTGCACGGCAGCCCTGTGTAGTGTGTTCCGGCGTTGAGAGACAGAGACAGAAAGACAGTGTCATTTCATTTGAGTTAGCTAGATTAGGCAGGACAGTCAGTGAGTTAGCTGCACTTACAGTGTATTGTGTATATATATGCATCCCAGGTGTTGTATATATATATATATATATATATATATATATATATATATAGTGGCTTGCGAAAGTATTCGGCCCCCTTGAACTTTTCAACCTTTTGCCACATTTCAGGCTTCAAACATAAAGATATAAATTTTTAATTTTTTGTGAAGAATCACCAACAAGTGGGACACAATTGTGAAGTGGAACGAAATCTATTGGATATTTTAAACTTTTTTTAGCAATTAAAAAACTGAAAAGTGGTGCGTGCAAAATTATTCGGCCCCTTTACTTTCAGTGCAGAAAACTCACTCCAGAAGTTCAGCGAGGATCTCTGAATGATCCAATGTTGTCCTAAATGACTGATGGTGATAAATAGAATTCACCTGTGTGTAATCAAGTCTCTGGATAAATGCACCTGCTCTGTGATAGACTCAGGGTTCTGTTGAAAGCGCAGAGAGCATCATGAAGACCAAGGAACACACCAGGCAGGTCCGTAATACTGTTGTGGAGAAGTTTAAAGCCGGATTTGGATACAAAAAGATTTCCCAAGCTTTAAACATCCCAAGGAGCACTGTGCTAGCGATCATTTTGAAATGGAAGGAGTATCAGACCACTGCAAATCTACCAAGACCTGGCTGTCCCTCTAAACTTTCAGCTCAGACAAGGAGAAGACTGATCAGAGATGCAGCCAAGAGGCCCATGATCACTCTGGATGAACTGCAGAGAACTACAGCTGAGGTGGGAGAGTCTGTCCATAGGACAACAATCAGTCGTACACTGCACAAATCTGGCCTTTATGGAAGAGTGGCAAGAAGAAAGCCATTTCTCAAAGATATCCATAAAAAGTCTTGTCTAAAGTTTGCCACAAGCCACCTGGGAGACACACCAAACATGTGGAAGAAGGTGCTCTGGTCCGATGAAACCAAAATTGAACTTTTTGGCCACAATGCAAAACGATATGTTTGGCGTAAAAGCAACACAGCTCATCACACTCAACACACCATCCCCACTGTCAAACATGGTGGTGGCAGCATCATGGTTTGGGCCTGCTTTTCTTCAGCAGGGACAGGGAAGATGGTTAAAATTGAGGGGAAGATGGATGCAGCCAAATACAGGACCATTCTGGATGAAAACCTGTTGGGGTCTGCAAAAGACCTGAAACTGGGACGGAGATTTATCTTCCAACAAGACAATGATCCCAAACATACAGCAAAATCTACAAAGGAATGGTTCACAAATAAACGTATCCAGGTGTTAGAATGGCCAAGTCAAAGTCCAGACCTGAATCCAATCGAGAATCTGTGGAAAGAGATGAAAACTGCTGTTCACAAACGCTCTCCATCCAACCTCACTGGGCTCGAGCTGTTTTGCAAGGAAGAATAGGCAAGAATTTCAGTCTCCCGATGTGAAAAACTGATAGAGACATACCCCAAGGGACTTGCAGCTGTAATCGCAGCAAAAGGTGGCTCTACAAAGTATTAACGCAAGGGGGCCGAATAATTTTGCACACCCCACTTTTCATTTTTTTATTAGTTAAAAAAGTTTCAAAAATCCAAAAGATTTCGTTCCACTTCACAATTGTGTCCCACTTGTTGGTGATTCTTCACAAAAAATAAAAATTTTATATCTTTATGTTTGAAGCCTGAAATGTGGCAAAAGGTTGAAAAGTTCAAGGGGGCCGAATACTTTCGCAAGCCACTGTATATATATATATATATATATATATACACTGTATTCAGTTTAGCTAGATCCTTTCCTGTTATCTTCCTACTGACAGGCAGGCTTGTCTTGTTACAGTATTTACAGCTACCTGAACAAAAATTGCTGGTGTTCTTTTGATCCTATTAGTACCACAGTCAGGCAGCTAAACTATTTACAGTTAGTGTAGTGCGTCCTCCTCACAGTGTTCAGTTAAAGCTACAAGTTAGTAACCTCTGCACAGTGTTCAGCTAAAACTACAAGTTAATGTAGTGCACAGTGTTCAGCTAAAGCTACAAGTTAGGGTAGTGCGTCCTCCTCACAGTGTTCAGCTAAAGCTACAAGTTAGTTTAGTGTGACCTCTGCACAGTGTTCAGCTAAAGCTACAAGTTAGGGTAGTGCGTCCACCTCACAGTGTTCAGCTAAAACTACAAGTTATTGTAGTGTGACCTCTGCAAAGTGTTCTGCTAAAGCTACAAGTTATTGTAGTGCGTCCTCCACACAGTGTTCAGCTAAAACTACAAGTTAGTGTAGTGAGACCTCTGCACAGTGTTCAGCTAAAACTACAAGTTAGTGTAGTGCAGAGTGTTCAGCTAAAGCTACAAGTTAGGGTAGTGCGTCCTCCTCACAGTGTTCAGTTAAAGCTACAAGTTAGTTTAGTGTGACCTCTGCACAGTGTTCAGCTAAAGCTACAAGTTATTGTGGTGCGACCTCTGCACAGTGTTCAGCTAAAGCTACAAGTTAGTGTAGTGCGTCCTCCTCACAGTGTTCAGCTAAAACTACAAGTTAGTGTAGTGAGACCTCTGCACCGTGTTCAACTAAAGCTACAAATTAGTGTAGTGCGTCCTCCTCACAGTGTTCAGCTAAAACTACAAGTTAGTGTAGTGTGATCTCTGCACAGTGTTCATCTAAAGCTACAAGTTAGTATAGTGCGTCCTCCTCACAGTGTTCAGCTAAAACTACAAGTTAGTTTATTGTGACCTCTGCACAGTGTGCAGCTAAAGCAACAAGTTAGGGTAGTGCGTCCTCCTCACAGTGTTCAGCTAAAGCTACAAGTTGGTGTAGTGTGTCCTCCTCACAGTGTTCAGCAAAAACTACAAGTTAGTGTAGTGCGACCTCTACACAGTGTTCAGCTAAACCTACAAGTTATTTTTTTGCGAGCTCTGCACAGTGTTCAGCTAAAGCTACCTGTAGAAGGTTGGTGGTGTTTTTCTGATCCTATCACTACCGCAGGCAGCTAAATAAGCTACAAGTTATTTTTTGGTGAGCTCTGCACAGTGTTCACTTAAAGCTACGTGTAGAAGGTTGGTGGTGTTCTCATACTACAGGCAGGCAGTTGATTTTGCTAGCTGCAGTATCAGTATATATATATATATATATATATATATATATATATATATATCCCAGCTTAGTGCAGCTACAGGCCATTAGTATGTCTGGAAGGCCAACAAGGAGAGGCAGACAGTCACAAGCCAATAAAAGAGGGCAAGCAGGCTCTGTGTCTAGAGGCAACAGTGCTGGTCGGGGAGACGGTGCATCCTCATCAGCACGTGACCGTGGGACACACTTGGCCTTTTTTTCGTGAGCTGGCCGCGTTGAGCCACAACATGCGGAAGACTTGGTCAAGTGGACGACCAAGCCGTCCTCATCCTCCTCATCCTTTCTCACCCATGCTCAGGGTACTTTGTCTGGAAAAGCAGCGGCCTCTTCCCTCGGCTCAATGTCATCAGTGACTCCTTCCCTAGCCCCACCATGTCCTCCTGAGGAGTCCCTCAAACTGTTTGACCACAGTGTTGGGTACATGCTCCAGGAGGATGCCCAGCGTTTGGAAGGCTCTGATGATGATACTGAGCTAGATGAAGGCAGTAACGTGAGCACGGACAGAGGGGGTGCCCAAGAAGGACAGCAATCTGGCAGTCATGCTCCCTCTGCTGCAGCATACTGCCAGGTTTGCTCCAGTGATGAGGAGGGAGGGGATGATGAGGTCACTGACTCAATGTGGGTGCCTGATAGGAGAGAGGAGGAGGAGGCACATCACCAACGAGGCAGGATGCCCTCCAGGGGCCAGCCTAAGGGCAGCACACTGACTGCATCACACCCCAAAGCTCCGCATGTGCAGGGCGCTGCAGTTTCTGCGCGTTATTCAAAAAGTTCTTCGGTGTGGGCCTTTTTTGAGACAAGTGCATCAGATTGCACCGCTGCTATGCAACATATGTCTCAAGCGTATCTCACGTGGCCAAAACTTCTCTCGCTTGGGCACCAAATGCTTGACCAGACATATGTTGACCTGCCATGCAGTTCGTTGGCAAGCATATCTAAAAGACCCACACCAAAGAACAAAAAGGACCTCTCCTTGCTCCTCATCAGCTGAGATCTCCAACCCCACTATACCTTCAGTCCTCTCTAAAACCTGCACTGAGAGGAATGAAGGTGTAGAATTAGGTGTGTCACAGCCAAGTACTTGTGGGCAATCTGCTTTCGGTACACCGACGTCAGATTGTACCAGGCAAATTTCCTTGCCCCAGCTGCTGCACCGCCGAAAGAAGTTTGCTCCCAGGCATCCACATGCCCAGCGGTTGAATGCTAGCTTGGCAAAATTGCTAGCACTTCAACTGCTGCCTTTTCAGTTGGTAGACTCTGCCCCCTTCCGTGAGTTTGTGGAATGTGCGGTTCCTCAGTGGCAGGTACCCAAACGCTACTTTTTCTCACGGAAGGTGATTCCGGCTCTCTACCGGAATGTGGAAGACAATGTCCATGCCTCGCTGGACAGGGCGGTCAGCGGTAAGGTGCATATTACCGCTAACTCATGGTCCAGCAGGCATGGACAGGAACGTTACCTAAGTTTCACGGTGCATTAGGTGACTCTGCTGGCAGCTGGGAAGGATGCAGGACAAGGTGCAGTAGTGTTGGAGTTTGTTCCACCCCAACGCTTCCAAAATGCCACTACTAATGATTATGACACACCTCTCTCCTCCACCCCCTCCTCTTCTTCTTCCTCCATGGCCTCTTCCTGTGCTTTGTCCTTGGAACCAGCGGTGCTCCATACGTGTTCAAGGGGCTACGCATGTACGCAGGCCAAAAGATGCCATGCAGTGCTTGAGCTGGTGTGCTTGGGGGACAGGAGCTACACTGGGGCAGAGGTTCTGTCAGCTCTGCAGGGGCAGGTTCAGAGGTGGTTGACGCCACGCCAACTTAAGGCAGGAATGGTGGTTTGCGACAATGGCACCAACCTCCTCTCTGCCCTCCGACAGGGACAAATGACCCATGTGCCCTGTTTGGCTCACATCCTTAACTTGGTGGTTCAGCGGTTCTTGAGCAGGTACCCGGGCTTACAGGATGTCCTGAGGCAGGCCAGCAAAGTCTGTGTGCATTTCCGCCGGTCATATAATGCCAGTCCTCGGCTGGCGGACCTCCAAAAGGAGTTTAACCTGCCCAAGAACCACCTAATCCGTGACATGCCCACCAGGTGGAACTCAACGTTGGCCATGCTGCAGCGGCTGCACATGCAGCAGAGGGCCATCAATGAGTACCTGTGCGACTATGGCACCAAGACAGGGTCAGGGGAGCTTTTTTTTTTTCCCCATGCCAGTGGGCCATGACCAGGAATGTATGCACTGTCCTGTCACCATTTAAGGAGGCCATGAGGATGGTGAGCAGTGACAGTGCATGTATCAGTGACACTGTCCCCCTTGTCCACCTGTTGAAGCACACGCTGCATGGAATAATGGACAGGGCACTTGAGGCAGAACAGAGGCAGGAAGAGGAGGACTTCCTTAGCTCTCAAGGCCCCCTTTATCCAGACAGTGTTTCTGCAAGCCCACCGATCACACAGGAAGAGGAGGAGGAGGAGGAGGAGGAGGATTGTGTCAGTATGGAGGTGGAGCCTGGCACTCAGCATCAGCCTTTAAGGGATCAGTCCCAAGAAACACATGGACTTGTACGTGACTGGGAGGAGGTGGCTGCAGACCATGCCATCCTTAGTGACCCAGAGGACTCCGGACCGAATGCCTCAGCAAACCTACGCTGCATGGCCTCCCTGATCCTGCAAAGCCTGCGTAAGGATCCTCGTATTCGTGGTATCAAGGAGAAGGACCAATACTGTATGGCAACCCTCCTTGATCCATGTTACAAGGGTAAGGTTGCGGACCTTATCTTGCCATCGCAGAGGGAACAGAGGATGAAACATCTTCGGGAGGCCTTGCAGAAAGGTCTGTGCAACACGTTCCCAGAGACTGGGAGGTTACAAACTCCTGTTTCTGGACAACGTGTTGCTGAGGCTTCGGTCAGTCAAAGAAGGAGCGGTGGAGAAGGTGGCCATCTGACCGATGCGTTCAGACAATTTTTTAGTTTGCAGTCCCAAGGTATGATCGGTTCCAGCAACCATCGCCAGCGTCTGTTTTACATGGTGCAGGAATACCTAGGGGCAAGATCTGACTTGGACACCTTTCCCACCGAAAATCCTCTGGGTTACTGGGTCTTGAGGATGGATCACTGGCCAGAGCTTGCACAGTATGCAATTGAGCTACTGGCCTGTCCTGCATCCAGCGTTCTTTCGGAACGCACATTCAGTGCTGCTGGAGGCTTTGTAACCGATCACAGCGTGCGTCTGTCCACCGACTCGGTCGATCGACTGACCTTCATAAAAATGAATCAGTCTTGGATCACCACCAGCTACCAAGCACCTGATGCTCATGTAACCGAATAATTTTTTTTTAAATCTCAGATCCCTTCAAAGACTGCCTATGCTGATGCTGAGTGACTATCCTGAGTAATTATCCTCTTCCTCCTCAATGATCATGCTGATAGCTTGTAAGAACATTTTTGGTTCTGGGCGCCGTCACCAGTGACTAAGGCCTAATTTTTCAGCCCCTGTTTAACGGGGGCGTGCAATTACAATTTTTGATGCAATACTTTGCAGCAGGGCTCATTTCTGCGTTCCAACTAGAGTATCTGTGAGGGGTTGCAGTGTTGTGGCACCAGCATCAGTGCCTAAGACCCAATTTTTCAGCCCCTGTTCAACAGGGGCATGTAATTACAATTCTTGATCTAATATTTCACAGCAGGGCCCGTTTCTGTGCCCACCAAGAGCGAGTGAGGACTTACAGTGTTGTGGCACCAGCACCACCACCACCACCACCAAAGACCCAATTTTTCAGCCCCTGTTAAACAGGGGCATGTAATTACAATTTTTGATGCAATACTTTGCAGCAGGGCTCGTTCCTGCGTTCCAACTAGAGTATCTGTGAGGGGTTGCAGTGTTGTGGCACCAGCACCAGTGCCTAAGGCGCAATTTTTCAGCCCCTGTTTAACAGGGGTGTACAATTACAATTTTTGATGCAATACTTTGCAGCAGGGCTCATTTCTGCGTTCCAACTAGAGTATCTGTGAGGGGTTGCAGTGTTGTGGCACCAGCACCAGTGCCTAAGACACAATTTTTCAGCCCCTGTTCAACAGGGGCATGTAATTACAATTCTTGATCTAATATTTTACAGCAGGGCCCATTTATGCGCCCACCAAGAGTGAGTGAGGACTTAGTGTTGTGGCACCAGCACCACCACCACCAAAGGCCCAATTTTTCAGCCCCTGTTAAACAGGGGCATGTAATTACAATTTTTGATGCAATACTTTGCAGCAGGGCTCGTTCCTGCGTTCCAACTAGAGTATCTGTGAGGGGTTGCAGTGTTGTGGCACCAGTGCCTAAGGCACAATTTTTCAGCCCCTGTTTAACAGGGGCGTGCAATTACAATTTTTGATGCAATACTTTGCAGCAGGGCTCGTTTCTGCATTCCAACTAGAGTGTGAGGGGTTGCAGTGTTGTGGCACCAGCACTAGTGCCTACGGCCCAATTTTTCAGCCCCTATTCAACAGGGGCATGTAATTACAATTCTTGATCTAATATTTCACAGCAGGGCCCGTTTCTGAGCCCCCCACCAAGAGCGAGTGAGGACTTACAGTGTTGTGGCACCAGCACCACCACCACCACCAAAGGCCCAATTTTTCTGCCCCTGTTCAACAGGGGCATGTAATTACAATTCTTGATCTAATATTTCACAGCAGGGCCCTGTGAGGGCTTACAGTGTTGTGGCCACAACAACACCTAAGGCCCAAATTTCTGCTGAGTATATAGGGCAGGCCCCTACTTTCAAACATCCAACTTACAAACGACTCCTACTTGCAAATGGAAGGAGACAACAGGAAGTGAGATGAAATCTACCCCGAGGAAGGGAAATTCTCTCCTGTAAGAGTTAATATGGGAAAAACATTTCTCCTTTCCACTGATGCTTTATCACCAATCCTTGTTTCACAAAAAACCCAAATTTTCAAAAAACATTTGTCATTGGGACAAAAAGTGAGGTGAAATCTTCTGAAGAGGAGCACAGACAGCAAAACAAATGTCATAGGGGTGATAACCCTTCCCTATGTTTTCCAAAAAGCTTAAAAAATATTTTTTGGCTGGAGTTAAACACGTTAAAAATGTACCCGTTCAAAATTACAAACAGATTCTACTTAACAACAAACCTACAGTCCCTGTCTTGTTTGCACCGCCTGTATACTGTTCAGAGTATATAGGGCCTGGTGGCCCCACACCTTTCCTTTTTTTAATTTGGGTGCGGGGTTCCCCTTAATATCCATACACGACCCAAAGGGCCTGGTAATGGACTGGGGGGTACCCATGCTGCTTGTCTCACTGATTTTCATCCATATTGCCAGGACCCGACATTACATTAAACCCGCAAGCAGTTTTAAATGACTTTTTTTCCTTTAAAAATTATATTTTGTGCAGGGACTGTTCTAAGCACGGGAAACACGTGCCACTTTACAGGCATACTATAGACACCCCCCAGGTACGATATTTAAAGGAATATTTCACTTTTTTTTTTTTTTTTTACTTTAAGCATCATTAAAATCACAGCTCCCGAAAAAACGACCGTTTTTAAAAGTTTTTTTTGCATTGATACATGTCCCCTGGGGCAGGACCCGGGTCCCCAAACCCTTTTTAGGACAATACCATGAAAATTAGCCTTTAAAATGAGCACTTTTGATTTTGAACGTTCGAGTCCCATAGACGTCAATGGGGTTCTAATGTTCGTGCAAATTTTCGGTCTGTTCGCAGGTTCTGGTGCGAACCGAACCGGGGGGTGTTCGGCTCATCCCTAGTGTTATGCTATGTTTGACATATATGGCAATGCCTCCTCCCCTCTTCCTTACTCTGTCATTCCTGTAAAGTGTGTTGCCTGGCATTGTTATTTCCCAGTCATTTGAAAATGCTGCTACTCCTGTGCATGTTGGCAGTGGGGTTTTTTTGTTCTGCCTCTAAATACCCCTACCTCTAAATGCCTCTAAACTCCTATGTGTGCATGGATGCTTAGGTTATTATGGTGGGGCATTTAGAGGGAGAAAAAAACAACAGACACCCCTAAAAATAGAGTTTAATGCTCACTGTGCATTAGGCCTTAGGCTTTAACCACTTAAGCCCTGGACCATTTGATTGCCCAAAGACCAGGGCACTTTTTGCGATTCGGCACTGTGTCACTTTAACTGACAATTGCGGAGTCATTCGACCTGGCTCCCAAACAAAATTGACGTTCTTTTTTCCCCACAAATAGAGCTTTCTTTTGGTGGTATTTGATCACCTCTGCGGTTTTTATTTTTTGCGCTATAAACAAAAAAATAGCGACAATTTTGAAAAAAAACGCATTATTTTTTACTTTTTGCTATAATAAATATCCCCAAAAATATATATAAAAAAAATTTTTTTCCTCAGTTTAGGTCGATACGTGTTCTTCTACATATCTTTGGTAAAAAAAAATCGCAATAAGCGTTTATTGATTGGTTTGCGCAAAAGTTATAGTTATCTACAAAAACATTTTAAGCAACAGACAGCATGGATTCATGAAAGACAGAAGTTGTCAGACAAACCTGATTTCTTTTTATGAAGAGGTAAGTAGAACCTTGGACAGAGGGGTGGCTGTGGACACGGTATACCTGGATTTTGCAAAAGCGTTCTACACAGTTCCCCACACGTGGCTCATGTGTAAGGTAAAGTCTAGAGGCATGGAAATATCAGTTTGTAAATGGATATAAAACTGGCTAAAAGACAGAATTCAGAGAGTAGTGGTTAATGATTCTTACTCTGAATGGTCTAAGGTTATCAGTGGTGTACCCTAAGGTTCAGTGCTGGGACCCTTACTTTTTAATATCTTTATAAATGATATTGGGTCTGGGATCAAAAGTAACATTTCTGTCTTTGCAGATGACACCAAGCTATGCAGTGGAATAACTTCCTGACAGGAAGTCTCCAATTTACAAGCCGACCTCAATGCACTGTCTAATTGGGCGACTATGTGGCAGATGAGGTTTAATGTTGAGAAATGTAAAGTTATGCACTTGGGGGCTAAGAATATGCATGCATCATACATGATAGGGGGGGTACAACTGGGGGAATCCATGGCTGAGAAGGATCTGGGGGTTTTGGTAGATCATAAGCTCAATAATAGCATGCAATGCCAAGCTGCGGTTCCCAAAGTGAGCAAAGTCCTTTCTTGTATTAAGAGAGAGAGATATCATTTTGCCCCTGTTCAAATCATTAGTAAGACCTCATCTGGAATATGCAGTTCAGTTTTGGGCACCAGTTCTCAAAAAGGATATCGGGGAACTGGAGAAAATGCAGAGAAGGGCAACCAAACTGATAAAAGCCATGGATGAGCTCAGCTATGAGGAAAGATTAGAGGAACTTAATTCATTCACTCTTGTGAAGAGGAGAATAAGGGGGGATATGATCAACATGTTCAAATATATAAGGGGTCCATATAGTGAACTTGGTGTTGAGTTATTCTCTTTACGGTCAACCCAGAGGACACGGGGGCACTCTTTTCTAGAGGAAAAGAGATTTCATCTCCAAATACGCAAAGGTTTCTTCACAGTAAGAGCTGTGAAATTAATGAAAAAAATAGACTCCCACCAGAGGTGGTTCTGGCCAGCTCAGTAGATTGCTTTAGGAAAGGCCTGGATACTTTCCTAAATGTACAGAATATAACTGGGTACTAACATTTATAGGTAAAGTTGATCCATGGAAAATCTGATTGCCCCTTGAGGATCAGGAAGGAATTTTTTCCCCTGTTGTAGCAAATTGGAGCATGCTCTGCTGGGGTTTTTTGCCTTCCTCTGGATCAACTGAGGGTATAAAATTAGGTATATTGGATTGTACAATATTTTTTTATTTTATTTATTTATTGTTTTTAAGGTTGAACTGGATGGACTTGTGTCTTTTTTCAACCTGACTAACTATTTAACTATGTAACTATATCTTCAAAATAGTGGATAGTTTTATGGCATTTTTATTAGGAATTTTTACTAGTAATGGTGGAGATCAGCGATTTTTATCATGACTGTGACAGATCGGACACTTTTGGCGTGATTTTGGGACCATTTACATTTATACAGCTTTCAGTGCAATTAAAAATGCATTGATTACTGTGTAAATGTGACTGGCAGTGAAGGGGTTAACCACTAGATGGCACTGTAGGGGTTAAGTGTGTCTTAGGGAGTGATTCTAACTGGGGGGAGGGGCTATGTGTGACACGACACTGATCACCACTCCCGATTACAGGGAGATGTGATCAGTGTCAGTGTCACTAGACAGAACGGGGAAATGCTTGTTTACATCAGCATTTCCTCGTTCTTCCTCTCTGTGAGGCGATCGCGAGTATCCCTGTGGACATTGAGTCTACGGGACCCTCGATCACACTCACGGAGGTCGCAGTGGGTTCACACGCTCCTGCAAACTGCTTCTCAAAGGGCAACATACAGGTACGTTAATCTGCCTGCACGTGCCCTTCTGCCGACGTATATTGGCGTGAGCCAGTCGGCAAGCGGTTAAACTCTTAACAAAGGACAAATGTGCACTCTTTATGTCAGGAGAAAAAAGAGATTTAACCTCCACATACAGAAAGGCTTCTTCACAGTAAGAGCTGCGAAAATGTGGAATAGACTCATTCAAGAATTAGCTCTGGCCAACTGAGTAGATTGTCTGAAAAATAGCTGGATGTATTCTTAAATGTACAAGATATAACAGGATATCTACATTTATAGGCAATAACACCAGATATTGTTGATCCAGGAATTACTTGATTACTAAGTTCGGCAAACAATTTATTTTTCCCTGCTGGGGCAAATTGGACCATGCTGTATAGGGATTTTTGCCTTCCTCTAGATCAACTTGGGTAAAGGATTCTTTATATGAAGGTTTTCTATTTTCTTTTTATTTATTCTATTTATTTTTTCTGTTGGGTAAACTAGATAGACCTGTGTCTTTTTTAACCTAACTATGTAACTATCAGCTACATGAGACTTTAATTCTTAAAAACGTGTATGGTTACATGAGACATTTTTGTACATAGGAGTGTTCAAAAGGATATGTCACGTGGCCCTGGTTCATAGTTTGCTTTGTTCCCTAGAAAGCTCTGCTCCCACTGACAACATTAAATGTCCACCAAGCTTTAGCACTGATTTCAAGGGACTTGCATACCTAAACACACATTCTCTTTGTGTTCTAAAAATAAAAGTACACCGGTCAGAATATAAATGGTAAACATGGGATAAAAATATTTTTTAGCTTAATTTAATGTTACTTTTAATGTATGAGCACTGCATGTGGAAAAGACAGTATGAGAACACTATACTTGCACCTGTAGTGCTTAGTGCTGTAGGAAAATGTAAGTGACTAAGACTAATAAGCATTATGCTTAGCAAATGCTTGACTGTAAATAGAGAATTATTTTTCATAAAATACCTTCCTCTCTGTGGATCTGTCTACAAGCTGGTAGCAGGTGCTACTTAATCCTGAGAGCTGGGTCCACAGTACCAAAGCAGATGGTGAAATGCAATATTATGTGAGGTGAGGTTGTTACTGAGGAAAGCTGTAAATTAAAATACATTAAAGACCGATTACCTAAAACAAAACATCAAAAAGTCAAGATAAAGTTGGAATACATGATGCTCAGCTTCTGGTGTTATATAAATTGCATATATTTTAAATAAGCAAATCCATGTATTTTATATGTCCTGGAGTGGAGACATAGGATTAAGAGGCTGCACAAAGTCTTTCAGCCTATTTGAAAGCAGGCAGGTAAAGGCTGTCAGTTGGAAAGTGCTAGACCTTACCAAACCGGGGAGTGAATCTGCTTTGGAGTAAATATATTTGTTGGTAAAAGTAGCAGCTTGATTCAGATTTAATGCAGAATGTGACACATTGCACCTACAGCAGTGCAGTCTGTCCAAAGGGCACGTATAGATAAGTTCATGCCAGGAAGAGCACAGTGGGGCAGCTGATACAGCTGCAAGCACATTGCACCATATTCTGTATAAATTGGTACTGCTATTTGCTACTAACACAGATATTTACTACACAAAACATCCATTTCAAAAGCAAGAAAAATTATAGTATTTAACTGCTTCAATACCCGGCCATAGACAAATGACGTCCACAGATGGGATGTCCCATCCTGGGTGGACGTCATATGACGGCCTCGGCTTTCCGCCGCTACTACAGGCCCCAGGGGGCCCGCAGAGCGGCGATCGGGGTACCGTTGTGTCCCTCAGGACACAGACGTTCCCCGATGGGGGTATTGAAGCGGCGGCGGGCGGTGGAGCATCGGTAACGGTGGATGCAGAGCAGCATTGGGAAGCGGCGTGGATTGTGCGGGTTCCGGCGGAAGAGCGGTGATCAGGGCGGTGATCGGGGCTGATCACTGTAGCCAATGACATGGCTCTGCATCACATGACCGGCTGTGTCCAATCACAGCCGGTCACTAATGTAAACAATCACAGACAGTAACTGCTGTTGCTGGGTTCTTCTCCTCACACACCGATCCAGTGTGAGGAGAAGAGATCAGCTAATAGTGAGTTACTTATTACATATGTACTACTGTGCCCAGATCGCCCCTCCTAAATAAAGAGTACCTGTCACCTCAGAGTACCTGTCACCTCAGAGTACATGTCACCTCAGAGTACCTGTCACCTCAGAGTACCTGTCATCTCAAAGTACCTGTCACCTCAGAGTACCTGTCATCTCAAAGTACCTGTCATCTCAGAGTACCTGTCCATCAGGAGTACCTGCCACCTCATCACCTGCCACCAGAGTACCCGCCACCTCATCACCTGCCACCAGAGTACCCGCCACCTCATCACCTGCCACCAGAGAACCTGCCACCTCATCACCTGCCATCAGAGTACTTGCCACCAGAGTACCCGCCACCTCACCACCAGAGTACCTGCTACCAGAGTACCCGCCACCTGATCACCTGCCACCAGAGTACCCGCCACCTCATCACCTGCCACCAGAGTACTTGCCACCAGAGTACCCGCCACCTCACCACCAGAGTACCTGCCACCAGAGTACCCGCCACCTCATCACCTGCCACCAGAGTACCCGTCACCTCATCATCTGCCACCAGAGTACCCGCCACCTCATCACTTGCCACCAGAGTACATACAGCCAGTCAGCCAGAAAGATGTACACCCCAGAAGAGGCATACCAGATACTGAGTCTGACCGATGAGAGCAACGGGGAGCTCTCACCGCTCAGTTCAGATTCTGGTTCTGATTCGGAATATGAGCCCCCCGAAGGCAGCACATCAGGATCCGAATCAGAGGAGGAAGTAGTCCGTCCAAAAAGACGACGGTCTGAAAACCAGGCAGCTACCAGCAGTGCCAATGGTGGTAGACCCCAGGAGGAGGGGCCCAGTACAAGCGCTGCTAGACCCCAGGAGGAAAGGCCCAGCACAAGTGGACGCCAAAGAAGTAGGGCCCAAACCCATCTTCCAGATTCCTTGGCAAACCCATTGTGGCTGCCTTCTACCACAGGGTGAGCCACGATCCCCCCTTTTACAGCACAGCCGGGTGTGCAGGTCAACACTGCAGGATTTTCACAAATGGATTTTTTTAATTTATTTTTCCCGAACGAATTGATTCAAGGCATTGTGGACCAAACTAATCTGTTTGCCCAACAATTTATTGCAACCAACCCCAGCTCCAGCTATGCCCGCCCTTTTGAGTGGAGACCGCTAACAGTAGTGGAGCTAAAATTGTTTTTAGGCCTAACCCTGAACATGGGGCTTACAAAAAAAATGAAATTGATAAGTATTGGTTGACCAAACCCATCCACCATATGCCAGTTTTTTCATCAGCCATGTCCAGGTCCCGATACGAAATCATAATGCGCTTCTTGCATTTCAATGACAACTCACAGTGCCCCCCCCCCCAAATCACCCAAACTTTGACAAATTATATAAAGTTCGCCCCCTAATTCATTTTTTTTCCCAGAAGTTTGCCGAAGTTTATGTCCCTGAAAAAAATATATCTGTGGATGAATCCCTGGTGCATTTCACAGGCCGGCTGGAAATCAAGCAATATATCCCCAGTTAAAGGGCGAGGTATGGCTTGAAGCTTAACAAGCTTTGTGAAAGTGTCACCGGTTATGTGTACGCATTCCGCGTGTACGAAGGGAAAGATTCCCAGCTCCAGCCCCCTGAGTGTCCCTCGTACATGGGAATAAGTGGGAAAATTGTATGGGAGTTGGCATTCCCACTCCTCCAAAAGTGCCATATTTATATGGATAATTATTATACGAATTTACCCCTTCTCCGCCACCTATATCTCAAACAAACTTTGGCCTGTGGTACAACTAGAAAAAACCAAAAGGGCTTCCCACAGTGTCTTGTCACCACAAACATTCCAAGGGGGGAATCGACAAGCTTGAGGAACGAAGAAGTGTTGGCTGTGAAGTGGAGGGATAGAAAAGACGTGTACATCATGTCCACCATCCACGATGACACCTCGGTGGAACTTCACAGAAGACGTGGTACCGTTCGCAAGCCTACCTGTATCACTGAGTACAATAAATACATGGGGGGTGGATTTAAACGATCAGTTGTTGCAGCCCTATCTTTCAACAAGAAAATCCTTATTCTGGTACAAAAGAGTCGCAATTTACTTTTTTCATTTGGCCCTTTTAAATTCTTTCATAATCTACCAAAAATCCACAGAAACACCCACCACCTTCATAAAGTTTATTGAAGACATTGTCACTGCCCTGATTTATCAGCAAGTATCCCACCCAGAAAGCATTCGCTCCGATTCTGTCAGCAGACTACATGAGCGCCATTTCCCAGACTATATTCCACCAACAGGATCCAGAAGACGACGCCAAAAAAAATGTCGGGTGTGCACCAAAAGAGGAATTAGGAGAGATACCAGCTTCCATTGTACCGACTGTCCCTCCCAACGTGGCCTTTGCATCAGAGAATGCTTCAGGCGATATCACACTCTGGAAAATATTAGTTAATATTTCTAATACTGCCATTTCCCCGTTTTTAATTTCTGTCCTGAATATTTCCCTTCCTCAACCAACCATATTATTGCCTTCCATGTGAACCGACCCTAGCCTGTTTCTGGACTATGCCTCTGCCTACCGTCTGCATTGTTTTTCCGCCATGTTTTTGCCTTTCACGTGAACTGACCCTGGACTGTATCGACTATGCCTCTGCCTACCGTCTATTTCTGCCTTTTACCTGCACTGACCTCGGCCTGTTGACCATGTTTTTGCCTGCCCCTTGGATTGATCTTTCACCCTGCTACACAGGGGTCTCACATATGTGAGGGGCTCCAGAATAGTGTTCGGAGTTCAGAAAACCAGTTTTTGGTTTTCTGTGTTCCCATAACAGGGCCTGGTTGCCCGGAGGCTTCAAAGCGATTTGGGTGGGAGAAGCCTCTACCCCTGTCCCCATTCTTTCCTGACCGATGCCCTAAGCTTGATGGTACTGCCTGCTCCCTGGACAAATACTCTGGCTGTGCTGACCATACCTCTGCCTGCTGCATGTACTAACTATGGACAGTATTCCTGCCTGCTGCATGGGCGATCCTTTGATCCTTTTGCTGCTGCTGACCACATCCCTGCCTGCTATCTGGACTAATGCTTTGGCTGTGCTGACATCTCTGCCTGCACTGACTATTCCTGCCTGCTGCCTGTTTAGCTGTCGCTGTCCACGTTCCTGCCTGCTGCCTGGACCGATGCTCTTCTCTGTGGACCATTGCACTACTAAAACTGCAGTTAATCTTTTCTTTACCCTTTACTCAGCAGAATGTATTTTGGTTTGTAATTGGTATGTACAGTACATGCTATGTGTTAGAAATATGAAGGGCCTTCAACAATGTGATAGGTTGGCAGGAATTTGTGTGTAATGTATGCTCCTAGAACAACTGACAGTGCTACTTGGATGTTGGGCCTCTGTATGTGGCCAGACTATGTAAAAGTCTCACACATGTGGTATCGCCATACTCAGGAGGAGTAGCAGAATGTATTTTGGGGTGTCATTTTTGCTATGTACATGCTATGTGTTGGAAATATTATGAATGGACAACTTTGTGTAAAAAAAATGCGTTTTCATTTTTTTTCCACAGTTTCCAAAAACTTCGGGAAAAAAATGAACCATTCAAAAGACTAATTATGCCTCATAGATTATACGTTGGGGTGTTATCTTTCCAAAATTGGGTCATTTTGTGGGCGTTTCCGTTGTCCTGGTGCTCCAGGGCCTTCAAAATTGTAATAGGTGGTTGAGAAATGAGATGTGTAATTTATGCTCCTAGAATGCCTGGAGCTGCTACTTCAATATTGGGCCTCTGTATGTGGCCAGGCTGTGTAAAAGTCTCACACATTTGGTATCGCCACACTCAGGAGGAGTAGCAGAATGTATTTTGGGGTGTCATTTTTGCTATGTACATGCTATGTGTTGGAAATATCTTATGAATGGACAACTTTGTGTAAAAAAAATGCGTTTTTATTTTTTTCCACAGTTTCCAAAACTTCGGGAAAAAAATGAACCATTCAAAAGACTAATCATGCCTCATAGATTATACGTTGGGGTGTTAGCTTTCCAAAATGGGGTCATTTTGTGGGCGTTTCCATTGTCCTGGTGCTCCAGGGCCTTCAAAATTGTAATAGGTGGTTGAGAAATGAGATGTGTAATTTATGCTCCTAGAATGCCTGAAGCTGCTACTTCAATGTTGGGCCTCTGTATGTGGCCAGGCTGTGTAAAAGTCTCACACATTTGGTATCGCCATACTCAGGAGGAGTAGCAGAATGTATTTTGGGGTGTCATTTTTGCTATGTACATGCTATGTGTTGGAAATATCTTATGAATGGACAACTTTGTGTAAAAAAAAATGCGTTTTCATTTTTTTCCCACAGTTTCCAAAAACTTCGGGAAAAAAATGAACCATTCAAAAGACTAATTATGCCTCATAGATTATATGTTGGGGTGTTAGCTTTCCAAAATGGGGTCATTTTGTGGGCGTTTCCATTGACCTGGTGCTCCAGGGCCTTCAAAAGTGTGATAGATTGTCATTATTTGAGATGTGCAATTTATGCTCGTAAAACGCCTGACGGTGCTAGTTGGATGTTAGACCTCTGTATGTGGCCAGGCTGTGTAAAAGTCTCACACATGTGGTATCACTATACTCAGGAGGAGTAGCAGAATGTATTTTGGGGTGTCATTGCAAGTATGCATGTGCTGTGTGAGAGAAATAACTTGTTATTATGACAATTTTGTGCAAAAAAAAAAATTTCCAAGAATTGTGGGAAAAAATTACAACTTCAAAAAGCTCACCATGCCCCTTGCTAAATACTTTGGAATGTCTGCTTTCCAAAAAGGGGTAATTTGGGGGGTATTTGTACTTTCCTGGCTTGTTAGGGCCTCAAGAAATGAGACAGGCCTTCAGTACATCAGGTGTGATCAGATGTGATCATTTTTCAATGATTTGCACCATAGCTTGTAGACTCTATAACTTTCACAGAGACCAAATAATATACACTAATTTGGGTTATTTTTACTAAAGATATGTAGCAGTATACATTTTGGCCCAAATTTATAAAGAAAAATTACTTATTTGCAAAATTTTACAATAGAAACTAAAAAAAAGTGTTTTTTTTTCAAAAAATTCTCTCTTTTTTTGCTTATATTGCAAAAAATAAAAAAAACAGCAGTGATTAAATACCACCAAAAGAAAGCTATGTTTGTGATAAAAAAAATGATAAAAATTTGGTTTGGGTACAGTGTAGCATGACTGAGTTATTGTCATTCAAAGTGTGAGAGTGCTGAAAGCTAAAATTTGGTCTGGGAAGGAAGGGTGTATAAAAGCCCTGTATTGAAGTGGTTAAATGGTTTAAAATGGACTGTTCCAATTTAGACAAAGAGGACGAGATATACTCCAGGGTTTGGACCAAACTTTTTATGTTCTGTCAGTTCAGACTGAATCCAAAAGTAGGGACTTTTGGCTGGATTTGCCTAGCCAAATGTCAAATATTGTTGTACCAAAGCATTGACCAAACACATGAACCTGACTTCTGCTCATGTCACCTGATCAGGGGCAGGTGCAAGACTTTGGCAAATAATGGTTCTTGGTCAAATCCCAGCTTACACACTATAAATGGCTGCTTTGACAGCAGCTCTTTGTCAGTGTGTTGGAGCTTATTGAGATTTATTCTTTGCAGGGAATTGCAGTTTATTGGGCTAGAGAGAGGGATGTAAGCCCATCTGCTTTCACTGTGATTTCAAAAGTCCCAACAGTCCTTTTTAAGACTTTTCCTTTGTGTGTGTGCATGTCAGCAACAACTTCTGTTGCTGTGTTGCTGCTGTTCTCTCCTTTTTGTATTTTCTTTAGGAGCATTTAATTGGTTTTCCTTTTTTTATTTTACATTGTACTCATTACCTTTTTTTCCTGTTTAAATGAATAACAAATGGGCAAGCTTATTTTGCTTTTAGTGTTTTGGGGGTTGGTATTTTTTTTCTTTTAGTTATTTAATTTATTTTTTGGTAATTTTAATTTTCTTGTATTTGTTTTTTTTTTTAAATCAACTAATTTTTATTGGATGTTTTCACATTTTACAACGAAAGATAGACACTTATGACATTACCATCACATTATCCCACCCAACATCTGTGCCAAAAAACAAAAAACATTCCCCTCTCTATCTGCGTTCATCAGACCCTATTTCAATTCCTTCCTTTCGTATTTTTCAAAGATGGTACTTATTTTATATATATTAATTTCACTCCAGTATTATATTTCTTACCTAATTTCCCATATCATTAATATACTCATCTGATTTCTCAACCAGATTAGACACTAACCACCAATGCCAGATCTTTTCAAATTTCTTAGGACATCTCCTATGTTTATAGGTCAGATCCTCTTGTCTTTTAAGATTAATTGCTTTAATCCATTGATCTGTCATTGGTGGAGAGTTTGATATCCATTTTTGCAATATAAGTTTACGTACCATATACATAGTTCTCAGCCACATCACTTGCACTTCAACTGGGAGAGTATCTTCCGGCATAACCCCTAACAATGCTATTTTTGGGTCAGGCTGTACTTGTGTGGAGCACAAGGAGTTCAAAATATAAAATATGGACTCCCAGTAGCGGTAAAATTTGGGGCATCGCCACCACATATGTATAAGTGTAGCTGTACCATTTATTCATCTTGGGCAGTTAGATATAATTGCTTTAACCCAGGATTACAGTTTTAAAAGGAGTATAGTGAGCTCTATGGATAATAAATAGTTGAATCAAACACTGTGCGGAGGATAAGTATACCTTAAATAATTTTTTCAAGGCTTTCCCCTATTCCTCATAACTAAAGCCTCGTACACACAATCGGACTTTCCGACAACAAAACCGTGGAATTTTGTTCGAAGGGTGTTGGCTCCAACTTGTCTTGCATACACATGGTCACAAAAATGTTGGCCAACAATTACAAACGTAGTGACGTACAAGACATACGTGATATCTCCATTACAAATGCTAGTTTTACAAGACTGCATGCTTCCAGCTCGTTCTCGCTTCCGAGCATGCGTGTTTGTACTTTGGACTTTTGTCCGATGGACTTGTGTACACGCTATCAGAAAGTCTGACAACACACATTTGTTGACGGAAAATTTGAGAGCATGCTAGCCAACATTTGTTGGCGGAAAGTCCGCTAACAAATGTCCGATGGAGCATACACACGTTTGGTCTTACCACCAACAAGCTCACATCCAACATTTCCCGTCTGAAAATCCGATCATGTGTACATGGCATTAGTGTCTCTAGGTCTCTTTGCCACCATCCAAAACTACCTTCTTGTGAGTTGATTCTTGTTATCGTTTTAATAGAAGATTATATCTTTCCCATTAGTCCCTGTTTAGCACATCTAGTAGTAACTGCCAAAGCTAAAATTTAAGAAGGATTATATTTTAACCGCTTCAGCCCGGACGAATTTACCCCCTTCCTGACCAGAACACTTTTTGTGATTCGGCACAGCGTCACTTTCACTGACAATTGCGCGGTCGTGCGACGTGGCTCCCAAACAAAATTGATGTCCTTTTTTACCCACAAATAGAGCTTTCTTTTGGTGGTATTTGATCACCTCTGCGGTTTTATTTTTTGCGCTATAAACAAAAAATAGCGACAATTTTGAAAAGTTGCATTATTTTTTACTTTTTGCTATAATAAATTTTCCCAAAAAATATTTAAAATAACATTTTTTTTCTCAGTTTAGGCTGATGCGTATTCTTCTACATACTTTTGGTAAAAAAAATCGCAATAAATGTTTATTGATTGGTTTGTGCAAAAGTTATAGCGTTTACAAAATAGGGAATAGTTTTATGGCATTTTATTAATATTTTTTTTTTACTAGTAATGGCGGCGATCAGTGATTTTTATCGTGACTGCAACATTATGGCGGACACATCGGACATGTTTGACACATTTTTGGGACCATTGTCATTTATACAGCAATCAATGCTATACAAATGCACTGATTCCTGTGTAAATGACACTGGCAGTGAAGGGGTTAACCACTAGGTGGCAGTGTAGGGGTTAAGTATGTCCTGGGGAATGTTTCTAACTGTGGGGGGTGTGGCTACGTGTGACACATCACTGATCTCTGCTCCCGATCACAGGGGGCAGAGATCAGTGACACTGTCACTAGGCAGAACGGGGAGATGCTTGTTTACATTAGCATCTCCATGTTCTTCCTCTCTGTGAGGTGATCACAGGTATCCCCGCTGTGATCAAGTCCACGGGACCGGCAACCCGACTCACAGAGCTCTCAGCCAGCGCGCACGCAATGGCATGGCGGCAAATTTAAAGGGACGTACAGGTACGCCCATTTGCCCAGCCGTGCCATTCTGCCGATGTACATCGGCGTGCGTCGTTCGGGAACCGGTTAATAAAGAGGTCTTTGCTTGGGTCTGCAAGGCATGTCGTAACTATAGATATTGAAAAAATGATTTATTAGACAAATTATATTTCTCTGCCAATTTATCAAATGATTGCAAAACATCATTGTCATAAAGTTGACTAATGCCGCGTACACACGGTCGGACTTTTCACCTACAAAAGTCCAACGGACGCTGACGGACTAAAGCTGGCTGGTAATCCGATCGTGTGTGGGCTTCTCCGGACTTTCAACGTACTTTTTTAGCCTCAAATCCGACGTACTTTAGATTTGAAACATGCTTCAAATCTTTACGTCGTAACTACGACGGACCCCGAAGTCCGCTCGTCTGTATGCTAGTCCTACGGACAAAAAAACGACGCATGCTCATAAGCAAAAACTAAACGGAAGCACTCGGTCTAGTAAAACTAGTGTTCGTATTGTAGGTAGCACATTCATCACGCTGCAAAATCTGTGATCGTTGAATGCAGCGCATTTTATTTCTTCTTTACAAATGCTCTAAAGAACGAAGGTGTTTTGCTGTTCATAATCATAGTTCTCCCAAACTGATTTCTGGATTCTTTTTCTCTTTGATCTCATGAATGATATAGTATGCTTTTTAAAAACAATGTTTCCATACTAATAATACTTTTTACTTTTTTTTTTTTTTTTTTTAGGTTTGTAAAGTTACCACAAAGAACCCATTATTCTAGTTTTGTTTTTCTAGTGATTATTTTTTAGTTTTTAGATAAAGTTAACCCAAAGCACCGTTTTTGGTTATGTAGATTTTTTTATTTTCAAGACTTACCACTTGAACATTATTAACATTAGTAATGTATTTTTGGTGTGTTTTTTCAAACTCAATGAGATTGTTGTCCCTTGTTAATTTAACATTGTGTGTAAAATCAATGATTTAAAAGAAAACACATAAAGTCTTTTGCTAAACTCAAAAAAGATCCATTTATTCATGGTCAAAATAAAATAAAGAGGAAGTCAACGCTGGAAAAAGTCAGTGTACAAGAAAATTGGGATCTTGAGGAGTCCATATAAGAGGGAGCACAATCTGGTCCAAGAATCCCAGAGATCAACAGCACCAGCAGATGATCTAGATGTCCCCAGACTGTGGTCCTACAACAGCCTGCGTCTTCTGTCAGACCAGACTGAACCCAGGTCATCACTTTCTTCTCTTCCCTGCAGCCTTTCCTCCACGCTGCCTTGCAGCCTTCCCTGCAGCCTTCCCTGTAGCCTTCTTTGGAGGCTGTGGCTGTGGTGTTTCAGTTGTGGCAGGAGGAGGAGGAGGAGGAGGAGGAGGAGGAGGAGGGGGGCTGCCTCATGTAGTTGTGTGTTTCGGGTTAGCGTGCCCTGCAGCCCCTTCTGGATAGTTTCCCCAAATAGGCGCTCGCAAATGAGACGCTGCTCCCAATCCATTTGAAGAAGCCTGCTGGCTAAGTAGCAGCCATAGGACTCTTCAGCTTCGGGGGGGCTTCTCAAAAAACGGGTGGCCTCTTGCATGAGGCGCAGGGATGCCTCCTGTGTGACCGTCCCCTTCCTGGCCCTTTTTTTGGGAAGGTGGAGGGGAAGCACTTGTGATTGGGTCATGCTCCTACTGGGCCCAGCCACCTCACTTGGCCCAGCCACCTCACTTGGCCCAGCCACCTCACTGGGACCAGCCACCTCACTGGGACCAGCCACCTCCTGCCTGACACTGGGCCCAGCCTCCTCCAGGATGATGGAGAATCCGGCCTCCTCCAGGCTGTCCATGGGCCCGGTCTCCTCCTGCCTGCCACTTTCCACACATTCCTCCTGGATGGACTCATCCTGTGTATAAAAAAGGACATAGTTTTATTTATTTATTTGTGGTTCATCAATGACACACAATTTGCTTCTCATGACTAGCAAATTCAATGTGAATACATCTCTTTAATAAAAGAGTCTAATCAGACACCCTAATTTTTCATAGCAGGTGCCAAACATATTTAGCCACTCCTGTCAATTGATATGTATACACAATTTTGAGGGAAAAATTATTTTAGACAATTATAACATCCAGTTAACATCATTAATATTAGTACAGTCAATATTTGTTAATATAATTTACCTGACTCCAGATGGTCATATCCGGTTCATCCAGGATGGAAGACCCAGCTTGCTCCTCATCAGCCTCTGCTGGGGTGGAGGGAAGGGTGGAGGGAAGGGTGGAGGGAAGGGTTGAAAGTGATGCCCTGGCTTCATTCTGGTCATCAAGAAAAGGAGTTGATTGTAGTACCACAGCCTGGGTACATAAACATCATCTGCTGATGCTCCTGATCTCCTTGATTCCTGGATCTTCTTATGCTCCCTCTTATACATGTTCCTCAAGACCCCAATTTTCTTGAGCAATGTCTCCATTGTTGCTTCTGGGATGGTCGCCTGGACAAAGGACAGAAGTCTCTCCAGCGTTGACTTCCTTACATGCTTTGCATAATACTGAGGGTGTTTCACCTCCCACAAATTCCTCATCTCTCGATATTTAGAAATAAAAGCTGTAAGGAACTCTGGATCCTTAAATAGGGGATTCATTATATCTGGAAAAGATAAAGTCACAAGACAAAAAACACTTATTATAGGTTTCTGCTAACCCCTCATCATCTTCTCCCTATGTAGGCCTCATCAATCTATCAAGCCATATAGGCCGCTTGCTGCAAAGTCATGACCATAAAACCAAAAAAAAAATTATTTAAAATTACCTTCGTTTTGTAACGTCCTGGTCCACTATCACCTACGCACAGAACGTACGTACGACACGTGCGCAAGGCCCCTCTTTATACCTTACGCATGTGTGAAACTCCGCCTGCGTCGCCCGCCCCTGACGTTCGAAATTAACTCATGTTCTCCGCCCCCTAATTCGACGCACAGAACGTACGTACGACACGTGCGCAAGGCCCCTCTTTATACACTACGCATGTGTGAAACTCCGCGTGCGTCGCCTGCCCCTGACGTTCGATTTTAACTCATGTTCTCCGCCCATTTTTAGTTACGGCACGTAGTGGGGTAAATAATGGCGGAGACACCTGACATGTTGACTACCTCAGGTAGCGAAAAAAGCCCGGAGGCTGGAACGTCAACCGGATCTCTGAGGCCTAGATTTAAGGCCTCCAATATGAGTTTTAAAGAGATGGTGGAGATGGTGGCCATTCTTCAAAAAAACGACTATGATGGGAAGTATGGGCCGTACGCACGGCCAAATTTGCGCAAGGCCAAAATAATGGCGAAGGTGGTGGACACTTTGCAGGCTTCTTTTGGGGTACAGCGCTCCAGGGATCAACTTAGAAAAAGATGGTCTGACCTGAAACTCAGGGAGCCGGATCAATACAGACGGATCCGGAAAGTGCTGAAAAAAAGTAAGTACTTGTCGTGTTTTTCTCTTGTGTTTATTACCTTGTATACTGCTCCATGTGCTTTTCCTTCCTATACGATTTTTTTCTCATAGTTTCAAACGATCTTTTAACAAACCTCGTTACATATCTATAGATAGATCTATCTATCTATCTATCTATCTATCTATCTATCTATCTATCTATCTATCTATCTATCTATCTATCTATCTATCTATCTATCTATCTATCTATCTATCTATCTATCTATCTATATATATATAGATGTCTGACACACCAGCTTACGGTAATCTATGCATGGCTGCCTTTTGTTTAATGTAATTTTTCTACTCTATTTTAGGGGATCTGGTTGTGCTTGATTCAAGCAACAGTGCCACCCCCGAGGATGTGGAGGAATTATGCTACATGGGCACCCCACCAGGTCAGTGTCTGAGACAACAGCTTTATTATGGTAAGGTAAACTATGTATGTGTGCATATTTCTAAATACATTTTTTGGTTTCATTCCACTTTAGGTACAAGAAGTGACTATTTCACCTCAGAAAGTGCCCAACGGCTAATTGGTCAAATAATGGCCTGGAATAGGGACATCGATGAAATGCGTAATCGGCTGGATCGTATGCAGCAGGAAATGAAGGACATGATTGATGTTTTGGGTCGAATCTAAATGCCCTTTTTGAAACCCCAAAACATCGATCATGTCCTTCATTTCCTGTTTTGCTGACCCCATTCTGGGCCTTCTCTTTATTTTTTTGGCTGTTTAACATAATTTAACCACTTACCAACCGGCCCATAGCCGAATGACGGCTGCAGGGCGGTTGGATAACTCTGGGAGGGCGTACTATGACGTCCTCCCAGAATTCCCCTCTCGCGCGCCCCCTGGGGCGCGCACCCGAACACATCCGTGACCGCCGGGTCCGGAGGACCCGGCGCATCACGGATCCCGGTAAATGGCCGCTGATCGCGGCCGTTTACCATGTGATCGCGCCGTCAAATGACGGCGCGATCACATGTAAACAGACCGGCGTCATCTGATGACGCCGGTTCCTCTCCTCCCCCTCTCCTCCCCACCTGTGTACCGATCGGTACACAGTGAGCGGGGAGGGGGATGGATGGATGTCTGCAGCGCTGTGGGCTGGATGTGTAGTGCCCACAGCGCTGCACAGAGACATCCAGGCATCCATCCATCCATGCTCAGCCATCCCCACTACACTGCAATGCTGAGCAATACTCTGCAACACCCCCACAATACTCTGCAATACCCCCACAATACTCTGCAACACCCCCACAATACTCTGCAACACCCCAATACTCTGCAACACCCCCACAATACTCTGCAATACCCCCACAATACTCTGCAACACCCCCACAATACTCTGCAATGCCCCCACAATACTCTGCAATGCTGTGCAATACTCTGCAACACCCCCACAATACTCTGCAATACCCCCACAATACTCTGCAATGCTGTGCAATACTCTGCAACACCCCCACAATACTCTGCAACACCCCCACAATACTCTGCAATGCTGTGCAATACTCTGCAACACCCCCACAATACTCTGCAACACCCCCACAATACTCTGCAATACCCCCACAATACTCTGCAATGCTGTGCAATACTCTGCAATACCCCCACAATACTCTGCAATACCCCCACAATACTCTGCAATGCTGTGCAATACTCTGCAACACCCCCACAATACTCTGCAACACCCCCACAATACTCTGCAACACCCCCACAACACTCTGCAATACCCCCACAATACTCTGCAATGCTGTGCAATACTCTGCAATACCCCCACAATACTCTGCAATGCCCCCGCCATACTCTGCAATGCTGTGCAATACTCTGCAATTCCCCCGCCATACTCTGCAATGCCCCCGCCATACTCTGCAATGCCCCCGCCATACCCTGCAATGCCCCCGCCATACCCTGCAATGCCCCCGCCATACCCTGCAATGCCCCCGCCATACCCCACCATACTCCGCAATACCCCGCCATACTCCGCAATACCCCGCCATACTCTGCCATACTCTGCCATACCCTGCAATACCCCGCCATGCTCCGCCATACTCCGCCATACTCTGCAATACCCCGCCATACTCCGCAATACCCCGCCATACTCCGCAATACCCCGCCATACCGAGCCATGCTCAGCTGTACTCGGCCTCTGTATGTGGCCAGGCTGTGGAAATCTCACACATGTGGTATCGCCGTACTCAGGAGGAGCAGGGGAATCTATCTTGGGGTGTCATTTTTGGTATGTACATGTTATGTGGTAGAAATATTGTATAAATGGACAACTTTGTGTTAAAAAAAAAAATGCGTTTTAACCACTTCCCGCCCACCGGCCGTCATACAACGTCCTTGACTTTGTGCGGAGATATCTGAATGATGGTTGCAGCTACAGGCATCATTTAGATATCGGCTTTTTTAGCCGGCGATTCCCTAAACCATGAGAACGATCATAGCAGCTGTTCCACTGCTTGATCGTTCTTACGGGAGGCGAGAGGGGATGCCCCCCCCTCCCGCGCTTCTACCGACTCACCGCTACGATCGAAGCCAGGATCGTTTTTTTTTTTTTTTTTTTTTATTTCAGGCTTCCCAGCCTAGAGGTGAGATGTGGGGTCTTATTGACCCCATATCTCACTGTAAAGAGGACCTGTCATGCCATATTCCTATTACAAGGATGTTTATATTCCTTGTAATAGGAATAAAAGTGGTCAAAATTTTTTTTTTTTGGAAAAAAGCATCAAACTAAAATAAATAAAGTAAAATGAACAATAAAAAAAAATAAAAATTTTTTAAAGCGCCCCTGTCCCTGCGTGCTCGCATGCAGAAGCGAACGCATACGTAAGTCCCGCCCACATATGAAAACCGTGTTCAAACCACACATGTGAGGTATCGCTGCGATCGGTAGAGCGAGAGTAATAATTTTGGCCCTAGACCTCCTCTGTAACTCAAAACATGTAACCAGTAAAAAATTTTAAAGCGTCGCCTATGGGGATTTTTGAGTAGCAAAGTTTGGCGCCATTCCACAAGCGCGTGCAATTTTGAAAGGTGACATGTTGGGTATCTATTTACTCAGTATAACTTCATCTTTCACATTATGCAAAAACATTAGGCTAACTTTACTGTTTTGGTTTTTGTAAAGCACAAAACAGTTTTTTTCCCAAAAAAAACGCGTTAAAAAAATTGCTGCGCAAATACCGTGCGAGATAAAAAGTTGCAACGACCGCCATTGTATTCTCTAGGGTCTTTGCTAAAAAAACATATATAATATTTTGGGGTTCTATGTAATTTTCTAGCTAATAAATGATGATTTTTACATGTAGGAGAGAAATGTCAGAATTGGCCTGGAAGCTACAGAACGCCTGAAGGTGCTCCCCTGCATGTTGGGCCTCTGTATGTGGCCACGCTGTGTAAAAGTCTCACACATGTGGTATCGCTGTACTCGGGAGTAATAGCAGAATGTGTTTTGGGGTGTAATTTGTGGTATGCATATGTGGTGTGTGAGAAATAACCTGCTAATATGACAATTTTGTGGGGAAAAAAAAAATAAAAAAAAAACCTTGATTTTGCAAAGAATTGTGGGAAAAAATGACAACTTCAAAAATCTCACCATGCATTTTTCTTAATACCTTGGAATGTCTTCTTTCCAAAAAGGTATCATTTGGGGGGTATTTGTACTTTTCTGGCATGTTAGGGTCTCAAGAAATTAGATAGGCCGTCAGTACTTCAGGTGTGATCAATTTTCAGATATTCGCACCATAGCTTTTGGACTCTATAACTTTCACAAAGACCAAATAATATCCACCGATTTGGGTTAATTTTACCAAAGATATGTAGCGGTATAAATTTTGGCCAAAATATATGAAGAAAAATTACTAATTTGCAAAATATTATAACAGAAATGAAGAAAAATGCATTTTTTTACAGATTTTTCGGTCTTTTTTCTTTTACGGCGCAAAAAATAAAGAACCCAGCGGTGATTAAACACCACCAAAAGAAAGCTCCATTTGTGTGAAAAAAAGGACAAACATTTCATATAGATACAGTGTTGCATGGCTGAGTAATTGTCATTCAAAATGTGAGAGCACCAAAAGCTGAAAATTGGTCTGGTTATTAAGGGGGTTTAAGTGCCCAGTTGTCAAGTGGTTAAAAAAGGAGGGCTGTTTCTATAAAATACATAAAAAATAAAACTTGATTTAAAAAAAAAAACTTGATTTAAAAAAAAAAAAAAAAAAAAAACTTGATTTAAAAAAAAAAACAAAAAAAATAAAAAAAAATGATTTTCCCAAAAACCAAAAAAAAAAATAAAACTTGATTTTAAAAAAAACAAAAAAAATAAAAAACTTGATTTTAAAAAAAAAACAAAAAAAATAAAAAAATTTGATTTTCCAAAAAACCAAAAAAAAAAAAATAAAACTTGATTTAAAAAAAAACAAAAAAAATAAAAAACTTGATTTAAAAAAAAAAACAAAAAAAATAAAAAAAAATGATTTTCCAAAAAACAAAAAATAAAATAAAACTTGATTTAAAAAAAAACAAAAAAAATAAAAAACTTGATTTTAAAAAAAAACAAAAAAAATAAAAAAAATTGATTTTCCAAAAAAACAAAAAAAAATAAAACTTGATTTAAAAAAAAACAAAAACAAAAATAAAAAACTTGATTTAAAAAAAAAAACAAAAAAAAAAAAAATTGATTTTCCAAAAAACCAAAAAAAAAATAAAACTTGATTTAAAAAAAAAACAAAAAAAATAAAAAACTTGATTTAAAAAAAAAACAAAAAAAATAAAAAAAATTGATTTTCCAACAAAAGAAAAAAAAATAAAACTTGATTTAAAAAAACAAAAAAAAAAAAACAAAACAAAAAGCCTGTTTGCGAAAATCAAAAAAGCCAAAAATATTTTTTTGTGGATTATGTAGAAATATTTAAATATAATTATATTTTTCAAAATTATTAAGATATCATTATATTTTTGTCTATGAACATTTTATACTAAATGCATAACTGAATGCATAACAACGATTAATAAAAACATCTCCTTATAGGAATTAAATAAATGTGTGGTTTGTTATTTCAATGCTCAGTATCAGTTTGGTTATAATTGTCAAAAAGTTGTTTACAGTGGCAATGGAGCTTATTTAGACATTTAAAATGAAAATACAGTTGGCACTACAACTGCTCGACCATAACCTAGGAGAAAGCCCAAAAGAAAGGCAAGCAATAAATATAATTCAAGATTTCATCAATATTTTTTTTATTGTAAAAAATTAAATATCCTGGCCCATTGCAATGGCCCCCCTACCCATAAAATAATTAACATATTGCTGTCTAACTTGACGGGCACTTTGGGGGGCCAAGCCAGTACGGACAGTATCCAGGCCCGTAAGGTTGTCATCTATAAGTCCGGCCTCAGGCCCAACTGTTCCTATATAATTCAGAGAATGTTTGTTTAAAAAGTTGTGCAGAATGCAGCACGATAAAATGATAAAATTAAGTTTGTATTCCGCCAAATTAATGGCTGTTTGAAACAGGCGGAACCGGCTGGCCAGAATTCCAAACGCATTCTCAACCACTCTTCTAGCTCTGGCCAGCCGGAAATTAAAAACCCTCCTCTCCGGGGTGAGGGTTCTTTGGGGGAATGGCCTCATGAGGTGCTTGCTCAGAGCGAAGGCTTCATCGGCAATGAAGACAAAGGGGAGTCCTTCCACATTATCCGCATCAGGTGGCAATCCCAGGCCACCACTCTGGAGACGCTGGCAGAACTCCGTCTGGGCAAATACTCCTCCATCCGACATCCGGCCATTCTTCCCCACGTCCACATATAAAAATTCATAGTGTGCCGACACCACCGCCATTAAAACAATGCTGTGGAACCCTTTATAATTAAAATAGTATGACCCCGAATGGGGTGGTGTCACGATGTGGACATGTTTCCCATCTATAGCCCCTCCACAATTGGGAAAGTCCCAACGGCTGGCAAAATGGGATGCCACAGTCTGCCATTCCTGTGGCGTTGAAGGAAACTGGGGAATCAAACAAGAAAACCAAAATCAATTAATTTGGAAGCTAACATTGCAAGAAAATTATACAATTAAAAACATTATTCCCCAGCATCAGTATAACATTAAATAATTTAATTCTTCTGGAATAACTAATATGGAAAGGCACACTTATCAGATTGCTCACCCCCTCTGATGGAACATTGATTACATTTTAGGGGGTTGTGAAATCCCTAAAAAAGATTACTTTTAGGACACGCAGGAATTTAGGGACTAAAAAGGCTACAAGACTGCAGTTGTCGCACTCTGCAGGTGCAGTTGCTAACCAGCTTACAGTAAATGAGGTAATGTAAAAAGGCATTCATGTTGCAAGGAGTACACAATCACATGCAAGGGCAATTAATGAAAACACTTTGAGGCTTGCATATGATTTGATGATGGAAATCAGCAGAGCTTCTGCTCATTTACTAAAGCACTGGAACAAATGCACTTGTAGAGTGCACATGCATTTTGCAAAGTGCAACATATATTTGCTTTAGACAAATCAACACCACAGAACATTCAAGCAAATTTTTACGAGGGTGGGGGGGGGGGGTTGGGAAATCTAGCTAATTGCTAATTATCAGCACACTATTTGGAGTGAGTTTAGGTGGGGGGGGGTTGGAAATCTAGCTAATTGCTAATTATCAGCACACTATTTGGAGTGAGTTTAGGTGGGGGGGGTTGGGAAATCTAGCTAATTGCTAATTATCAGCACACTATTTGGAGTGAGTTTAGGTGGGGGGGGGGTTTGGAAATCTAGCTAATTGCTAATTATCAGCACACTATTTGGAGTGAGTTTAGGTGGGGGGGTTGGGAAATCTAGCTAATTGCTAATTATCAGCACACTATTTGGAGTGAGTTTGGGTGGGGGGGGGTTGGGAAATCTAGCTAATTGCTAATTATAAGCACACTAAATACACTCAAACAAAATACATTCAAAATGAGTAGACTAGGTGGATATGTTCCCATCATTGCATGCTGGGGAGGTTATTGAAAGAAAATATACATGCATGACAAAAAAAACAGGAAAAAAATCCAGCATGTGTGAGGATAAAAAGGGGACATTCACCCTATATTGCAATGATGGTAAGTAGTGTTTGAAGCAAGAAATACATTACATTATCAAAGATTACATAAAAGAACATGTGATGCTAATAAAAGAAAAATATCTTACCTTAATATAGTCCTTCTGCAGGACCTGGATGATGGCAGAACAGGTCTCTGGGATAATGATCCCCAGAGCCTGGGGGGAGATGCCTGTCGAGAACTTAAGGTCCTGCAGGCTTCTCCCTGTGGCCAAATACCGCAAGGTAGCGACCAGCCTCTGCTCCGGAGTGATGGCTTGCCTCATGCAGGTATCCTGCCTGCTGATATAGGGGGTCAGCAAAGCCAACAAACGGTCAAAAACGGGGTCCGTCATCCGGAGAAAGTTCCTGAAATCCTCAGGATTATTCTCACGGATCTCACGGAGCAATGGCATGTGACAGAACTGGTCACGCTGGAGCAACCAATTCTTGGTCCATGAACTCCTCCCCGCCCTGTTCATGGACTGGTCTTGGGCTGAAGAATAAACTACAGCACCAAACACATACAATGCACGAGCTCGACGACGAGTACGTACAGGTAACATGGTTTCAAAACGGTCGGCTGGTCAGAACGCACTAAACAGAACGCACTGAAGAACAGCAAGGCCTGTGAAGAGCGACCTGAAAATCAGGAACGAGCGGACAATAAAACAAAGATTTCTCAATGCCAACTGACCAAACGCACTGAAAAGCAGATACAAACCTCACAAGCACAGACTGAACAACAGTTAAAACGAACTGAAAAATAAGAGTCTCACAAGCGCGAATCGTCTCTCACCAAACTTCTACTAACACGAGATAAACACGAGATTAGCAGAAGGAGCCCAAAGGGTGTCGTACAGGCTATTGAACTTCCGTTTTATAGTCTCGTCGGACTTGGTGTACGTCACCGCGTACTAGGCTGTCGTACTTTGTGTGGTCGTGTGTAGGCAAGTCCGTTCGTTAGAAAGTCTGCCGCAAGTCCGCCGAAGGTACGCCGGAAGTATGTCGGACAGGCTGTCGGACTTTTGTAGGTGAAAAGTCCGACCGTGTGTACACGGCATAAAAAACAGAATACCTGCCTTTTTCCACAAGTCAAAACTTTTAAGTTTCGCCACTTCAGGCAGTTGTAGATTATTCCATATGGGCATATATTGTGTATAACCCTCATAATGAGTTTCTTGTTGAACAGTGGTCTAAGTCCTATGTACCAAATAGAATGTGGGATATCTACGTTTGTTAAAAAAATGGTAAGAGACTATTAACTGCACTAGTGGATCTATCGGCAAATGGGAAAATATAATTGTTGCATAGGATCCTCACAATCTATAGTATTCCATCCATTTAACTGCTGAAGTTGAGATGCCAGATAATAAAGCATGGCATTAGAGACAGTCAAACTTCCTTCATCCTTAGGCAGCTGCAAAGTTTCCAAACTGATCCAAGGATGTTAATATCTCCATATAAGATCTCTAAACAGAGTGTCTATTTTTTTAAAAGAATGTATTTGGTTTTAAATTTCTTAGAATCTTTTAATTTTTTTAACAGGGTCAGCAGCAGCAGCCTGACATTGTTGATGACACTGCAAAAGCTGCACAATAGTGTAGGGTATAGCAGTGCAGGAGTTTCTTTGAGATTTATTTCTTGCCCCATTTATCTCTGGCCCCAAAACTGTTAATAACATTAGGGAATAATTACATTAACATTATGTCTTGGAGGCATAAAGGGGTAGGGAGAGAGATTTTTCCTATTCACCTATCATTGGATGAGCACCATCTGTATCCACAAGCCAAAGCAGTGGTCTAGTTGCAGTATCAAGAGACTGGGCATTATTTTCACAAATTTTAAGTGTGTATGCTATACAGCCTGAGCTTGCAGTGGAAGTGGTATGCCCCGTACACACGGTCGGATTTTCCGATGGACAATGTCCGATCGGAGCGTGTTGTCGGAAATTCCGACCGTGTGTGGGCTCCATCGGACATTTTCCATCGGATTTTCCGACACACAAAGTTGGACAGCAGGAGATAAAATTTTCCGACAACAAAATCCGATCGCGTCAATTCCAACTGTGTGTGGCCTGTTCCGACGCACAAAGTGCCACGCATGCTCAGAAGAAATTCCGACACGGGACAGCTCGTTCTGGTAAACTTAGCGTTCGTAATGGATAAAGCACTTTCGTCACGCTGCAATGTAAAAAATGGTTTAATACAGGGCACTCTCTTCTTCTTTATAATGTGACAAGTCGTTTTGCTGCTCATATTCACACACACTTCTCACAAACTTTTATTTGTGTTTTTTTAGTGGGATTCCCTCAATATATTGTTATTAGTTGTCACATATGACAGTGTTATATTTTTTAGGTTTTTTTTTTTTGTTTTTAAGCCTTTTTTTTTCTTTAATGTTTGGATTTTTTCCAAGGCTGATCTTTGTTCAATGTTATTTTTATTTTTACTCCAGAATATTTTTGTGTGTGTTTTGTGTGGCAAGTTACCGCAACACCATTGATATCTTTTATTATTTAATCTCCATGAGATTTTTGGGTGTTGGTGACCCTTGTTCATTTCACATTGTATATTTGAAATGTACCTGAATCCTCACAAACAAACCATCATTTTTGAAGTAAAACACATAGGAGAGTATAATTCAAAACAAAAATCCTTTATTAAGGGCTCAGAACCAAACAAAGAGGAAGGCAACACTGGATCAACAGGAGAAATTAGTGAAGCCTGGGACCCCCACGGCAGACAACAATTCTTAAACCTCAAAATTGGTGGCCTGAGGAGTCCATATGTAAGGGAGGGCAGTCTGGTCCGGGATTCACAGAGACTTGGATAGCAGCAGATGACATCAGTTTCCCCAGGCTGTGGTACCACAAGAGGCTGCATCTTTTGGCCAACCAGACTGGATCCAGGGTCCTGACGGTCTGGTCTTCCTTTCACATTTCCTTCCGGGCTGTGGCTGTGCAGTTGGAGATGTGGCAGGAGGAGGAGTAGGACCTGGAGGAGGAGTAGGACCTGCAGGAGGAGGAGGACCATCCCAAAGCTGTGTGTGAGGTGTAAGTTGGCCCCTCACACCTTTCGCAAGAGCCTCAGATATGAGGGCCTCACACATGGCTTTTTGGCCCTCCTCCATCCTCTGCATTTTATAGGCAATGAATGCTGCAAGGTTCTCCTGCCTGGTGTGTGGTGCTCCCAGGACCTCTGTAGCCCTACAAAAAAATCTGATAGCAGCCTCCTCTAGGGTACTCCTCCTCCTGCCACTTTCTGTTTCCAGGGGGGGTGGAGGGACCTGCAGATCAGCCACCTCCTGGCTGAGACTTCCCTGTGTATGAAAAAGGGACATGGTTTTAGTTTTTGCATCATCAATCACAATCATAAATTAGTACTCCCAACCAACATCTAGTTAACATCATTGATTGGACAAGCAGAAATATTTAGAGGAATGCTATACCTGGCTCAATCTGGGCTCCTCCACATGTGGCCTGGAAGGCCCAGGTTGGGCGTCAGAAGTCTCAGCCGGGGGGGAAGGAAGCGTGGAAGGAAGACTGGAGAGGGATGGCCTGGGTTCAGTCTGGCCTGCCAGAAAGTGCAGCCTGTCGTAGTACAACATCCTGGGGACATAGATGTCACCTGCTGCTCCGGATCTCTGTGAATCCAGGACTTTAGTGCGCTCCCTCAGATATGTGCTCCTCAGGCCACCTATTAATATCTTTAAATAAGTGATGTCTGCCGTGGGGATCACCTGCTTCACAATTTCACACAATTGCTCCAGTGCTGCTTTCCTCTTTGCTTGGTTCTTGTAATGGGGGTGTTTAATCTCCCACAGACAGGGCAGCTCCCTTAGCATCTCTATGAAGACTGAAATGAAGTCCTGATCTTCCAGTACCATATCCATGTTCACTGCAAGACACAACACAAGACAAAGCCTAATGTCACACCAAACTCTCCTAATCTTGTTACAATATAGGCCTCAATCTATAGAAGCAGTATAGGCCCAAGTTTGTCTCTTACCTTCGTTCTTACGATCGCCGCGTTCAATGCTCCTTCCTCCGTTCACAGATCAAACGTAATACGCACGCGTGTTACGCTTTATATACACTGCGCATGCGTGTAACTCCGCCCGCCCCTGACGTTCTTTCTAGTGTATTCCCCGCCCCTTTTCGTTCTGCGCAGTGGGGGAAGAGCATGATGGCGGACATACAGCAGGTGCGGGCTAATTGTAGCAACGAGGAGGAGGAGGAAAGGGCGGATCCAGGCACGTCCCGATCCAGAAGGAGACGTTTTAAGGCCACAAATATGTCGTTTGGGGAGATGTTGGAGATGGTAGACATCATGAGGAAGTCCGACTATGACGGAAAATATGGGCCTTACCCCCACCCCAACATCTGAAAGGACAAAATCATGGCGAAAGTGGTCAGGAGTCTCGAGCGGAATTTCGGGGTACGAAGGTCTAAAGATCAGCTCAGGAAGCGGTGGTCGGACCTGAAGTTGAGAGAGCCAGAGCAGTACCGAAAGATCCGGAGAGTGCTGCAAAAAAGTAAGTAGTTGTGCTGTGTTCCTATTCTTTCTGTCTTTATTCCGTTCGTTCTGCTCCATATGATTTTAGTAATTGTAACGTTTAAAAAGGTCAACTTTAATGTTCATGGGCACATTATTCGTTCGTATCAAACATTTTTCGTTCGGCCTCTAGAACACCATTGTTTAGGCCATATGCATTTTCCCACATTTTTTTGGGGCCTACTTAGATGCCAAATATTTGTTTATGTAGATGGGTTTGTTACTAGAATGAAATGCCAACTAGATTGTGTGTAAGGAGAGGACACTGAGCAGCTGTTTTCACATCTGGACACTGGAGCACTAGTGTGGGACACAAGAACACCATTTTTATTAGGGGGGGCACACGGGTGCTCCAGTGTATACTATAGGGGGGTTACATCTGTGAAGCTTGTACCAAACAGGTAAAGTATTGCAGCTTGACAAAGGGCAATAAAAAATATACATCTTGGAACTCGGCTAAAATAGACAATTGTACCCCACTTCCAAGCAATGTTTCCTATTTCTAGTTCTGCCATCAAATATCTGTGTGCTAAGTATACCATTTTTGTTTTACATAGGGGAGAAAAGACTCGGGGGACACCCCTCATCCCAGGAGACCAGAGACCCCCCCCTCTGGAAGAAGGGGAAATACCTACCCAAGAAGAAGAGCAGGAGGAAGAAGAAGACGTGGTGGAGATTGGCACCACAACAGGTGAGTGTCTGCGACCACAGGCTCAGGTAAAAGAGATGGATGTTGGCAGATTTTTGAGACCTTTTTTTTTGTTCTTTATCTCTTTTTAGGTGATCGTGATGTGAGGGAGAGAGAACGCTTTACATCTGAAAGTGCCCAGATACTGATAGGGGAGATCATGGGGTGTAATCTCCAATTGCAAAACATCCAGCAATAAATCACTGATGTTATTAAAAAAAAATAATAACATCATTGATGTTTTGGGGCGAATTTAAACCCCACAAAATCACCTGTATTATGGTACCAAACTTTTTTCAATGTTTAGAAAAGGCAAATTTGGAGGATGCACACAGTGTGCCAACATGTGCTATCTGCCATCACGGGAGATCAATGGACGCGGTTTGGGGGGACAACCCCTTCCTCAATTATAAAGTAGCGTTGAGGAAGGGCTTGCTCCCCCAAAACACGTCCCTTGATCCCCCCTGATGGCAGATAGCACATGTTGACATTCGTAAATTGGTGTGCATATTCCAAATTTGGCTTTTCCAGGGGTGATTTCCCCCCATCTGAACGCTATATCAAACCCAGTTCCTAAATACTGATGTCTGATATAGCCTTCAGGTTTTACCTAATGTGAACTTTGTAAGTTCTAGTTTTTTGGCTTTCTTGTTGGTTTTACACAGGCCTGTTTTATCTGAAATGGATATTTTGATTTTTCATAATGCTACTGCAAACATTTTATACAACAAACATGTTGGTTTGTTTTAAAAACCTTTGGTAAATGCACATGTGATTGTGCAGGTATAAAAAAGTGCCTTACTCAAGAATGTGTGGATTATTGTCTCAACACTACAACACTTTTGGGGTGATGTAATTGTTGTTTTATGCACAAATGGGGGTTATTTCCTAAGGGCAAATCCTCTTTGCACTACAAGTGCAGGTTCAGTGCAGTTGCAAGTGCACTTGTAGTGAAATGTGTTTTTGCATTTAGGAAGTACCAGCCAACACTGTTTTTTATAAGGTTACCCAATCACGACATTTTCTGCACTCAACACATTTCTGTCAGGGTCAGCTAAAACAAACACAAGCAGTAAATGTCCACAAAGAATTTCTTTTGGTTGTTTTTTATTTGAAAAAGGTGTCACAGATTGTCTGGCATATTGATAGCCCCCCTACCCGCAAAGAACTCCAGGTATCGTAACCGGACATCACGGGCATTCAGGGAGGGCAAGCCAGGACGGCCGCTTTCAAGTGCCGTCATTGTTGAAGTATTTGGGATTCCGGCCTCAGGCCCAACTGAGCCAGCATAGTTGGCTGAATGTTTTCATAGAAAATTATGGAGAACACAGCAGGCAAGTATTATATGGTTCAGTTTATACTCCGCCATATGGATGGGTGTCATAAATAATCGGAACCGGCTGGCCAGGATTCCAAATGTGTTCTCCACCACTCTTCGGGCCCTGGCCAGCCGGTAATTAAAAACCCTCTGTTCCGGGGTGAGGGTCCTCATCGGGAATGGCCGCATCAGGTGGTCCCCCAGCGCAAATGCTTCATCAGCAATGAACACAAATGGGAGACCTTCAACATTGTCCTCTGGAGGTGGCAAGTCCAAGCTGCCATTCTGGAGACGCCTGTAGAACTCCGTCTGGGCGATCACTCCACCATCGGACATCCGGCCATTCTTCCCCACGTCCACATACAAGAAGTCGTAATTAGCCGACACCACCGCCAACATCACTATACTATTAAACCTCTTGTAATTATAATAGTACGACCCCGAGTTGGGTGGTGGGACGATGTGGACGTGTTTCCCATCAATTGCCCCTCCGCAGTTAGGAAAGTCCCACCGCTGGGCAAAGTGGGAGGCCACAGTCTGCCATTCCTGTGGCGTGGAAGGAAACTGTTGAGGAAAAAACAATAAACATTACTATTTTTTCACAGAAACCTGGCAAGCAGATTAGACACAAACATTATGGGTCAACCTCCAGATAGCATTTATTAAGGGGAATTTAACTACAACAAAGTATAAGGTACACCTATCATATCCCCCCCCCTCTCATGGGCCATTTCTAACATTATAGGGGGGGAACTCTTGGACAGGTAACCCTCTTCACTTCATTGAGAGATGAATGCCTAAATACAGGGTATTACTTGGAACAGCCCCTCCTTAGTTACACTATTGGCAGCCTACTGGACAGGTAAGAAGTGTCATAATACAAAGATATAAATACACATTGTACACATTTGAGCACATTTGGACATTCTGCTATTACCTATCAAGATAATAATAGGATACAAGAACTTTAAACAGTACCATTGGAAAGTATACAGGCAGGCCCTTGCACTACATGCTTTGGGGAATTCATCCATACATCTGAGCACTAAAGAGGTGGGTATAGTGTGTATGGGTTTGGCAAAGTCAGCAGATAGATGATTGAGGATAGAGAATTGGGATCAGCTGACTTAGCAGTTGGGGGAGGGAGGGTTACAAAAAATTTGGGGACACCACAAAAAAAAAGCCTCTGGCCCTCTGCCTGAATTTAAATCAAAAATAACATTTCAAAACATTTTATGGGGTGTTTGGGGTAAAGCACTACTATGGATCTGATAAAATACATTGTTAAGTAACTACATGAGGTGAATATAGGGCAGGAGACACCATGCTGGGGAGGTTATTGAAGGGCAAATATGTATGAAGGACCTAAAATAATAATTACATAAAAATCCAGCATGCATGAGGACAAAGGGGACATTCACAGCATAATACAATCATGGTAATTAGGGAATGAGGAAAGAAATACAATATATTATCAAACATTCAATACAATAAAATGTGATATAAAAGGATAAAAATCTTACCTTCATATACTCCTTCTGCAGGACCTGGATGATGGCAGAACAGGTCTCTGGGATAATGATCCCCAGAGCCTGGGGGGACATGCCTGTCGAGAACTTGAGGTCCTGCAGGCTTCTCCCTGTGGCCAAATACCGCAAGGTAGCGACCAACCTCTGCTCCGGAGTGATGGCTTGCCTCATGCAGGTATCCTGCCCGCTAATATAGGGGGTCAGCGAAGCCAACAAACAGTGAAACACGGGGTCCGTCATCCTGAGAAAGTTCCTGAAATCATCAGGATTATTCTCACGGATCTCACGGAGCAAAGGCATGTGACAGAATTGGTCACGCTGAAGCAACCAATTCTTGGTCCATGAACTCCTCCCCACCCTGTTCATGGACTGGACTTGTGTCAAGGTCAGGACCCCAACACCAAGCCCCCGCACAGCACGAACTCTACGAGGAGTACGCATACGAAACATGGCTAGAAAACGGTCGGCTGCTCAGAACGAAGTAACAGAACGCACTGAAGAACAGAAAGGCCTGTGAAGAGCGACCTGAAAAACAGCAACGAGCGGACAAGATCGCACAGAAAACTCCAATACGAACTGACTGCACGCACTGAAGAGCAGATACAAACCCACAAGCACAAACTGAACGGCAGAAAACGATCTGAAAGCCACGAGTCTGAAAAAGCGCGAATCGTCTCTCACCAAACTTTTACTAACACGAGATTAGCAAAAGGAGCCCAAAGGGTGCTGCGCTTGGTTCTGAACCGGCCTTTTCTAGTCTCGTAGTACGTGCTTGACATCACCGCGTTCTTGGCGATCGGAAATTCCGACAACTTTGTGCAACCGTGTGTAGGCAAAACAAGTTTGAGCCAACATCCGTAGGAAAAAATCCGAGGATTTTGTTGTCGGAATGTCCGATCAATGTCCGACCGTGTGTACGGGGCAGTAGAGTGGCTAACCAAGCCTTCATCATCTTCTTTCTTTGTTTCCCAGGCCCACAACTGCAAAAGCACTCTTCCCCCTCATCAACATCTATTCCTGCTGTTGCACTGATGTTTGCACTGATGTTCTTGCAGCTGTTGCTTCCTGCCAAGCTGGCTCTAGTGATAAGGATAATGGGGGCTCTACCTGGATGCCAGATATAGTGTAGGAGGAAGGTAAGGGAGAGGAGCAATATTAGCAAAGCAGGATATTATCCATGGGCAGTTTACATAGCTATGTAGGCCTTTTTCAATACATGTGCTGTAGACCACACCTTAGTCATTTGCAGTATCTGTCACCAGTAGACATGTGTAGTTAGTTTCGTTCCGAATTGAAATTCGGACAAATTTTCATTTTTCAAAAATACTGATGTATTCGAATTTCAGAATTACAATAGTACCGAATTTCAACAAATCCGAAATAATGAAAAAAAAAATTGGATGCAATTTGAATTCAAATCTATTCAATTAGTTTTCAAATCAGTTCAAAAAGTTTACTAATTCAAATTCGAAAAGTTTTCAAATTCGAATAGTTTTCAAATTATTATTATTATTATTATTTTCAAGTTTTTGAATTTAAATCAAATAGTTTTCGAAATTAAATAGTTGTCTAATTTCCATAGAGAATAAAATAGAATAGAAAAAAGGAATAGAATAGAAAAAAATAGAATAGAATAGAAAAGAATAGAAAAGAATAAAATATAATAGAGTAAAACAGAACAAAATAGAAAATAAAAGAACAGAATGGAATAGAATATAATAGAAATTAATAGAAGAGAATAAAAAAAAGAATTCAATAAAATAAAAAGAATATAACTTATCTTCTGAAATTAGAATTTCAAATTCGAATACATAAGAAAAGAAAAGAATAAAAAAGAATAGAATACATTATAATAGAATTGAAAATAATAGAATTAGAAAAACAATAGAATAGAATAGAAAGTAACAGAATAGTTTAGAAAAAACAGAATAGAATAGAATAGAATATAAAAAGTATAACCATCTTCTGAAATTCGAGTTTTGAATAGAATACATTTTGAATAGAATAGAAAAGGATATAATCGGATAGAATAGAATAAAAAATAATAGAATAGAATAAACAAATAGAAAAATAATAGAATTAAAAAAACAATAGAATAGTATAGAAAGAATATATCCACTTCCCAATATTCAAAAAGTATCAATTTGTTTTGAATAGAATAGAAAAGAATAGATTAGAATAAGAAGATTCTTTCCATTCTATACTGTTATTTTTTTCTATACAATTCTGTTATTTTCTATACAATTCTGTTATTTTCTATTCTAATCTACTCTTTTCTATTCTATTTCAATTCAAATTTCTATTTGATTCCATTGTTTTTTGAATAACATTCTTTTCGATTCAAATAAGATGGTTATATTCTTTCTATTCTATTCTATTCTATTCTATTCTATTCTATTCTATTCTATTCTATTTGTTTCTATTCTATTCTGTTCCTTTCTATTCTGTTCTTTTATTTACTATTCTATTTGGTTCTGTTTTACTCTATATTCTATTATTTTATTTTTTGTTCAAAAACTATTCAAATTTAAAAACGTTTCTAATACTATTCGAAATGAATTCGAAAACCATTCGAATCAATTAGAGTTCCAAAAATTTGAATCGATTCAAATCGTATAAATAAAACTAATTCCAAAAATGAATTAAACGGGTTAAGCCAATGTAACTAAACAAATTTATGTAAATAACGAATCGAAATGAAACTAAACAAATTTTTTCATTCTGCACATGTCTAGTCACCAGTGTCTCAAGGTTATAAGGTTTTCTTTTGGCTACACATATGAGTTCTACCACACAGCATGATAGGACCATTAAAACATTTAAATTTGAATTTCTTGTCAGGATTTATCCTGTAATCTGTATGAATGTTTGTTCAGTCTGAACACAAGCTTGGGCTGAACTTTGGCTGTTTGGGCATTTAGATGAACACCTGAACAGCTTCCCATTCAGCAGTATTAGTATGCCATGTCTAATAGCGGTATTACTACTTCTATTATATATGACAGCTTCCCACTGTCAATGGTAGCATGCTAGCACTACCGAGTGCTTAAAATTGGAAAACATCTAATGTTTCTGCATGTTGCTCCTCATATGGCAATTTTTTGGGGGCTTTGAGTCTACTTGAGTGTACTGGCATGATCCAGGATTTTTTTTAGGATACACACATTAGATACCGTAGTGTAGCCTAACAGTGACCCTTTAATTAAATACCACCTGCTCTCTACCTTTGAAATTTGTAGCCTATAAAATGTTCCTAAATTTTCTACTGATCATTTATAAAAATGGCTTCTCCTTTGTCACAAGAATATTAAATTTTATTTGTTTGTAATTATAGATGGAGTCTTCCTGCTCTACCCCATCTTGAATCGCCTTCTATGAAAAAGAATTTGATTCTGTGCAGCAAATCCATATACTTTTACATTATCTGTCAAAAAAAATAGTTTGGTTGAATATTTCGGCTGAAGTATTACTTTTCTCTTCTTTTAAAGTTAAATGCTAGTAAAATGATGAGATTTGTTCATCAAATCTGTGCAATTTGTACCTGAAAAAAGCGTCATGTAATATTTATAGTTGGAATAGTCCTACCGTCTGCCTCCTACTAATAAGGATAAGATTGTTTGTTGCAAATCAGTATAATTGTTATATTCTGTCTCTGCAAAAATACAGTCTAGTTTCCAATTTATTGATTAAATCTGCAAGTTCGCTTTCCCAGAAATAGAGAAATATCTAAATTGTTTTATAAGTGGGGAAAGCAATTCTGTAAAATTAGTTTGTCTAAAATTGAAAAGAAAAAAGAAGTTATGTTTAAATGCAATCCGACTACTCAATCCTTCAAAAATTTCAGACTATCCTAAAAGGCCTAAAAGACCTGTTTAAATTTTATCTGTAGTACATTTTAATTAAAAAATAATAATTCATTTTATTTTCAGATGTAATTTGCTGGCTGTGTATACTGTGCCTCAAAAGGATTGGCTTGTTCATAAGCTGGGCTGTAAATCTCTACATTATTCCCCTTTTCTGTCTGGGAAGAAATAACCCAATTTTTATTTGAAGACACAATTAGCTTGTTCTCTGGCTCACGTTTACAGCCTTAAAAGCTGTGGTGAAAATCTTTTAAAATTTATGGGCTTCATTCAGTCTTGGAAAAATTTTATTGCAAATCTGCTTACTCTCTCCTTTATAAATTTAGCCTATCCAATCAAATCTTCAAAGGTATGGTGCGTACCTGTACATTGTTTATCTTTCAATAAAAAAATAAATAAATAACCTAATGCTTTATTTACAAATACAATATGCCCACTCAAATGCTCAGAAAGCAAAACCTGCCCATACCGGTTTATTAGCCATGGTGCAAAATTGTTTCCAATGTCAAAAATTAATTTTTTTTGTTTCTAGTTGTTAAATATGATAAATGTGTTGCACATAACATGCATTTTAACATGTATTACATGTGGAAATGGGCCTAGCAGATCATATATATTTAGACCTTTTTTTGGATGTTCATATACCTCAGTTAATGGGTGAAGGAGCAGACCACACTTCCACAATGTCTAAGAGGCACAATTTTTTCACATTCAGGTAGAAAATGATGTGTGTGCACTAATTCAAAAGGGACTAACTTAACAAATGCACCATTTACAATTCTTAGAAGTCCTTTAAAACGTCAAATTGAGTTATTGTCAGCGATTCACTCTTGCGACTAAGCGCACTCCACCCCCTGGAGATGGTACAGAGGGCGAATTGCACAAAGAGGCACAAGCTACCAGCAGGATAGGCAGATTTTGCGTGAAGGTCAGTGAGGAGCTGGATAGCTGTGCAGGTGCTGGTAGGTGTTGGACCCAGCAGGTAGGTAGGAGAACAAGGACAGGATGGGGAACCAGCAACAGAGACCAGTTTGTAGACAGGCTGGGAGCCAGGATACAAGGCTGAAGGAAATCCAAGCGGGCTGAGGGTCAAACACAGGAGACAGCAGAATGATCCAAAAACAGGCAGAGGGTCAAGGCACTGGAGACTGTAGAAAATCCGGGTCACAGGCTGAGGGTCAAGGTACAGGAGACAGAAGAAAAATCTGGGTACAAGCTGAGGGTCAAACACCAGAGGTAATCAGAGTCTATTAAACGAGCCAGGGGCCAGGTCCAGGAGAGAATCAGAGTAGATCAAGGCAATCGATTAGCAGGAAACAGGAACAAGATCACAGGGGAGCTGAGAGACAAACCAGCAATTTGCTTGAACAGCCAGGCAGCTTTTATAGGCCGGCAGAGGATTCATGTTATGCATGCGCTAGTGCCCCGTTCAACTGAGCCGCGAACGCGTGTGTGCCGAAGCACCATTCCGCCATGCATGCACACAGGGAAACGTCAAAACTGACAGGCTTGATTCTGGTTTCTTCCCTTGCAGTTATTATGTAATTATTGTAGTTATGAAACTTGCAAGAAAAAATGCTCTTGATGTCCCATACTCAGATAAGTATTCAAGGGATTTCAACTTCTCCAATCAAATGATAGAAATTTTTGTATGTCTTCAAATCCCAAATGCAGAACTCTGGAGAAGTCCCTTTTTTATTTGTAAAATGGGTGATGTATAAACATTTCTTTTGTAACCAATTTAAATTAAATCTAAAACCAAAACATGATTACAATAATGATATTGCTGTTCCTTTCTATGGTAATACCTGATTTGTAAATGTGTTTGGTACACACAAAGTGTATTGCCCCGTACACATGGTTGAACATTGATCGGACATTTCGACAACAAAATCCTAGGATTTTTTCCGACGGATGTTGGCACAAACTTGTCTTGCATACACACGGTCACACCTAGTTGTCGGAAAATCCAATCATTCTGAATGCGGTGATGTAAAACACGTACGTCGGGACTATAAACGGGGCAGTAGCCAATAGCTTTCATCTCTTTATTTATTCTGAGCATGCGTGGCACTTTGTGCATCGCATTTGTGTACACACAATCGGAAATTCCGACAACGGATTTTGTTGTCGGAAAATTTTATAGACTGCTCTCAAATATTGTGTGGAAAATGTGTGATGGAGCCCACACACGGTCGGAATTTCCGACAACAAGGTCCTATCACACATTTTAAGTCGGAAAATCCGACCGTGTGTACGGGGCATATTTATATACGTTGTGGGTACTGGGCAATATATTAAGATGACTGTTTTTGTGCCTAGAGTTTAGCTTTAACTCTATAACTTGGTAAACAGAGGTACAGAGCAATAAAAATAGATATAAAGAATGTACATTGCCATTGCGTATCTCAGCTATTTATTTGTTACATTTTATATAACATTCTTTACATTGTTGTCACCTAACTTTTTTGGTAATCTCAGAAGCATTTTCCGAGGCATGACTGATATTGTCTAGTACTAATGTAGCTCAGGTGCAAAATACACAGAAAGACTAGTGTATAATGCCCTTTGAAACTGTTATTCATCCCCTGGTCTGCTAATTTAAAATATAGTTTGTGTAATTCCCCTTCTTCAGTTCATCTATTCTAAAGGCTCAACTGTATAGAAGAAAAATCAAATTAATGGAAAACAGCTATCCTATTTTTTGCAAAATGTGGTGTATGTTAGGTACACACAGCTGGTAACCAAGGGTGTGGAGTGGGTGTCCTTGGTCCACTTGAACCCATAGGTTTGAAAGTGTTTACCCTCTAGCACACTGCCAAAATTAATGAAGTTTGAATTCTATTTCCAAAGACAGGTCATATAAGTGCAATAGCATAGATCTGATATGGCGCACTATGGCTAGAGATGATCAAATACATAGATGAAACACATTTGTATCATTTAACTTCTAAGAACAAACATTAACAGATCAGTTTTCTCGCCCCTAGGTATAACTCATTGTGCACTGATTTTTTTTTGGTCAGAATGATATCTTATAATTATTAAACTATGTTTTAACAATATTTTTGAAAGCACTGTTAATGATATACAAGGGGAAGTACAAAATCTATTGGGTACACAATTACAATCTTGTGTTTTCAATGAAATTAAGGGAAGCTCTAGTTACAACCCTTACAAGCATATGTAAACACTAAATCTTTTGTTTAGTATCTTTGGCATCATAAATAACAAGACAGTTTTGCGCTACCAAAATATCAAAGTGACTCCAAATCCTAAAATAAGAATAAGTGACTGAACTTGCAAAGTAGCAAGATACTGGGTGCACAATCAAATATTCAAATTTCCTGACTGGGAATGGTGAACAATAAACAATAATGTTAAATTGGTGTTCCCTAACTGGGAAGAGTGAAAAATAAACAATAATAATAAAGTCCACACACTCAAAAAATGACATAAAAGTCCAAATGAAAAAACAATCCTCAAAATCTTCTGCACAAAACCGCAAAAAAAACCACTGCTGCATAAACGTTGAGTCTGCAAGTGCTCTTCTCAACGTCAATATCCTAGCCGCACACCTCACCTCCTGTTTCACCAGAAGGTCAGAAAAAGCAGGTTCCCTCTCCGGGATACAAACGGGTCAGCTGGTCATGGAGCTCCTATTCCGTCTGTGCTGCCTCCGGCTGATTGGGGGGACACCAGCCAGTAAAAAGTCCCTTAATGGGGTACGGTGCACATAGGAATAGATAAGGCAAATCTAGTGCTCTCTGTATTCAAAAGCGGTTTATTTCCTCATTAACCCTTTCATGACTAAGCCTATTTTTGACATTTGGTGTTTACAAGTTAAAATCCGTATTTTTTGCTGTAAAATTACTTAGATCCCCCAAACAGTATATATATATTTTTAGCAGAGAATCTAGAGAATAAAATGGCGATTGTTGCAATATTTTATATCACACGGTATTTATGCAGCAGTGTTTTAAACGCAACTTTTTGGGAAAAGGGACACTTTCATGAATTTAAAAAACAAACAGTAAAGCTAGCCCAGTTTTTTTGTATAATGTGAAAGATGATGTTACGCTGAGTAAATAGATACCAAACATGTCATGCTTTATAATTGCACGCACTCGTGGAATGGCGACAAACTACGGTACCTAAAAATCTCCATAGGCGTCGCTTTACATTTTTTTACGGTTACCAGGTTAGAGTTACAGGAGGTCTAGTGCTAGAATTATTGCTCTCGGTCTGAAAATCGCAGCGATACCTCACATGTGTGATTTGAACACCGTTTACATATCCGGGCGCGACCTCCGTATGCGTTTTCTTTGCTGCATGAGCTCGCGGGGACAGGGGCGCTTTAAAAAAAAAATTTTCTTATTTATTTTATTTATTTTTATATTTATGAATTGTGTTTAAAAAATTTTTTTATCACTTTTATTAATGTCACAAGGAATGTAAAAATCCCTTGTGACAGGTACTCTTTATGGAGGGATCGGGGGTCTAAAAGACCCCCGATCCCTCCTTTGCACTTCAAAGTATTTAGATCGCCATTTTCGGCGATTCTGAATACTGTATATTTTTTTTAAACTGGCGCTATTGGCAGCCGAGTAAAGGGGATGTGACATCATGACGTTGCTTCCGTGTATACTAATAGGAGGCTGGAACGAAGCCACTTACGGGATTGGTGATCAGGCCTCCCGGTGGATCGGGAGGCCTGGTAAGAGCAGCGGGAAGCGGCGGGAGGGGGGGACATTCCGCTCCTCCGGTATAACAGCTGAGCGGCTTTTAGCCACATCGGTTGTTATACCTGGAAAGCCGATCGCCGGCTCTAAAAAACAGTACCACCGGGATGATGCCTGCAGCTGTGGGCATCATCCTGGTATAACCCTTGAAAGCCGAGTACGCACGACGGGAAGGGGTATCTGCATACGCTCGGCGGGAAGGGGTTAAAAAACATTAAAACGTTATTCACAAATGCAGCACTTAAGCAGTGCAGGCTCAGGATGCATAGAAACGACAAGATGCTTGTGGGATGATGCTGCCACTTCGACTCCACCCCCCATAGTGGGGAGGAGTCATCCTGCCTGTTTCCTGGATTTAAAAAAGGAAGGAATACACTCAATAAATGAGCTGCTGACACTACAATTAGACAAATTGTGTAAAGAAAGTGGTAAGGATTTAGGTGCAGCGCTAAGTAGCTAGTGATATGTAATAATGCAAACATATAAGTGACAGTGCACATTTAAACATACATTATTGACATTGCCTGCAGAGCAAGACTAGTATGCAAAATGGTAAGACAACATATACATAAACATATTGAGAACTTAAATGTCCATTAAACTGTGTCAAGAGACACTTATATGAGTCCACAGTGAAAAAAAGTAATTTTTCAAACGGTGCAAAATGGGTGGATATTCAGACTTCCAGCCAAGGACGACCATCAGAGGTGTGTTCTCAATTCAGCAAGGAAACAATATTCACCATCAAATGTGCTACCACCACCAGTGAAGGGTACTCTTACCAAATGGTGTGAGCTACCTGCCAGCAGCAGAGAGCCAAACAAGCAGAACTGATGGGGTCTTTAACATCACAGGAACCAGCATGTGGATTGTACAGCAGGTAGATTCGACAATCAAGCTTTCAGGGACCAACATCAAGAAAGCATAATGATCCAAGCTCAGCAAAGAGAGACTCATCGGCTACATCAGTCAACAGGAAAAAAAGATTGCTGCATAAAATCCTTGGCTAAATATGTATTAACCACTTGCCGACCACTGCATGCCGATATATGTCAGCACAATGGCAGCGGTGGGAAAATGGGCGTACCTGTACTTCCCCTTTATTTACTGGCTAGCAGGCGCGCACACGCCTGCCGCATACAGGGTGACCATGCCTGCGGGACCGGGGGGACTCGATGTCCTCCGGTCTCCCAGGGATCGTGTCACGGAGCCGCAGAACAGGGAAGTGCCTATGTAAACAAGGCATTTCCCCATTCTACCTTGTGACATGACAGAGATCACTGCTCCCTGTCATCAGGAGCAGTGATCGCTGTCATGTGAGTTGAAGCCAATCCCCCCACAGTTAGAATCACTCCAAAGATACACTTTGCCCCTTGATCACCCCCTAGTGGTTAACCCCTTCCCTGCCAGTGTCATTTACACAATAATCAGTGTATTTTAATAGCACTAATCGCTGTATAAATGACAATGGTCGCAAAATAGTGTCAAAATTGTCTGATGTGTCCGCCATTATGTCGCAGTCACGAAAAAAATCGCAGATCTCCGCCATTACTAGTAAAAAAAAATAATAATAACAATGCCATAAAACTATCCCCTATTTTGTAGATGGTATAACTTTTGTGCAAACCAATCAATATACGCTTATTGCAATTTTTTTACCAAAAATATGTAGAAGAATACATATTGGCCTAAACTGAGGAAAAAAATTGCTTTTTTATATATTTTTGGGATATTTATTTTAGCAAAAATTTAAAAATATTGCTTTTTTTTCAAAATTGTCGCTCTTTTTTTGTTTATAGCGTAAATAAAACCGCAGAGGTGATCAAATACCACCAAAAGAAAGCTCTATTTGTGGCAAAAAAAAGGACGTCAATTTTGTTTGGGTGCAACGTCGCACGCCCGCACAATTGTCAGTTAAAGCGACGCAGTGCCGAATCGCAAAAAGTGCTCTGGTCAGGAAGGGGGGTAAAATCTTCCGGGGCTGAAACAGTTAAATAGAGTATTGTTCTACTATCAATGTGGATAAAAACAGGTCTTTGTATAATGTGATTACAAGAAGAAAAATGAATGCAGTGTTGTGGAGCCAGTGCAGTATGTCCCAACGCTTCATCTACCAAGACATCATCTGGGGTATGGGCTGGCCCCCAAAAACTGCGTTTATATATAGTGGCATTCATAAACAATTGTTCAAGCATGTGGGTGTGGTTTACCTCCCTCACAGGATATGTTACCAACATGGCATCTAGTGTGCACTCCATGCCTCTCTCTGAAAGGTATAAAATCCTAATGTGCAAATAAAATGGCACCCATGGTGCAGACCAAGCCATGTTCTAGTCAGTCAGCACATGATCAGCCTTCTTCAAATGAAGTCAGGGCAAAATGGCACCCGTAGTGAGAACCAAGCCTCACTTTGGTTCAGCTGACATGTAACCTGCCAGCCAAGCCTCACTTGAAGTCTGCTGACATGTGACCAGTCAACCAAGCCTCACTCTGGAAGGTATAAAATCCTAATGTGCAAATAAAATGGCACCCAAAGTGCAGACCAAGCCTCATTCTGGTCAGTCAGCACATGATCAGTCTTCTTCAAATAGATTGAGGGCAAAATGGCGCCCGTAATGAGAACCAAGCCTCACTTTGGTTCAGCTGACAATTATACTTCCCTGGATAGAAAAAAGTATCAAAACGTGCAGCGCAATAAAATGAAACTAATAAACCATAATGCATTAATCATATAAATATAAATATAAAAATATAAAATAAATTCCGAAATGATAGCAGTAGAAGCACTGAAAAAAAGTCCAATAACAACAGTTCTCCAGGTGAATCAGGCAGACAAAACAATGCAGCAGTGATTGAGGTCCCTCCACCACAGGTAGTCCAAGCCTCTCACCTCATATATTCGACCTGAAACAGGTCACAAAGCCTTGTACCCACTCCTGGGGTGATGGTCATATAAAAGAGAAGAATGGAACAATCTAGTGCTCTCTGTATACAATCATTTATTAGCAGCATATAAAATACAAAATTCCTACTTACAAGGATTGCACTCCAAAACCGAGTGCTGGTAATACAGACATAGACACATGAGCGGTTGTTTCCAACCTAGAAGATGGCCGCGGGTGACATCAGATGTGAATCCTCCCCCTCCCATACGCGTTACGTCCTGTAGACGGGGACTTCATCAGCATGGGGACAGATGCACGTCGATGGCCCGCTATGCTCTAAATAGTCATGGTAACCATCTCCAAACCAATCAGGCTCACAGATAGGGCGGGCGAATCATCACCCTGGACACATAAATAAACAATTTAAAGAGCCATTCATTGGAGAACGGAGCTACCCAGTGACAGTAATAAAAAAAGTATGAGATGACAAATAATAGCAATTTCTCATATAAGGGGCAAGCTTAAACCTCTGTATATAAACTGTTAATAGTCAATTAAAAGAACACTCGATCTTTTAAAGGACAATACACCTCAGTTAAAACTTGCTCAACCAGTAGCAAGAAGAAAACTATAATAAAAAATCCCATTCACGGGACTGATTCAAAATTATAATGACATCAATCCATGACCATCTTCTAGATAAAACATATCACAAGTATAAATAAATGAAAAATAAAAATAAAATAAAAATAAATATAAAAATAAAAATATAAAAAAATAGTATCCAAAAATCCACATCTTATTAAAAAATTACCTATTAGAAATAAAACAGTTAAGATCAAATTCAACACTCATATCAGCTGGGGCCATCACCTTAGTCTCATAAATCCAGAAGGATTCTCTACAACTTAGCTGGCGAATATAATGACCACCTCGCCAGTGTCTAGGGACTTTTTCAATCCCCCAGAATTTGAGATGCTTAGGGTCCCATTGATGACAGAGCCTAAAGTGATGAGATACACTGTGGGTTTTTACACCTTGTTTAATGTTACATATATGTTCCCCCACTCGTACGTGCAGTGCCCTCGAGGTCCTTCCAATATATTGCAATCCACAATCGCACTTGAGCATATACACCACCCCCACCTTTGCTTATGTAATTAAATCTTTAATCTGATACTGTTTATGTGTGACTGATGAGGTAAATTCTTTGCGTTTTTTCACATTATTTCTAGCGTTCCTACAAGTGGCACACCTACCACACGCATAGAACCCAGCAAGAAATAAGAATAATTTATTCATTTATCTAGAAGATGGTCGTGGATTGATGTCATTATAATTTTGAATCAGTCCCATGAATGGGATTTTTTATTATATTTTTCTTCTTGCTACTGGTTGAGCAAGTTTTAACTGAGGTGTATTGCCCTTTAAAATATTGAGTGTTCTTTTAATTAACTATTAAAAGTTTATATACAGAGGTTTAAGCTTGCCCCTTATATGACAAATTGCTATTATTTGTCATCTCATACCTTTTTTTAATACTGTCACTGGGTAGCTCCGTTCTCCAATGAATGGCTCATTAAATTGTTTATTTATGTGTCCAGGGTGATGATTTGCCCGCCCTATTTGTGAGCCTGATTGGTTTGGAGATGGTTACCATGACTATTTAGAACATCGCCGTCCATCGACGTGCATCCGGCCCCACGCTGATGAAGTCCCTGCCTACAAGACGTAACGCATACGGGCGGGGGGGAGTCACGTCTGACATCACCCGCGGCCATCTTCTAGGTTGGAAACAACTGCTCATGTGTCTATGTCTGTATTACCAGCACTCGGTTTTGGAGTGCAATCCTTGTAAGTAGGAATTTTGTATTTTATATGCTGCTAATAAATGATTGTATTAAATCAATTAAGTATCAACACATAGTGGTAATGTGGATACATATAAAATACTAAGTGTCACATCCCGAAATCATTGTTAAGTATAGACATAGATCTGGGCTTGGACTTTATAGGCACGATAACCAATATTGTATGATTAAAAACTGAATTTTATTCAATATATAAAGTGTTGTTTAAACAACACTTTATATATTGAATAAAATTCAGTCCAGATCTATCTCTATACTTAACAATAAATGATTGTATACAGAGAGCACTAGATTGTTCCATTCTTCTCTTTTATATGATTTTATACTGTGAGGATCAACGGCTTCACTCATATATTACCATCACCCCAGGAGTGGGTACAAGGCTTTGTGACCTGTTTCAGGTCGAATATATGAGATGAGAGGCTTGGACTACCTGTGGTGGAGGGACCTCAATCACTGCTGCATTGTTTTGTCTGCCTGATTCACCTGGAGAACGGTTGTTATTGGACTTTTTTTCAGTGCTTCTACTGCTATCATTTCCGGATTTATTTTATAAGATTAATGCATTATGGTTTATTTCATTTTATTGCGTTGCACGTTTTGATTCTTTTTTCTGTCTATGTGAAGGGTTATTTTGAATTACCTTTAGTGTCAGCTTGCAATTTAGTTATTTGGGGATATTTGTTGATCTGCGCTGAATACTGTTTTAATTTTACAACTTCCCTGTACAGATGTAACTCTCCTATACGTGACTGTAGCACAGTCAGGGAGTACCGGACCTAAGTAATGGTCATTTTTTAGGACCTTCCAATGTTTGTTCATAATATCCTTGATCTGTCTGTGCTGGACTGAAAAGGCTGTGAAGAAGGACCATTTGAACGTTTTGTAATCCCTCGAACAGGCATGATCAGCCAACAGTACTCTTCTATCCAGAACGGACACTCTCTGTATCTCAATATCGTGAGGTGGGTGTCCCTTATCTATGAACCGTCGCTTCAGAATCTGAGACTGGTCCATAAAATCAGATAGATTTATACAGTTACGATGTAGCCGCAGGAGTTGACTAAGGGAGACAGACTTCAATCAAGAGTTATGGTGGCAACTGTCCACTGGGATGTAGCCGTTCCTGTCAGTTGATTCAAAATGTTTTGATCACAAACTGTTGATCAACAACATTAATTTCCAAGTCAAGTAAATGGATGTTAGTTTCACTGGCCTCATATGTCAGCAAGATGCCCCTATTGTTGATGTTTAGAAATGTCATGAAACTGTTAGGTGAATCATAGTCACCATCCCACAGGAGGAGGATGTCCTATATATATCTTGTCCAGAGCACCAATTCGGGTCTCCTCTGGGCATAGACGACATCCTCCTCCCACGTGGCCTTGAACAAATTTGCCAGACTAGGGGCAAATTTAGCCCCCATAGCTATGCCATTCTGTTGTAAGTAGAAAGTATTGTAAAACCAAAAATAGTTGTGTTTGGTTGCGAATACTAATAATTCCATGATGAAATCTTGTTGCTGCGATGGTGTTATACCATCTTGAACAAGGTAATGTCTAACAGCTTCAAGACCCAACTGATGGGGAATACAAGTGTATAAAGCAGCAACGTCTGCTGTTACCAAAATGCAATCTTTGGGGTAATTGATATTCTGTAATAATTTGATGGTATCTTTATTGTCTTTTAGATAGGAGGGCATCTTTTTAACAAGCGGCTGTAGATGGAAATCAATGTATTTGCCGACTCTAGCGGTGACAGATTTGACGCCACTCACTATCGGTTGGCCAGGTGGATGTAGAGAATCCCCATTCAGGTAATAAAGAATGGGGATTCTGCGAGTGACAGGTACAAGATAGGATTTCTCCTTATTATTCAAAATCCCATTAGTTGCTCCCTTATTGACCTTATTGTTTTCTGGATTACTCTCTTTGCCTGATGGTTCTACATTACTCTGCCAGCCTGCGTATGAGCCTGCCTGCCTCCGACCACGCTTCTGGATTCTGACTTTGTACCTTGCTGTCAAGATTTGTTGCTGACCCAGTCCACCTGACAATGCTAAACACCACAACCCACAGCCAAAGCTTCACTGTGGACTTAACCTTTTACAGGTACCTTACAAATATAGTATCAGTTCCAAATTTTTATGTCACACAATATTAGCTCATTGGTGTGTGAAACTCCATTATTCAGTAAAAATACATTAAAGTTAAATTTAGGTTTTGAACGCACAGCCCGTATTAGGAAACGTTTGCCAATGCGCATGCGCGAATCATGGACATTGCATATGGATGTGCACAGGCACGCGCATTAGACGCACTTAGGCCTAGTGGCCTATAAAGATGCTTCAGGGGTGCTAGGTCCTTTCTGTTTCATCTGTAGCTGTCCCCTGTATCCTGATCCTGTGCTTGTATTCTGTTCCAGTATTGACCTGACTTCCTGACTACGTTACTATCTCCAGTCCTGACCTTTGGCTTGTTTGACCCTGCTTCCTCCTGTCTGTCGGCCTGATTCAGGCTGGGTGGCCAAACCCAGCCTGAACTCTGACTACTCTCTGCCTGCTGTTTACCCAGCCTGAACTCTGAATACTCTCTGCCTGCTGTTTATGCTGATTGCTCTCCTGTAAATGACCTGGCTTGTCTGACCCTGCTCCAGCCTGCTATCCTGCATCCGCAGCATACCTGCACCTGCTGTCCTTCATCCACTGCTCTGCATCCGCAGCATATCTGCACCTGCTGTCCTGCATCCACTGCCCTGCATCTGCAGCATACCTACACCTGCTGTCCTGCATCCACTGCTCTGCATCCGCAGCATACCTGCACCTGCTGTCCTGCATTCACTGCCCTGCATTCACAGCACTCCTGCATCAGCTTTTCTGGCTACTCCTCTGGCACCACCAATTCCAGCTAAGAGAATCCTGCAGGCACTCTTACGCCACCGTGCTCTTACAACCACTGTCTTAACTTCAATGGCCTCCGAGAGGTCTCCCTCTGCACATCAGGCTCACTCCTAAGGTATGTGACAGTAACAAACAGCCATGTATGAGCCTGCAAGAAGGACCTCGCCTATGGAGGAGATCTGCCAGCACCTCGCAGCTCTCACCCAGGCCGTGAAGTCTCTTCAGGTAGGTTACGTTCAATTGGAAGGACAAGTGCAAACCTTGTCCACCGCTGCAAACCCTTCTTCGGTCTCAGCCCCTTCCACTGGCGGAGCCTCAGCCACAACTACTCCCGCACCCACTGTGATGATGCTGCCTCCTGAGCCATGGGTCCCCATTCCAGAGAGGTTTTCTGGGGATTGAAGCAATTTTCGGGCATTTCGCAACGCAACTATACTTTTCATTACAACCTCAGAGTTTTTTTTTTAGAGGTCACCAAAGTAGGGTTGATCATCTCTCTGCTGCAGGGTGAACCTCAGACTTGGGCCCATCATTTGCTTGAAGAACGCCATGTAGTTCTGGACCCTTTGTCATGCTTCTTAGATGCGATGGCCCAACTATATGAGGACCCCCAATGGACTTCTATGGCAAAGGCTGCCCTCCACACGCTCCAGCAAGGCTGCAGAGTGGTCGAGGACTATGTGACTGACTTCAGACGCTGGAGCGTGGATACTCGATTCAGATCTCAGTTCAGATCTCAGTTCTGCCTTGGTCTATCAGAAGGTCTAAAGGACGAGCTAGCCTGGGTCGGTGTTCCAAATACTCTAGTGACTCTAATCACCTTGTCCAGTCCTGTTCCAGCTAATCCCATACCCGTTAACCAGATGCCTGATACCTCTGAACCGATGCAACTAGGATTGATGAGATCTTCTCTGTCAGCTGAAGAGCAGCTATGCAGGTGACAGAATAACTTATGCCTGTATTGCGGGGAAGCCAGCCACTATGTTCGCTCATGTCCAGCAAAGCTGCATAAGTGCCTGTCTATTTCTCCTTCCAACTATCCATCTTCTTCTGCCAACACCACTCACCTGGCTCTTCCCGTCTCTTTCCAACTTCCAGGAAGAACAATACCGGTTACCGCAATAATTGACTCTGGGGCATGTAGTTGTTTCATTTATTTGAACTTTGCAGCTCAACAACACATCCCACTCCAGCCCAAGACTCCATGACTTTCAATCTTTTTGGCAGATGGGTCTTGTATCAAATCCAGATTAGTGACAGACAAAGGAAACCCCTCCTCTACCTGTAGCTACCTCCACAGACCATAAAGAACTGTTAAGCTTGGATGCAATTGCATCCCCCCTGTTTCCAGATTGATTAGGGGTCCGGAGACATTAAGTTCTAGTCATCCTATTGCCAGTGTCACTGCCTGCCTTCACGTCCCAGTACCTCTGGTCCTCTGTTGTGCCTAAAAACCTGATTCAGAGATACATTCAGCAGTGCCAGAGCCATACCACTTATTTTTGGATGTCTTCAGCAAACGGGGGGCTGAAACTCTCCCTCCCCACCGTTCATATGATTGTCCAATCAAATTGCTCCTAGGGGCTGAGATCGCCTTTGGACGAATCTTTCCTTTATTTGAATAAGAACTAGAGGTGCTAAAGGAATATGTGGATGAAAACCTCAAGAGGGGATTCATCTGACATTCCACTTCTCCAGCATGGGCAGGAATCTTTTTTTGTGGAAAAAAGGACCACTCTCTTTGGCCCTGTGTGGACTACCAAGAATTGAATAAAATCACTGTCAAGAATCGGTATCCTCTGCCCCTGGTGCCTGAACTCTTTCAAAGATTGAGAACTTCTTCTGTATTTACCAAGCTAGAGCTGCGGGGGGCTTACAACTTGGTCCGCATTCACGTAGGGGATGAATGGAAGACAGCTTTCCGTACCAGGTTCGGCCATTACGAATACCTGGTAATGCCCTTTGGCATTTGCAATGCCCCTGCCACCTTCCAACATTTAGTCTATTACATTTTTAGGGACTGTTCAGATATCTTTGTAATTGTCTATCTAGACGATATTTAGATTTTTTTCCACTTCCCTTGAGCAGCACCGGTAACATGTCAAGAACATACTCTGCCAGCTCCGTCAGCATGGGCTATATGCGAAATGTGAGTTTGAGCAGCAGAGTATCCAGTTCCTAGGCCTAGTAATATCTACAGAGAGATTCAAGGTGTATTCACAGAAAGTTGCAGCCATTTTGAACTGGCCTGCACCCTCAGATAAGAAGGGGGGGAGCCCTTTGTTGGCTTTGCAAATTTCTACTGGAGATTCATCAAGGGATTCTCCGCCATCATCTCCCCGATTACTCAGCTAACAAGACAGAATATTCAATTTCACTGGACTTTCCGAGGCACTGGCTGCTTTTACAACATTAAAAGGACTTTTCATGTCTGCTCCCATCCTGAGTCATCCTGATCCTGCTTTGCCTTACCTACTTGAGGTAGATGCTTCAGAAACAGCGGTAGGGGCAGTTATTTCCCAACGCCAGGGTCTCAGGGACTTGATGCACCCAATAGCCTTTTTCTCCCGCAAGCTTTCGCCAGCCAAGAAGAATTACGATGTGGGGGGCCGAGTGCTCCTGGCCATCAAAGCTGCACTTGAAGAATGGAAGTATCTGTTGGAAGGAGCGGTACATTCCATACTCATTTATACAGACCATAAGAATCTGGAGTACCTGAGAGCTGCCAAGCATCTGAGACCATGCCAGGCACAGTGGGCATTGTTTTTTCCTGATTCTACTTTCACATTATCTATCGGCTGGGCTCAAAGAATGTCAAACCAGACGCCCTTTCTCGCATTTTTGATGGTCCAAAGGAAGTGTCAGCACCAGATACCATTCTATCGGAAGGTAACTTCCTACTCTAACAAACAAACCTGATGTCTGGCTTGAAGCACGCTTCAGCAAATATGCCCGGTCCTCCTGGAATTACCCTGTTACCCAAGGATGGGCTGCTATGGAAGGATTTTTGTGCCTGAAGATATCAGGTTAACGGTGTTAGGTCTGTGCCATGACCATCCCCTTGCTGGCCATTTTGGGATACATAAGACTCTGGAATTAATACAGCATACGTTTTGGTGGCCGGATCTTGAGAAGAACTGCAGGGAATATGTAAATTCATGTGCCACCTGTACCCGAAGTAAGACTGCTAGAAGCTACCGGTTTCTGACACATCCTGGAAAATGATTGCCATAGATTTTATAGTGGAACTTCCCCCATCAGAAGGTTGCTTGGCTATTTATGTAGTGGTTGCCCGCCTGTCTAAGATGGCTCACTTTGTGCCACTGAAGACTACGCCTTCTGCCACGGAAACTGCTCAAGTCTTCATAAAGGAGATTGTAAGGTTACATGGGGTCCCAACAAACATTGTTTCGGAAAGAGGGGTGCAGTTCACCTCACGCTTCTGGAAAGCATTGTGCAAGGTCCTAAAGATCGAACTGTCTATGTCCTCTGCCTATCACCCCCAGACTAATGGGCAAACCGAGAGGACGAACCAAACTCTTTAGCAATATCGCCGGTGTTTCACCACATTTGTCCAGGATGATTGGGTAGCATGTTCGCAGCATACCTGCACCTGCTGTCCTGCATCCACTGCCCTGTATCCACTGCCCTGCATCCGCAGCATTACTATACCCACAGCACTCCTGCATTAGCTGTTCCGGCTTCTCATCTGGCACCACCACTTCCAGCTAAGAGAATCCTGCAGGCACTCTTACCCCACCGTGCTCTTACAACCACTGTCTCAACTCCAGTGGTCTCCGAGCTGGGGTTGTACGAGAGGTCTCCCTCTGCACGTCAGATTCACTCCTAAGGTACATGACATTAGGTCACATAAATCCAATATATTACCCTATTTTCTGGTAAAGTATAAAAGATGAGATTGTCCCAAGTAAATAGATAACTAACATATCAAGTCTAAAATTGTGTGCACCCGTGAAACATAGGCTACAGTTTTTTTACTAAACTTTTTTATCACATAGGGAACAAAAAGTCTGCTGTGCACGGGGATTCGTCTGGCGCAACCATGACGGGTACTGGCAAAATTACCCATTCTTCGGCCATTTCCCTGACAGTGCCCCCCCCAAGGGGCACCCCCTGGATGCCTAATCGGGCCCATGTTTCGGGGTATCAGACACGAAATCTCTGTAAAAGTCTAGGGGTGAGTATGTTGCCTGCAAGTTCCAAAGAAATTTCTTCTGCTGAGTACCCTTTCCATTTGATAAGAAATTGAATTGTCCTACCTCTCCTACGACAGCCCATTATGGCTTCCACTTCAAACTCTGTTTCATCTCCCACTGAGACTGGAGGTGGTGGAGCTTCTTCTCTCCCTGGAAATGAACAGGAAATAACAGATTTAAGCAGAGAAACATGGAACACTGGGTGAATTTTATAAGAACTTGGTAGTGCCAGTTCGAATGCCACTGGGATAATTTCTCGTTTTATCTCGAATGGGCCGATAAATTTTGGTCCCAACTTCCGGGAGGGGCAAGGAAGCCTGAGATTTGCGAAGAGAGCCATACTTTATCTCCAACCTTAAAGATAGGATTTCCGCTCTTTTTTGTCGTATTGTTTCTTATAGTTCTCTTGGGCCCTTTGCATGGTTACCTGGAGCGTTTGGTAGTTAGCCTGGATAGAATTTATCCTGTCCTGAACTGCTGGGGCTGAGGCTTGATGACATTAGGCAGAAATGAGGGATGGAACCCATAATTGGCCCAGAAAGCTCACTAATTAGTGGTTGTATGTACTGAATTGTTGTATGCAAACTCTGCCCATGGGAGTAAAGAGATCCAATCGTCCTGGGAAAAAGAGCAGAAATAGCCAGTCCACTAGTAGTCCACGACTACCAGGATAGTTGTAAACTCTTCTGAGAGAGGTAGCTCTACTATGAGGTCCGTAGATATTTTTCTCTGACACTGGCAGTGGTCATAACAAACCCCAAGACTTAACGTTGGACCCCTTGTTTCGCTGGTGGGTAGTGCAGGAGCTAACATACTCCCGGCAGTCAGATTTCAAAGTAGGCCACCAAAAAGATTGTTGGATAAGTTTCATTGTTTTTTGCACCCCAAAGTGGCCAGCAAGTTGGTGATCATGCAATGTCTTTAGGACCTGAATTCTGGCTTGCTGCGGAACAAAGATTTTATCTTTATACCAAAGGAACCCTTCCTAGTTTCTTAAGGAGGATGCCTCTGGTTCCGAGCATTGGAAGGAAGCCTGTTTAAGTGAGGAGTTTAGATCAGATTGGATCATGAGAAATTAAATTTATGAGTATTGCCTCAAATAACAACTAACTAGCAATAATTAATAAAGTACCATTATCCAAAACCACTTAAGGACTAGCCTCGTTTTGGATTTTAGGTGTTTACATGTTTAAAACAGGTTTTTTTGCTAGAAAATTACTTAGAACCCCCAAACATAATATATTGCTTTTTTTCTAACACCCTAGAGAATAAAATGGCGGTCATTGCAATACTTTTTTTTGCACCGTATTTGCGCAGCGGTCTTATAAGCGCACTTTTTTGGGAAAAAATTAACTTTTTGAATAAAAAAATAAGACAACAGTAAAGTTAGCCCAATTTTTTTTTATATTGTGAAATATAATGTTACACCAAGTAAATTGATACCCAACATGTCACACTTCAAAATTGCACCCACTCGTGGAATGGCGTCAAACTTTTACCCTTAAAAATCTCCATAGGCGATGTTTAAAAAATTCTACAGGTTGCATGTTTTGCGCTACAGAGGAGGTCTATGGCTAGAATTATTGCTCTCTCTTGACCGGTCTCGGACATGTGTGGTTTGACCCCCGTTTTCATATGCGGGCGCTACTCATGTATGTGTTCGCTTCTGCGCGCGAGCTAGACGGGACAGGGCGCTTATTTATTTTAATTTATTATATTTATTTTTGCACTGTTTTAAAAAAAAAAATTGGATCACTTTTTTTTCTATTACAAGAAATGTAAACATCCCTTGTAATAGAAAAAAGCATGACAGGTCCTCTTAAATATGACATCTGGGGTCAAAAAGTCCTCATATCTCATATTTGGACTAAAGTGCAAAAAAAAAAGTTGTTTGAAAAAATGACATTAAAAAAAATATGCCTTTAAGACATATGGGCGGAGCTGACGTCATGACGTCGCTTCCACTCTCCTATGGTATGGAGATGGGTGGCGGCCATCTTAGCCTCACTCGTCTCCATACCTAAGCAGTAAAAGGTCCCGATCTCCTCCCCCGCTACCGACGGCTCTGGTAAGCGGCGGAGGGCGCGGGAGAGCGTCGGGAGGGGGGTGGCACCTCTCCCGCCGCCGACAACGGTGATCTCGCGGTGAACCCGCCGCAGAGACCACCATTATCGTACACAGAACCGGCTCCTGTAAAGATGGATACCTCGGTTGTGGCAGCAGCTGCTGCCGTTACCGAGATATCCCTCTTCAAAGTGCTGACGTTTTTGTACAGGAGCCAGTCGGTAAGTGGTTAATATAGGGAAACAGGACAAGAAGGGTCTATAAGGACAGTTGCTGTGGCTGACCATGGATATATACCCCAGTAGGTTTTACTGGACTATCTCAGTACTAATACACAAACAAGTTCTTAATATAAAAATATAATTTTAATACATATAAAAATATACAAGAAACAAGAAATAATATTCAACGACAGATAACTACTAACGGGGTCACCCGAAAGATGACTGTTAATGTGAGATATAGACAAATTGATCCTCTACTAGTTTCATGGATTGAAACCACTTCTTCAGGACGAACTCTCTATAAAACAAAAAATACAATAAAATATACAGTAATTACAACATTGGACATAATTATACAGCAAACATTTTAGTCAAGAGATCTGCTCACCCGGAAGATCACACACCAGGCTGCTAAGAGTATTCCCCCCGTGGCGGATGAGGAGGATTGTATCAAAGATAGATATAATGGTAGTAAATAAAGGAACCAAATACAATTGATTTATAGGGCCCGTAGGGGATGAGGGAACACCAAGTGATGCACAGTGAAACAATTGGGATAGAACCACGTGAGGGTAGGAAGGGTTATTGAAGAGGAGGGATTGAAGGGAAGGGAGAAGGGGGAAGGACGGGGGGTTTGGGGGGTGGGGCGAGGGGGAAAGAGGGGGAAGGGGGGAGGGGAGGGAAGGAAAGGAGGGGAAGGGGGAAGGGGAAAAAAGGGAAAGGAAGGAAGGGAAGAGAGAGAAGGGGGGTGGGGATTGAAGGAGTGGGGGGGGGGGGAAGGAAACCAATGTCCACCAGATAGTACAGAAGGATTGAATGGGTGTAAAACTCACCAGCAAATATTACAAGGGTAACACATTGCCAGGCGTGGTAGTGAACAAGGCTGAACAGAGGAGGCACTCAGGAAGGGGCACAGCCAAAAGGTAGCAAGGAAGATGTAATTCCTATAACAGGCAGTGCTGATGGCTATCCAGTAGACATGTGCGCCGTCAATAAATACCTTTTGTTTCGTTCCATTTCGTATTAGCCGTTAATTCGTATTTCGTACTTCGTGTCCGAAATTCAATTTGGATTCGTACGAAATACGAATTTTCGTTAGGTTCGTTAACTTTTCATAACAATTACAAACATTCGTTATGATGAATTTAGAAAGCAAAAAATACCTTTCTCAATATGGCAGTCGTCGACTCATTATGCTCATTATGAGGGGCTCCCACCATCCCTGTGCTGTGCTGACTTCCTCCTGGAGCTGTACCCCTGCTGTGCTCATTATGAGGGGCTCCCACCATCCCTGTGCTATGCTGACTTCCTGGGTTTGTACCCCTGCTGTGCTCATTATGAGGGGCTTCCACCATCCCTGTGCTGACTTCCTGGGTTTGTACCCCTGCTGTGCTCATTATGAAGGGCTCCCACCATCCCTGTGCTGTGCTGACTTCCTCCTGGGGCTGTACCTCTGCTGTGCTCATTATGAGGGGCTCCCACCATCCCTGCGCTGTGCTGACTTCCTCCTCGGGCTGTACCCCTGCTGTGCTCATTATGAGGGGCTCCCGCCATCCCTGTGCTGTGCTGACTTCCTGGGTTTTTAACTTCATCATAACAAATAATCATAATTATTATGACAATAATAAAACGATATTAACGAACATTCTTATTTTGTCCGATTCTGAATCTCCCATCGACTATCAGTACCAGTCTCCCACTCCCATATTAAAATAGGTGATTTTCCCAACCCTCACTCAGCAACAGAAGAAAACCTCTGATTGGTCAACAAAACACCAGTCACGTTTCCATTGTAACGGAAATTGGATCCGAAATTCGTCAACGAATTTTCATATTTCGTATACAATTCAGAAGCATAGAAATTCATATTTCGGATGCTTCCGAATGAACGAATTTTCAGAAATTCGTACAAAATGAACCGCACATGCTACTATCCAGCCAGGAGGCACTGTAAAGTAATGGAACCTGTGAGGAAAGTAACCAGACTGTCAGGTAAGACAGTGCAATCGAGGACAATAAAAGGCTGTAGATAGAGGAGGCTGGATCTTACCTGGGACTCCACACCGACCAGCACACCACCCCTGGATCGGAACCGTACCACACATCCAGCAGGTCTGAAGGACCCCTTAAGTTTCCCCGGACTTTGCAGGTACGCAACCCCGCGTTACTGTGCAAGCGCGCTACGAACGGTCTAAGGGCAGAATGCCCAGACAAAATCGAGGCAAGCGAAAGGAGGTCAAAAGGGGCCTATCCACTAGGGGAAACACACGTCCGCCGCTGTGGGGGAGAAACAAAGCAGTCTAGGATCATGCCGATCATGGGGGCAGCAAATCTATACAAAAAAATAAAAAAATAAAAGTAAAGAAAAAACATGATATGGTAATTTTATAGGGGTAATGGTAACTGTGGAACATTACTGTCCCATAACATCACCCAAATGTTTTGCAATATGCTAGGCTACGGAATATAACAGTCACCCAGGCTAATCATATTGGTTAAAGTTCAATTCAATGCGGCCATAGAAGTAAAAAACAAACAAGTAATGCAAGGTAAAGAGAGGGGGGGTCAAAATTAATTGAAGTAATTGAAGGACAAAGCCAATTAAGGGCCAGGTGGTTCTATCCTGTTCTCTTATTTTTTTACGTTCAATGACCAGTTGTTTCTCCAGACCCAAGGAGTCGCTATGGAGACATCTTGTGCCCCGGCGTATGCAAACTTATATTTAGGCAGCTGGGAGAGATTTATACAGACAGATGAACGTTACACGGAGTTCCTTGATTATGTGTTACTTTGGTTTAGATATTTGGATGACCTTTTTTTGGTATGGACAGGAACCAAATGTAATCTATTAAAATTTATACAAAGCTTGAATGACAACAATTTTAACCTTAAATTTACCTTCAACTTCGACAATGACCGGATCCCTTTTTGGATCTGTGCATTTCTAAACAGCTGGACGGTACATTGAGAACTGATTTATACTGTAAGCCAATGGCTGGCAACACATTGCTTCATGCATCAAACTCCCACCCATACCCTTTGGTGAGGAGTATCCCATTTGCGCAATATTTGCGCTTACGGAGGAATTGTACACTAGAAATTCCCTATTGTATAAACGACCTAAACCTCCAACCAGTGACTCTGTCAGATTCATTACCACATTCTCTTCCCATCACAAGCAACTGAAAACAATTATTGGACACCATTGGCATCTACTCGCTGAGCAACATATTCTGGCCCGGGATGTACGTCCTGCCCCGGAGATGGTGTTCCATCAAGCCTGTTCTCTATGATAATACTGCCCCTGTGGCTACTTCTGAGGCGTCAACCTCTAAGATGTAGGGCAGGGCAGGATCAGGGTGTTGTAGGATTGGTGCAGAGGTGAATAAAGATTTCAGTTTGTCAAAAGCAGATTCTGCTTCTGGAGACCACAGGAAATGAGCATGCAGGTGAGTCACTTGGGTTATAGGTGAGATGATGGAAGTTCCTTATAAACCTCCTATAAAAATTTGCGAAGCCCACTAATCTTAGCACCCCCTTCTTATCCAACAGAGTTGGCCGGTCTAGGATTGCTTGCACTTTTTGTGGATCCATAGCTACACCACCAGTGGAGATGATTAGCCCCAGAAACTGTATTGATTTCTTTTCGAAATCGCACTTTTCCACTTTCAGTAAAGTACATTCTTCCTTAACGTGTGCAACACTGTCTTCACATGTGTTTGATGAAGCTCCAAGGTAGCTTAGAATATGAGGATGTCATCCAGGTAGATGATAACAAAGTAGTCTAGATATTCCCGGAAAATATCATTTACAAAATGCTGGAACGTGGCCGGGGCTTTACAGAGTCCAAATAGCATCACTAAATACCCAAAATGTCCGAACCGCGTTCTAAACGATGTTTTCCATTCGTCACCCTCTTGGATGCGAACAAGATTGTAGGCCCCCCGCAGGTCAAGTTTGGTAAATATCAGAGCAGTACGGAACTTCTATAGGAAGTGGGTAGCGGTTCTTTATAGTGATCTTATTAAGCTCCCTGTAGTCCACACATGGTCTTAATGTCTTGTGTTATTTTTCGACAAAGAAAATACCGCCACCAGCAGGAGAGTAGGAAGGGCGGTTGAAGCCTTTTTCTAAGTTTTTATCTATGTATTGTCGCAATGTTCCTAACGCCATCTCGGAGAGGGGGAATATGCGTCCAAACGGGATTTCGGCCCCTGGAAGTAATTCAATAGGACAGTCAAATGGCCGATGTGGTGGTAGAACATCAGCTTTTCTCTTATGAAAGACATCCAGAAACTCCTGATAAGCTGGTGGTACACTCTGACTATTGGCAGATGCATGTTGGACTGTCAGGCAACTGGTGGCATCTCTGGATTCAGGGACAAGGCAGTGCTGCTGGCAGTAGGAAGAGGTGAACAAAATGTCCCTCTTGATCCAATTGATCCGGGGATTATGCTCTTGGAGCCAAGGAATACCCAAGATGACTGGGAACATAGGTGAACTCAGGAAGTCAAAGCGTATGAATTCCTGATGGCCATCAGGAGTAGCAGCAAAGAGAGGAGCAGTCTCTTGTGTGACAGGGCCAGAACTAGGCATGGTACCATCGGCCAGATGAACTTCCAGTCTACATTTCTTGTGGAAAAGGGGCGAACTAAGGTTTCCTGCCAGGTTCAAGTCCAGAAAACATCTACATTCCCCAGAATCAATTATGGCCCGAAGCTGAACCTCCTCTTCTGCCAACTGCAAAATGATGGCAAGAATGAGATGAGAAGGAGAAGTTGCGGAGACCTGGAAGCACACTGAGGTGTAATTAAGTGGCTTACTGGGCCTTATGGGGCAAATACATAGGAAGTCTCCATTTCCTCCACAATAGAGTCAGAGATTGGCTTGACAACGATGACGTTTCTCATCAGGGGTCAGTGCAGTTCGCACCAGGCCAACTTGCATAGGTTCAATCCCAGGGGTAGATGTACTGGAGGGCACAGGCACTGATGGAGTGGGAACCTTAGGCAGTATCCTGGGCCTGGAGGTTTGTGATCGTTCGGACTGTCTCTCCGGCAGCCGTCTGTCTAGCTGTATGACAGAAGTACATCTTCGCCAGTACACCATGGATCAGCAAACAGAATTGTCCAAAAAGGTTTTTTAATAGAAAACGGTCACATCACAAGGGAGGTGCAACGTCAGGGGTCCTGCCCGGCCCCCGAAATGTTGCACCTCCCTTGTGATGTGACCGTTTTCTATTAAAAAACCTTTTTTGGACAATTCTGTTTGCTGATCCATGGTGTGCTGGCGTAGATGTACTTCTGTCTGATGCTTCCAGAACCCAACTGGTAATCGTTACAGCACCCATTAATGTTTTTGCCATTTGTCCGGGAACGTTTGCAACTGGAATATCTAATTGACTGTCTAGCTGTATGGCCTATTGAATGAGACCCTCGAGTGTAGTAGGACTCCCAACCCTGGCCAATTTATCCTTGAGGGATTCGAAAAGTCCCAAGCGGAACTGGTGTTTTACAGCTGCCTCATTCCAGCCTGTGTCTGCAGATCATCGACGGAAGTCCACGGTATAGTTCTCCACCGGCCACCGTCCGTGCTGTAGTGAGTGCAAAGCGGCTTCAGCGTTGACCATACGCTCGGGATCTTCGTAGAGCTGTGCCATAGCTGCAAAGAATGTGTCCACTGTGTTAATAACTAGACGTTTCTGTTCCCATAAACTGTGGGCCCATGTCTGGGGTTCATCAGAAAACAGGAAAATTAGGAACCCAACTTTAACAGTCTCAATGGCAAAAGTCCGGGGTTGCAAGGCCAGATACAGTAAGCAGGCATTCTTGAAGGATCTCAAATCATAGTAAAAAACGAAATGGGCGGGTCCTGATGACCAGTATCGTTGGTCAATTCAGGTAACAGGTTACCGGCTCACCTAATACGGTGGTGTTCCTTGTCAGAACAGGAGAAGTAGTCAAAATAAAAGGGGAGTGGGAATAGGACCCAAGATGTCCTTACCTTCAGTGAAGGAAAAGGAACAAACTGCGGTTTAACCTGATATAACTTTATTAGAACAATTAGTAGAAAAACAATTATTGAAAGGAAAGCATAAACAAAAGGAGATTGCATAAGGTAAAAACTGACAACCTTGTCACTTAAAAACGCATGCCCTTGAGCTCAGCCATATCCCAGTCATCCACACGTGTCAATCATCTCAAGTCATTAAGTGTGACTTAATATAATGCTTACATGTGTTTAGGCAAGGTGAGTTCCGGGAAACCTTGGTAGCACAAGTCGGTACCTGTATTGTGCTTAACCATGGACCTCCAGACTCCCTATATGCCTATAGAGCTGCTGCATTAAGTCTTTACAATTTTGAAGAAAGCATTGGTTATCTCAGACAAATAAATGCAATTCTGGCTAGAAAGTATTCCAGATAGTTAGTGAACAGGACAGGTTTGATTTCTGGGTGTAGCGCTATCAATCATAGAGATAATATATATAAAAAAAAAAAATGCAGAACGCTGTGATGCAAGCATGCAACTTGAGTCAAGGAGAAACAATAGATCCACAACAAGCCTGTTAGTCATTCAGCACCATGTTTCCATGAAACATTAGAGATAGCACCGCATATAGTTTGGACAGGAAAATATAGTCAGCTGAGTCAAAACACAGAGCCTCCAAAAAAAAAAAAAAAATGTTCAGGTTGTGATTGTTTGCTAGATATACTAGTTGAAAAGAGACTCACTGTTTAGATGGTATTAGATTGGTCCTCAGTTACAGCGACAAGGTGGTGAATCCAGAGTCCTTTGCAGGGGTCCACAGGAATTCTTGAAGGATCTGAACTTTTGTTGATTTCCGGAAAATCGCTCAGGAGTTGGTACTCATGGTTCTCGAGGAGGAACTACCACCGTAGGAGCCACAGAGGGTCATTCTTGGGAGATGGACCTGGGTCCGCAGAAGCAGGTGGCACTAACAAGTGTTGCAGCCGACCCTCTAACTGGAAGTATCCTTCCTGTAGTCTTTGGACTGCTTGAGTCAGAGTAGTGGCCTGTTGGCACAAAGCCTCTATCGGGGATGCACCTCTGCCGGCCCCAGACAAGGCTGGATTGTACTGTAAAGTCTGTGGTGTGAGGCTGGGTTGCTGAGAGGGCACCCCTTGTGGCTAAGTGCAATGCACCCCTGGAAGTGATACAGGGAGTGCGGTGCCCAAAGAAGCACGGATTGCCGGTACTGCTGCTGGATGAGCTGGTTAGTAGAGGGCAGCTGGGGTGCGCTGGGTGAACTGCATTGGCAGCAGTGCAAGGAGAGATCCCAGGTATGGAACAGCATGGTGAACCAGGAACAGAGTCAGTACACAATGGAATCAGTCTGAGATGGATACAGCAGCAAGCCAGGTCATACACAGTGGTCAGGAGATAGCAGAGTAGTCAGCCAAGCCGGGGTCAAACACGATGAGACAGACAGGAGCACAGGTCAGGATGTAAGCCAGGGGTCAAGCCAGAGGTTCAGGATAAACAGGTATAGTAAGCCGGGTCGGTAGCGGGAAGTCCAAGGATCAGGATATACAAGGCACAGGAGACACAGGAAGCTGACGATAATCCAGCATCCTGCATGTGTCAGTGGCAGGTTTAAATAGGCCAGGGGGGCACCAACATCTGTCACAGCGTGCGCGTGCATCTGCGTGCACCTGCCGCCATGCACCTGCGTGCACGCATGCGCACGGGGATTCGTCTGTCGCATACCATGATGGGTACTGGCAGGATTATTCAGCCATTTCCCTGACAGATCACATGGTACAGACAGGGCTAATCACAGCCCATCTGCACCATGTGATTATCTGTGGCCAGTTATAATGGTTGCTAATAACAGTGAAATTCACTGGTATAAGCAATGATAATGTGTACAAAAAATCCTGATTACCTCCCCAGTGTAGTACAGTGTCACTATGGTAATACTGTATTACATACTGTTACCAGTCAGTGTCTCTGATTACCACCACACCACTTGTATATATGATGCTGTATTGCACTGGTGACAGTATGTAAAAAAAAGTGCAAAAAAATATTTTTTTACATTTCTTCAGTTTCCAAAAAATTGTGACAAAAGATACCTCTTAGTAAATACCTTGGACTGTCTACTTTCCAAAAAGGAGTCAATCGGGAGATATTTGTACTGTCCTGCCATTTTTTGGGCCTCAGGAAATGAGATAGGCTGCCAGAACATAAGGATTAATCAATTTTCAGATATATATACCATAGTTTGTGGACTCTATAACTTTCCAATAGACTAAATAATATTCACTGATTTGAATTATTTTCACCAAAGAAATGTAGCAGAATACAATTTTGCCTAATTTAATGAAGAAAGATTATTTATTTGGAAAATGTTAAAACAGAAAAAACTTTTTTTTTCAAAATTTTCGGTCTTTTTTTGTTTAATAAGCAAAAGATAAAAAATCCAGTAGTGATTAAATACCACAAAAAAAAGCTCTGTGTGAAATGATAAAAACTTAATATCGGGGGGTGCATGCATAGAGCTCTCCAAGATGGCTGCATGACTTGAGAGCTCCAACCCAGACCAGCCATGTCTCATCCGCCACATTGCCCACAGTCCTAGTTCAGCTATCGCACTGACTCTGGGAGGTTGGGGACATCTCTCAGCATCGACCCATGCCAGGGATCGATGCCGCCACAGGCGGAGCGAGTACCTCCCATACAAGCCAAGATGGCGCTCGCTCCATCTTCTCAACCACAAGGATCTGTGGTAGGCACTGACACTGATGTGGAGGATGATGAGGATCCCCTGGACCTGCAGGGAACTCAGGACTCAGCTGTGAGCAATCCTACATACAATAGTGCTTCCCCAGCTTCCATGGAATGCCTCATGAAGTGTACTATGGCCGACATGCTTCTGGTCCAGCAGGGAGAGCAGCCCCAAAGCACTATGCCTCCTGATCTAGAAGGAGGCTTTGTATCTCTTACTGTATGCCTGCTGTGCAATCCTTGTTTGACAAGTCTGAGCTCCTGGGTAAGGGGCTGGCCAGAATAGCTTCCTAAATAACTATGGGCATCAAAGCTGATTAACAGGGCTTGGGGTCCCGCATTGAGGCCACTGAACATACAGTGAATCTAACAGTCATCTGGACCAACCAAAATACTGCACATATCCAGGATTTGCAGGAGCAATTGGAAGTGGTAATGGCGAAAATTCCTGACCTGGAAAACTGCTTCAGGTGGTACAATTGTAGGATCAGGGGGTTCCCTGAATCCTTTAAATACACCAATGCAGCTGTTTGCCTATTTCTGAAGGAACTCCTGCCTAATCTGCCTGACCATCGCCTGGAATTGGACAGAGCTCATTGAGCTTTACAGCCTCTATGTCAAGATGGTCTTTCCAGGGACATTATCGTAAAACTTTATTACTATGCTGTGAAGGAAGCTGTAAAAAAAAAGTTCCAGGGACTCTTCTCAATTGTCCATTCAAAATCATGCAGTCCAGGTTTTCGCAGATCTTTTGCCATTCACTATACAAAAACGTTGGGCTGTGAAACCTTTGTTGTTGGGTCTCACGAGGACGGAGATTAAATACTAGTCTCCAATTTCCCTTCCGCAATAAACCCTATGCTTTCTCATCCTTCCCTGAGGTAGAACGTCTGATGCTGCAATTGGGGATTGTCTCTCAGGAACCAACTACTTACTCATCATGTGGAGGGCCGAAAGCATCAAAGAGGCCCGCTCCACCTAGCCCAATTCCACCACTGTGGCAACAATCCAAATCGAGGCAGACCGGGGGACTTTGCTGGCTCTCTTTGGGTGGGTCCCTGGATTTCCCTGTATGGATGGGGTTGTCTGCCCTGTGGTTATCCAGGCACCAGGGATGGGGGCAGATTTTTTGTAACTCTTGCCCCCTATGATATTTCCCTTTCTGCTTCCCCTGCTTTTCCTTGTTTTTGGAGGTCCGGCAGCATAGGGAGGTTTTATTTTTTTTCCGTGGCCTCTCCCCCCGTTTTTGGTGGTTAGTACTGGAACGGGGGACCCTTTTTTCCATACTTTTTTTTTTTTGTGCTACTTCAACAAACAGATTTGAGAGACTTGAATCAACTTTGCAGTTCATCTTTTCCATCCCTACTCACTGTCACATCATAGTAGCTGATAACAAAAATAGTAAAAAGATGTTTAATTCATTATCTCTTATAAAACTAACAAGTTAACCCACTCACTTCCAAAAAAATTTAGCCCTCCCATCCGACCACCCTCCCATACCACTCTCCCCCCCAACCTCTGCATGCCCCTCCGATCAATCATTTGTGACCTACCCCAAGTCACTTCCTCGCCATAGATCTAAGCTCTCAGTTCCTGAGCATAACTCCAGGTTTTTTTAAATACTTTCCAACACTCCCATTTATCTATGGTACTATTATTCACCTCATCTAAACTTCTCCCCAAGCATTCCATGTTATATGTTGCTTCCACCCTATCTATCCACTCCCAGATTGATGGACATTCCTCCTTTTGCCACTTCATAGATATAAGTCCCTTTGCGGCGTTTATTAAGTGAGGAACCAAAGATCGTTTATACTGCTTTATATCACCCTCGACACCATGAAACAAGACAACCCACGGGTCTTCCACTACTTCTTTTTTAGTGATTTCCTTAATAAGGTGGAGAATCTTTTTCCAATATTCTTTAATTTTGGGCAGTCCCACCATAGATAAGTCTTTGTTCCTACATCCATACAGCCCCGCAAACATTGTGCCAGTTTATTACTCTGGCATTTACTCGTTTTGTCAGGTGTTGCGTACCATCTCGCCAGACATTTGTAGTTCATTTCTGCAGTCCTACTGTCTACTGCCGAGCAATGAGTGAGTTTCAAAAATTTTCCGATAAAGCTCTTGTCCCGCTTTGTCCCCAATTCCCTCTCCCATTTCCTGATATATGGCGGTATCTCCACTTGTTCTGACCTCAACAATATTCTCTACATTTTTGAGTTAGTATTCCTTAAGTCCTCTGCTGAGAACAGTCATTCTAGCAAAGTCAGATCGTCTCCAGATCTGATTGGTTGCAGTAGATTTTTGACTAAATGATTCAACTGGAGGTACCGCCACTCAACCAACCACCAAAGCTTATTGTGTATGCATTCCTGTGTTGGAATAATTTTACCTTTTTTAATTATATCTCTTAATTGTGTAACCCCCTTTTTTAACCAATCTCCTCCTGAGCTATTTATTCCCGGAGGAAAATATTTGTTATCTTTCAGTGCAATTAAAGGTGAATTATATTTACCATTAAGTTGTTTGTATATCCCATCCCATATTTTAAAAACATTACGTGTTAGTGCATTATGTGTTTTCCCCAAATTTTCTATACTGTGGAGGGTTCCAAATAATACTCCCCAATTGTGCCTTGCTAAGTGTTTTCTCTATACTAACCCATTTTTTTTCATTATTTTCTTTAGCCCATTCTATCGCTCTAGACAGCACTACTGCTTTGTAATAATTTTGAGTATCAGGAACAGCCAAACCTCCATTCGTTTTCCCCTGTTTCAATATTATATATAAAAAGAGACTCTCGTTTTTTATTTTTCCATATTAAGTTCATTAACAACATTTTTAATCTTCTAAGATATTGTTGAGGGAGTGCTACTGGCAACATCTGGAACCTATACAAAATCTTTGGAAGAAGCGCCATCTTTATAATGTTGATACGTCCTATCCAGGATAGCGACCTACCAAGAAATCTTTTACCTTCTAATCTAACTTCATCAAGCAGGGGTAGATAGTTTATTTTGTAGATCTTCTCCCTTGTATTTGCTAGTTTAATTCCCAAGTACTTTAATTCTTTCGTCCAGGCGAATTTGAACTCATTTTTCAGTTCTCTTTCTTCCATCTTACTTAAATTAATGTTAAATATTTCAGACTTTGCTGAATTTATTTTGAAATTAGAAATTTCCCCGTATTATTTTAGACTATTTAATAGATTACGCATAGTGATCCGGGGGGTCCGTGATATAAAACAGTACATCGTCCGCAAATGCTGCAAGTTTATGCTCTTCCTCTCCCACCTTAAATCCGCTTAAATTAGGATCGTTACGTATCATGGCCAGAAGTGGTTCTAAGGATAGAACGAATAATAGTGGGGACAGGGGACAGCCCTGTCTTGTTCCATTTTTCATCTCAAATGGGAGAGACATTAGTCCGTTCACTTTTATTACTGCTGTGGGTTGGTGATATAATGTTTTGATCCAATTGATCATTCTTGGACCGATTCCCATGATATCCAGAGTCTGAATTATGAACCCCCAGTCTAAACTGTTGATTGCCTTTTATATCTCCCCTCCCTTTTAGAGGTAACTCCAACCTGGTCCTGATTTACAAGGGTATTCATTAGCCCTTTCAGTCTACCTGCCAACACTCTAGCGTAAAGTTTTATATCGGCGTTGAGTAATCAAATTGGCCTATAACTAGAGCACAACGTTCCCTCTTTGCCTTCTTTCAAAATAACGTATAATACCTCCCTACTGATTTCATGTTCTGTCCCTAGACCATTCATATAGTGACATAGCTTTGGGATTAGGATCGCTTTAAACTTTTTATAGTAGGAAAGTGAAAAACCGCCAGGCCTTGGGCTTTTCCCCAGTTCCGACAAGGATTTATTTATTTCCTCTTCCATAATTGGGGCCTCTAATGTCTCCCTGGCCTCTTCGGCGATTTTTGGAAGCTTCGCCTTCCTGAGAAAATAAATTATTTTCCTATTCCTGTCTCCAGACAGGGTATCCCGATGTTCTACTGAATATAGATCTTGGTAATAATTTTTAAATATATCCGCAATTAATTTTGACGAGAAAACCATATTGCCTTCCTTGGTCTGTATTTTCTCAATGAAGTTAATGGCTTTTTTCTTTTGTAACATTCTCGCCAGATATTTACCAGGTTTATTTCCCCACTGGTATCTTTCTCTTGCAATCCTATCGAAAGCTACCCTAGTTTCTTGTTCTAATAGCACTTTCAACTCCACTCTTTTATTTACTACCTTTTGATATAATTCTTGATGTCTAACCGGATGTTTTTTATGTTCTTGTTCGGCCCACTGTATTTCGTCCATCAGATTTCGGATTTTCTCTGTTCTCGCCTTTTTTTTTTCTTGCCCCTAGTTCTATCAGGATCCCCCTGATGTAGGCCTTGTGGGCCTCCCACAAGGTGGACCCCGATACTTCTCCAGTATCATTTGATGAGAAATAGTATTCAAGTTCCCTTCCTACTATTGCAGAGTCTTCCCCATCTCGGATCAGCTCCTCATTCAGGCGCCACCCAGAACAATGGCCTAGCTTCCCTGACAACTTTCATTTTCATCCTCACTGGGGCGTGATCCGAGAGCATAGAAATTTCTATCTTAGAATCTATCACCCTATCAATATCCTTATGTTCTACAAAAATATAATCTATCCTAGAGTAGGACCCGTGAACAGGGGAGTAAAACGTAAAATCTTGTATTTTTGGATGCTGGATCCTCCATATGTCTACCAATTGGCTGGCATATAATTTTTGTTTTACCTCTTTTAATTGTACGTGATTTGTCCCCTGTGCCCGGGTCATACTGTCAAACCATGGTACCATACAGTAATTCATATCTCTCATCATGATCGTGTGCCCCCTCCTGAAATCCCTTAACTTTACCAAACGGTTTTTTAAGTGTCTGGTCAGATTTTTATTGGGGGCATAAATGTTTGCCAGTGTAAAATCTTCTTCGCAAAGTTTACCTTTTAGGAATAGGAATCTGCCTTCCGGGTCGGTCAACTTTCCCTCCAGTACAAAACGGGTTCCACTCGCGAACCCAATTGCTACCCCCTCGCTCTTTTTGTGATTGTGTCCCCGTGATACCATATCGAAAAATACCTAGAGTAGTTTCATGTTTGACTCATGGGATATGTGTGTCTCCTGGAGAAAAACCACTTCTGCCCCGTACCGTTTAAGCTCTTTCATTATCTTATGTCTCTTGATGGGAGTATTAAGTCCCCTAACGTTGTAAGTCATAAAATTAACTGTTGTCATCTTTTTATTCCTAGCATCCTGTCTGGGCCTCTATTATTAGGTCCATAGCAAGGTTTAACCGTACTTACAGGCATTATATCAGAGGTATCCCCCCACCCGCCCCTCCTTATCCCTCCCCCCCACAGCTGCCCCCCCCCCCACCTCCTTCCTTGGCCCCAACAAGGCCTCTCGATCCTCAAAGGACACATATTTTATGTCCCTCTCCAGATCTCTAACCCTGAGGTGGAACTCTCAGTGTGCCCCCGCCTCCATCACAGAGTGCGTTGCTGGGGCGGTAAGCCGACCACCTGGCAGGCGCCTCACTAAGGACTGCTTTCCCTAACCACCATTGACCATTCCCCTCTGTGTTCTCCACCCCCCCACCACAGCCCCCCCAAGACTCCATCAATCACCCTTATTACATATTGAATTCTTGACCACGTCCCGTCTCCTCCCCCACCCTCTATTTATTAGACCAATCCGGCAACCGTGGCTCTTGTATCTCCAATTTTTTGCAAAAGTCCCCAAGTTCTTCAGGGAATCTTAGCCTGGCTGCTCTTCCATCTTTAGACCCTAGGATACAAGCCGGAAACCCCAAACTATACTTTATGTTCTGTGTCCTCATCTGTTCCAAAAGGGGTTTTAGAGCACATCTTCTAGCCAATGTTTCTGGGACCAGGTCCGCAAAAACAAGGATCTCGGCACCCTCATATTGCAGGGGGGGGTTTTCCTCTTTATTTTACCCAAATTCTGGCTTTATCTTCATAGAATCTGAATCTCACTATTATGTCCCGAGTTCTATCTGCTCTGATAGTATCTGATCTTCCTACCTGGTGTACCCATTCGATCTTTGGGAAATCCTCTACTCCCACGTCAAGAAGGGGACAGAAGATTTCCCGTATGACTTTCCTTATGTCTTCCCCCCTTCTTTCTGGTACCGAGCGGATTCTCAGATTCTGCCTTCTGTTTCTTTTTTCTTGGTCTTCTAGCCTATAGAGGAGTTTTGTTTGATTTTGTTGTACACTTTTAACTTGTTCTTTAAGGGCACAGAGCTCCAAGGCTTGTTTATCAATTATTTCTTCCGCCGTCTCTACTGTAACCAACAGGTTTCCCAAGTCGGTTCTCAACATATTTATCTCAGTTTTTATTGAGTTTTCCAGTCTCTTAAACATATTCAAGATCTCTTATTTTGTGGGGAATTGGGCCTCTATCCTTTGGTCTTCTGATTTCGTTGTTTCTAATTCACTGTCGATAGTTAAGTCATTTCTAGATTGATCTGGGGTAACTTCTTTCTTCTCCTCCATTCCCCTCTTTTTATCCGCTTTGCCTGGCTTTTGGGGCGCTGGGTTGGTGTTCTTGGGACTAAGCCCTTGGGCCAGGTACTGTTTGATTGTACTCCCCGTAGCGTTGTCTTTTGGGGTTTTAGGAGCCCCCCCCCCCCGAGCTGCTTTGGACGACGATTTACTCATGATGAGTTGATAGATCCCTCTAAGGCTAGGCGTCTGATTTCCAGTTCTCCTTACAGGGCAATTATGCTATTCAAAATCCATACTCAGCTTCCTGCTGTACAATGAATTCCTGTTCGGGGCTTATCCATTTTCCTCTGCTCTTTTCCTCTATTGCCTCCAACCTCCCCTTCCTTAAATACCTGGGGGGTCACTAAGGTGATTACAATTTCACAATTTTCAACAGTTCAGCATGTGTCTATTCTACTGCCCCTCCTACCGTCCATCCTCCATTTAATATAATGCTCAACAATCCCTCCCCTGGGGGTCATACAGCGGTAGAAATACAGCAAACAGCTTGCACAATTCAAAAGAACACCTCTAGATTCTGCTCTTTAGCACTGTGGGGTTAAGCCCTCATGTTGGTCCTCTCTTACCTTCTTCTCCAGGTGTATCCAGACTGGACTTACTGCATGGTCTCTTAATGGAGTCCTGGGGGATACCGCTTCAGCAACAAGGCGGCTGCCCACTCCTCTGTTGGCTTCTATAATTCCAGGTGGGTCCGGGACAGAGCCGCTATAAACGGGATCCAAGGAGGGGGGGTGGATGCTGAGACCGCTCAGAAGCCTTACTGCCCGCGCAGCATGTTGCAATCTCGCGCTCCGCCGTGTGGGTCGGCACCTTCCGAGCAGCACAGAGACAGGACGGTCTGGACGGAGATCATCCACAACCACGGCTCCTTTCCTCTCCTTCGCATACCCGCCGTGGGTTGTCTGCCGCCGGCCCACCGCCCAACACACTCAGGCTCCTCCCTCCACGTCTCACGCCGTCTCACGTCATCCCCCCTTTTTTTTTACATACTTTATGGGGAGTGACTAATTATTGTATCCTATATTACTGCAGTCAGTCATAGTGGTTTTAATGCCAGGTCCGGGAGGTTTGCTTCCCCGCTTGACCCGATGTGCTTTGATTTGGCACCTTGGATCAAGGTGTGGTTTGCTATTTGGGTGGACACGGGGATTTGGTTTGCGGACAGTGGGAATGTGCTAGTCCCCTCTCCAGTTGCCTTTTTTTCTGCTTTGCATTGTTCTCTCTTATCATTTTCTTCTCTTTTTTCTCCCTTTTACTTTTCGGACTTGTGACACACATCCCCAGACAAGAAATAAAAAGTCCCAGATGGTTGGTACTGATTTCAGAAGGGCACTGAGGGAGGTCAATTATACACCTTTATCACGTACTATGCACCCAATCAGGGGCAAGTTGTCTCTAACCTCTATTGTGAGCTAGCCCCACATGCTGAAGGGATGGCATTACATGGTGAATATTGCTTTGGATTCAAGTTTAGATGAGTCCCAAGCCATCTCTGCCAGGCTCAAACACCCATCTAATATGAGTTTAAACAGAGCCAAGTTGTTGCACACCCAGGGTCTAGTGGATATCTGGAGGGAAATGCACCTGACAGTTAGGAATTATACCATTATTCAGCCCCCATTTGACTTATGCAAGAATTACATTTTCACATTTTCATTTTCACACACATTTTCATTTCTAGTTCTAGTGTACCCTTGGTCCATAAGACCCACATTAGGAAGGTGGCTTGGTCCAATCATTCCATGGTCTGCATGGTGCTTTTTCATCTAGGTGGACCCCAAGGGCTGTTTCATTGGCAGTTGAATAAAAAGCTCCTTGGTGAACCGGTATGATGCATGGAAATCGAAGAAGCTATATCAAAATATTTACAAGTTATGCGCTGCGCTTGGGTGACCCCAAAAACAAAATTAATAATAACCAACTCTGTGCTTACTAGTGCGATAATATTAAATACAAATAATATGAATGTTGAATAAATAAACAAGGTGTGAAAAAACAAGTGCTTGTTACACCATAAATTAGTGCTTAATAGTGCTTGTTACACCATACATAGTGTCTTAATCAACATAAAAAGTGCTTAGTGCTCAATATAAAGTATCCTGCTTGTTTAAATGAAAAAATTAATAAATAATAAATAACGAAAAAAAGTTCTCTTTGGCAATCTAAATAGTGCGTGCAAATAATGTCCAGCAGTGATAATAAAACAATGCGTGCAGGTGGTGTTCAGCTGTGACAACAAGCCAACATCATACCGAAGATATCTTGAGTGCTGCAAAACATGCTCTGGTGCTCCTTCGTGACCCCCTTAAGCTAATGTGCTCACCTCAGAGCGTGTGACTCAGCTTCTACCCTGAGTCTAAATACGCTTTAGAGCCACCTCTGGGCTCAGTCTCAGTGTCTGCTGCTCTCCTCCAGCTGGAAACAATGTGGCTCCATACATATAAATGAAAAGGAAACTATATAGTGTAATATAGTCAAAATACTTTTATTAAAAGAAAATGCTCCCCCCACCGGGGTACTCACATGGCACTGGTGCGTCAGTGCACCATACTATAATGGCTTTCTATGCAAAATCACTGGATGTTTGGTGCAGTATGCTGTGCTGGGACAGCGCTGGTGTAAAGTCCATGTCAGTCTCTCCGTCCTGGCCCCTCCCCTATGCGTCTTCGACACAGGGATCACGTGTCATCATCAGGGGGATATGAATAGACGGATGCTCTACAGGATTATATAAGGCGATCGCGGCCATTTTGCCATAGATCGCAGACACTCTAATGCTAGGCTACAACTTCTGTTACGACTAATGAGCTTATCCCATCACATTAACCCTAACTGCTGCTGAAAATAGTAAGTGGGGAAAATTTGCCTAGTGTTATTTTATGACCTGTCAATAACGACCAAACACAGCATACCTCCAAAACTACAGATAAATGCATATCTACATACAAAATATAATTAATAACAGTAATCTAAGATTAAAATCAAAGCTAAAATTATTATACCGCAAATTCCCTGTCCATGCGATTTTAAAATGCATCTCATCAGAGTGATCTGAATATGCGTGTGGGGCAAACAGATATCCCCATTATGAATCAATATTTTAATATACTAAAATTATTATACCCAAAATCCCCTGTCCATGCGATTTTAAAATGCATCTCATCAGAGTGATCTGAATAAGCGTGTGATGTAAATAGATATCCCCATTATGAGTCAATATTTTAATACAGTATGATGCACAATGAATAAAATATGAAAATATTATTAAATAAAAATAGATAAAATAGATAAAATTAGGAAATAAAAAGATAACCATAGAAGACCATTAAAAGGCTATCGCTCAATCCTCATGTACGTACCAACCATCGCTCAAATCCTATATATTAATATGATCCTTAACATTAGAAATACGTGATTGATACGCATCAATCAAACCTTCAAGCTGGGAAATGAATAGGCCTGAAAAACCACCAGGAATGCTCAATCTTAGGGTTAAAAATTGCTAAGGAAGCACCTAAGGTCAAATTCTTTATTCAACCCCCCCGGGAAGAGGGAGCCTAACTGGTGTATCCACCACAACTCACACTTGCTAATCTCCCTAATATAATTTGAACCTCTCCAATGTTTCTTAGGTGCCTCTATTCCCCAAAATCGCATTATATGACAGCATATACCACTCCCACTGTATTGCAGGATATAAAATCCCTTATCGTGTATATGTGGTTAGTGTGGGGATGCTGAAATTCCTTAACCCTTTTAGTATTAGTAGGAACCCTGATGCAACTGTAACATCTTCCACAACCATAAAATCCTTTTAGATCCCAGAACATCTTGGGTCTGGAAAGGGGCAGTTCTACAACATTATGTACCAATTTGTCACGTAGACTCTGCGCTCTTTTATACACAATTTTAGGTTTATTGGGGAGTGTATCCCTAAGATGTACATCTTATTTTAATACATCCCAATATTTATTCATGATTTTTTCCACGTCTTTACTCTGTAGATTGTAGTCCAAAATGACAGATGTGCTCCCATTATCGTTAATATCCCTTGTTCCAATTCTATCCCTCAAAAGATCTTCCCTATTCAGATGCCTGACTTTATCTCTCTTGTTTTTCAGAAATTCATTACCATAACCTTTATCAGAGAACATTGCACTCAACCTATCTGATTGGGTCTCAAAATCCACATCCCGCGTACAATTTCTCCGCATCCTCATAAATTGGCCTCTGGGAATGTTGTCAAGCCATGGCCTATGGTGACAACTTGATGTGGGAATATATGAGTTACGATCCGTAACCTTAAAAAAGGACTTGGTTTCAATACCACTAACAGTTTTAAATATCTCTAGATCAAGGAAGTGTATCCGATCCCTACTAATATCCCAGGTTAACTTGATACTCCGGTCATTATTGTTCATTGATTCCAGTAACCTCATCAGTGATTCCATATTTCCACTCCAGATAATCAGGAGATCATCAATAAATCTTTTGTACAACCGGATATCTCCAAATCCATCACCAAGACCTCGTTCCGCCTCCCACTTGGCCATATAGCGGTTCGCTATGCTCGGGGCGAACTTGGCGCCCAAAGCTACTCCTCGTACCTGCAGATAAAATTTATTATCATACCAGAAGAAGTTGTGATGTAGACAAAAGTCCAAACACTTCAAAATAAATTTGTGTAGGTCCTCTCGCGTTAAATCATCCTCTTTTTCCAGAGCCTACTTGACTGCATCCGGGGCCCCTTCATGATCGATATTAGTGTACAGCGAGGCTACATCTCCTGTGGCCATGATAAGATCTTCATGGGTGTTAAATCTCTTTATTAATTGTAAAGTGTGCTTGGTATCTTTGAGGTAGGCATCCGTTTTCCTTACTAGTGGTTGTAAGTGGAGATCGATATATTCTCCCAATCTCGAGGTTAAAGACTCGACCCCACTTACTATAGGTCTTCCGGGAGGTTCAACGCAATTTTTGTGAATTTTACGGGGATTTTACTGACCATGGGAACCAGATATTTAGCTTCCTGTTTACTGTGAAGTTTGTTCTCCATACCCTGTTGCACGATAAGTTCTAATCTCTTTTTGTATAATTTAGAGGGATCAGCATTTAGAGGCTGGTAAGTGTCCTCATCATTTAATATCCTGTTCATCTCTGCTTTATATTGTTCAAGGGATAGGACAACAATCCCCCCCCTTTATCCGCAGGCCTGATCACTATATCAGTCCTACCTTCCAATGATTCCAACCCCTTCCTGAGATCAATGGATTCATACGCCTTCTTGATAGGTAGTCTTTCTAATTTACTCGTGACTAGTTTTTTTGAATAGGTCAACATATTTATTGTTGGTTATGTGGGGGTTGAATACAGAATTGTTCCTCAAATTAGTGAAACTGTTGTTCGTAATCACCCTTTCTATCGGATTAATGGCATAGTATTTTTTAATGTTGAGCTTCCTAATAAATTTTTGTAATCCAACATAAGTTTCGAATTTTTTGAGCCCCTCTTTTGGCGCAAACTTAATACCCTTATCCAGGGTCAAGATTTCCTCCTTGGATAGTGTGGCTCCACTCAAGTTGTAAATTCCTTCTCCTAATCTTCCAGCTTTCTTTTTTTGTTGTACCCTTCGTCCAGCTCTCCCCCCCCTCTTTCTAGGTTTCTTAGATCGCGGACGGCCCCCCCCTGTCTGCCCCTAAAAAAGACTCATCATTGTGATGGTCTGCAATCCCCTCCAATGGTTGATAACTATTATACACAGGTATCTCATATTGATCCGGTGATTTCTCATATCTTACACGCTGAGGTTTGAGCGAATAGTAAGTTCCCCCCTTTGTGTACCATCATAGGGGCGGGGCAACTGCCTAGGGTGCTGAAAATCACCCTGTGGGGGGCCCCTAAGGGGCTGATGTTGGCCTCCACCATATGGTATTCCTTGTTGGTAGCCATAATGTTGATGACCATTGTTGTAATAATTATGTTGCTGCCCCCCTCTCCGATAGGGTGTGCGATTTGGTGGAAAGCCCTTTCCATATTGATTTCCACGTGGTTGAGCTCTGTTGTTATTTCTGTGATACTGTGATCCCCCATAAGCCCTGTTGTCATATTCATGTGGTGGACCATATTGTTGGTATCGGTCATCATTTCCATTATATCCTCGGTACTCCTGCTGCTCATAATCAGGTCTTCTCGGTGGTTGCCCATATGGGGTGTTATGCCCCGTACACACGGTCGGATTTTCCGATGGAAAATGTCCGATCGGAGCGTGTTGTCGGAAATTCCGACCATGTGTGGGCTCCATCGGACATTTTCCATCGGATTTTCCGACACACAAAGTTGGAGAGCAGGAGATAAAATTTTCCGACAAAATGCGTTGTCGGAAATTCCGATCGTGTGTACACAAATCCGACGGACAAAGTGCCACGCATGCTCAGAATAAATAAAGAGATGAAAGCTATTGGCCACTGCCCCGTTTATAGTCCTGACGTACGTGTTTTACGTCACTGCGTTTAGAACGATCGGATTTTCCGACAACTTTGTGCGACCGTGTGTAGACAAAACAAGTTTGAGCCAACATCCGTCGGAAAAAATCCTAGGATTTTGTTGTCGGAATGTCTGAACAAAGTCCGACCGTGTGTACGCCCTATTAGAACGTCTGACCTCCTGATAATATGGAGGATACCCCTTAACGGGCTGTTTAGTATCATACTGTGGGCGATGCTGCTGGTTCTGCGGTATTGGTGTTTTATTTCCCCCATTTCTATCAGTGGTGGTCTGCTCTTGGGAGTTAACAATACTCCTATTGGCTAATGTTGACTGCCAGCGAAAAACTTGTTTCTTTTGGTAATCTTCAAGATCTCCCCAATATTTCTTTTTCTTCACATTCCTATTCTCTGTATCCTTCTTTTGCATACTTTTCTGCAACTCACCCATTAATTTGTTATATTCAGGTGTCTCCTTAAACAGATTAATCTTATCCCTAATCTCTTTTATCTGCACCTCTAGTGCTTTAAGTTTCCGTTGTTTCCTTTTGATCAGGAAATCCATAACCTCTTTCCCTTTACCAGCAAAGAAAGCAAACCATTCATCCATATCATCATCTCCCAGTAAACCATCACTAATGGGTATATCCCAACTTAATTTTCTAGGTATCATATTGTCTTTCAAGTATTTTTCCAAGGTGGATTGATCCCACCAAACATTACATTTTTTAGTTCTACATTACACCCCATGATCTCCCCGATCAGGATCTGGGCACTTTCTGATGTGAAAGGATCTGGATCACGATCACCTAAAAAGAGAGAAACAAAACAAAAACAGGTATCAAAAATCTGCCGGCATCCATCTCTTACCTGGGTCTGTGGTCGCAGACACTCACCTGTTGTGGTGCCAATCTCCACCACATCTTCTTCTTCCTCCTGATTAGCTTGCATTGGTGTTATTTCCCCTTCTTCCATAGGTGGGGGGTCTGTGGTCTCCTCGGATGAGGGGTGTCCTCCGAGTCTTTTCTCCCCTATGTAAAACAAAAATGCTATAATTAGCACACAGATATTTGATGGAAGAACTAGAAATAGGAAACATTGCTTGGAAGTGGGGTACAATTGTCTATTTTAGCCGAGTTCCAAGATGTCTTTTTTTTATTGCTCTTTGTCAAGCTGCAATACTTTACCTGTTTGGTACAAGCTTCACAGATGGAGACCCCCCTATAGTATACACTGGAGCACCTGTGTGGCCCCCTAATAAAAATGGTGTTCTTGTGTCCCACACTAGTGCTCCAGTGTCCAGATGTGAAAACAGCTGCTCAGTGTCCTCTCCTTACACAGAATCTAGTTTGCATTTCATTCTAGTAAGAAAACCCATCTACACAAACAAATATTTGGCATCCAAGTAGGCCCAAAAAAATGTGGGAAAATGCATATGGCCTAAACAATGGTGTTTTAGAGGCCGAAAGAAAAATGTTTGATACGAACGAATAATGGGCCCATGAACATTAAAGTTGCCCTTTTAAACATTACAATTAAGAAAAGCATATGAAGCAGCACGAACGGAATAAAGACAGAAAGAATAGAAACACAGCACAACTACTCACTTTTTTGCAGCACTCTCCGGATCTTTCGGTACTGCTCTGGCTCTCTTAATTTGAGGTCCGACCACCGCTTCCTGAGCTGATCTTTTGATCGTCGTACTCCGAAATTCTTGTGCAGACTTTTGATCACTTTCGCCATGATCTTGGCCTTTCTGATATTGGGATTGGGGTAAGGCCCATACTTTCCGTCATAGTCGGACTTCTTCATGATGTCGACCATCTCCAACATCTCCCCAAAGGACATATTTGTGGCCTTAAAACGTCTCCTTCTGGATCGGGACATGTCCGGATCCGGGCTTTCCTCCTCCTCCTCCTCGTTCCATGCAATTATCACGCACCTGCTGTGACTCCACCATGTGCTCTTCCCCCACTGCGCTGAACAAAAAGGGGCGGGGAATAGAATAGAAATAACGTCAGGGGCGGGCGGAGTTACACGCATGCGCAGTGTGTATAAAGCGTAACACGCGTGCGTATTACGTACGATCCGTGAGGAAGGAGCATTGGACGCGCCGATCGTAAGAACGAAGGTAAGAGACAAACTTGTGCCTATACTGCTTCTACATTGAGGCCTATATTGTAATATGATTAGGAGAGTTTTGTCTGACATTAGGCTGTGTCTTGTGTTGTGTCTTGCAGTGAACATGGATATGCTACTGAAAGACAATGACTTCATGTCAGTATTCGTAGATATGTTAAGGGAGCTGCCCTGTCTGTGGGAGATTAAACACCCCCATTTCAAGAACCAAGCAAAGAGGAAGGCAGCACTGGTGCAATTGTGTGAAATTGTGAAGCAGGTGATCCCCACGGCAGACATCACCTATTTAAAGATTTTCATTGGTGGCCTGAGGAGTACATATCTAAGGGAGCGCAAGAAGGTCCTGGATTCACAGAGATCCGGAGCAGCAGATGACATCTATGTCCCCAGGATGTTGTATTATGACAGGCTGCATTTTCTGGCAGGCCAGACTGAACCCAGGCCAGCACTCTCCAGTCTTCCTTCCACGCTTCCTTCCCCCCCGGCTGAGGCTTCTGACGCCCAACCTGGGCCTTCCAGGCCGCATGTGGAGGAGCCCAGATTGAGCCAGGTATAGCATTCCTCTAAATATTTCTGCTTGTACAATCAATGATGTTAACTCGATGTTAGTTGGGAGTACTAATTTATGATTGTGATTGATGATGCAAAACATTACAACCATGTCCCTTTTTCATACACAGGGAAGTCTCAGCCAGGAGGTGGCCGGGCCGAGCTGGCTGGCTGATCTGCAGGTCCTTCCACCACCCCTGAAAAGAGAAAGTGGCAGTAGGAGGAGTGCCCTAGAGGAGGCTGCCAGAGGACTCTTTTGGAGGGCTACAGAGGTCCTGGGAGCACGATAGACCGTGGAGGAGGACATTGCTGCCATCATTGCATATAAAATGCAGAGAATGGAGGAGGGCCAACAAGTCATGTGTGAGTCCCTCATATTGGAGGCTCTTAACAAAGGTATGAGGGGCCAAATTACAGCTCAGACACACCTTTGCGATGGTCCTCCTCCTCCTCCTGCAGGTCCTTCTCCTCGTCCTCCCTCTCCTCCAGGTCCTTCCAGTTCTCCTCCAGGTCCTACTCCTCCTCCTGCCACATCTCCAACTGCACAGCCACAGCCTGGAAGGAAGCGTGGAAGGAAGACCAGAAAGTGAGGACCCTGGATCCAGTCTGGTCGGCCAAAAAATGCAGCCTCTTGTGGTACCACAGCCTGGGGACATAGATGTCATCTGCTGCTATCCGGATCTCTGTGAATTCTGGACCAGACTGCCCTCCCTTACATATGGACTCCTCAGGCCACCAATTTTGATGTTCAAGAATTGATGTCTGCCGTGGGGGTCCCAGGCTTCGCTAATTTCTCATGTTGATCCAGTGTTGCCTTCCTCTTTGTTTGGTTCTGAGCCCTTAATAAAGGATTTTTGTTTTGAATTATACTCTCCTATGTGTTTTACTTCAAAAATGACAGTTTTTTTGTGAGGATTCAGGTACATTTCAAATATACAATGTGAAATGAACAAGGGACACCAACACCAAACAATCTCCTGGAGATTAAATAATAAAAGATATCAATGGTGTTGGGGTAACTTGACACACAAAACACAAACAAAAATATTCTGGAGTAAAAATAAAAATAACATTGAACAAAGATCAGCCTTTGAAAAAATACAAACATTAAATAAAAAAAAAGGCTTAAAATCCCCAAAAAATTTAAATAAAAAAAAAAAATTTATGTCAGATGTGACAACTAATAACAATATATTCAGGGAATACCAATAAAAAAACAAAAATAAAACTTTGTGAGAAGTGTGTGTTAATATGAGCAGCAAAACTACTTAATTCTTGTCACATTATAAAGAAGAAGAGAGTGCGCTGTATTAAACCATTTTTAACATTGCAGCGTGACGAAAGTGCTGTATTCATTGCGAACGCTAAGTTTACCAGAACGAGCTGTTCCGTCTTGGAATTTCTTCTGAGCATGCATGGCACTTTGTGCGTTGGAACAGGCCACACACGGTCGGAATTGACGCGATCGGATTTTGTTGTCGGAAAATTTTATCTCCTGCTCTCCAACTTTGTGTGTCGGAAAATCCTATGGAAAATGTCCGATGGAGCCCACACACGGTCGGAATTTCCGACAACACGCTCCGATCGGACATTTTCCATCGGAAAATTCGACTGTGTGTACGGGGCATTAGTGGTATTGAAACCAAGTCCTTTTTTAAGGTTATGGATCGTAACTCATATATTCCCACATCAAGTTGTCACCATAGGCCATGGCTTGACAACATTCCCAGAGGCCAATATATGAGGATGCGGAGAAATTGTACGCGGGATGTGGATTTTGAGACCCAATCAGATAGGTTGAGTGCAATGTTCTCTGATAAAGGTTATGGTAATGAATTTCTGAAAAACAAGAGAGATAAAGTCAGGCATCTGAATAGGGAAGATCTTTTGAGGGATAGAATTGGAACAAGGGATATTAACGATAATGGGAGCACATCTGTAAAGAAGTGGAAAAAATCATAAATAAATATTGGGATGTATTAAAACAAGATGTACATCTTAGGGATACACTCCCCAATAAACCTAAAATTGTGTATAAAAGTCTGAGTCTATGTGACAAATTGGTACATAATGTTGTAGAACCGCCCCTTTCCAGACCCAAGATGTTCTGGGATCTAAAAGGATTTTATTTTTGTGGAAGATGTTACAGTTGCATCAGGGTTCCTACTAATACTAAAAGGGTTAATGAATTTCAGCATCACCACACTAACCACATATACACGATAAGGGATTTTATATCCTGCAATACAGTGGGAGTGGTATATGCTGTCAAATGCCCATGCGATTTTCTTTATATTGGGCGCACCACAAGAGCTTTAAAAGATCGTATGGAGGAACATGTGAGGAACATACGGAAAGGTTTCGATAAGCACTACCTTTCAATACATTTTAAAGAGGTGCATAACAAAAGTACAGTCGGGATGCGATTTTGGGGAATAGAGGCACCTAAGAAACATTGGAGAGGTTCAAATTATACTAGGGAGATTAGCAAGCGTGAGTCGTGGTGGATACACCAGTTAGGCTCCCTCTTCCCGGGGGGGTTGAATAAAGAATTTGACCTTAGGTGCTTCCTTAGCAATTTTTAACCCTAAAATTGAGCATTCCTGGTGGTTTTTCAGGCCTATTCATTTCCCAGCTTGAAGGTTTGATTGATGCATATCAATCACGTATTTCTAATGTTAAGGATCATATTAATATATAGGATTTGAGCGATGGTTGGTACGTACATGAGGATTGAGCGATAGCCTTTTAATGGTCTTCTATGGTTATCTTTTTATTTCCTAATTTTATCTATTTTATATATTTTTATTTAATAATATTTTCATATTTTATTTATTGTGCATCATACTGTATTAAAATATTGACTCATAATGGGGAAATCTATTTACCCCACACGCATATTTAGATCACTCTGATGAGATGCATTTTAAAATCGCACGGACAGGGAATTTGCGGTATAATAATTTTAGTTTTGATTTTAATCTTAGATTACTGTTATTCATTATATTTTATATGTAGATATGCATATATCTGTAGTTTTGGAGGTATGCTGTGGTATGCGCTGTGCGGGGTATCGGAGCTCTGTCCTGGAATTACACTTACAAATGAGTCTCATTTGGCCGTTATTGACAGGTCATAAAATAACACTAGGCAAATTTTCCCCACTTACTATTTTCAGCAGCAGTTAGGGTTAATGTGATGGGATAGGCTCATTAGTCATAACAGAAGTTGTAGCCTAGCATTAGAGTGTCTGCGATCTATGGCAAAATGGCCGCGATCGCCTTATATAATCATGTAGAGCATCCGTCTATTCATATCCCCCTGATGATGACACGTGATCCCTGTGTCGAAGACGCGTAGGGGAGGGGCCAGGACGGAGAGACTGACATGGACTTTACACCAGCGCTGTCCCAGCACAGCATACCGCACCAAACATCCAGTGATTTTGCATAGAAAGCCGTTATAGTATGGTGCACTGACGCACCAGTGCCATGTGAGTATCCCGGTGTGGGGAGCGTTTTCTTTTAATAAAATTATTTTGACTATATTATACTATATAGTTTCCTTTTCATTTATATGTATGGAGCCACATTGTTTCCAGCTGGAGGCGTGCAGCAGACACTGAGACTGAGCCCAGGGGTGGCTCCAAAGTGTATTTGGACTCAGGGTAGAAGCTGAGTCACACGCTCTGAGGTGAGCACATTAGCTTAAGGGGGTCATGAAGGAGCACCGGAGCATGTTTTGTAGCACTCAGGATATCTTTGGCATGATGTTGGATTGTTGTCACAGCTGAACACCACCTGCACGCATTGTTTTATTATCACTGCTGGACATTATTTGCACGCACTATTTAGAGTGCCAAAGAGAACTTTTTTTCATTATTTATTATTTATTATTTTTTTCCTTTTAAACAAGCAGGATACTTTATATTGAGCACTAAGCACTTTTCATGTTGATTAAGACACTATGTATGGTGTAACAAGCACTATTAAGCACTAATTTATAGTGTAACAAGCACTTGTTTTTTCACACCTTGTTTATTTATTCAACATTCATATTATTTGTATTTAATATTATCGCACTAGTAAGCACAGAGTTGGTTATTATTAATTTTGTTTTTGGGGTCACCCAAGCGCAGCGCATAACTTGTAAATTTATCCTATGCACGTTATATGAAGCGTGATTAGCGCATGCAGCTGGAGGTAGCACAAGCAAGGCTTAACCACTTGAGCCCCGGACCCTTATGCTGCCTAAGGACCAGAGGTCTTTTTCCAATTTGGCACTGCGTCGCTTTAACTGCTAAATGCACTGTCATGCAATGCTGTACCCAAACGAAATTTGCGTCCTTTTCTTCCCACAAATAGTGCTTTCTTTTGATGGTATTTGATCACCTCTGCGGTTTTTATTTTTTGCGCTATAAACGAAAAAAATCGAAAATTTTGAAAAAAAATGATATTTTCTACTTTTTGTTATAAAAAAAATCCAATAAACTAAATTTTAGTCATACATTTAGGCCAAAATGTATTCGGCCACATGTCTTTGGTAAAAAAATGTCAATAAGCGTATATTTATTGGTTTGCGCAAAAGTTATAGCGTCTACAAACTAGGGTACATTTTCTGTAATTTACACAGCTTTTAGTTTATGACTGCCTATGTCATTTCTTGAGGTGCTAAAATTGCAGGGCAGTACAAACCCCCCCCCCAAAATGACCCCATTTTGGAAAGTAGACACCCCAAGGAAATTGCTGAGAGGCATGTTAAACCCATTGGATATTTTTTTTTTTTTGTCCCAAATGATTGAATAATGACAAAAAAAAAAAAAAAATATTTACAAAAAGTTGTCACTAAATGATATATTGCTCACACAGGCCATGGGCCTATGTGGAATTGCACCCCAAAATACATTCTGCTGCTTCTCTTGAGTATGGAAATACCACATGTGTGGGACTTTTTGGGAGCCTAGCCGCGTACGGGGCCCCGAAAACCAATAATCGCCTTCAGGATTTCGAAGGGTGTAAATTTATTTCACTCTTCACTGCCTATCACAGTTTCGGAGGCCATGGAATGCCCAGGTGGCACAAACCCCCCCCAAATGACCCCATTTTGGAAAGTAGACACCCCAAGCTATTTGCTGAGAGGCATATTGAGTCCATGGAATATTTTATATTTTGACACAAGTTGCGGGAAAGTGACACATTTTTTATTTTTTTTTGCACAAAGTTGTCACTAAATGATATATTGCTCACACAGGCCATGGGCATATGTGGAATTGCACCCCAAAATACATTTAGCTGCTTCTCCTGAGTATGGGGATACCACATGTGTGGGACTTTTTGGGAGCCTAGCCGTGCACGGGACCCCGAAAACCAATCACCGCCTTCAGGATTTCTAAGGGTGAAAATTTTTGATTTCACTCTTCACTGCCTATCACAGTTTCGGAGGCCATGGAATGCCCAGGTGGCACAAACCCCCCCCCCACATGACCCCATTTTGGAAAGTAGACACCCCAAGCTATTTGCTGAGAGGCATGGTGAGTATTTTGCAGCTCTCATTTGTTTTTGAAAATGAAGAAAGACAAGAAAAAACTTTTTTTTTTCTTTTTTCAATTTTCATAACTTTGTGATAAAAAGTGAGGTCTGCAAAATACTCACTATACCGCTTAGCAACTAGCTTGGGGTGTCTACTTTCCAAAATGGGGTCATTTGGGGGGGGTTTTGTGCCACCTGGGCATTCCATGGTCTCCGAAACTGTGATAGGCAGTGAAGAGTGAAATCAAAAATTCACGCCCTTAGAAAGCCTGAAGGCGGTGCTTGGTTTTCGGGGTCCCGTGCGCGGCTAGGCTCCTAAAAAGTCTCACACATGTGGTATCCCCATACTCAGGAGAAGCAGCAGAATGTATTTTGGGGTGTAATTTCACATATTCCCATGGCATGTTTGAGCAATATATCATTTAGTGACAATTTTGTGCAAAAAAAAAATTTGTTTCTTTCCCGCAACTTGTGTCGCAATATAAAATATTCCATGGACTCGACATGCCTCTCAGCAAATAGCTTGGGGTGTCTACTTTCCAAAATGGGGTCATTTGGGGGGGTTTTGAACTGTCCTGGCATTTTATGCACAACATTTAGAAGCTTATGTCACACATCACCCACTCTTCTAAGCACTTGAAGACAAAGCCCTTTCTGACACTTATTGTTTACATGAAAAAGTTATTTTTTTTTTGCAAGAAAATTACTTTGAACCCCCAAACATTATATATTTTTTTTAAAGCAAATGCCCTATAGATTAAAATGGTGGGTGTTTCATTTTTTTTTTCACACAGTATTTGCGCAGCGATTTTTCAAACGCATTTTTTGAGGAAAAAACACACTTTTTTAAATTTTAATGCACTAAAACACACTATATTGCCCAAATGTTTGATGAAATAAAAAAGATGATCTAGGGCCGAGTACATGGATACCAAACATGACATGCTTTACAATTGCGCACAAACGTGCAGTGGCAACAAAATAAATACATTTTTAAAAGCCTTTATAAGCCTTTACAGGTTACCACTTTAGATTTACAGAGGAGGTCTACTGCAAAAATTACTGCCCTCGATCTGACCTTCGCGGTGATTCCTCACATGCATGGTGCAATTGCTGTTTACGTTTGATGACAGACCGCCGCTTGGGTTTGCCTTAGCGCGAGAGCAGGGGGCGACAGGGCTGCTTTTTTTTTTTCTTTATTATTTTTTTGCTTTTTTATCTTATTTTTAAACTGTTCCTTTCATTTTTTTTTTTTTTTTTTTAATCATTCTTATTGTTATCTCGGGGAATGTAAATATCCCCTATGATAGCAATAGGTAGTGACAGGTACTCTTTTTTGAAAAAATTGGAGTCTATTAGACCCTAGATCTCTCCTCTGCCCTCAAAGCATCTGACCACATCAAGATCGGTGTGATAAAATGCTTCCCCAATTTCCCAATGGCGCTATTTACATCCGGCAAAATCTAAGTCATAAAATGCTCGTAGCTTCTGGTTTCTTAGGCCATAGAGATGTTTGGAGCCACTCTGGTCTCTGATCAGCTCTATGGTCAGCTGGCTGAATCACCGGCTGCATTTTCAGGTTCCCTGTTGAGACAGGAGAGCCAGAGAAAAACACGGAAGACGGTGGGGGGGGGGGCATTCCCTCCCACGGCTTGTAAAAGCAGTCTAGAGGCTAATTAGCCACTAGGATTGCTTTTACATGAAAGCCGACCGCTGGCTGAAAAGAATGATACCAAGATGATACCTAAACCTCCAGGCATCATTCTGGTATAACCACTCAAAGTTGTGAATGGCGTACCTGAAGACAAAAAAATGGTTAACAATAAAGCACAGTAAACGGTAAAGTATAAAAAATTGCATACCTGAAAAGCAAACATGATAAAACATAATAACAATAAAACATTGCAGAATAGAATACAGTAAAAAAGAGCAGAACAATAGAGAGAATAGAGAGAGAGGGAACAATAAAACAACAACTATTTTTTTTTATTTTATATATTTTTTTTTTTTACACTTTTTTTGTAACTAACTTTTATAACTGTAACCGGTTCCAGGTTCGGGTCTCTCAAAATGCGATGGCATCTTGGGAGACCCTGTGAAAGTGTGCCTAGTCTGTGGAATGCTGTACCCTACGCTAAAACTCAACTAGTGCATGGTAGCGTTCAAAACATTCACCAATGCAAAGACCATGATTGTCAGGACAGGAGGGACAATAATAGCGGGTGTCACGCCTATATCCGCGCTAGCTGCAGACACAACATCTTTTTTGGGGGGGTTTGTTGGGTAGGGGTACTCGGGAGGACATAAAGAAAATGCCTCTCATGCAGCCGACTGCATTTGGTTGGGGATGTGAATGGGGGAAGTACGGGCGCTGCAGAAGCGGTGGGTTCCCAATTAGGATTGGCGAATGCAGCAGGAAGGGCATTATGGGCACGACGGCCTGTGTTTGTCTTCTTGGTGGCAGCGGGACACTACTTGTGCTTGCCACCTCATCAGCTTGAACTGCACTTATGGAACTCGCAACGTCACCACGTGTTACTGCAGTGCTGGTTTGACTACGACCGGGGTGTACTAGGCCACTGGTGCTTGCCAGTTCACCAAAACGCTACCAAAAAAACTGTTAGCGATCGCAGGGATCAGGCCTGACTCTGCAAACGCTGCAGTTATGCGTTTAGTCTTTTGTAAGTGACAGTGATCGATCGATACTGCACTTGGGTGGGCTGGGCCGGGCGGAGGGGCAAAACGCAGGTGCTAGCAGGAATCTGTGCTGATCCCGCTAACACTGCGTTTTTGGGAACCCTAAACTGCTGGGGACGCTAGTATAGATCTGATTGGATCAGATATTGATCCGTACAGATACTATACCACTAAGGGAGGCGTATGCTGCGTGCGTGGGTGTTAGCGGTACTGGCGCTAATCTGACGCTGCCTGGGGCGACGCATATCACCGCCGGGCGATCAGGGGGCTAAACCTTTATTCGGTAATAAAACGGCGGGTGCCCTGACACTATAAAAAATAAACGAACTAACCAGCGTCACCCGTAACACTTATACGGTGATCAGTGGTGAAAGGGTTAACTAGGGGGCCATCAAGGGGTTAAAACATTTATTAGGTAGTATATGGGGGTCCCTGTCGCTATAAAACGCTGACAGCGAACCTCAATATTTACGTCCCTAACTAGCGTCACCAGCGACACTAATACAGCGATCAGAAAAATGATCGCTTAGCGACACTGGTGACAGGGGGTGATCAAGGGGTTAAAACTTTATTAGGGGGGGTTAGGGGGGTATCCTAGACCTAAAGGGGGGTAATACTAACTGTCCCAACACTGTAACTGTCACAAACTGACGCCAATGCAGTAATCAGAAAAAAAAAAAAAACTGCTGGTGTCAGTTTGTGACGGGGGGGTGATCGGGGGGCGATCGGGGGGGGGTCGGGGTGTTTAGTGTGCCTGGCATGTTCTACTGTGTGTGTGTAGTGTTGTGCACTCACATACCTGTCTTCTCTCCTCGGGTCGGAACGGAAATTACTGAGCCGAGGAGAGATGACATCATTTCCTTTGCTGCTGTTTAGCATACAGCAGCAAAGGAATGATGTGATTGGCCATCGGCGATCGCGAGGGGGGGGCCACGAACGGATGGCCTCCCCCTCACCTCCGATCGCCGTGGGACAAAAGACGACCGCCTCGGGCACCGGGGGGGGTCCGATCGGACCCCCCACCCGCGGAAGGCAAATCACGTACATGTACGTGATTTTGCCTGTCCGTGCCACCTTGCCGACGTACATCGGCGTGAGGCGGTCGTCAAGTGGTTAAGATCATTGTGGCTCACAGAATTTTTCCAATTTGATTTATATCAAACTATTTTCAATTAAATTATTCAGAAGTTGTTTCCCCAGCTACTTTATGGGCAGCATATAAATCTACCATATGGGGAAGCTCATTCAGATTCCCTTCCAAATTAAGAGGGAGCACTGGGTGGACCTGGAGAGATTGGATGCGCAATTACAATCTTTGCGTAAAGCCCATAAACGCAAACCTAATTCAGATACACTTGCTAAAACTGATTAGACTAGGCTGACCCTCAATCTAGCCTTAACCACTAGGGCAGGGTTTCTCAACTCCAGTCCTCAAGGCGCCCCAACAGGTCATGTTTTCAGGCTTTCCTATAGTTTGCACAGGTGATTTGATCAGTTTTACTGCCTTAGTAATTACCACAGCTGTTTCATCTGAAGGAAATCCTGAAAACATGACCCGTTGGGGCGCCTTGAGGACTGGAGTTGAGAAACACTGCACTAGGGCTTAGAAGAGTTTGCGGTGGAGTAACATTTATTTTCATTATGAACGAGACAGGATTGGTGCGATGGTGGCCTCCAAGCTGAACACAAAGGTCCGTCAATTGCATTGCCCAAACTTCGTGCCACCGAAAGCAGCTATACTCAAAATTCATGTCTTCTTTTTTCTTTCAATTGTTTTTTATTAAATAGTATAGCTATAACAATATGCAAAAAGACATTTAACAATATCCGATCATATATAGCAATAAAACAATTGCCGAACATGGCTTGGAGGCTCAAAGGCCTTATAAGTGAGTATAAGTATACAATGTTGGTCTGCTTTAGACTTTGTTGAATCATTAAATTTTGATCACAAAATGAAGGTGACAATAATGTTAAAACATGTATGACTAAAAAAAAAAAATAAAAAAAGAGCAAACAAAAAATAAATTAAATCAAGAAAATACAAAACAGGAGAGAAAAAAATTGAACAGTACCACTATTCATTTGTTATTGAGCATCAATAAACATTATATTGGTTTAAAAAAACATTTTTTCATGGAGAAGACTCTGGAAATCTTGCCATAGATGTCAGAAAATTGAGAAACTGAATTAGAAGTTTGAGCAAAGTATTTTTCATAAAGATGTTGAGTTTTAACTCTAGTTATCACATCTGTTACATTGGGTGCGTTAGTTGTCCTTCAGAATGAGGCAATAGTTAGACGTGCCGCTATGAGAACATGGGTAACTATACATCGATGTTGTATGGGTATGCCTTCAATGCCAAGGTTAAGTAGGGCTAAAGCAGATTTGAGAGGGGAAATAACTCCAGTGACAAACACTATTAGGGAGAAGATTGACTTCCAGAAACTCCTCAAACATTTACATTTCCACATTAGATGGATTAACGTTCCCTTGGAGCTACATTCCCTCCAGCATACATTAGGTTGAAAGAGTCTTTAAAGATATATGATAATCTTACATGGGTTAAGTAACCCATATTAAAAGTTTTAGGGCTAAGTCCCAATGATTTGTACGATGAGAATATTTATAGCTAGATTGAATTGCCTTATTCCACTCATGTAGAGTATAAGTTGTGTTGAGTTCCTTTTCCCAGTTTAACATGCTGGAGGTTTTTGTGGCTTTAAGTAAAACCACGAGAGGCCTTTAGGTTTGTGGAATGAAGTAGTTAAATATTCCCATGTGTCTGCTTGTAAAGCACAGTGGGGGTTTGGATGATTGACATGGTAGTGGTGAAGCTGAACTTCTACGTAGGATACAGAAGTGGACTGTTGCGAATTGAGGTTTTTATATGTGGTTTCCTTTCTGAAGGGTCCTCTGGTTATTTTCATAAAAGTAATAATGTATTCATAAGCTCCCAGTGGGAGATCTTTCTGTAGTAGGGGTGAGCCCTGAGTGGTCTGATCATGTAGAGCGCCCCAGGCATTCAATGTAGCATTGATCAACGGGAATGCTGGATAAGATAACGGTCTTCTAGTTAATGCTGCTAGTAAAAGTGAGGGTAGGTCTCTTTGTGCGATTATTGCTCTTTCTATATGTACCCATAGTTTATCAGTTTCTTGGTCAAACCAAGATTTCATCTGATCTAATAGAGCTGCATGGTGGTATTGGCGTAAATTGGGAAACCCTGCTCCACCCATCTGTCTTTGTTTGACTAGAGTAGAATAAGAAAGCCTAGCTACTTTGCTTTTTCAAATTTCCGAAACATTTTTTTGTTTCAATCATTTTTATTAAAGATATAAGTAGAAGAGTGAATAGTCATTGTCATAGATCACACTTGAATTAAGATACAAATTATGGGAAGTACATAGTAGGACATAGTTGTCAATTATGGTCAAAACATCATAACTATAACAGGTGCTGAAGGTAAGGCGAGGCGTGTAATCCAATACCCCAGACACCCCATATGGGCGCATACTGTGTCATGGGGGGTCGTGGAACACACCTTTCCTATTGATTTAGTGAGGTTTTAAGAAGTCAATTTTTAACAACTTAGAATAACATTAACTACTCGTATAAGAAGATGGTAGTAATACAGCAATAGAGATTGCAAATATTTCAAGTATGAGGTAGTGTATGAACTGGTATATGTCAAAAGTACTTGTAGTACTTTGAGTGTACCTAGTAAAGCATGTGTACTTGTAGTGAGTTTTATGTTACTTTTTTAAAAGAGAAATGAATACCATAATGTAAGTATGGGGTGCCTCTTTAGGCCCCGTGCTTCTTTCCTGACCATAATCATCATTGAATATTATATCTTATCGATACCTATTATTTTGTAGATATCCTGCATATACACCAACTCCTGAGGAAGCGAGCAGAGCTTGCGAAACGCGTCGAGTACAAACGCTGTATATGTATACTATGTATTTTATTACTGTAACCAACATGTCAATGGTCTAACCATGCCCTATGATGTTTTTATGCTCATCAAAAATCATGTTTTTGGAACTCCAATAAATCTTTATACTACTTATCATGACCTCTATGACCAACTCATTTAAAGTCCCATGGGCGAATTCCTTTTGTTTTGTATGTTTAATAGGAATGGAGTTGTGTTATATCAAGAGGCAGCACCCAGACCGCTCTCTTTTTTTCTCTTGAATTATTAAGGTGGAAGACACCTACTAGCCCACTTGGTCTGTTTGCTGCTCTCGTGGTCATACTTATTATTATTTACTGCCATTATACATGTACATATGAGTATTATATCATTCCTTTATGCTATTTTGGTTGGTTTATGGTATTGTCTCCTATGTGCTGTGTCCATCGGTGGCGGCGGTTTTGTTTCTCCTCTCCGGGAGCTGTGATGTATAAATGGGGGCAATCCTCCCCCCAGCTGTCCCCGCCCCTCCAATTTGTATGGGTGGGGCCACCTTTACATCGGCGCCATATATCTACACCCATCGTGTGACTTCCGCATTCCTGCGGCTCCACGTTTTGGCGTGCAGTGCGTCATCCCGCTGGCTGGAGGAGCACGCGCATGCGCAACGCTTGCATCCACCGTAGCCACGCTCATATGGCGTTAGGGGCGTAGCCTAATGCTCCCGCTCGGGGATTTAAGTTTGGAGGCTGTGACATGGCGAACTCTTCTTTCTCTCCCCACTTGGATTGTTCCCTCACCTTTGATAGGTCCTACACATGGGTAAGCACACCAAAGTCATCTACTATGTCATTTCATTTCATTCAACCTCACTTGCACATATCATGTGTGAATTGTTATACTCATTACTAAATAGCAAGAATCATTCCTCTATTTTTTCTTCCTTTATCTTGGTTTGTTTTATCTTACTCTTCGTATTGTGTTCATATCCACCCTTGTTTGTCTGCGTTTTCTTCTCATTTTAGTATACTACATGGACATATAAAGTTACCTACATTTTTACATATTTATCGCAACATTATGGTGTTTACCATCAGATTTATATATACTTTACTGCCAACACTGTTATTATACTATACATGGTTAATGAGACACACCAAGGAACACAATCCTTTTCTTTTCTTTTTTCACATCATGCATCCTTCACATCCTTCTTATTATTTCTTTTTTTTCCTGTTTGCATCCACGCCTACTATGTCATGGATTTCTTTATACAAGAGTGATATTACACTATTTATACTCTTAAACTACTATTTAAGTTTTACTTTGACTCAGATACATTTATATAACTTTTATTACAGTTACCATGACATGTGTGGCCATTGGGGCATCCCAGGATACACAACATTTCCTTTCCTTTTCTTCGCCATGTCCGCCTTCTGCAAGACCCCCGTTTGGCTGCTGCGGCCTACGCTCCTTCAGCTCCCGGTTGGAGCACTCTCCGCTGCTGCCTTTGCAGACCAGTCCTATGGACCCATTGACCATAATGTAAGTATGGGGTGCCTCTTTAGGCCCCGTGCTTCTTTCCTGACCATAATCATCATTGAATATTATATCTTATCGATACCTATTATTTTGTAGATATCCTGCATATACACCAACTCCTGAGGAAGCGAGCAGAGCTCGCGAAACGTGTCGAGTACAAAAGCTGTATATGTATACTATGTATTTTATTACTGTAACCAACATGTCAATGGTCTAACCATGCCCTATGATGTTTTTATGCTCATCAAAAATCATGTTTTTGGAACTCCAATAAATCTTTATACTACTTATCATGACCTCTATGACCAACTCATTTAAAGTCCCATGGGCGAATTCCTTTTGTTTTGTATGTTTAATAGGGATGGAGTTGTGTTATATCAAGAGGCAGCACCCAGACCGCTCTCTTTTTTTCTAGAGAAAAGAAGAGGGGAGGGAGGTAGAGAGCAGTGCGATAGACTCAATAGTCATAGCAATTTGAATCAAGTGCGTGTTAGCGTTATCAAAAGATTATCAGGTAAGCTTTTTAGCATACCAATGTGACCAGGGGTGCCAAAGATTATGGATTTTAGAGTACAAAGGTTTTCCCTTTGATAGGATCAATTCATACGCTTAATGAGAGTGGACTAATGTTACGACTTCTGTCAAAGTTGGTGCTATGTTCGTTTTCCAGTGTCTAGTTATGAGTAGTCTGGTGGCTAGGAGAATGTGTGTAATTACTAGTCTGAAAGGTGGTGACAGTAAATCAGTGTTCATATTTGGTATGGCTAATTGTGGAGTAAGTTCGATGGGGAGGTGGCATATATCCTGTATAATGTGTTCCACCTCGTTCCATAGGTTTGTTAAGGTTGGGCAGGACCATAAAATATGGAATAGGGTACCTATTTGGTTACATTCTCTCCAGCAGGTGGGTGATGAGTGTGGGTGGAATTTTCCCCCTAGAGGAGTAGGGGGAAGTGGTCATGAGAAGAAGCTGTATGGAGTAGTGTCAGCAATGAAGGACATGTGAGAAGGAACAAAGTGAAAGTATGGAAAAAAGCAGAGGGGACATGGTTGAGATGGAGACATAAATGAATGTGTAATGCTGGAGATGAGAATGTAATTAGGATTAAGAGGTGGACTGTAAATGTAAACAAACTATAAATAGAAGCATGGATTACTGAAGGGAAATTAAAAATATAAATATAAAATATATAGAATAACAAATTAAAAATAAAAACTAAAAAATGTAGAATGTAAATTAAAACAAACCCGATCTGTGTCATGGTATGTAGTATATAATATATGGTATAGTCCAGAAAGAGACTATAGTGACTATAGTGACGATCCCTCTAAAATGATGTAATATATGGGATATGGGAGAACAGTCATTTGAAAAGGGGGGGGGGAAAGAAAGGGCCCCCCTCCACCCTTTTTCCTACTTCCAAACCCCCCCCCCTTCCCCTCACCCCCCATTTTTTGTTTACCCCCCCCTTTCTTTCCTCCCCCCCTGCCCCCTTTTCAACCTTTTCAAATGACTGTTCTCCCATATCCCATATATTACATCATTTTAGAGGGATAGTCACTATAGTCACTATAGTCTCTTTCTGGACTATACCATATATTATATACTAGTGTCGAGTGTCGATTTCACAAACACCCCAAATTTACATTCTTAATGCATCAGTTGATCATGTGCCTAATAGGGTACAGCGCTTTATTTTCTTCATTTTTTTGGGGGCCAAAATTACAATTGTTAAAGCTTGGAAACAGCCCTCTGTGTCTCTTGCACAAGCAAAGAAAAAAGTTACTTGGATCATGCTGCATGAAAACCTGGCAAGCATCCTGCAGGACAGGGTTAAGAAATTTGAAAACACCGGGGAACCTTGGGCTAGATATCAACATATTTAAATCTTAATGTATATCTCAAGGCCTGCGGAGACTTATTTCCTACTTTTCTATCTCATCTCGTCTACTTTTCTTTTTCTTTCTTTCCTTTTTCTGCTGATCCTGGATATCAGGGTCATGGTCGGTACATTACAGACTCTTTTCTCATGACTGGAGAATCAATGGTGGAGAAGGATCTGGGTATTCTGGTAGATCATAAGCTTAATAATGGCACGCAATGCCAAGCTGCAGTTTCCAAAGTGTGCAAAATCCTTTCTTGTTCTAAAAGAGGTATAGACTGCAGAGAGAAAGATATAATTTTACCCCTGTACAAATCATTAGTAAGATCTGCTGGTGAAGTCCCGCCCCCTGGGACATAACGTACAGACTGAAGGAGATCACGTGACGTCACCCGCGGTCATCACTGATCTACTGTGCACACGCTCGTTCACCAGGCACTGGGTCTCAGTGCCTTACTTGTAAGTTTTATTCTTTTACCTAAATAAAGCCAATCCTTACAAAGATCACTATATATGTTTTTATATACATGAATACCGTGGCTCCGGAGACTGGTTTCCTCTCAGTTGTTATTGGAATATTTGTCCATCACACCTGGAGAAACTCATATGTCTGAATCGGGATCTGTTCCTGTCAGCCTCATTGCTGCCATCTGCTGATACATCTTGATACCCTGTAAGGGAATGCGTATATGACCCTCTATTACCAAGGGTCCACGTTGGGAGGTGAGTGTCCAATCTTACCACTGGTAGAGGTTCTTCTCACAGAGTGACCTGCATGATTGTTTTATTTGGCACCATTGAGATGTTATGTTCTGATATATGCACATATCAACAATTGTATTGTATTAGCGCTGCTCTTTTTATTAAATCATTAGTAAGACCTCACCTGGAATATAAATTTCAGTTTTGAGCACCAAATCACAAAAAGGATAATGGGGACCTGGAGAAAGTGCAGAGAAGAGCAACCAAACTGATAAGAGGCATGGAGGAGCTCAGCTATGAGGAAAGATTAGAGGAGCTGAATTTATTCTCTCTTGAGAAGAGTGGAAACAGAAAAGTCTGAGAGCTGCTCCCTAACATGAGACACCTGCATCCCTATATTGCGCAGAAATACAAAAATTCGCCCGTGGGACTTTAAATGAAGTGTCCATGGTGATCACAGAAAAATAACAAGAGTATAGGAAAGACAAAATTTATTGTGATAAATAACATCCAGTACAAGTCATGAACATCGGTGACACATGCAAAAGAGCAGCAGCATGATAAAATGGTCCTAAAAACATAGCCATCATGACATAACATCAAAATATAAAAAGTATAAACAGTACAGATATACATGCTACATCTCTAACCCGACGCGTTTCGCGAGCTCTCCTCGCATCATCAGGGGCTGATGTGTATATCTGATGTCTGTAATAAACAGGTAAAGAGTATATTGAAGTATAGGTTATGGTAGGACAACAACATGAAGCCAGAGTAAGTAATCCAATACCCACTTGTCAGGCGTAGAACCCCGAGGAGGTGGCCCCCAGGTGGGGGGCAGCGGGGATACATCTCCCCCGGAAGCTGAGGGGGAGGAGACCACCAAATGGACGTCCAGGATCAGGCAAAGGGCAGGCAGGGCAGTTGAAAAGAAGAGAGGAATAGACCCGACTGTCCCCCAGGATGGTTGCAAAGTGTATTCATTATAATAAAATAAATAGCAAAAATGTATATGTATCTAAGATAATGGCGATAACCATATCTAAAGAAAATTGGCAATGGTATGCTAGAATATGAAGAATACAGGGTGTTCAGCAGAGCAAGAGGGAAAACAGAAGAACAAGAAGCGAAGGCAGAGAAGTGATGAGAGAATTGTGAACCCAAGTGTTACCCATGGACCTAGCAGGGCATACTCCATGTCATAGCATATATAAATGTGTATAAATATAGTGGGATGGTAAATGACACAATCTCCCAAGTAACCCATGAGTCCTAAATGACATGAATACCATAATAGAATGCATAAATATATATATTGTATGACTAGGGTTGTTAATGTCGCACTGTAGTGAGAATGTAGTATGGTAAACTGAGGTACAGGGAATGCAGGAGTGTCCTGCAGGGCATGGGGAAATGTGGTGTGGGAAGAAAGTGCATGTGAGGAAAAAAGTGAAGGAATAGTAAAGGGAAAAAGGAAAAGGGAGAGGGGGAGAGAAAGGAGAGAGAGAGGAAAGAAAGCAGAGAGAGGAAAGGGCAGCAAGGAAAAAGGACAAGGAAAAAATGCATAGAAGAGAGAAAGAAAAACATACAGACGGCCAAAAGAGATAACAGATGAATGGAAGTAAAAATCAATGGCAAAGTATGGCTGCAGGGTGTACCTGTAAGAGTAAGGGGTACACTGGTGAGGTAACATGTAACGATCTGTGTGTGAGGGTGGTGCTTACCAGTGTGCTCTCTTGTGAAAGTGTGGAGGACACCAGATAAAAGCAAAAGAGACTGACCATGCCAAAACCCCCACCCTAAATATCCGGATGTCCACCGTAATCTCCACCCCCAACGTCATACAGAGATCGGTGAGGGGGACCACCCAGCCACGTCCGCCAGAGAGCGGCGGGACGCCGCAGAGGTCCCTGCCCAACGTCCAGCTGTTACTGTGCTCGGGAGGTGGATACACCGCCGTGTGCGGAAATCTCCCACTGCAGCACAAGGCATGACGCCGATGCACTGGTGGCTCCGCCCCCTCTGGAGTGGGGAGGCGGAGACAGCAGGGGAACACGGAGGCAACCCCATTTGTGCATCGCAGCTCCCGGGGGAAATGAGCCGCCACCCCCAGAGGGGAGCCACACACGGAGCCAGGTCCGCAAGTGGGAAAGGGGGGGTCACCTGAAGGAAGCCATATCTAGATGTGGATGAATAGTCAAAACAATGTATGTATTTATTTGAACTGGATCTAGGAGCAGCGACAGACTCAGGGCATTTAGGTGTCTACCACCTGGATTGAACAGAAACAGAAAAGTCTGAGAGCTGCTCCCTAACATGAGACACCTCCATCCCTATATTGCACAGAAATACAAAAATTTGCCCGTGGGACTTTAAATGAAGTGTCCATGGTGATCACAGAAAAATAACAAGAGTATAGGAAAGACAAAATTTATTGTGATAAATAACATCCAGTACAAGTCATGAACATCAGTGACACATGCATAAGAGCAGCAGCATGATAAAATGGTCCTAAAAACATAGCCATCATGACATAACATCAAAATATAAAAAGTATAAAACAGTACAGATATACATGCTACATCTCTAACCCGACGCGTTTTGCGAGCTCTCCTCGCATCATCAGGGGCTGATGTGTATATCTGATGTCTGTAATAAACAGGTAAAGAGTATATTGAAGTATAGGTTATGGTAGGACAACAACATGAAGCCAGAGTAAGTAATCCAATACCCACTTGTCAGACGTAGAACCCCGAGGAGGTGGCCCCCAGGTGGGGGGCAGCGGGGATACATCTCCCCCGGGAGATGAGGGGGAGGAGACCACCAAATGGACGTCCAGGATCAGGCAAAGGGCAGGCAGGGCAGTTGAAAAGAAGAGAGGAATAGACCCGACTGTCACCCAGGATGGTTGCAAAGTGTATTCACTATAATAAAATAAATAGCAAAAATGTATATGTATCTAAGATATTGGCGATAACCATATCTAAAGAAAATTGGCAATGGTATGCTAGAATATGAAGAATACAGGGTGTTCATGCTGCTGCTCTTATGCATGTGTCACCGATGTTCATGACTTGTACTGGATGTTATTTATCACAATAAATTTTGTCTTTCCTATACTCTTGTTATTTTTCTGTGATCACCATGGACACTTCATTTAAAGTCCCACGGGCGAATTTTTGTATTTCTGCTCTTGAGAAGAGGAGATCAAGGAGGGATATGATCAACATGTATAAATACATAAGCGGTCCATATAGTGAACTTTGTGTTGAGTTTATGTTTGGAGGAAAAGAGATTTAATCTCCAAATATGGAAAGGTTTTTTCACAGCAAGAGCTGTGAAAATGTGGAATAGACTCCCTCCGGAGGTGGTTCTGGAAAGCTCAGTAAATTGCTTTAACAAAGGCCTGGATTCATTCCTAAATGTACATAATATAACTGGATACTATCATTTATAGTTAACGTAAATCCAGGGAATATCCAATTGCCTCTTGGGGAATCAGGAAGGAATTTTTGCCCTGCTGAAGCAAATTGGATCATGCTTTGCTGGGGTTTTTTGCCTTCCCCTGGATTGACTTTGGGTATACGATTGTGTATACAGGATTGTAATTCCCCCCCCCCCCTTTTTATTGGTTAAACTAAATGGACTTGTGTCTTTTTTCAGCCGGACTACCTATGTAACTGTCTCTAAATATGACTTAATGCCTTAAGTATGTTATCTTCTATGCTATACCCATTGAGCAATGTTTCTTTTTTCATCTGTTGATATCCTAGACTCTGGATACTGTTTGTAATACTGCTGCTCTCCTGGGGGGGCGGTTTATTCCCCAGGAGAAGTATTTTATCCCTGTGTCAAGATGTTGTTTATGCTGTGACTCTTTATGTATGACAGTATATTTATATAAATACAAAGGACAATAAAAATATTGAAAGTAAAAAAAATTCATATGGGTATAGTGTTGCATTGCATGACCGCAAAATTGTCATTCAAAGTGTGACAGCGCCGAAAGTTGAAAATTGGCTTGGGCAGGAGAGGGGTGAAAGTGCCCAGTATTGAAGTGGTTAAAATACCTATAACTTAAATTTATTTTGGGTGTGCTTGCCTTCAAACTTCACATCAAACAAAAAAGTGAAAGTTGAAATTTTTTGTTTAACTGACTATTTAAGTTTATAGAAATGTTTAAAGCATGAAAATATAAGAAAGATTCAATGAAGATGGAATAATAAAGATTGTATATTTGCAGAAGTCAGTGCATCATAAGGTGATAACTCTCCAGAGCAGTACAAGAATTTGAAGATTTTGCAGACAGCTGACTAACATTAAGGCTGTACAAGGGTGTTTATCTTGAAGAATGAAAACATCAATAGTTTTATTTTTGACAAGATACTTGGGCAAGTGCAAGCATAACAGAATATACTGAGTAAACATAGCTATGCTTAGAAGCTCCATTGGTACAGGTAAGTGCTGATAAACACAAAAAATTACAATATTTTTGGAACATCAGTTAATGATATTTCAAGGGTTTTTCAGGGTGCCCTCCTCCCTTGTGTAAAAAATAACCTTTATGGGAAGATGGAAACTAGCCCAGTCTACAGAAAAGGAGATGAGGAATGTGTTGAGATCTTCAACTAGTGCAGTGAGATAAGGTAGAGTCAGTCCATTTCCATTCCCTGTCAACTGTATAGGGTGGGCAAATGTAGTTGTTCAATACAAACTGTCATGGGCTAGAATCAATCCATGACTACGTCTGGGTATGCAGCTGAGCAGGCAATTTTGAATACATGGTCGAATCACTCAGAGGGAGTTAGAACCTGAAACACAAATAATACTTTAGCCATCATGCACTGTGGATGGGGCGTGACCGGATGCCGGAGTGAGAGGCGGTGTTAGCGGCCTCCCTCTGGCCTGAAGCCTCCGCGACTATCCGCACCAGCCCTATGGCTCAAGCCCAACCAGAAGCTCTCTCGCCGGCTGCAGAGATTGCTTAGCTGCCTGGCTCCTCTCAACCCAGCTCAGGCTGTATATGCCACCGGAGCTCATAAGATAAGTGCCGCCAGTGATCCCCCAGTGACCCCCCTCCCTGGAGCGGCGAGGAGAGTGTGTAACACCGGCCGTGATCGGAGGTTTGCCGGGGCGACGGATCCGACGCTAGTGGCTCTGACGGCGCTTGCTAACAGCGGCGGGAGTAATCAGTGGGGAACGTCCCTGCACTGCCCAGACAGCCTGGCAGTATTAAGGTACCGAGTGCTTTGATTATAAATGAGACAGACTGTTTTTTTTTTGTTTTTTTTGGTTTTTTTTTGTCTTTTTCTCTCCCTTTTCTTGAATAGCCGCTTGAAGTAGAGGGGTTCTATCTGGTGATGAAAAAGCGGCTTGTCCCTGTGGGGGAGGGGGATGCTGGCTGGAGCTGGGAAGTATAATATAGCAAACGTCTATCTATGGCAGAGAAAATAAAGGTCCGATAATACTGAATCACCCGTCAACCGTTGTACTAGGCGTTGTGCTAGGCTGGGTGCTAGCCCTGCTTGCAACCGAGTACTTGAAAGATACAACTGGGACTGTATTAATATTTTTGACCTGGGAAAGGGAAGGGAAAGGTTAATCTGATAAGCCGCTAAAACCCCACAATCATCCCCCTTTGGATTATACATTAAGCCATGACTAGAAAAAAGGGAGAGGAGCTGCAGCAACAGGAGAACAATAGCTCTCAAATTACCCGTGCATCAAAAGAAAAGGGAAATCAGGCAGCAGCAGTAGCAGCGGCCAAGTTGGAAAAATTTGCGCACCCCTCTGCCTCATCACCATCCAAAAGCACCCTCCAACAGCAGGAGAAATCCTACGCGGGGGGCTCTGGGGACAGGAAGAGTTTAGGAAAAGGGTCGTCGGTAACACACACGATATAATCCGCGAGTAGTAAAGGCTTAGCGGGTGAACCCTCAGGAATGGCTACTAGCAATGCCGCCGAGCTAAATATACCCTTAACATTGAAAGATGTTTTATGTGCTGTTAATTCCTGTAAAGCCTCCCTAAGTGAATTATGTGATCAGTTGAAGGGGTTAAAGGAAGAGTTAAGTACAGTAAGCCAAGAATTACAAAGGACTGCTGCTAGAACAACCACACTAGAGGAGAGGATGAGCCAGGCTGAGGACGATCTGTTCCCATTGAAGCAAGAGCTTAAGGCAATGAAAACGCAGATCGACCTGCATAAAGCTAAGATGGAGGAAATGGAAAATAGGTCTCGCAGGGGCAATGTGCGGGTGGTGGGCCTGCCGGAGAGGTGCGAGGGTCCCCACCCCGAAGAGTTCATAGAGAAGTGGCTCAGGGGAATATTTGGTACCGAGACCTTTTCTCACCTTTTCTCTATCGAAAGAGCCCACAGAGTGCCAACTAGGCCCCCGCCATCAGGAGGATATCCCAGACCAATAATCATGAAATTTCTGAATTACAGAGACAAGGTTATATTGATGCGCAGGGCTAGAGAGAAAGGGGATATTCTATACAACGGGGCGAAAATTTTATTCTTCCCCGACTACTCCCCAGACCTGCAGAAACGAAGGGCCGAATTTAGGGACATTAAGCACAAATTACGGGACTATAAAATTGAATATGCCCTGCTATATCCGGCACGTCTGCGCATCACTGCCCTAGGGGCTACTCACTTCTTTGACACAACAACAGGGGCAACAAAATGGCTTGAAGATAACAAAATGACCCTGCAGAGCTAGGGGTCACATAGGACTGGCTGAATCATTATGTTTTATTTTATTTATTTTTTTTTTCTTTTTTTCTTTTTCTTTTTTCGTTTTTTGGGCTTTGTTTGCATCATATAGCGGATGGCACGGGGAGGGGAGGGCAAGAGGGGGGCGTGTTGGATGGAAGCACGGATGAAGAATGTGATCGCACTAGGTTTATATTTCTTGAGTAGTGTTCTGGTGTTTTGGAATTGGGTGGGGGGAGGGGGAGAGGGGGGGAGGAGTTTGGAAGCGTGTTACGAAGCACTTGGTCAGTACGTGAGTGAAGAGGTTTTTTTTGAATGGTTGGAAGGGAGTAAAAAGGTCACACGTATAGCCCCTAGGGCTAGCCTAGTTAGGCAGGAGGGGGGAACACGAAGGGGGGTGGGGGAAAAGGGGTTAGGCCAGGCAAAAGTTGGGGGGGGGAGGGGGGCAGGTTAAATAGAGGGAGGGGAGGGGGGCTCACAATAAATAATGGGGTCAGATATTGTGGTGAACGAAAGGCACACGCATTTAAGAGGAGAGAGTCTGCAAAAATTAAGCACATTTGCACAGGTTGGCCACGCTTGCAATTAAATAACACAGGAGGAGGGGATGGAGTGGTCCCTGGACGCGGGGGCCCTTACCCCCTCACCCTATATTTCTTTCTTATTTTTAACACAACCACAGATATCATGGCAAGTCTTGTAGACACAAACGCACAAATGAATTGTTTTTATTCTTTGGGGGGTCAGCCACTCCCCCTTTTTTCTTTTTCTTTTTTTTTCTTCTTATTTATTTGTTTCTTTTTTCGCAGATGCCCTTTAAAACTTTAAAAATAGGCTCATGGAACATTAGGGGTATGAGCGATCCTGCTAAGAGAGCAGCTGTCTTTTCGATGATGGAAAACTATGGTGTTGGACTGGCTTGCCTGCAGGAAACTCACCTCACTAATGAGACTAAAGTACATGTTCGGAGTAAGAAATTCCAAGAACAGTATCACTCGGTCCATACCCCCTACTCAAGAGGGGTGAGCATTTTGGTGAGGAGAGGTATCTCATTTTCCTGCAGGAAAGCTAGGATAGACCCGTTGGGAAGGTATGTTTTTCTGAGCTGTGTGGTAGAAAAGAAACCTCTGGTGGTAGCAAATATTTATATCACTCCTCCGTTTAAAACAGAGAGCATGCTGGAATTGTTGGAGTTTGTGGATGGCATGGTGGACATTCCTATAATAGCGGTGGGTGATTTTAATGCAGTTTTAGATAGTAGCATGGACCGATTCCCGCCCGTGACCCACGCGGAAAGAGTACCAGAGGGGCGATTGGCCCAACTGCTCGCAGAGATCGGATGGTGCGATTTCTGGAGATCTTATAATCCAAATACTCGGCAGTACTCCTGCCACTCAGGGTCACATTCCACTCTCTCGCGTATAGACATGGCAGTGGGTAACAGTGAAGCCATGCGATTAATAGGAAACATAGAGTATAGACCGAGGGGAATATCGGACCACTCTCCCCTGACTTTGACTCTAAATTTAAGCACTAGAACTAGTCAGAAGAGGTGGATAATAAACCCACTATGGCTGGACCTGATTAGTAGTCCAACAGAAATCTCTTCTAAGTTAAAAGAGTTTATAACATTCAATTCAGGTACAGCATCAGTAGGGGTGGTGTGGGATACCCTAAAAGCATATCTTAGGGGACTGCTACACCAGCAGGTCGCCATGGTAAAAAAAACATCAAGGGACCGGGAGGTAAGGGCTAGCAGGGAAGTCATGGAAGCAGAAGCACAATATGTGTCAGACCCAACCCGAGAAAAACAGGAGATTTGGCTCAATAAACAACAAGTGTATAAAGAGGTAATTAATAGAAGAGTAGAGAATAAGAGACTTTTCCAGAAACAAAATTACTTTGGGGAGGGAGAGAAAGGGTAGGCCGGATGCTTGTCCTCCTAACCAGGTCTAATCTATTCTCACCGGCCATCTCCTCAATTAAAACGTCAGCTGGAAATATTACATCTGATCCGGCCGAGGTCTTAGAAACCTTCTCCACATTCTATAGAGACCTGTACAGGTCCCGTCAGGGCTTGAACCAGTGTGAGATGGACAGGTTCTTGGAGGGAGTAGACCTGCCCACACTCTCGGAGATTGATAGAAGCGAGGTAGATTCCCCTTTGACCCTGGAGGAGCTACAAAAGGCAGTCGCAGAGATGTCAGGGCAGAAATCTCTGGGTCCAGATGGGCTACCATTGGAGATCTATAGGAAATATGGGGAGACTCTGCTCCCGGAACTTCTAAAAGTGCTAGAGCAGGCGACCAGGGATGGTAGGCTGCCCCTATCAATGTCAGAGGCCGATATAGTAGTAATCCCAAAGGAGGGGAAAGATCAATCGGAAGTTGCCTCATACAGACCGATATCACTGCTGTGCACAGATGCCAAGATTATTGCAAGGGTGCTCGCATCTAGGCTAAATAAATGTATTGACAAACTGGTGCATCCGGACCAATTGGGGTTTATCCCCGGTCGGTCCACTAGTATAAACATTAGAAGAGCTTACCTGAATCTACAGGTATCAACAGAGAATGCGGAATCCAGAGCCATACTGTCTTTGGACGCTGCCAAGGCCTTTGACAGCCTGGAGTGGCAATACCTTTGGAGGGTGCTAGAGAAGTTTGGATTCGGCCCCGTATTTATCAGCTGGCTAAAAACCTTATATAACCATCCAAGGGCAAGGCTCAAGATAAACGGCGAATATTCTGAATGCTTTCCCCTCAAAAGAGGGACAAGGCAGGGATGCCCCCTGTCTCCTTTGCTGTTTGTTCTGGCCATGGAGCCATTGGCGGGAGCAGTGAGATCATCTACGGAAATACAGGGATTTCAAAGAAAAGGGAGAGAAGAGAGAATAGCGCTTTTAGCGCTTTTTGCAGACGATGTCATATTTTTCCTGGGGGACACGACCTCTTCGTTGGAGAAAGTGATGCACTTAGTAGAAGACTTTGGAAAGTTTTCAGGACTAGTTATCAACTGGGAGAAGTCATCGCTTCTATCGGTAGACCCACTGGCCAACTCCATCCCGATGTGTTTGCCCCACCTGAAGATCACAGAGAAAATGAAATACCTGGGTGTTGTGCTGTCCAAGGACCCCGGTATGTTTATTAAGGACAATTTGATCCCCCTCTTATCAAAATTCAAGAGGAAATGCGATATTTGGAGTAGACTCCCTTTGTCGGTGGCAGGCCGAGCCAATTTGATAAAAATGGTTTGGATGCCCCAGCTGTTATACTTACTTCACAACTCCCCAACCTGGATTGGAGAGAAGTGGTTTCAAAAAATCCAATCCCTTTTTAGGGAGTTAATATGGAAAAAAGGGCAGGCTAGGATTGGCCTACAAAAACTGCAGCGCCCCGATACGGAGGGGGGACTGGGGGTCCCTCAACCATTTATCTACTTCCTGGCAGCCCGGTTACAACAATTGGGCGGTTGTGCTACCGAGAGTGGGGGAAACAGCAAAAATAAAATCATTCTGCAGGGGAATTCACACACCTCATTAGTGGGAGCACTGGAGGCAGACTCGCTACAAGGAGAAATCCCAACATTTAAAATGATCACCAAGGTCTGGCAGGCAGCTAAAAAAATAATGGGGTACAAAGGAATATCAGAATACACGCCAATATGGAACAATAAGCGACTGCATGAACTATCAACAGTAGAAAGGAACAGACTGTGGGAAAACTGTGGGGTAAGCCGGCTGATACAACTATATGAAGGGGACACTCTGAAATCTTTTGAGGACCTAAGACGTGAGTACGGGATGTCAAGCCAGGCATTCTACAGCTACCTGCAGATCAGGCATGCTTTGAGCAAGCAGTTTAGTAGACAACCCCCAACATGGTGCGGGATCCCACTACTACAGACAATAATCAAATCAGAGACCACCAAGGGCTTAATCACAGAGGCATACACCCAATTAACAAAGAGAGGTAATACGAAGGCAGGTCTATCAGGGGGAAGGGGCAGATGGGCGGTAGATGTGGGGGTGATAACAGACGAGCAATGGGAGAGGATTCTTGAGCTTGGATCAGAGGTGTCAGTTTCTCCCTCACAAAAAGCTTCCCACTTGATGTTGTTACACAGATCCTACCACACACCAAAAAAGCTGTTTATGTTTGGCCGCAGAACCAACGATGAATGCCCTAGATGTAGAGGAACAGGTGACCTAATTCACATGGTTTGGAGGTGCCCAAAATTAGTTAGGTATTGGACCGAGATTATAAAGAAAATAAATGCTACGTTCAGAGTGGATTTAGAACTTGATCCCAAAACCTGTGTGCTGGGTTATGTCAGTAGTGAACTGAGGGATAGGAGCACAGCCATAGCGATAGTAAGATGCCTGTTTCAAGCCAGAAAATTAATTGCTCAAGCATGGCAATCAAGCACACCTCCAACCCCGGAAGCCTGGGCTGGAACGGTCAACTCCACAATATGGAGCGAAAGGACTTTCTACACCAGGTTAGGTAATTACAACTTGTTCATGAAACTATGGAACCCATGGGTCCAAGCAATGCCACGCTCTCTACTAACACTACCTTAGTGCCGAGGGCAATAGCCTCTTTACCAGGGCAGAGATGCTGTTCCATAGCCTAGAGACCCGAAGTCAAGAGAGAATGTGAGAGGAGGAAGAGAGAGGAAAGGAGGGAAAACATAGATATTAGCTTAAAATAAGGTGTGCACTGGAACAATTGGGGTGGGTCACTGGGGGGAGGGGGTGGGGGGGGATCACTAGTTTTAAAAGCAATAAAATATAGCCATGCATGTAAACAGTAAGAGTTTGTGTGGCCGGCTGGCCGAGACGTATAGAGTGGGTGTTTTTTTTTTCTTTTTCTTTTCTATGTTACACTTTTGTATAACTGTAACCTTATATATTGAACGCACAAATTAAACCAAGAGAAAAGCTTTAACGGCCACAATGATGTGACTCGGCAAGAGACAACCATGACTATCAATCTGAAAGATGTCTCTGATCAAGGTAACTGAAGTGGCAAAAAAAAAAAAAAGAAAAAAAAAAAAATACTTTAGCCGCAATAAAATAGAATTGAGAGATAAGCAAAAGGATGTGGATGACCCAATAAAGAAGGAGGATGCCTACGTGGGTCAGAAGATGGAGCAAAGTGTTCACGAATAAAGACTTTGATCTGTGATCAATGGTGTGAGGTAGAATTTAAATGTCAATTTTCTTCTATACACCTAATTTATTTTTACCCACTTTCAAAATTTCATAGCTGTCAATGATGTCTTAGATTGAAGGCTATTTATGTATGAATTGATACAATGCACTGATTCAATTGGAGGGCTTTTTGTTTCCTTTAGTTGTTTTCATAACCTATATGGTTATATTGTCAACTATGGTATAAGTAGTGTATTTAGGTTTTGTGCTGCCCTAGGCCTGACTAAACTCATGCACCCCCTAATTTAAATATGACCCACCCCTTCCTGTCAAGGCCACACCAGGAAGTGAAGTGAAGGGAAATCTCTGCAATGGGACAGGGATGGTAAAAAATAAACTGACAGGGCTATAACCCTCCCTTATGCTTTCCAAAATGAAAAAAAAGTGTTGCCTATAGTTCTACTTTAAGCACAAATTTCTGATAATTTTATGGAGAGGACTAATGCTGCGTACACACGAGCGGACTTTACGGCAGACTTTGCCCGGCGGACTTTTCAACGGACTTTATGATGGACTTTCCGAATGAACGGACTTGCCTACACGCAATCCACCAAAGTCCGTCAAATTCGTACATGATGACGTACGACCGGACTAAAACAAGGAAGTTCATAGCCAGTAGCCAATAGCTGCCCTAGCGTGGCTTTTTGTCCGTCGAACTAGCATACAGACGAGTGGACTTTTCGACCGGACTCGTGTTCGATGGATAGATTTAAAACATGTTTCAAATCTAAGTCCGTCCAACTTTTAAGAAAACAAAGTCCGCTGGAGCCCACACACGATCGAATTGTCAGACGAAATCCCGTCCGCCGCGGCACTAGAAGATATAACCATGCCAATGGTGCAGCAGAAAACATATAGCACAGTGAGGAAGGTTTGAGGTCCAGGATGATAGGACAGTCAAAATTAGAAGCGGCGCCCCCCCCACAATTACGGAATGCCAGCCGCCCGCATACTGGAAGCAGTGTGGCCGCTTTACAGGGGTGCTAGACTAATTTGCCTCTCAGCCCAGCCCGCCCCATAAGACTGGCGCTACACTAACAGCGCAAGCCCCGGAGACTCTTTCCGTGCTGCCCCCCTGCAAATGCTGCCCTAGGCCTGGGCCTTGTCAGCCTAGGCCAGAATACAGCATTGTATGGTATGATAAAAGGTAGATGCAGTATATTGCATTAAAGTTTAAATAACTACCTACTTCATAAAAGTAGTAGTTTGGCACTGTGGAAGGAAGATGAATGGTCTTTTCTCTTTCTAGATCACAATACATCACTTTTCCATGTTGATTATTACTTCAAGCTTTGACTGAGGTTATTTCTGAAAATATTATGCAGGTTGTCATTGTGCTAACATGCACGCTGCATTACAGGAATAATTTCTAGGACACTGTAAATTCAAATATTTTCATCTATCTAGAGCCACACTTGAGATTCCTGGATTATTCCCAGTACTTTATAGCTCTGAACTTAACTAGTCCATGACAAAAAACATACAATATCTTATACCAAACCATTTGAATGTCATTTATATTAAAAAGTAAAGGTAAATTATTTATTTTATTATCTATAATGAAAAATACCTGTATAGGTGTCTGTCTTGATTAAAGTCATTCTAAAGGCTGAAGATTTTTTAACTTAAAACAGAAGTAAGGGATTTTTTTTTTTGCAGATTCATACTTACCTAGGTGGATACAGTATTGGTCCAATGCTGTATCTGTCCCCTGACACCTCTGCACTGAGAACCGAGCGATCAAACACCGCTGATTGCTCGGTTTTCAAAGCCCCATGAGCAGAGAGCTGTAGACTGTCAGTCACAGCTCTCTGCTCTTCTTCCTCCCCGCTCACTGGAGCGCTGAGCTGTGGGGGGTTGAGCGGCCATCTTAGGCTCTCATCGGCTTGCCAAGAGGCTGAGACGGGTGTCAGTCGAGGCACCTGGCAGATCCAGATTCTGTGGCCGGGATGACGTGGTGCCTGAACTGACATTGGTGATGTCAGCAGAGAGGGGACTTCTCCTCTCTGCTGACAACGGGTCACAGGAGTGCAAAACAAATTGGCTGTATTTCTCCTATAGATCACAGGAGTGCAAACAAGCTTTGGCTATACTTCGCTTTTAATGCATTCTCTGCCTTAAATTAAAAAACATTCTGTATGTAGCTTCCCCCCTCAGCCCTCTTGGCTCTCTCACTCCTCATTGGCTCAGAGACAATCGTAACGAGTAAGGAGGAAGTGGGGGCAGGGCTGATCTACACTCTGTATGTCAATGTCAATGGACACACAGAGCTGGCTCTGGAGCCAGCCTATAGCAAGTGGCACAGCTCCCCTTGTGGCATCATGAACCGGTGCATGCTGGGTCGCTGACATCACAAGCGGGGGAGTTTCCACCAGCTGACTTTTCCAGGTGGTCCCGCCCTTACCTATATACAGTGAGGGAAAAAATTATTTGATCCCCTGCCGATTTTGTACGTTTGCCCACTGACAAATAAATGATTAGTCTATAATTTGAATGGTAGGTTTATTTTAACAGTGAGAGACAGAATAGCAACAAAAATATCCAGAAAAATGCATTTCAAAAAGTTATAAATTGATTTACATTTTAACCACTTAAGGATCGGAAGATTTTCCCACTTAATGACCAGGCCATTTTTTGAGATATGGCACTGCGTCTCTTTAACTGACAATTGCGCGGTCATGCGATGCTGTATCCAAACAAAACTGACGTCCTTTTTTCTCACAAATAGAGCTTTCTTTTGATGGTATTTAAATTTAAAAAAATTTATTCTTCTACATATGTTTGGTAAAAAAAAATTGTAATAGGCGTATATTGATTGGTTTGCGCAAAAGTTATAGCGTCTACAAAATAGGGAATAGAGTTATGGAATTTTTATTATTGTTTTTAATAGTAATGGCATTGATCAGCAATTTTTAGCCATGAAAGACTGAAATCCTGCAGTGCCCGCAAGGTCCCCCTGCTCAAGAAAGCACATGTACAGGCCCGTCTGAAGTTTGCTAATGAACATCTGAATGATTCAGGGGAGAACTGGGTTAAAGTGTTGTGGTCAGATGAGACCAAAATCAAACTCTTTGACATCAACTCAACTCGCCATGTTTGAAGGAGGAGGAATGCTGCCTATGACCCCAAGAACACCATCCCCACCATTAAACATGGAGGCGGAAATATTCTGCTTTGGGGGTGTTTTTCTGCTAAGGGGACACGACAACTTCACCGCATCAAAGGGATGATGGACGGGGCCATGTACTGTCAAATCTTGGGTGAGAACCACCTTCCCTCAGCCAGGGCCATGTACCATCAAATCCTGGGTGAGAACCTCCTTCCCTCAGCCAGGGCATTGAAAATGGGTCGTGGGTGGGTATTCCAGCATGACAATGACCCAAAACACACGGCCAAGGCAACAAAGTAATGGCTCAAAAAAAAAGCACATTAAGGTCCTGGAGTGGCCTAGCCAGTCTCCACCCCTTAATCCCATATAAAATATGAACTACCGTATATACTCTAGTATAAGCTGACCCAAATATAAGCCGAGGCACCTAATTTTACCAAAAAAAACTGGGAAAATGTATTGACTCGAGAATAAGCCAAGGGAGAGAAATGCAGCAGCTACTGTAAGTGGAAAAGAGGGTTAACAATGCCCATTTGCAGCCTCACTGTGCCCATCTGCATGCCTTAGCCTCACTGTGCCCATCTGCATGCCTCAGCCTCACTGTGCCCATCTGCATGCCTCAGCCTCACTGTGCCCATATGCATGCCTCAGCCTCACTGTGCCCATCTTAATGCCTCAGCCTCACTGTGCCCATCTGCATGCCTCAGCCTCACTGCACCCATCTGCATGCCTCAGCCTCACTGTGCCCATATGCATGCCTTAGCCTCACTGTGCCCACATGCATGCCTCAGCCTCACTGTGCCCATCTGCATGCCTCAGCCTCACTATGCACATATGCATGCCTCAGCCTCATTGTGCCCATATGCATACCTCAGCCTCACTTATGTAACACTGCATTTACTGTGGGGGTTTACAGGCATCTGCAGTGGGGTTTAATTGGCCATCAGGGGAAGCTCCCTGCCTCATGTACCTGATCTCCCGGAACAGCCTGTGTCCATCTGCAGCCTTACGATCTCCCGGCTGTCCTGTCAAGGTTTCTGCCTGCAGTGTGGTAATGAACGGTAATGGTCTGGGAGAGGAAGGAAGGAATTAATTCTCTACGATCTCTCAGTGTTCTGCTGAAAAAAGGTCCCCCGACGGATAATGCCCCCCCTGTACTGCACAGGTGCTGCACTTGCGCAGTACGAACCACAACTGAGCTGCCGAAAATAGCCGAAGATGAACAGCTGTAGTCTAGTCAGTGGTCGTGCAGTGTACCAAAGCCCCGCCTCCTCCTGGTCCTTGTCCGTGACGGAACACTGACTCAGTTTCCCAGCAGGGAGTCAGTGTTCAGCCTATCACGAACGAGGAGGAGGTGGGACTTTGGTTTACCGCACGGCCGCTGACTAGACTACATATCACAGTGTCGGGAGATCGTAGAAAATTCATTCCTTCCTTCCTCCCCCAGACCATTACCCTTCATTACCACACTGCAGACAAAAACCATGAGGAAGGAGACTCAAGTATAAGCCGAGGGGGCATTTTCAGCACAAAAAAAATGTGCTGAAAAACTCGGCTTATACTTGAGTATATACGGTATGTAGAGGGAGCTGAAGGTTCGAGTTACCAAACGTCAGCCTCGAAAACCTTAAAGACTTGAAGAGGATCTGCAAAGAGGAGTGGGACAAAATCCCTCCTGAGATGTGTGCAAACCTGGTGGCCAACTACAAGACACGTCTGACCTCTGTGATTGCCAACAAGGGTTTTGCCACCAAGTACTAAGTCATGTTTTGCAAAGGGATCAGGTACTTATTTCACTCATTAAAATGCAAATAAATGTATAATGTTTTTGAAATACCTTTTTCCTGGATTTTTTTGTTGTTGTTGTCCTTTCACTGTTAAAATAAACTTACCATTAAAATTATAGACTGATCATTTCTTTGTCAGTGGGCAAATGTTCAAAATCAGCAGGGGATCGTATATTTTTTTCGCTCACTGTAAGAACTTTCAAAGAGCAGAGGAGGCATTCGGCAGTCGGCCGTCTATGAAGGCAGAGCGTTTTTTTTTTGTTCTTTTTCAGGTACGGCAGGAGGTGTGATTGATAAAGGATTTACAACGGGGACACTGTTTTTTATTTTTTAATAAAGGAATTGTCAAACTGTCTTTGTGTTTTTATTACTTTGTGACACTTTTTTGGTTAATGGGTAGAGATACTATGTACCCCATACTCATTCACATGGGGGGCTGGGATCTAGGGGCCCTCTTGTTAAAGGGGCTTCCAGATTACGATAAGTTCCTCACCAGCAGACCCCCACAACCACAGCCCAGGGTTGTGGGGAAGAGACCCTTCTTCCCATCAACATGGGGACAAGGTGCTTTGGGGTGGGGGGGGCCCCTTTCCTGTCCTGCCAGGCTGCCTGCTTGGATAAGGATCTAGTATGATTTTAGGGGGGCCCTACTATTTTTTTTACTGGCAAATGTTTTTTTTTTCAGCTTTCAGTGGGGAAGCCCATTGACAGCTCATGACTCATTGGTTGTTAAGGACACTGCGACCGGCATCCCAGCCCCACTTCTTTACAACCAGCTTTTGCCCAATCAGTGCACAGAATGCATTGCAGGGCATTCAGTGGGGCGAATACCTGCTGAACACCCTGCAAATTTGTGTGTTCCCTGAACAGGGGGAGGAAAGCCGAAAAATTATGCTTGGCCTGAACTGTTCGCCCATCACTATTTAATAATTTACATTCAATGAGACTAAAGGGTTGACTTACTAAATACAACTAGGCTGTTCACTTTGCAAGGAAATATTACCTTAGCTAAGTGAGTTTTTCCTTAGCTAAGTGAATTCACTTTGCAAACCCAGTCACTTGCAAGGAAAATAAAAAAAAGTATATTTACTTGCACAAAATTGAATGATGGAAATCAGCAGAGCTTCACGGTCGGATTTTCCGACAGAAAATGTTCGATGGGAGCTTGTTGTTGGAAATTCCGACCGTGTGTAGGCTCCCTCGGACATTTTCCATCGAAATTTCCGTCACACAAAATTTGAGATCTGGATCTCAAATTTTCCAACACCAAAATCCGTTCTCGTAAATTCCGATCGTGTGTACACAATTCCAACGCACAAAGATCCATGCATGCTCGGAATCAAGTACGAGACGGAATCGCTCGTTCTGGTAAAACTAGCATTTGTAAAGGAGATAGCACATTCGTCACGCTGCAAATTTTAAAACCTTTTAATGCAGCGCATTCTCTTCTTCTTTATAATGCTAGAATAATGAAGTTGTTTTGCTGCTGATATTCACACAGAGTTCTGTCAAACTGATTTCTTTATTATTTTTTGTGATCTCATGAATATTTTTTTTTTCGTCAGATCTCCATAATGTTTAGAATTTTTGTTTATATATTTTTTATCAATTTATTATCTTGATATTTTTATCAAGTGTGCACAGGGTAATAGACAAGTATTTTTAAAAAATAAATAGCCATTTATTATTGATCATAACAAAATAAAGAGGAAGGCAACGCTGGAGAGACTGGTGAAATTTGTGAAGCCTTTGTACCCCAGGGCAGACATTAATTATTTTACAATCAAAATCGGTGGCTTGAGGAGTCCTTATAATAGTGAGCACAATCCGGTCCAGGACTACAAGAAATCAGGAACAGCAGCAGATGACATATCTGTCCCCAGGCTGTGGCCTGCATCTTTTGTCAGACCAGACTGGACCCAGGCCATCACTTTCTTGTCTTCCTTCCACGCTTGCTTCCAGGCTGTGGCTCTGGTCTTGTAGATGTGGCAGGAGGTGTAAAAGGAGGACCATGGCTGAACTCACAAACGTGGCTTTGGCTTGTGAGTTCGCCCCTCAACCCCTTATTTAGGGCTTGTAACATAACTTCCTCACATAAGAGGTGTTGGCCCTCCTCCATTTCCTGCATTTTGCAGGCTGCCATGTAGGCAAAGTCCTCTTGAATATTGGGGGGGGGGTTTAGGGCCGCATTAGCCTTCCGAAATAGGCCAGGTGCTGCCTCCTCCAGGTTCCTCCTCTTCCTGGGACTTCTTTTTGGAAGGCGGAGGGGAGGGACCTGGAATTTGGGCAGGCTACTGGGCCCGGCCACCTCCTGTCTGCCACTTTCCACAGCCTCCTCCTGGCTGAGACTTTCCTGTGTATGAAAAAGGGCCATAGTTTTAGTTTTTGGTTCATCAATCATACACAATTTTCAGCTTATGAATGTTGCAAATTGAATGTTAATAAATAGAAAAGACTATCATTCTGACCCCAGCATATTTCATTCTTGTCCCAATCATTTGTGGCCACTACTGTCTATTGATATGTAAAACACTTTGTAAAATCAGAAATTACTGATCAATAATAACATCTAGTTAACATCATTAATTATTTGACTAGAAATATGTTGAACAATGCTATGCCTGGCTCAAGCTGGGCTCCTCCACTTCTTCCTGGCTGGAAGGCCCAGTTTGGACGTCGGAAGCTTCAGCTGAGGTGGAAGGAAGCCTTGAAGGAAGACTGTAGAGTGCTGGCCTGGGTTCAGTCTGGCCTGCCAGAAAATGCAGTCTGTCATAGTACCACAGCCTGGGTACATAAATGTCATCTGCTGCAGCTCCTAATCTCTGGGAATCCTGGGCCTTCTTGCGCTCCCTATTATAAGTGCTCCTCATGCTACCAATTAGGCCCAAATAGTGGATGTCTGCCGTGGGGATCACCGGCTTCACAAATTCCAGCAATTGATCCAGCGCTGCCTTCCTCTTTGTTTTATTGTTATAAAAGGGGTGGTTTACCTGCCACAGACAGGGCAGCTTCCTGTACATATCAATGAATATGGGGATAAAGTCCTGATCATTCAATAGATCCATTTTCTCTGTAAGACACAGCACAAGACAAACCCCTAATGTCAGGCTAAACTCTCCTAATCTTGTCCAAATATAGGCCTCAATCTATAAGCAGTATAGGCCACTGATGCACCAAGTTAAAATTGTACCTTCATTCTAACGGTCGACACTTCCGGTACTCCTTCCTCCTCTCACAGACCGTACGTATGACACACGCGTGTTACGCGTTATATATGCACTGCGCATGCATGAAACTCTGCCCGCCCCTGACGTTCTTTTTAGTCTATTCCCTGCCCCTTGTCTATCTGCACAGTGGGAGAGCACATGGCGGAGAAAGAGCAAGTGCATGCAGAGGAGAGCAGAAATGACAAAAGCCCGGAGCCACGAACGTCCCAATCCCAGAGGAGATTTAAGGCCTCAAATGTGTCCTTTATAGAGATGGTGGAGATGGTGGACATCTTGAAGAGGGCCGACTATGATGGGAAGCATGGACCTTACCCAAACTCAAATGTCAGAAAGGCCAAGATCATGGCTAAAGTTGTGAAAAGTCTGCACAGGAATTTTGGGGTACGACGATCCAAGAATCAATTGAGGAAACGCTGGTCAGACCTGAAATTGAGGGAGCAGGATCAGTACAGAAAGTTCAAGAGAGTTCATCAAAAAAGTAAGTAGTTGTCGTGTGTTCCTATTATTATTATTATTACTTGCATGCTGCTCCATGTGCTTTTCTTTACTGTTGTACAGTTTAAAATGGCAACTTTCAGGTTCGTGGGCACAGTAATCGTTCGTAGTAAACATTGTTCGTTCGCCCACTAATACAATGTTTTTGGCAGATACAGGTTAAATACATTTGTTCAGGCCTATTTGTATTAAAAGAAGTTTATGACATTGTTGTCTAGATGGGTTGGTACTAGAATGAAATGCAAACTTGATTCAGTGTAAGGAGAGGACACTCAGCAGCTATTTACACATCTGGATGCAGGAGCACTAGTGTGGGACACCAAAACAAAATTTTTAGGGTGTCCCACGCAGGTGCTCCAGTGGATACTAGGGGTGTCTCCATGTGTGAAAATTGTACAAAAAAGGTAAGTATTCCAGCTTTAGAAAGGGAAAAAAATAATGTCTTCAGCTTGGAACTCTGCCAAAAAAGACAATTGTACAACACTTCCAAGCAATGTTTCATATTACTATTTCTGGCCTCAAATATCTATGTGCTAAGTATACCTTTTTTTATTCACATAGGGGAGAAAAGACTCGGGACATCTGAGGACACTAGGAACCCACAACCTCCTAAAGAAAAGGAATCCCCACAACACAACCAGAAGATGTGGAGGAAGGAGAGGTTTATGAAGTGGGTGAAATAGTGACCACAGGTGAGTGTCTGAGACCACAGCTTCAGGTAATAGATGGATGCCTGCATATTTATAGTACATGTTTTTTTTAAATTTTAGGTGATGTGGATGTTGTGGAAGAAGATTCGCATTTCACAAGTGCAAGTGCACACGTCCTCATCGGGGAGATCATGGTGTGCAATCGTGATTTACAAAAGATCAAGGAAGACATTAATGATGTGGAAAAAAGACTCAAAAACATCATTGATGTTTTAGGCAGAGTCTAAAAAACTACAAAATTCTGCTAGTTTATTTTTATTTTTAGTATTTTCACACATTTTAAATATTTTTTAGAAAGACAAATTTTGAAGATGCACATAGTGTGTCAACATGTGCTATCTGCCATCTCGGCATATCAAGGTACTTGTTTTGGGGGTGCAACCCCTTCCTCGCAAATAAAGTAGATGAGAGGAAGGGGTTGCACCCCCGAAACACGTCCATTGATCCCCCATGATGGGAGCTAGCACATGTTGACATTAGGCATGGGATGAGGAGGGAAATCTCCATTTTGACTCTCAATTTGTGTGCATCTTCAAAATTTGGCTTTCACAGGGGTGACATCACCCCATCTGATGAAGGCAAGATCAACACAGTTTGGACATACTAATGTCTGATATTGCCTTCACTTTGTCAAAGTTGAACTTTGTAAGTTCCTGAGTTGTGTATTGTTTTATGGTTTTAAACATGCCTGTTTTAACACAAAAAAGGCTATTTGTACTGTCAAAACAAAAATGTTATTACTAAAATGTGTTGGTTTGTTCAAAAACCATTTTCTAACCCACCTGTGAATGTGCACAGAGTAAAATGTTTTCTACTCAACAATGTGTGGCTTCTTCTTTCAGTGCTCAATATAATTTTTTAGACTAAGTGTTGTGAGTCTGCTCTACACACGCCTTGTTTTTGTTGTTAATGTATGTAATGCATTACTGTTAAAAATATATATCATTTTCAACACCATGAATAAATTTTGCAGAGTCACGAAAATGGCATGATTGTGGCAAATTATAAAGCACTGTGGGAGTTATTTACTAAAGGCAAATCCACTTTGCACTACAAGTGCACTTTCAGTGCAGTTTCAAGTGCACTTTTTCAGTGCACTTGTAGTGCAAAGTGGATTTGCCTTTAGTAAATAACTCCCACAGTGCTTTATAATTTGCCACAATCATGCCATTTTCGTGACTCTGCAAAATGTATTCATGGTGTTGAAAATGATGTATATTTTTAACAGTAATGCATTACATACATTAACAACAAAAACAAGGCGTGTGTAGAGCAGACTCACAACATAATAATAGTTTGCTGAAGAAGAGATTGTCACCTCATGTATCAAATAAATTACGTTTGCACTATTGAAGAAAATGTCAATTAAAAAAAGCCCATTGGAGAACCTAGGGGACAGCTAAAAGAAACACAAGCAGTAAATCAAAGGAAATATTATTTCAGTTTAAATAAAAAAATTTTTTTGTAAAATGTTAATTAAACATTTTCTGGCATATCAACGGCCCCCCTACCCGCAAAGTACTCTATATATTTTATATGGGCCTCACAAGCACTTTGGGGGGCAAGCACTGAAAACCAGATACAAACCCACAAGCACAAACTGAAGAGCAGTAACGATCGAAAAAGCACGAGGCTAAAAAGCGCAAATTGTCTCTCACCAAACTTCTACTAACACGAGATTAGCAGAAGGAGCCCAAAGGGTGGCGCACTTGGTATTGAACTTCCCTTTTCTAGTGCCGTTGTACGTGTTATATGTCAACGCGTTCTTGATGTTCAGAATTTCCGACAAGATTTGTGTGACCGTGTGTATGCAAGACAAGTTTGAGCCAACACCCATTAGAAAAAAAACATGGATTTTGGAATGTGTGCGATCGTGTGTACGCGGCATTAGAGAAAATTCTCTTGCAAATTGAACAGCCTTTAGTAAATTAGCCCCTAAATATGAGCAAATAATGTAAATGTTGCTCCACCAGACATTTCCTTTCTACTCATGAACTGTCCCATTTCCCTAATTGCTAAATAGTTATTCAATTAAAAATTCCAGAGAAATCCAACTGCTGTTTCTACAATGGAATTATTATTCTGAAGCTAGATACCACGGAACAAAGACATGGGGCAGTATTTCTCTAACAAATGGAATTTGGTAATAGGGTTTGAATGACATTGAGACCCATAGCAAGATGGGGTAAATTAAGGACCATCTTGGATAGATTTTATTAAGTTTTCAAGGAAACTGATTCCATTTTATTTTAATTTAGTTGATGTTTTTTTTTTTTAATGCCTTTTTTAGCATTGTAGTAAAAAACAAAGTTGTCTACAGGAATCAGTAAACATGTAATAGGGACAAGTGGTAACAGGGTGGGGTTATAGAATGATGATTTTTTAATTCTCCAGTTGAAATACACACCCAATGCTTAAAGCCCAATTCTAGTATCGGCATCTTAAACATTTCTGTCACTTTTGGAAGTCCGTGAAAAAAAAAAGAAGCTACAGTTGCTATACTGACCTAATCTGTCCCCAGCAATGCAGTAGTTAGCACTAATCTTGTCACTGGGCACCCAAAGCATCTGCTGCACATCTCACACAAGGTGCCCAGGGTCTAGGTACATTACTTCTCAACATTTTCATGTTTTTAATTTTCGTTAGAGCTACCCTTCCTATTCCACTTGCATTGCAGGCCTTTCAGACCTCAAATACAAGCAGCAGCAGTTCAGAGTGAGGGAGACTCTCCTTAGCAACTCCTCTGCTGTGGTTACATGATCCCTCTGAGAGATGGCTTCCTCTTACTTTGAACTGCTTTGTCTGGTGAGTGAATTTTATGGAGGGGGGAAGCTGTACTTGGGGGGAGATCTGTACTAGGATCCTAGCATCATTCAACCCACTTCATGTGAGCCCAGGGTTAAGAAACAGGAAGTAGAGGGCAAAGACTTGTGACATAATGGGGGGGGTCTGTAAAGGGGGAGGATCCTGCCAAACCTTGGCAGGACAAAGTGCTCTGTGCTAATATAAGTCAATACAAATTATACTCGTGCAAAAATGAACAAATGTGCTTTCTTCTCAGTGCTCTTACGTGTACACACCACACTCCACAGATGCTGTTGGCTTCTAAACTATCAGAAGTTAAATAATGTTTTTGTGCTGGTGTGTCATATACTTGGTGATTGGTGATTCTCAATTTCCTGTGGCTTTAGCCTCTGGCTGTCTTCCCTTTAAGATCCTTGGAAATACCTCCGTCTCTTAAAACACCCAATCATGTCCAGCGTTACCATCCTAAGAAGACATTTGGGGCAGCCTCCATAGTGTAGTATTTGTATTAAGAGCTATTTACATTTAGTATTGCACTTACTATACATTCAATGATTATTAGTTCAGGCCAAAGAAAATGAAACTAGGGACACCGATTTGTGTTCCAACATGCATTCCAACTGGTGGATGTGACATCACCGGGATTCCGTCCAATGTGTTTCATCATGAACATTCAACGCCATGAGGGATTGTACACTATTTTTTTAATGTCATCTCCTTTTTTACTTAACCACTTAAGGACATTTGGTATATTTTTTTTTTTGGTATTTTTTTTTTGCTAGAAAATTACGTAGAACCCCAAACATTATATATTTTTTTTCTAACACCCTAGAGAATAAAATCGCAGTCATTGCAATACTTTCTGTCACACCGTATTTGCGCAACGGTCTTACAAGCGAACTTTTTTTGGAAAAAATACACTTTTTAAATGAAAAAATAAGACAACAGTAACCAATTTTTTTTATCATTGTGAAAGATGATGTTATGCAGAGTAAATTGATACCAAACATGTCACGCTTCAAAATTGTGCCTGCTCGTGGATTGGCAACAAACTTTTATCCTTAAAAATCTCCATAGACGATGTTTAAAAATTTCTTCAGGTTCCATGTTTTGAGTTACAGAGGAGGTCTAGAGCTAGAATGATTGCTCTCACTCTAATGCCCCGTACACACGGTCAGATTTTCCGATGGAAAATGTCCGATCGGAGCGTGTTGTCGGAAATTCCGACCGTGTGTGGGCTCCATCGGACATTTTCCATCGGATTTTCCGACACACAAAGTTGGACAGCAGGAGATAAAATTTTCCGACAACAAAATCCGATCGCGTCAATTCTGACCGTGTGTGGCCTGTTCCGACACACAAAGTGCCACGCATGCTCAGAAGAAATTCCAAGACGGAACAGCTCGTTCTGGTAAACTTAGCATTCGCAATGGATACAGCACTTTCGTCACGCTGCAATGTTAAAAATGGTTTAATACAGCGCACTCTCTTCTTCTTTATAATGTGACAAGAATTAAGTAGTTTTGCTGCTCATATTAACACACACTTCTCACAAAGTTTTATTTTGTTTTTTTTTATTGGGATTCCCTGAATATATTGTTATTAGTTGTCACATCTGACAGAATGTTTTTTTTTTGGGGGGGGGGGATTTTAAGCATTTTTTTTATTTAATGTTTTGAATATTTTTTGTGTGTGTTTTGTGTGTCAAGTTACCCCAACACCATTGATATCTTTTATTATTTAATCTCCAGGAGATTGTTTGTTGTTGGTGTCCCTTGTTCATTTCACATTGTATATTTGAAATGTACCTGAATCCTCACAAACAAACTGTCATTTTTGAAGTAAAACACATAGGAGAGTATAATTCAATATAAAAATCCTTTATTAAGGGCTCAGAACCAAACAAAGAGGAAGGCAACACTGGATCAACAGGAGAAATTAGCGAAGCCTGGGACCCCCACGGCAGACATCAATTCTTCAACATCAAAATTGGTGGCCTGAGGAGTCCATATGTAAGGGAGGGCAGTCTGGTCCAGAATTCGCAGAGATCCGGATAGCAGCAGATGACATGTGTGTCCCCAGGCTGTGGTACCACAAGAGGCTGCATTTTTTGGCCGACCAGACTGGATCCAGGGTCCTCACTTTCTGGTCTTCCTTTCACGCTTCCTTCCGGGCTGTGGCTGTGCTGTTGGAGATGTGGCAGGAGGAGGAGTAGGACCTGGAGGAGGACTGGGAGGACCTGGAGGAGAGGGAGGACGAGGAGGAGGACCTGCAGGAGGAGGAGGAGGACCATCGCAAAGGTGTGTCTAAGCTGTCATTTGGCCCCTCATACCTTTCTCAAGATCCTCCAATATGAGGGCCTCACACATGACTTGTTGTCCCTCCTCCATCCTCTGCATTTTATAGGCAATGGTGGCAGCAATGTCCTCCTCCATGGTGTGTGGTGCTCCCAGGACCTCTGTAGCCCTCCAAAAGAGTCCTCCGGTAGCCTCCTCTTGGGCACTCCTCCTACTGCCACTTTCTCTTTTCAGTGGGGGTGGAGGGACCTGCAGATCAGCCAGCTGGCTCGGCCCGGCCACCTCCTGGCTGAGACTTCCCTGTGTATGAAAAAAGGGACATGGTTGTAATGTTTTGCATCATCAATCACAATCCTAAATTAGTACTCCCAACTAACATCTAGTTAACATCATTGATTGTACAAGCAGAAATATTTAGAGGAATGCTATACCTGGCTCAATCTGGGCTCCTCCACATGTTGCCTGGAAACCCCAGGTTGGGCGTCAGAAGCCTCAGCCGGGGGGGAAGGAAGCGTTGAAGGAAGACTGGAGAGGGATGGCCTGGGCTCAGTCTGGCCTGCCAGAAAATGCAGCCTGTCATAGTACAACATCCTGGGGACATAGATGTCATCTGCTGCTCCGGATCTCTGTGAATCCAGGACCTTCTTGCGCTCCCTTAGATATGTACTCCTCAGGCCACCAATGAAAATCTTTAAATAGGTGATGTCTGCCGTGGGGATCACCTGCTTCACAATTTCACACAAATGCACCAGTGCTGCCTTCCTCTTTGCTTGGTTATTGAAATGGGGGTGTTTAATCTCCCACAGACAGGGCAGCTCCCTTAAGATATCTATGAATACTGACATGAAGTCATTGTCTTTCATTAGCATATCCATGTTCACTGCAAGATACAACACAAGACAAAGCCTAATGTCAGACAAAACCCTCCTAATCTTGTTACAATATAGGCCTCAATCTAGAAGCAGTATAGGCACAAGTTTGTCTCTTACCTTCGTTCTTACGATCAGCGCGTCCAATGCTCCTTCCTCCGCTCACAGATCGTACGTAATACGCACGCATGTTACGCTTTATACACACTGCGCATGCGTGTAACTCCGCCCGCCCCTGACGCTCTTTCTATTCTATTCCCCGCCCCTTTTCGTTCGGCGCAGTGGGGGAAGAGCACATGGCGGAGTCACAGCAGGTGCGTGCTAATTGCAGGAACGAGGAGGAGGAGGAGGAAAGCCCGGATCCGGACACGTCCCGATCCAGAAGGAGACGTTTTAAGGCCACAAATATGTCCTTTGGGGAGATGTTGGAGATGGTCGACATCATGAGGAAGTCCGACTATGACAGGAAGTATGGGCCTTACCCCAACCCCAATATACGAAAGGCAGTACCGAAAGATCCGGAGAGTGCTGCAAAAAAGTAAGTAGTTGTGCTGTGTTCCTATTCTTTCTGTCTTTATTCCGTTCATTCTGCTCCATATGCTTTTAGTAATTGTAACGTTTAAAAGGGCAACTTTAATGTTCATGGGCCCATTATTCGTTCGTATCAAACATTTTTCTTTCGGCCTCTAAAACACCATTGTTTAGGACATATGCATTTTCCCACATTTTTGGGGGACTACTTGGATGCCAAATATTTGTTTGTGTAGATGGGTTTGTTACTCAAATGAAATGCAAACTAGATTGTGTGTAAGGAGAGGACACTGAGCAGCTGTTTTCACATCTGGACACTGGAGCACTAGTGTGGGACCCCAGAACACCATTTTTATTAGGGGGGCCACACAGGTACTCCAGTGTATACTATAGGGGGGTCTCCATCTGTGAAGTTTCTACAAAACAGGTAAAGTATTGCAGCTTGATAAAGGGCAATAAAAAAAATACATCTTGGAACTCGGCTAAAATAAACAATTGTACCCCACTTCCAAGCAATGTTTCCTATTTCTAGTTCTACAAAAATACAAGTGTTTCACCAGACCTGCAGAAACACTACTCAGCGCCAGGTCACTATACTGGTCCAAAATGTAGATATATAAAAATATAATATAAAAATATTATTTGAACCTTCAGAAGTGCATAAATGTGAATAAACATCGATATGCGACTATAAAATCATTCATAAACACATAAATGAAATAGGACTCCACTTTGCCTGTTAAGCAGAGAGAAGATCTGAAAAAAAGTACAAAGCAGCTGTCTCAAACCAAATACGTAAATATAAAAACTGTGTTATAAAATAATCCAAAATTAGACTAAATCATCGCACTAGACAGCGCTAATGTTGAGCAATTGAAACATGTGGCCAACAACACATGCAAAGGAAAATCCTATAGCAGAAAAGTCCCTTAGAAGAAAGTCCCTTATATAGGGTAGTGATGTAAAGTTCAGGGTGTAGTTCAAAAAAATATAATAATAATCAGGTGATCATGAAAACAATCCTCCGCATGCACCTTCCACCGATCACTACGAAATCCACCCAGGAAGTATCTATCATCTCCTGTGTAGCGGCGCTGACATCTCTTGGTGAAGTTTACACACTTTCACTACCTGCCTGTTTGATTGATTGCTCTCTTTTATGCTTACTTGATGTACGTATTTTATTGAAGGGGGGTTGCTGTTTCTGTGTGTGGAAGGGGTTTCAGTCAATAATTGGGATTACGCTATGTGCACTTTTCTCTCCGTTCTTTGATTTAATATGAGCCCTGAAAATCTGTGACCCTGCATGAAGTGATGTTGACAACAAACTATTTCTAGTTCTGCCATCAAATATCTGTGTGCTAAGTATACCATTTTTGTTTTACATAGGGGAGAAAAGACTCGGAGGACACCCTTCATCCGAGGGGACCACAGACCCCCCCACCTATGGAAGAAGGTGAAATACCCCCAAACGAAGAAGAGCAGGAGGAAGAAGAAGATGTGGTGGAGATTGGCACCACAACAGGTAAGTGTCTGCGACCACAGACTCAGGTAAGAGATGGATGGTGGCAGATTATTGATACCTGTTTTTGTTTTCTTTATCTCTTTTTAGGTGATCGTGATGTGAGGGATCCAGAACGTTTTACATCAGAAAGTGCCCAGATCCTGATCGGGGAGATCATGGGGTGTAATCTCGAATTGCACAACATACAGCAAAAAATCAATGATGTTATTAAAAAAATAATAACATCATTGATGTTTTGGGGCGAATTTAAAACCCCACAAAATATATTTTTGGGATTGTGGTCCAATCTTTTAAATCTTTTTTCAATGTTTTGAAAAGCCAAATTTGGAGGATGCACACAGTGTGCCAACATGAGCTATCTGCCATCACGGGAGATCAATGGATGCGTTTTGGGGGTGCAACCCCTTCCTCAATTATAAAGTAGCGTTGAGGAAGGGCTTGCTCCCCCAAAACACATCCCTTGATCCCCCCTGATGGCAGATAGCACATGTTGACATTCGTAAATTTGTGTGCATCTTCCAAATTTGGCTTTTCCTGGGGTGATTTCCCCCCATCTGAACGCTATATCAAACCCAGTTCCTAAATACTAATGTCTGATATAGCCTTCAGGTTTTACCTAATGTGAACTTTGTAAGTTCAAGTTTTTTGGCTTTCTTGTTGGTTTTACACAGGCCTGTTTTATCTGAAATGGACATTTCGATTTTTGATAATGCTACTGCAAAAATTGTTATACAACAAACATGTTGGTTTGTTTTAAAAACCTTTGATAAATGCACATGTGATTGTGCAGGTATAAAAAAGTGGCTTACTCAAGAATGTGTGGATTATTGTCTCAACACTACAACACTTTTGGGGTGATCTAATTGCTGTTTTATGCAAAAATGGGGGTTATTTCCTAAGGGCAAATCCTCTTTGCACTACAAGTGCAGTTTCAGTGCAGTTGCAAGTGCACTTGTAGTGAAATGTGTTTTTGCATTTAGGAAATAACAGCCAACAGTGCTTTGTATAAGGTTACACAATCACGCCATTTTCTGCACTCAAAACATTTATGTCAGGGTCAGCTAAAACAAACACAAGCAGTAAATGTCCACAAAGAATTTCTTTTTTTTTTTTATTATAAAAAGGCTTCACATATTGTCTGGCATATTGATAGCCCCCCTACCCGCAAAGAACTCCAGGTAGCGTAACCGGACATCACGGGCACTCAGGGAGGGCAAGCCAGGACGGCCACTTTCAAGCGCCATCAGTGTGGTTTGATGTAGGATTCCGGCCTCAGGCCCAACTGAGCCAGCATAGTTGGCCGAATGTTTCCTTAAAAAGTTATGGAGAACACAGCACGCCAGTATAATATGATTAAGTTTATACTCCGCCATATGGATGGGTGTCAGAAATAGTCAGAACCGGCTGGCCAGGATTTCAAATGTGTTCTCCACCACTCTTCGGGCTCTGGCCAGCCGGTAATTAAAAACCCTCTGTTCCGGGGTGAGGGTCCTCATTGGGAATGGCCGCATCAGGTGGTCCCCCAGCGCAAACGCTTCATCAGCAACGAACACGAATGGGAGTCCTTCCACATTGTTCTCTGGAGCTGGCAAGTCCAAGCTGCCATTCTGGAGACACCTGTAGAACTCCGTCTGGGCGATGACTCCACCATCGGACATCCGGCCATTCTTCCCCACGTCCACATACAAGAAGTCGTAATTAGCCGACACCACCGCCAACATCACTACACTATTAAACCCCTTGTAATTATAATAGTACGACCCCGAGTTGGGTGGTGGAACGATGTGGACGTGTTTCCCATCAATTGCCCCTCCGCAGTTAGGAAAGTCCCACCGATGGGCAAAGTGGGAGGCCACAGTCTGCCATTCCTGTGGCGTGGAAGGAAACTGTTGAGGAAAAAACAATAAACATTACTATTTTTACTCTGAAACATGGCAAGCAGATTATACACAAACATTATGGGGCAACCTCCAGATAGCATTTATTAAGGGGAATTTAACAACGCCAAAGTATAAGGTACACCTATCATATCCCCCCCCCTCTCATGGGCCATTTGTAACATTATAGGGGGTGTGTGGAAATCTTGGACAGGTAACCCTCTTCACTTCATTGAGAGATGAATGCCTAAATACAGGGTATTACTTTGAACAGCCCCTCCTTAGTTACACTATTGGCAGCCCACTGGACAGGTAAGAAGTGTCATAATACAAAGATATAAATACACACTGTACACATTTGAGGACATTTGGACATTCTGCTATTACCTGTCAAGATAATAATAGGATACACAAACTTTAAACAGTACCATTTGAAAGTATACAGGCAGGCCCTTGCACTACATGCTTTGGGGAATTCATCCATAAATCTGAGCACTAAAGAGGTGGGTATAGTGTGTATGGGTTTGGCAAAGTCAGCAGATAGATGATTGAGGATAGAGAATTGGGATCAGCTGACTTAGCAGTTGGGGGAGGGAGGGTTACTAAAAATTATTTGGGGACACCACAAAAAAAACTCTGGCACTCTGCCAGAATTTAAATCAAAAATAACATTTCCAAACATTTTAGGGGGTGTTTGGGGTAAAGCACTACTATGGAGCTGATAAAATACATTGTTAAGTGACTACATGAGGTGAATATAGGCCAGGAGACACCATGCTGGGGAGGTTAGTGAAGGGCAAATATGTATGAAGGACCTAAAATAATAATTACATAAAAATCCAGCATGCATGAGGACAAAGGGGACATTCACAGCATATTCCAATCATGGTAATTAGGGAATGAGGAAAGAAATACAATATATTAACAAACATTCAATACAATAAAATGTGATATAAAAGGATGAAAATCTTACCTTCATATACTCCTTCTGCAGGACCTGGATGATGGCAGAACAGGTCTCTGGGATAATGATCCCCAGAGCCTGGGGGGAGATGCCTGTCGAGAACTTCAAGTCCTGCAGGCTTCTCCCTGTGGCCAAATACTGCAGGGTAGTGACCAACCTCTGCTCCGGAGTGATGGCTTGCCTCATGCAGGTATCCTGCCTGCTAATATAGGGGGTCAGCGAAGCCAACAAACGGTGAAACACGGGGTCTGTCATCCTGAGAAAGTTCCTGAAATCATCAGGATTATTCTCACGGATCTCACGGAGCAAAGGCATATGAGAGAAGTGGTCACGCTGAAGCAACCAATTCTTGGTCCATGAACTCCTCCCCACCCTGTTCATGGACTGGCCTTGTGTCAAGGTCAGGACCCCAACACCAAGCCCCTGCACAGCACGAACTCTACGAGGAGTACGCATACGAAACATGGCTAGAAAACGGTCGGCTGCTCAGAACGAAGTAACAGAACGCACTGAAGAACAGCAAGGCCTGTGAAGAGCGACCTGAAAAACAGTAACGAACGAACAAGAATACAATGACTACCTAAAGTCACGCGGAACTTGCTTGAACGCACTGAAGAGCAGATACAAACCCACAAGCACAAACTGAACGGCAGAAAACGATCTGAAAGCCACGAGTCTGAAAAAGCGCGAATCGTCTCTCACCAAACTTTTACTAACACGAGATTAGCAAAAGGAGCCCAAAGGGTGCCACGCTTGGTTCTGAACCAGCCTTTTCTAGTCTCGTCGTACGTGATGTACATGACCGCGTGGTTGGCGATTGGAAATTCCGACAACTTTGTGCGACCGTGTGTAGACAAAACAAGTTTGAGCCAACATCCGTCGGAAAAAATCCTAGGATTTTGTTGTCGGAATGTCCGAACAAAGTCCGACCATGTGTACGCCCTATAAAAATCGCGGTGATACCTCACATGTGTGGTTTGAACACAATTTACATATGCAGGCGCTACTCACGTATGTGTTCGCTTCTGCTCGCAAGCTCGGCGGGACGGGGCTCATTCAATTTTTTATTCTTTATTTTTACAGTGTTATTTAAAAAAATGGTGGCACTTTTATTCCTACTACAAGGAATGTAAACATCCCTTGTAATATAAAAAAAAGCATGTCAGGACCTCTTAAATATGAGATCTAGGGTCAAAAAGACCTCAGATTTCACATTTACACTAAAATGCAATAAAAAAAAATGTCGTTTGAATTTTTTTTTTTTTAAATGTCCCTTTAAGAGCTATGGACAGAAGAGACGTTTTGACGTCACTTCCTCCCTGCAATGGTATGGAGCCGGATGGCTTCCCCTCATTCAGCTCCATACCACACAGAGCGAAGGATCCGATCACCTCCGCCATGAAATCAGACCAAGACAGAAGTACAGTTAAATCACACTTGTTTAATTATAAAAAAAAGTAAATAGAACAAACGTAGTCAAAACATAGCCCATAGTTTGGAAACCGGGATCTCGAGTCAGAAGGGATGTCAGCCAAGCCAGTCTTTCAAGAGGAATGCAGGAGATAGTCTCTGTGATGTTGACCAAGGTGAAGGCAGAGATCCTCTGGGCTGGACGGCTTAAGTAGGCAGGACTAACGAGCAGGATATCATCAACAGATGAGTAACTGTGGAGAGATAGGAGCCGGACAGTGGTACCTTCGAGGAGATGTCTCCATTCTTTCAGGGCTAAAATGATCGCCAAAAGCTCTCTGTCACCAATCTCGTAATTGCACTCCACAGGTGACAATTTCTTGGAAAAGTAGCCACAAGGATGCATAGTACTCTCAGAGGTAGGATGTTGAGATAGAAGGGAGCCAACACCAGTCTCAGAAGCATTAACCTAAATAAAAGGTAACGTAGGATCAGGTTGTGCAGAAACAAAGGCAGCCTTGAGACTCTTAAAAGCCTTAACAGACTCTGGAGACCAACACTGTGGGTTACCATCCTTTCTGGTCATATCAGTCAGGGGCTTGACCAGAGACGAGAAGTTACGAATAAACTTCCGATAATAGTTGGCAAAGCCCAGGAAACGCTGCAGAGGACGTAAACCCACGGGTCGGGGCCACTGTAGAACTGCTGAAAGTTTCTCTGGGTCCATTGAAAAACCAGCAGTGGAAATGACATAGCCCAGGAATTTAACCTGTTCACTATGGAACTTGCACCTCTCCAATTTACAATAGAGATTGTTCTCTCTTAGTTTCTGAAGCACACAACAGACATCTGTGTGGTGGCTCTTTAGGGTCTTGGAAAATATGAGGATATCATTGAGATAAACACCACGCATAACTTCAACAAATCTCAAAGGACATCATTAATGAATTCCTGGAAAACTGCCGGGGCTTTACAAAGGCCAAAAGGCATTACGAGGTACTCATAATGGCCTGTTCTGGTATTAAACACAGTTTTCCACTCGTCGCCCTCCTTAATCCTCACGAGATTGTATGCCCCTCTCAAATCAAGCTTTCTGAAAACTGTTGCTCCTTTGAGGTGGTTAAATAACTCCGCAATCAACAGAATCGGATAGGCATTCTTAATCGTGAAACAATTGAGACCCCTAAAATCAATACAAGGTCTCAGTTCACCACTCTTCTTCTTCACAAAGAAGAAACCAGCACCAGCAGGAGATGAGGATTTGCTGATGAAACCTTGAGAAAGTGCATCTGCAACATACTCCTCCATGGCCTTATCCTCCACGACCGACAAAGGGTAAACCCGGCCATGAGGGGGTATGGCACCATGTTGAAAGTCAATTGTGCAATCATACAACGGATGTGGAGGCAAATTACCGGCTTGACCTTTGTCAAAGACATCGCTAAAATCGCGGTACTCCTCCGGCAGGGAGGAGAGTGAAGAGGTGCACAAGACTTTGGTTACCTTCTGGAAGCATGTCTTACTGCATTGTGGCGACCAGGAAAGAACCTCAGCACTGAGCCAATCGAAAGAGGGGTTGTGCCTCTGTAACCAAGGATACCCAATAACCAGCAGAAACTTAGGTGAGGAAATAACTTGGAATTGGATTATCTTATGGTGAAGAGCCCCTACGGCCATGGACAATGGAACCGTCTCATGAATCACATGGGCAGGCTGTAGAGGTCTCCCATCAAGAACCTCAATGGCAAGTGGAGTGTCACGCAGCTGCAGCGGAATCGAGTGCTTTGATGCAAAGGCAGCATCAATGAACAGGTGTGCAGCCCCAGAGTTGATTAGAGCCTGTAGCTCGACTGACGACTCAGCCCAAGAAAGGGTGACCAAAACCAGGGGATTATCCTTCTGTATAACTGGGGATGAAACAACGCCACCTAAGGTCTGTCCATGACAGGACCTCAAGGTTTGGGCGTTCCCTGGACGGGTAGGACAAGACTTCAAAAAGTGTCCTGCCTGGCCACAAGAAAGGCGCAATCTCTCCCTATTGATGCATGAAACACAAGTGCATGGGTTCACCTTCACTGGCACAGGTGAGGGAGGCACGGGTGGCACTGCAAAACTCGACAAATGTACAGGAGGCTCCTTAAAAGAGAGTCTTTCTCTGAGTCTGGAGTCAATGAGGATGGTAAACGTGATCAACTTCTCCAGCTCAATGGGTATATCTCGGGCTGCTATCTCATCCTTGATGGTATCAGAGAGACCATGAGAAAAACAGCCACAAAGGCCTCATTGTTCCATGCAACCTCTGCTGCCAGAGTATGGAATACAATGGCGTAGTCGGCAACAGTTCTTGTATTCTGTTTGATGGATATGAGGCATTTGGCAGCAGAAGCGGAGCGTGCGGGAACGTCAAATACCCTTTTAAAGGAGGCCACAAACTCAGGGTAATTCAAGACAACAGGTTTTTGGGTCTCCCATAGAGGGTTTGTCCAGGCCAAGGCTCTCTCAGAAATATATCATGAAACCTACTTTGCTTCTGTCCGTGGGAAACGCCTGGGGCAGCATCTCAAAGTATATCTCAACCTGGTTGAGAAACCCTCTGCATTGGACTGGATCACCCCCAAATTGCTGGGGAAGCGGAGTGAAATCAGACTTACCTCTTATAGAGGTCATACTCGAGGCAGGTGCCTGCACAGAGACTGGTGCAGCAGCAGGGACGGCCTGCAACACAGGTTGTACCAGAGCAGCCACAGTGGGAGATTTCAGGTAAGCTGTGCGACTCAGGAGCATTTGTAATGCCATGGCAAACTGATCCATGTGGTGATCTTGCTCATCGAATCTGGAAAAAATATTACCAACAAGTGGATTGACTGTATCTTTTGAATTCATGGCCTTCGCATGCTGTCAGAAACCATGAAATGAGACCGAGACAGAAGTACAGTTAAATCACACTTGTTTAATAATAAAAATAAATAGAACAAATGTAAACAAAACATAGCCAATAGTTCGGTAACGGAACGTATAGTCAGCCAAGCCAGAAGGTCAGGGATCAGCGTAGTGAAACAGCAAGCAGGATCTGGAGCCAGAAGGGATGTCAGCCAAGCAAGTCTTTCAACAGAAACACAGGAGATAGTCTCTGTGATGTTGACTAAGGAGAAGGCAGAGATCCTCTGGGCTGGACGGCTTAAGTAGGCAGGACTGATGAGCAGGATATCATCAACAGCTGAGTAACTGTAGAGAGATAGGAGCTGGCAATTAGACGACAGCTGAGCGGCCAGCTCAGAGAAGGAAGCTCTGAGCCCAGCTCTGGCAGCCACTGCCGGCTGCTCCAGTAAGCGGTGGAGGGCACCGGAGCACGGCAGGAGGCGGGGGCCCTCTGCCGCCACCGATAAAAGTGATCTTGCAGCAAATCCGCTGCTGAGACCACTTTTATCTGAAAGCCGACTGCCCGCTGAAGAAGTGGATACCGGGGTTATGGCAGCTAGCTGCTGCCATAACATCAATACTCCACTTCAAACAGCCGATGTATAACGATGGTCAGCAAGTGGTTAAAGTGTAACTCCACTTTTGTTGAGAAAAAAGCATTCCTCTCTGGGTGACCTACATACACTGCAAGGAGTATAGCAAACGTTGTTGCAGATTCCTATCTTTTGTTATTCTGGAGAAATTAATGTGTGTTTGTCTCGGCCTCTGTTCTGAGTGGGTCTAATGGGAGTGGTTTCATAATTAACTGTCAGGTGTGGCAGCAGCAGGGCACTAATGAGGACATTTGCTGGGCCTGCATCCCTTTAGACAGGTTCCTATTGAAAGTATCTTTCCAAAAATGACAAATCTTCCAAAAATGACAAATCTGACTTGTATCTTAGTGCAGATTTCCAGGAAAATTTGTGAGCCAATCACACAAGCAGGAAATTATGTTTCTGGGGAGTGGTCAGTACACATCACATTTTGTGTACAGAACAACCCCAGGTAGCCATATTACGATGCATTCTGCGAAAATTACAGAGCTGCAGAATGAAAAGGAAAGGTAATTATTAATAACAACATGATTAGTGTCGCAATTATATGTGCTATATTATGTTTTCCTAATCTGCTATTTTTTTCCCCTGCGAAAGTTGAGTTACCCTTTAACTTTAAAGTGAATTGCATATTTGCCTTAAAAAATTAACCCCATTGCCTGCAGGGAAAACTTTTATTTGTATTACCAGATCATTTAAAATCAGCTATTAATTTTGAGTGGGCAGATTTTTGGTAAGATGCTTTACTATATATGAGATAACTATTGATGTATGAGTGGCATGGCTTTTAGCAATACAATTACCCTTGACTTTCATATTGCGATATTATTCCTTTGTGATGTCTCCCACTATGGCATATGAAGTAGGACAATATATTATATGTGTAATATAATATAAGTTGCTATGAAGTGGTAATATAGAGTGACTTGCAAAAGTATTCACCCCCTTGGCATTTTTCGTGTTTTGTTGCCTCACAACCTGGAATTAATATAGACTGTTTGAGGATTTGCATTGTTTAATTTACAAAACATGACCACAACTTTGAAGATGTTTTTTTTATTGTGAAGCAAACAACAAATAGGACAAAATAACAGAAAAAGTGAATGTGCATAACTATTCACCCCCCTAAAGTCAATACTTTGTAGAGCCACTTTTTGCAGCTATCACAGCTCCAAGTCACTTTGGATAAGTCTCTATGAGCTTGCCACATATTACCACTGGGATTTTTGCCCATTCCTCCTTGCAAAACTGCTCCAGCTCCTTCAAGTTGGATGGTTTGCTGTGAACAGAACAGAAATGTCTAAGTCTGACCACAGATTTTCTATTGGATTGAGGTCTGGGCTTTGACTAGGCATTCGAACACATTTACATGTTTCCCCTTAAACCACTCAAGTGTTGCTTTAGCAGTGTGTTTGGCGTCATTGTCCTGCTGGGAGGTAAACCTCCGTCCTAGCCTCAAATCACACACAGAGCGGTACAGGTTTTGCTCAAGAATATCCCAGTATTTAGCACCATCCATCTTTCCCTCAACCCTGACCAGTTTCCCAGTCCCGACTGCTGAAAAACATCCCCACAGCATGATGCTGCCATCACCATGTTTCACTGTGGGGATGGTGTTCTTTGGGTGATGTGATATGTTGGGTTTGTGTCAGACATAGCGTTTTCTTTAATGGGCAAAAAGTTCAATTTTAGTCTCATTAGACCAGAGCACCTTCCTCCATACATTTTGGGAGTCTCCCACATGCCTTTTCACAAACTCAAAGCATGCCATTTTGTTTTTTGCTTAAAGTAATGGCTTTCTTCTGGCCACTCTGCCATAAAGCCCAACTTTATGGAGAGTACAGCTCATTGTTGTTCTATGTACAGATACTCCAGTCTCTGCTGTGGAACTTTGCAGCTCCTCCAGGATTACCTTAGGTCTCTGTACTACCCCTCTGATTAATGCCCTCCTTGCCTGGTCCGTGAGTTTTGGTGTGCGAACGTCTCTTGGCAGGTTTGCTGTTGTGCCATGTTCTTTCTATTTGGTTATGATAGATTTGATGGTGCTCCTAGGGATCATCAAAGATTTGGATATGTTTTTATAACGGAATTCCGCTCAAGCTGTCTTGCATACACACGGTCACACCAAATTCTGACCATCCAGAACGCGGTGACGTACAGCATGTACGACGGGACTAGAAAACGGAAGTTCAATAGCCAGTAGCCAATAGCTTCCATCTCTTACTTGCTTCAGAGCATGCGTCGCTTTTGGTACGTCGGAACAGCATACGACGATAGGAAATGGATCCGTTGGAAAAATTTAGAACATGTTCTCTTTCTAGGTCCGTCAGAATTTTCGACGTAAAAAGTCTGATGGGGCATACACACGATCGGAATATACGATGAAAAGCTCCCGTCGGACTTTTTCTGTCGGACATTCCGCTCGTGTGTACACGGCATGACTTGTACTTCTCAACAACATTGTCCTTTACTTGTTTGGAGAGTTCATTGGTCTTTATGGCAGTGTTTGGTTAGTGGTGCCTCTTGCTTGGATGTTGCAGGCTCTGGGGCTTTTCAAAAAGGTGTGTATATGAAATGACAGATCATGTGACACTTAGATTGCACACAGGTGGACATCATTTCACTAATTATGTGACTTCTGAAGGTAATTGGTTGCACCAGAGCTTTTTATGGGCTTTATAACAAAGGGGGTGAATACATACGCACATGCCAATTATCAGTTTTTTTATTTCTGAAAAATAGTTTTTTGTATATTTTTTTCTAATTTTACTTCGCCAACTTAGACTATTGTGTTCTGATCCATCACATATAATTCAGATTAAAAAACATTAAACTAAAGGCTGTAATGTAACAAAATAGGTAAAAAGTCAAGGGGGGTGAATACTTTTCACAAGGCACTGTGTACTGTATATATTAGCAAGTAGCTGCATTTTAGTATTTTTCAGACAAACATACAGTAGTTTATGTTTCATGAAAAACTCCTTCTTCCAGGTGTCAAATACAAAATGACTTGTGTCAGTTCCCCTGATTTAGAGTAACGATTTTTAGGAATCTGTATTTCACAAGAATTTTCACCTCAGTAGGGGCATTGGGAATGTTAAAGAGGAAATTGGTGTGCATTACAAGTTAAATTGCTTTTGAGAGGAAAAAGTTTCTTGTCTCCTTATCCTTGAAATTGTTTTTTCTATGTACAGAGTTTTATTCTTTCTCTGTACATTGCATATGAATCTTTTGAACTATCAACCGTACACATATTTATGATTATGCAAAAAGTTACTACTACATTTAGAAATCTTTACTTTCAAACTTTGAGAAAAAAGTATAGCTATGAAAATAAACGTCAGATTTATCTAAAACATTTAAAGAAAGAATACCTGGGTTGGGCGGGTGCTTTCTATGTTCATATTGTAATTACCTGTTTTCATTAAACTCACAACTGCTAATAGCACAGGCTGAAATCAGCTAAATATAAAGGTGAACTCTCATATAAGCACTGCGCTATTAAACTAAATATAAATATACGTTCTGCTAAATGCAAATAATAATATAAAGGGTGAAAAACAATGTAGTGTCAATCTACACAATTACAGTAGCACAAAAGAACAATAAAAATTATTCAATGTCCATAATGAAATAAAAAAATAATTGTCTGTCATTAAAAAGTTCAAATATACAAAAAAGAATCAGTTGTGAAAATAGTGCAACTCTTCAAAAGTGGAAAATGTTGAACACCGTAGATTCTTCACCAAAGTGCACAAGTGCCAGTCCATACCCTTATAGAATGAGGTAACCAGAATGTAGATTTCAATCGCATGTGTGATTAAATCACTTTAAGCATTATGCAAATGATCAACCCAATCTCCCCTCAGATCTCCTCAGATTCAAATGGATAACATCTCTCAGATTGTAGATTTCAATCGCATGTGTGATTAAATCACTTTCAGCTTTATGCAGATGATCAACCCAATCTCCACTCTGATCTCCTCAGATTCGAATGGATGACAGCTCTCTCCACATGTAGTGATAAAATCAACACAAAGCCTCCAATAGTGTAAAGAACCTCTTGGGTAACAGTTTTAATGAAAAAGTAATGTGATTACATCACAGATGAAAACAAATCGCCTTTGGTATATGTTAGTTACATGCTGGGTGCCTGCGTGCTGCTTCTCCAATCCCTCCTCACTCGCACTCGCAGATAACACTCTCAGCATCAAGATTCAGGGGGAGTGGCTACACGGCAACTGAGAGTGTTATCTGCAAGTGTGAGCAAGGAGGGGTTGGAGACGCAGCACGCCGGCACCCGGTATGTAACTAACATTGTTTTTATCTGTGATGTAAGCGCATTACTTTTTCATTAAAACTGTCACCCAAGAGGTTTTTACACTATTGGACGTTTTGTGTTGCTTTTATCCCAACATGTGGAGAGAGCTGTCATCCATTTGAATCTGAGGAGATCAGAGTGGAGATTGAGTTGATCTTCTGCATAAAGCTTAAAGTGATTTAATCACACATGCATCAAGATTCAGGGGGAGTGGCTACACGGCAACTGAGAGTGTTATCTGCAAGTGTGAGCAAGGAGGGGTTGGAGACGCAGCACGCCGGCATCCGGTATGTAACTAACATTGTTTTTATCTGTGATGTAAGCGCATTACTTTTTCATTAAGACTGTTACCCAAAAGGTTTTTACACTATTGGAGGTTTTGTGTTGCTTTTATCCCTACATGTGGAGAGAGCTGTCATCCATTTGAATCTGAGGAGATCAGAGTGGAGATTGAGTTGATCTTCTGCATAAAGCTTAAAGTGATTTAATCACACATGCGATTGAAATCTGAAATCTGGTGAGTCTCATTCTATAAGGGTGTGGATTGGCACTTGTGTACTTTAGTGAAGGATCTACAGTGTTCAAAATTTTCCACTTTTAAAAGAGTTGCACTATTTTCACAACTGATTCTTTTTTGGATATTTGAATTTATTTATGATGGACAATTATTTTTGATCTCATTATGGACACTTTTGAATCATTTTTTATTGTTCTCTTGCGCTACTGTGATTATGTAGATTAAAACTACACTGTTTTTCACCCTTTATTTTAAATATAAAGATGAAATGCATATATGGGAGTTATTTTACCTGCCAAATGATTTGTTTTTCTGTTCATCTAGTTCTAAGATTTACACAGCCCCGCTAGACAGTACAGACATTCTGATTATCAGATTTTTCTCTGTTGCAGTTCAGCAACACATCTAGGTTAAGCCTGGTACACACTATCGTTTTTTTCAGGGGAGCTTTCTGTACAAACTATGCAATGTTAGTACAGCAATCTCTCCACTGAGCTTTTGTGTTCTGACAGGGGTACTGCCCCCCTGCCAGAGCACCCCGGCCTGCACTCTCAGCCATTGGCTGCCAGCACAGATTGGATGACAATTGGACAGGCTGATGTACACATGGGCCAAATGTCAGACAGTTTCTGTTGAAATGGCTGATGCCAACCGATATTCGGCCCGTGTGTACCAGGCTCTACTTTCCTGCCCTCAGCCTGTGATTGGGCAGAAACAAAGCAACAACAGACTGTAGAGGTAATATCTTAACTCCTCCTTTCAGCATGTTCCATGTCAGCATATTTACATGCAGGACATATGATTGACTCTAAGACCTGCCCTTCCCTTTCACAGTCCCAGTGCTGCTGTACAGAGGATAAAAAGATGCTGAAATAAAAAAAATGCAGGTATTTATACTAGTTTTATTTTAAAATACATTTTATATTTTTATAAATACACAACTGCATTCATTAGTGTTTATTTTTAAATATTGTTATATAGAGTTGTATTGAATCTTATAGGCTATATTCGAAAGGCAGTGAAAATCAAATAGAATACTTTGCTCATGTAAGCAAATCATTTCAGAGGTCTTCATATACAGTGCCAATCCTTTCAAGTGAATGGCACCCAGTTGAACACATGTCAAGCATAGAAAAGCTTGTTATGGCCAGTGACAGCAATTAGACGACAAACTAAAAATGATGCAGGCCAGTTGATCTCTTATAATAAGTCAGCTGGGAAAAAGGTAAAGCAATTCTACAGCTCCTTCTCCTGGATTATAGAGCAATAATTGAATAATAGAAGCTCTAGCTACTGATTAGGTGCACAAAACTAGCCAAAATATGATTGTTTTATCAACTTATTACAATTTTCTGCCTTTTTAATGATAGGTACTGTATAAGGAAAGTAACTATGGTTATATGAAGGGAAGAGTGGGTAGGAGTGGGTAAAGGGTGTCCCAGTTCTGTAAGAAGCTGCATCACTCAGGCTTGAGCCTATGTCTTGTGGTGATGTAGGTCTAGATGTTATTATCCATATAATGTAATGCACTATGCTTTATTAAATGGAGAAAGAGGAAAACAAAGAACTAAACTTTTGATATGTATGTTTAAGTTACAGTTTACAGTTTTAGATATCTGTATGTTTTTATATATTGTTGGAATAAAATCAATTTTTATTATTAATTATATTTTTCTTACTTTGTGTATGTCAAGCCTTTATACTGTACCATGAAAGTCTATAATAGCCTGAGCTCACACTCCTTTCCATTTGATAGGACGTAGGTACTATTTTCATGTTTTGTTAGCTGGCACTCTCTTTCAATATTGAAGTTACTGCTATTTTAATGCTAAAATATAATCATGGCAAAGAAAGATTATGTTTATATTTATTTATCACAGTACCACAATTCTTGAAGCAGCAGCAAGTAAAATAGTGGGTTGCCTCACATGTATGGGGGGGGCCCTTGAAAAAGCCAAAGCAGTTGCAAAGGTTCACATTTTTCTTAAAATAACATCTTCTACTTGCCTGCGGTCCCAAACCTCCTCTTCTGGGGTCCCCTCTACTCAGGCTCGTCCTCTTCTAAGAAAAAACAAGAAAATCCCCACGCTATCATAAGAAAAACCCCCCAAGGAAGCAGCAGTTCAACTGTGAACAGATCACAACAAATAGAAAAAACAAAGGAAAGAAACTGCGCTATAAAGTGCAATTGCAAAGAGTCAATATATGCAATAAAATCAATATATGCAATGAACACACACATATGCATCCAATGACATCAGATTATTAGTGTAAAATATGGTAATAAAGTCCATAGATGTAAAAGAGGTAAGAGGAATCCCCTGGTAGTTATCCGTGGAAATCAAGTGAAAAAGTGGAAAGCAAACACACCCTGCACAGTGATCCTCCACCACTAGACATATGCGCTTACCAGATGGGAAGCACAATAAGGCACGTTCCAGGACTATATCCAGGTCAGGTTGTTAAGCAATAAACCACTCCTCCAGATACTGCTATGGATGGTGAGCGTGTAAAATGTCTCTTCAAGTAATTTTCTTTTATTGATAGAAAAACACAGGGGATAAACGGGTACAGATACCAATAACATTGGTATCGCAACACGGAGTCACATATTACAGGTATACCGTTGCACCATAGGAAAACATATACTTCAATGTCCAGTCGAACACAGGTAGATATGTGACCCGGCCTAACTCTTCAATTGGTGTTAAGTAGAGTCATACAATATCTTTTGTTGATGAAACTAGATTGCAGTCAGTAGCTGTTGTTTATTATATTTTAAGGGGCTTTGGATGTTTAAGATATGGGGTAGAGAGCAAGGTGGAATGCAAGCTCAGGATGAAATACTAAAAAGTGGGCTTGTATTTCGCTTGTGATATAGTTTCGAGACAGGCGTCTATGGGTCTCGTGAAGTAAGGATAAAAAATCAGTTATGTCGGTATAGTGCTAATGTATTTAAAGGGGGGAAGAGGGGGGGGGGGAAATGGGGGGATGGGGTATGAGAGGGGGGGGATTGGGAGGGGGGGTGGGGAAGGGAGGGGTAGGAAGGGAAGGACAAGTGTCTCTGGCTTCCCTAAGTTACCATCCGTCAGAAGTAAAAAACGGTGGGCGGAGTGGAGATCTGGGCATAAAGAGAGTTCGACTAAAGTTAGACGAACCAATTATGTGGGTGGGTTCATAATTTCAGAATATTCTTGTGTCGTCTTTTAGTGTAACCAGCAGGCCCATTTACAGTTGAATTTTGTCGATGTGTCTCGGGAAATGTGGATTAACTTCTCGATTTCAGCTACTTTATGTATTCTTATAAACCATTCTTTGAGAGTGGGTGCCTGTGTAGAGTGCCAGTGAATTGGGATGCATTGTTTAGTGGCATTAATCATATGCATTGACAAAGATTTGTGATATGAGGCGTGTGACCTGGGTGAGTGATGGAGGAGGAATTGTGATGGGGTCAGGTCTAGATCGTAGGAGGTAATTTGGGATGTGACGCGACGTACTTCGGATCAGTAGTGTAGCAGGGGAGGGCAGGACCACCAAATATGAAGAAGAGTTCCTCTTTCTTTATGGCATCTCCAACACATCTCTGAGATTTCGGGGTTGAAGGTATGTAGGAGGGCAGGGGTACGGTACCACCTAGATTGGATTTTAAAGCCGTTTTCCTGGGTGGTTACATTTATTGACCCTTTGTGTATGGTTTCAAATATATTTTCCCAGTTCTCCTCTGTTAGTGAGATGGAAAGGTCTTTTTCCCATTTTTTACATGACATATTGTCATTGGCTTTGAGATCAGCAAAGAGAAGGTTATATAAGGACGAGATGAGATGAGTTTGGGGAGTTGTTTTAGTGCAAAGGATTTCAAAGGGGGAGAGTTGTCTCGAACATAAAGAAGTTTTGTTTAAGGTCTTCAGGTAGTGGGCAATTAGCAAATATGTCCAAGGGGGATGGGCTCTTTCTCTAAATTATTAGCAATCTGTGCTGCAGAGAGTAACATACTCTTGTGAAAGAAGTGATGGGCTCTTACATGGTCTGACGGCCATTGGTCGGTCAGAAATAGAGAATGCATGCCTGGAGGGAAGTCTGGGTTCATTTTTATTGGAGTCATGGGGCTGGGGATTGAAGAGACGGTCGTTTTCTTACATGTTTGGTGGAAGCATTGTATAGTGGGACCTATTAATGGGTGGAAGCGTATCTCTAAAGGAAAATGGCCCGGTGAGATCCACGGTAGTGTACTTAGGGGTAGATTTGTAAACGAGGCTTCTAGAGCAACCCAGTACTTGTGAAGAGGATGGATATTCCAATCCACTACCCTGGTAAGGAGCGATGCTGTAACTGATTCTATGTGTGCGGTCGTTCCAAAGGAACTTGGAGCATAGCTGTCTATACGCCTTAAAAAAAGAGGGTGGAATGTGAATGGGTATTGTTTGGAATATATAAAGGATTCTTGGTAGAACATTTATTTTCAGAATGGCTGTCTACCAAACCATGAGAACAAAGGTTTGTTCCACTTCTTTAAGTCTTTGGTTAGTTTGTTCAGTAGGGGAAGATGGTTCTTTACGTATAGGTCTGATAATTTAGAGGGAATTTGGATACCCAGGTACGTGATCAAATCCTGTTTCCACTGAAAGGGGAAATTAATTTTGCATTGGTCTACTATGGTTTGTGGAAGTGAAATGTTCAGGACATAAGATTTCAACAGATTAATTTTAAGATTGGAAATAGCTTGGAATTTTTTAAAGTCGGATAGGACATTTAGTAGAGTTATCAATGGATTTTTAAGGAATAGAAAGATGTCATCCGCAAACGCAGCGTACTTGTATTCCTTAGTGCGCGAGTGAATGCCTTGAATGTAAGCATTAGATCTTAGTCTGCGGAGAAAAGGTTCGAGGGTCAGTACAAAGAGGATGGGGGACAGAGGGCACTCTTGTCTAGTCCCGTTACGGATGGGGAAGGCATTTGACAGAGTGCCGTTCACCTTGACCCTGGCAGATGGGTTGGTGTATAATGATAGGATCAGACCCATCATGAAGGGGCCCAGGCCCATGGCCTTAAGAACCGCTGACATATATTCCAATGACACCCTGTCAAATGCCTTCTCCGCATCCAAGGACAGAAAGAAGCCTTTCTGGTTTGTTTGAGTGATCAGGTAATGTAGATTGATGGCTTTGATGGTATTGTCCCTGGCTTCGCGTCCAGGTACAAACCCAACTTGGTCTTGTGAAATTAAGGAGGGGAGGAGAGGCACCAACCTATTTGCTATAATTTTGGAGAATAGTTTGATATCCAAATTTAAAAATGATATTGGTCTGTAATTACTTGTTTGGGTGGGATCTTTCCCCTCCTTGGGAATGACTACAATGTGGGCCTCCAACATCCCTTGATTAAGAGAGGCTGTGGGAGAATAAGAGTTGAAGGCTTTTCTGAAGGGAGTTTGGAGGGTGTTCGAGAACGTCTTGTAATATGCCGCGGATAGACCGTCCGGACCCGGGCTTTTTCCGGGCTTTATTTGTTTAATCGCTTGTTCCCATTCAGATACGGAAATAGGGGATTCTAGGGAGTTTGCTATATCAGCAGGGAGTTTGTCTGGGGAAAATTGTTCCAGAAACATGTTAATTTCCTTGGATCTTATAGTTGGAGAGGATGTAAGGGGTTCTGAATTGTGCAGGTCATATAGAGAGGATTAATATTTCTCGAACTCGGCTGCAATGTCGTTTTTGTGTACGAGCCTTGTTCCTGAAGGGGAATGTATTTGGTGGATGGTATTGTTAGATTTTTTTCTTTCTTAATGCCTGCGCGAGGAGATGGCCACTCTTGTTGCCGTGCTCGTAAAAGAGCTTTTGAGAAAGAATATAGTTTTTCTTAACGTTCTGGAGAAGTGCGTCTTGAATGAGCGTACGTGTTTCGATCAATTTAGAATGTGTTTTCTGTGCTAAGTTGAGTTTATGTAGTGCTTCTAATTTTTTGAGTTTGGTAAATAAGTCCGCAAGTTTAGCTTTCTTTGTCTTTCTTATCGAAGCTGCTATAGAGATCAGTTTGCCGCGTACTACACATTTATGTGCCTCCCATTGCGTCATCTTTGAGGTGTCTGGGGTGTCATTTTCAGAGAAGTAATCAGAAATGCATTTGTGAATCTCCTGCACAATAATCTCATCTGTCAAGATGGAGTGGTCTAATTTCCAGATATATGTCTGATTGCTTTTGTCAGGGATAGTGTGGGTCATGGAAATGGGGTGATGATCAGAGAGAACCCCTTCCTGCCGACCGTACGCAGATGTGCGTACTCGGGTTTGGGGGGGTTATACCGGGATGACGCCCGCAGCTGCAGGCATCATCCCGCTACCGCTGTTTCGAGCGGGCGATCGGCTATCCGTATATAACAACCGATGTGGCTAAAAGCCGCTTGGCTGTTATACCGGAGGAGCGTGAGGGGACGCCCTCCCTCCCGCCGCCTCCCGCCGCTCTTACCGGGCCTCCCGTGCGATCGAGAGGCCCGGTGTCCAATCGGCTGCCTCCGGCGGCTGTGGGCTGGCTGGAACAAAGCTGTGGGTGGCTTCGTTCCAGCCTTCTCAATGTAAACGCGGAAGCAACTTCATGACGTCACTTCCCGTTTACTCGGCTGCCAATGGCGCCGAGTTTAAAAAAATACACAGTATTCAGAATTGCTGTTTTCGGCGATCTGAATACTTTGAAGTGCAGAGGAGGGATCAGGGGTCTTTTAGACCCCCGATGCCTCCATAAAGAGTACCTGTCACCACCTATTACTGTCACAAGGGATGTTTACATTCCTTGTGACTAGGGATGAGCCGAACACCCCCCGGTTCGGTTCGCACCAGAACCCGCGAACGGACCGCAAGTTCGCACGAACGTTAGAACCCCATTGACGTCTATGGGACTCGAACGTTCGAAATCAAAAGTGCTCATTTTAAAGGCTAATTTGCATGGTATTGTCCTAAAAAGGGTTTGGGGACCCGGGTCCTACCCCAGGGGACATGTATCAATGCAAAAAAAACTTTTAAAAACGGCCGTTTTTTCGGGAGCAGTGATTTTAATGATGCTTAAAGTAAAAAAAAAAAAGTGAAATATTCCTTTAAATATCGTACCTGGGGGGTGTCTATAGTATGCCTGTAAAGTGACGCGTGTTTCCCATGTTTAGAACAGTCCCTGCACCAAATGTCATTTTTAAAGGAAAAAATCTCATTTAAAACTGCTTGCGGGTTTAATGTCATGTCGGGTCATGGCAATATGGATGAAAATCAGTGAGACAAACGGCATGGGTACCCCCCAGTCCATTACCAGGCCCTTTGGGTCTTGTATGGATATTAAGGGGAACCCCGCACCCAAATTAAAATAAGGAAAGGTCCCTATATACTCTGAACAGCAGTATACAGGCGGTGCAAACAAGACAGGGACTGTAGGTTTGTTGTTAAGTAGAATCTGTTTGTAATTTTGAACATTTTTAATGTGTTTAGCTCCAGCCAAAAAATCTTTTCTAAGCTTTTTGGAAAACATAGGGAAGGGTTATCACCCCTGTGACATTTGTTTTGCGTCTTTCCTCCTCTTCAGAAGATTTCACCTCACTTTTTTGTCCCAATGAAAAATGTTTTTTGAAAATTTGTGTTTTTTTGTGGAACAAGGATTGGAAAGCATCAGTGGAAAGGAAAAATTGTTTTCCCATATTAACTCTTACAGGAGAGAATTTCCCTTCCTTAGGGGTAGATTTCATCTCACTTCCTGTTGTCTCCTTCCGTTTGCAAGTAGGAGTCGTTTGTAAGTTAGATGTTTGAAAGTAGGGTCCTACCCTATATACTCAGCAGAAATTTGGGCCTTAGGTGTTGCTGTGGCCAAAACACTGTAAGCCCTCACAGGGCCCTGCTGTGAAATATTAGATCAAGAATTGTAATTACATGCCCCTGTTGAACAGGAGCTGAAAAATTAGGCCTTAGGCACTGGTGCTGGTGCCACAACACTGCAACCCCTCACAGACACTCTAGTTGGAACGCAGGAACGAGCCCTGCTGCAAAGTATTGCATCAAAAATTGTAATTACACGCCCCTGTTAGACAGGGGCAGAAAAATTGGGTCTTAGGCACTGGTGCTGGTGCCACAACACTGCAACCCCTCACAGACACTCTAGTTGAAACGCAGGAACAAGCCCTGCTGCAAAGTATTGCATCAAAAATTGTAATTACACGCCCCTGTTAGACAGGGGCTGAAAAATTGGGTCTTAGGCACTGGTGCTGGTGCCACAACACTGCAACCCCTCACAGACACTCTAGTTGAAACGCAGGAACAAGCCCTGCTGCAAAGTATTGCATCAAAAATTGTAATTACACGCCCCTGTTAGACAGGGGCAGAAAAATTGGGTCTTAGGCACTGGTGCTGGTGCCACAACACTGCAACCCCTCACAGACACTCTAGTTGGAATGCAGGAACAAGCCCTGCTGCAAAGTATTGCATCAAAAATTGTAATTACACGCCCCTGTTAGACAGGGGCAGAAAAATTGGGTCTTAGGCACTGGTGCTGGTGCCACAACACTGCAACCCCTCACAGACACTCTAGTTGGAATGCAGGAACAAGCCCTGCTGCAAAGTATTGCATCAAAAATTGTAATTACACGCCCCTGTTAGACAGGGGCTGAAAAATTGGGTCTTAGGCACTGGTGCTGGTGCCACAACACTGCAACCCCTCACAGACACTCTAGTTGGAATGCAGGAACGAGCCCTGCTGCAAAGTATTACATCAAAAATTGTAATTACACGCCCCTGTTAAACAGGGGCTGAAAAATTGTGCCTTAGGCACTGGTGGTGGCGCCCAGAACCAAAAATGTTCTTACAAGCTATCAGCGTGATGATTGAGGAGGAAGAGGATAATTACTCAGGGATAGTCACTCAGCATCAGCATAGGCAGTCTTTGAAGGGATCTGAGATTTCAAAAAAAATTATTCGGTTACATCTGCATCAGGTGCTTGGTAGCTGGTGGTGATCCAAGACTGATTCATTTTTATGAAGGTCAGCCGATCGACCGAGTCGGTGGACAGACGCACCCTGTGATCGGTTACCACGCCTCCAGCAGCACTGAATGTGCGTTCCGAAAGAACGCTGGATGCAGGACAGGCCAGTAGCTCAATTGCATACTGTGCAAGCTCTGGCCAGTGATCCATCCTCAAGACCCAGTAACCCAGAGGATTTTCGGTGGGAAAGGTGTCCAAGTCTGATCTTGCCCCTAGGTATTCCTGCACCATGTAAAACAGACGCTGGCGATGGTTGCTGGAACCGATCATACCTTGGGGCTGCGGACCAAAAAATTGTCTGAACGCATCGGTCAGACGGCCACCTTCTCCACCGCTCCTTCTTTGACTGACCGAAGCCTCAGCAACACGTTGTCCAGAAACAGGAGTTTGTAACCTCCCAGTCTCTGGGAACGCGTTGCACAGACCTTTCTGCAAGGCCTCCCGAAGATGTTTCATCCTCTGCTCCCTCTGCGATGGCAAGATAAGGTCCGCAACCTTACCCTTGTAACGTGGATCAAGGAGGGTTGCCAGCCAGTATTGGTCCTTCTCCTTGATACCACGAATACGAGGATCCTTACGCAGGCTTTGCAGGATCAGGGAGGCCATGCAGCGTAGGTTTGCTGAGGCATTCGGTCCGGAGTCCTCTGGGTCACTAAGGACAACAACGTCCGCAGCCACCTCCTCCCAGCCACGTACAAGTCCATGTGTTCCTTGGGACTGATCCCTTAAAGACTGCTGATGCTGAGTGCCAGGCTCCACCTCCATACTGACACAATCTTCCTCCTCCTCCTCCTCCTCCTCCTCCTCGTCCTCTTCCTGTGTGATCGGCGGGCACGCAGGAACACTGTCTGGATAAAGGGGGCCTTGAGAGCTAAGGAAGTCCTCCTCTTCCTGCCTCTGTTCTGCCTCAAGTGCCCTGTCCATTATCCCACGCAGCGTGTGCTCCAACAGGTGGACAAGGGGGACAGTGTCACTGATGCATGCACTGTCAGTGCTCACCATCCTCGTGGCCTCCTCGAATGGTGACAGGACAGTGCATGCATCCCTGATCATGGCCCACTGGCGTGGGGAAAAAAAACCAAGGTCCCCTGACCCTGTCCTGGTGCCATAGTCGCACAGGTACTCATTGATGGCCCTCTGCTGCGTGTGCAGCCGCTGCAGCATGGCCAACGTCGAGTTCCACCTGGTGGGCATGTCACAGATTAGGCGGTTCTTGGGCAGGTTAAACTCCTTTTGGAGGTCCGTCAGCCGAGCACTGGCATTATATGACCGGCGGAAATGCACAGAGACTTTCCTGGCCTGCCTCAGGACATCCTGTAAGCCCGGGTACCTGCCCAAGAACCGCTGCACCACCAAGTTAAGGACGTGAGCCAAACAGGGCACATGGGTCAGTTGTCCCTGTCGGAGGGCAGAGAGGAGGTTGGTGCCATTGTCGCAAACCACCATTCCTGCCTTAAGTTGGCGTGGCGTCAACCACCTCTGAACCTGCCCCTGCAGAGCTGACAGAACCTCTGCCCCAGTGTGGCTCCTGTCCCCCAAGCACACCAGCTCAAGCACCGCATGGCATCTTTTGGCCTGCGTACTTGCGTAGCCCCTTGAACGCCTACGGAGCACCGCTGGTTCCGAGGAAGAGGCCATGGAGGAAGAAGAAGAGGAGGGGGTGGAGGAGAGAGGTGTGTCACAATCAGCATTTTGGAGGCGTGGTGGCGGAACAACCTCCAACACTACTGCACCTTGTCCTGCATCCTTCCCAGCTGCCAGCAGAGTCACCCAATGCGCCGTGAAACTTAAGTAACGTCCCTGTCCATGCCTGCTGGACCATGAGTCAGCGGTAATATGCACCTTACCGCTGACCGCCCTGTCCAGCGAGGCATGGACATTGCCTTCCACATGCCGGTAGAGAGCCGGAATCGCCTTCCGTGAGAAAAAGTGGCGTTTGGGTACCTGCCACTGAGGAACCGCACATTCCACAAACTCACGGAAGGGGGCAGAGTCTACCAACTGAAAAGGCAGCAGTTGAAGTGCTAGCAATTTTGCCAAGCTAGCATTCAACCGCTGGGCATGTGGATGGCTGGGAGCAAACTTCTTTCGGCGGTGCAGCAGCTGGGGCAGGGAAATTTGCCTGGTACAATCTGACGTCGGTGTACCCAAAGCAGATTGCCCATAAGTACTTGGCTGTGACACACCTAATTCTACACCTTCATTCCTCTCACTGCAGGTCGCAGAGAGGACTGAAGGTCTAGTGGGGTTGGAAATCTCAGCTGATGAGGAGCAAGGAGAGATCGTCTTTGTTCTTTGGTGTGGGTCTTTTAGATACGCTTGCCAACGAACTGCATGGCAGGTCAACATATGTCTGGTCAAGCATGTGGTACCCAAGCGGGAGATGTTTTGGCCACGCGAGATACGCTTGAGACATATATTGCAAATAGCAGCGGTGCGATCTGATGCACTCGTCTCAAAAAAGGCCCACACCAAAGAACTTTTTGAATAACGCGCAGAGACTGCAGCGCCCTGCACATGTGGAGCTTTGGGGTGTGATGCAGTCAATGTGCTGCCCTTAGGCTGGCCCCTGGAGGGCATCCTGCCTAGTTGGTGATGTGCCACCTCCTCCTCCTCCTCCTCCTCCTCCTCTCTCCTATCAGGCACCCACGTTGAGTCAGTGACCTCATCATCCCCTCCCTCCTCATCACTGGAGCAAACCTGGCAGTATGCTGCAGCAGGGGGAGCATGACTGCCAGATTGCTGTCCTTCTTGGGCACCCCCTCTGTCCGTGCTCATGTTACTGCCTTCATTGAGCTCAGTATCATCATCAGAGCCTTCCAAACGCTGGGCATCCTCCTGGAGCATGTACCCAACACTGTGGTCAAACAGTTCGAGGGAATCCTCAGGAGGACATGGTGGGGCTAGGGAAGGAGTCACTGATGACATTGAGCTGAGGGAAGAGGCCGCTGCTTTGCCAGACAAAGCACCCTGGGCATGGGTGAGAGAGGATGAGGAGGATGAGGACGGCTTGGTCATCCACTCGACCAAGTCTTCCGCATGTTGCGGCTCAACACGGCCAGCTGCCGAAAAAAAGGCCAAGCGTGTCCCATGGCCACGTGCTGATGAGGATGCACCGTCTCCACGACCAGCACTAGACACAGAGCCTGCTTGCCCTCTCTTATTGGCTTGTGACTGTCTGCCTCTCCTTCTTGGCCTTCCAGACATACTAATGGCCTGTAGCTGCACTAAGCTGGGATAGAACACCTGTAATTTTCTTCAGGTAGCTTTATATACTGTAACCAGACAAGCCTGCCTGTCAGTAGGAAGATAACAGGAACGGATCTAGCTGAACACTGTGAGCAGGACGCACTGCACTGAATGTAAATAGCAGGAACGGATCTAGCTAAACACTGTGAGCAGGACGCACTGCACTGAATGTAAATAGCAGGAACGGATCTAGCTGAACACTGTGAGCAGGACGCACTGCACTGAATGTAAATAGCAGGAACGGATCTAGCTGAACACTGTGAGCAGGACGCACTGCACTGAATGTAAATAGCAGGAACGGATCTAGCTGAACACTGTGAGCAGGACGCACTGCACTGAATGTAAATAACAGGAACGGATCTAGCTGAACACTGTGAGCAGGACACACTGTACTAAATGTAAATAGTCTAGCTGCCTGACCGTGGTACTAATAGGATCAAAAAGAACACCTGTAATTTTCTTCAGGTAGCTTTATATACTGTAACCAGACAAGCCTGCCTGTCAGTAGGAAGATAACAGGAACGGATCTAGCTGAACACTGTGAGCAGGACGTACTGCACTAAATGTATATAGCAGGAACGGATCTAGCTGAACACTGTGAGCAGGACGCACTGCACTGAATGTAAATAGCAGGAACGGATCTAGCTGAACACTGTGAGCAGGACGCACTGCACTGAATGTAAATAGCAGGAACGGATCTAGCTAAACACTGTGAGCAGGACGCACTGCACTGAATGTAAATAGCAGGAACGGATCTAGCTGAACACTGTGAGCAGGACGCACTGCACTGAATGTAAATAGCAGGAACGGATCTAGCTGAACACTGTGAGCAGGACGCACTGCACTGAATGTAAATAACAGGAACGGATCTAGCTGAACACTGTGAGCAGGACACACTGTACTAAATGTAAATAGTCTAGCTGCCTGACCGTGGTACTAATAGGATCAAAAAGAACACCTGTAATTTTCTTCAGGTAGCTTTATATACTGTAACCAGACAAGCCTGCCTGTCAGTAGGAAGATAACAGGAACGGATCTAGCTGAACACTGTGAGCAGGACGTACTGCACTAAATGTATATAGCAGGAACGGATCTAGCTGAACACTGTGAGCAGGACGCACTGCACTGAATGTAAATAGCAGGAACGGATCTAGCTGAACACTGTGAGCAGGACGCACTGCACTGAATGTAAATAGCAGGAACGGATCTAGCTAAACACTGTGAGCAGGACGCACTGCACTGAATGTAAATAGCAGGAACGGATCTAGCTGAACACTGTGAGCAGGACGCACTGCACTGAATGTAAATAGCAGGAACGGATCTAGCTGAACACTGTGAGCAGGACGCACTGCACTGAATGTAAATAGCAGGAACGGATCTAGCTGAACACTGTGAGCAGGACGCACTGCACTGAATGTAAATAACAGGAACGGATCTAGCTGAACACTGTGAGCAGGACACACTGTACTAAATGTAAATAGTCTAGCTGCCTGACCGTGGTACTAATAGGATCAAAAAGAACACCTGTAATTTTCTTCAGGTAGCTTTATATACTGTAACCAGACAAGCCTGCCTGTCAGTAGGAAGATAACAGGAACGGATCTAGCTGAACACTGTGAGCAGGACGTACTGCACTAAATGTATATAGCAGGAACGGATCTAGCTGAACACTGTGAGCAGGACGCACTGCACTGAATGTAAATAGCAGGAACGGATCTAGCTGAACACTGTGAGCAGGACGCACTGCACTGAATGTAAATAGCAGGAACGGATCTAGCTGAACACTGTGAGCAGGACGCACTGCACTGAATGTAAATAACAGGAACGGATCTAGCTGAACACTGTGAGCAGGACACACTGTACTAAATGTAAATAGTCTAGCTGCCTGACCGTGGTACTAATAGGATCAAAAAGAACACCTGTAATTTTCTTCAGGTAGCTTTATATACTGTAACCAGACAAGCCTGCCTGTCAGTAGGAAGATAACAGGAACGGATCTAGCTGAACACTGTGAGCAGGACGTACTGCACTAAATGTATATAGCAGGAACGGATCTAGCTGAACACTGTGAGCAGGACGCACTGCACTGAATGTAAATAGCAGGAACGGATCTAGCTGAACACTGTGAGCAGGACGCACTGCACTGAATGTAAATAGCAGGAACGGATCTAGCTGAACACTGTGAGCAGGACGCACTGCACTGAATGTAAACAGCAGGAACGGATGTAGCTAAACACTGTGAGCAGCACGCACTGCACTGAATGTAAATAGCAGGAACGGATCTAGCTGAACACTGTGAGCAGCACGCACTGCACTGAATGTAAATAGCAGGAACGGATCTAGCTGAACACTGTGAGCAGGACGCACTGCACTGAATGTAAATAGCAGGAACGGATCTAGCTGAACACTGTGAGCAGCACGCACTGCACTGAATGTAAATAGCAGGAACGGATCTAGCTGAACACTGTGAGCAGCACGCACTGCACTGAATGTAAATAGCAGGAACGGATCTAGCTGAACACTGTGAGCAGGAAGCACTGTACTGAATGTAAATAGCAGGAACGGATCTAGCTGAACACTGTGAGCAGGACACACTGCACTGAATGTAAATAGTCTAGATAGAAGATAACAGGAACGGATCTAGCTAAACTGAATACAGTGTATATATATATATGCAACACCTGGGATGCATATATATACACAATACACTGTAAGTGCAGCTAACTGACTGACTGTTCTGCCTAATCTATCTAACTCAAATCAAATGACACTGTCTCTCTCTCTCTCTATCGCTCAGCACACCGGAACACACACTACACAGGGCCGCCGTGCAGGCGGCCTTATATAGTGTGGGGTGTGTACTAAATCCCCTGAGCCATAATTGGCCAAAGCCACCCTGGCTTTGGCCAATTACAGCTCTCTCTACTGACGGCGCTGTGATTGGCCAAGCATGCGGGTCATAGTGCATGCTTGGCCAATCATCAGCCAGCAATGCACTGCGATGCCGCAGTGAATTATGGGCCGTGACGCGCCACACGAATTTGGCGCGAACGGCCCATATCGTTCGCAATTCGACGGACGGTCGAACAGCCGATGTTCGAGTCGAACATGGGTTCGACTCGAACACGAAGCTCATCCCTACTTGTGACAGCAATAAAAGTAAAAAAAAAACATTTTTTTTTAAACACAAATTATAAGTATAAAAATAAATAAAATAAATAAAAAAAAAATGTTAAGGCGCCCCCGTCCCTGCGAGCTCGCGCAGCGAAGAAAACGCATACGGAAGTCGCGCCCGCATATGTAAACGGTGTTCAAATCACACATGTGAGGTATCGCTGCGATCGTCAGAGTGAGAGCAATAATTCTAGCCCTAGACCTCCTCTGTAACTCTAACCTGGTAACCGTAAAAAGAATTTAAAGCATCACCTATGGAAATTCATCGCTACCATAGTTTGTCGCCATTCCACTAGTGTGTGCAATTATAAAGCGTGACATGTTGGTATATATTTACTCGGCGTAACATCATCTTTCACAGTATACAAAAAAATTGGGGTAACTTTACTGTTTGGATTTTTTAAAATTCATGCAAGTTCCCTTTTCCAAAAATTTGCGTTTAAAACACAGCTGCACAAATACCGTGTGATATAAAATATTGCAACAATCTCCATTTTATTCTCTAGATTCTCTGCTAAAAAAAATATATATAATGTTTGGGGGTTCTAAGTAATTTTCTAGCAAAAAATACGGATTTTAACTTGTAAACACCAAATTTCAAAAATAGGCTTAGTCATGAAAGGGTTAAGAAGGGAAGGTATCACTGGGTGATAAAAAGATAATCAAGACACGAGTATTTGTTGTGTGGGATGGAGAAATAGGTGAAGTCTTTTTCTTTTGGTTGAAGGGTTCTCCAGGAGTCGTGAAGTGAAAGGTCTTGAGGCATCGCTTGATTTGTCTGAGTGCCCTATATGGCAAGTGGGTTTTGCCGGAGGAGGTGTCTAGGAGGGGATCCAAAGGAACATTGAAGTCTCCTCTGAAGAATCAGTAGTCCTTCTTGGAAAGAGAAACAAACAAGATATTTGGGGGGCACACCCTAAAAGATGCATTAAAGCTGGTGCAGCCATAAGACCATACAGCAGAGCAAAATATTACAGCGCACACATGCAAAAAAGACATTTACATCCAGCAGGGCTAGTTTAAAACACCTAGACAATCTAAAAAATATTAGCAAAAAATATGGGGATTTGGTCACACCATATTGTTATATGGTGCTAAGCCCACTTACTGCGACAAAGTACCCCATGTTTAGTGGGTCCTACACTATCCATGGATTGGGAGATCCTGCTTCTCTGAACCATGAGAGCTAACACTCTTCTATATGGGAGAACTTTGAGGTCTCCACCCATGACACAAGTGGACACTAATGAGAGGCACTTAATGAAAGAGTGGGGTGCTCCGCACCGAAAGGGATTTGGTCAGAATCCATACAATAAACAAACAAGATATTTGGGGGGCACACCCTAAAAGATGCATTAAAGCTGGTGCAGCCATAAGACCATACAGGAGAGCAAAATATTACAGCGCACACATGCAAAAAAGACATTTACCTCCAGCAGGGCTAGTTTAAAACACCTAGACAATCTAAAAAATATTAGCAAAAAATATGGGGATTTGGTCACACCATATTGCTATATGGTGCTAAGCCCACTCTCTTTTGCATGTGTGCGCTGTAATATTTTGCTCTTGGAAAGAGGACAATCGTTTTGTAACTGTGCGGAGAAAGGGGACCTGATCTTTATTAGGACAATAAATGTTTGCTAATGTGATCGGTCTGTCCTTGATATGTCCTTTGAGGAAGACGAATCTTCCCTGATCGTCAAGATGAGTGTCAGTGATTTGTAAGGGGGAGTTTTTGGAGAGGAGGATTGAGACTCCTTTAGATTTTGTAATAGAGGAGGTTGCATGGAATCCCTGGGGGAATGAGCGATTATTGAGTTTTGGTGTATTTTTGGAGCAGAAGTGGGTTTCCTGGAGGAAAACTATATCCGCTTTAGAGCTTCGTAGGTAGGCTAGGAGTTGTGATCTTTTTTCTGGGATGTTCAAGCCCCTGATATTGAGGGATATAATTTTCAATGGTGAGGTATGGGGTTTCGTTTTGAGGTGAGCCATCTCAACAGAGTGGCTGGAGTGGAGTTACTCCTGGTGGTTAGCTGGAAGGGAAGCCAGAGACAAGGGAAGGATGCGTAGAGCTTAAGATTTAGGGAGAGACGGGAAGGGGTTGGATGAGGATCAAGGTGAGAGAGGGAGTGGGGAAGGAAGGGGTAACCGAAGAGAGGGGGGTGGGAACTACCAGCTGGGTGAGCTGGGGATACTACCGGTTAAAAGGAACGCCCAGCAGATCCTTTCGATGTGGTGGGGGGGAACCCAGATTGGGTCAGTGAGATCTGCCAGAGATCACTGTTGGTGAGGGTAGTAGGTGTCGGTCGTCCAAAGGATGGAAAACCACGTCCTTGTGAGGTCATTCGAATTGTGTAGCAAAATAGCATATATTTTCAACTGTCTAATTAGAGTAGGTGAGAATCTTTATGTGTTCCCAATACGATTGATAGCTTAGAGGAGGTAATAGGTATGGGAGCCTATATTTCTTAATTGGTAGAGTCGAGTAAATAGTTTTGGCTTAAGCCTTGTGTATGAGTAGAAGGCGATACTCTATTCTCATACTGGTGTGTGGGACGCAGCTCTATGTAGGGAGAGGGCGTGTGACTGGGATGCCTTGGTGAATGGATTATATGTCTATATTTTAAGTTCAGGGCCTTGTAATTATATATCGAAAGTATGACTATATTATGGACCTGTAAGCAATAAACACACAACAAGAGGCATGAAACTTAAAACAATATGACTAACAAAGCAGTCAACTAAGCAGTTATCATGACAAGAACCATAACTTGGACTATTCATCTCAGTATTGAGGACAATGAAACTGAATACGATAGTGATAGTGATAGTGACACTGGGTGTGGGTAGGGTTCGTAGAGTAAAGAACACGTCTTATAACCATTGTCACCTTTATAGAGGGTGACTATGTTCATATTCAGTACCATGAGGGGAGGGATATCTATATGCGTATTAGTGAGTTGAAGTCTGTTTCTGCTGTTTTGGCCTGAAGAAGACCTGCTCAGTTTTGGTCTTGAGGATGGCATTAATAGCTTGCGTCTCTATAACTTTTTTAGTGAGAAGATAAGTATTTCGCTACCGCTGTTCGTTGCAGCTAGAGGTTTGAATTTATACCTCTAAATGAAGCCTGTCATTGAAGGGGGGGAAGACATGGACCTCTTACCTGAGCATGTCTCCTACTCGGCCCACACAGCTATGCTAAATAGGATAGTTGAGGCTCCTGCGGGATAGGCCTATCTTAAGTAGACAGATGTAACATGGAAATTAGGTCAAGGTACCACAGTTATAAATCACAAATCAATATTCTCTGACAATGGAATGGTGGGGGGAAGGATAGGAGGGGTAAGGAAAGCTTTCAGAGACTTGAGGGAAGGGGGGAGTGAGATTGGAGCATGAGTGTTAAGGTTTGAAGGTTCAGATGAAGGAAGAAGGGAAAAGAGGATATGGTGGGGAAGGAATTATAAGAAGGTTATATCAGATATAGTTCTCCAGCTACTTATCTTAGATCCGGGTTAGAGATCGGGTGGGAGGTTTGAATTGGGTAAAAGCATGTCTCATGATGCCTTGAGGAAGGTTCCTTGTGGACCTTCTATGGGTAACAGTTCAAAGCTAGATTCGGGTGATCTTCTAATGTCCAATGGATCTAATGCGAAAGATGAATCTTTCTTTGTAGGTATGAGATGGTTACAGTCCTCTGAGTATTTTGGTTGTTGACATGAATTTTCTCCGTTGAGAGAATTAGTGGAGTGTATTCAAAGGGGAATAGCTGTGTGATGTCTTTAACTTCGCTCGAACCGTGAAATTGTAAAAGAGGATTCATAAATCGAAAGTCATTCCTGTGGGAGAGATAACTTTGTCCATAGAGGAAGGGGGTAGCTCACGAGGCCTTGAAAGCCAATGTGACCGTGGAGGTTCATGCTCCTGTACTATATTAGGTGGGTAGGAGACATTTTGGTGTTGTAGCAGATTTGGCGTAAAGGCGGTTCTGGGTTCTTTGCTTTTACAAGAAAGCGGCTATAGTGAATTTGGTTCCTGTTCTGTGTTGGAAACGTGGAGTGGGGCATACTAAAGTAATACATGGTAAAATAAAATAAAATAAGCGACGGTACTTCTGAGGTAAGGGTTATAGTGATATGGACCCAGTGTCAATTACATGAGTTAGGAAAGGAACCTGTAGCTGTTTAGGCCACCCGGGGCCTGCAGTGTACTGGAGACACTGTCGGGCTACCATTCCGGGGTTCACTGTGGTCTCTCAGCGGAGATTCAGAACTTAGAGGATGCCCGATACTGAAGTTGCCTGCTTCAGCGACTCCGTCCATGGAGCTGGCTCTTCTGAGGGATGGGGAAAGGAATTCACTGTACCAGTCTGGTAAGGCTACCAAAGGGATATCCAGTTGGGAGCAGAAGTGATCCAAATCTTCTGGAACCCTGAGGGTCGCTGTACACCCTTGGTGGGATGCTGACAGGCCAAAAGAGAATTTCCACCTGTAGATAATTGATCTGGCTCTAAGGACATCAAGTAGTGGCCGCAATTCTCTCCTTCTTTGCAGAGTGATGTTAGATAGGTCTTGATATATTTTAACTGCAGAGCCTTGCACCATAAGTTGGTTGCGATTCCTAGCTGAACGGAGGATACTTTCTTTTAGTTGGAAGTCCATAAGACAACATATTACATCCCTGGGGGGATCTGTGTCTCTCCCTCTAGGGCGTAGAGCTCTGTGTATCCGCTCGAAGGCAATTGGTGCGTCCGCGGGTCTTTCCAGGATGTCGTTGAACACCATAATGACCATGTGTGAGATTGTAGAGGATTCTATTGATTCTGGAATATCCCTTACACGGAGGTTGCGGCGTCTGCCTCGGTTATCGAGGTCCTCTAGATGTCGGTTGATATCTCTAAGATAGCTTGCATGGGATTCTGTGATCTGTTGTACCTGGCATATTGATGATTCCTGGCGCTTGGGCTGTTTCCACTTCCTCCACTCTTATTGTTATAGCTTGGATGTCTGATCTCATGTCTGTGCTTTTAATGTCTGCTGCCACACTTCGGAGATCATCTAGGCTTACTGCAGGAGACTGTCTCTGCTCTGTGTATGCATCGGCCGAGCGCATGACTCCGGAACGGTGGGGGCCGACGCTCGGAGAGCGAGACTCATGTGAGGAGGCTGTGTGTGATGGCTGCGTCCTGCCCGGAGGCCGCGAACAGAAGATCTCCGGTATTTGCCGACTAAGCTGCGTCTCCTGTCCCCGAGGGGATCGGGATCTTGTAGCGGAGGTACTGCGGGGGGTTCTCACCATAGTGGGGCTGGTAGTGGTCCTGTGAAGCTAAAGCTGCTGGACCTCGTGGACGGGAGCTCCTGTGTTACACGTCCATCTTGGATCGGCTCCAGGCCACGCCCCGTGAGCGTGTAAAATGGGTCCCGGTATCCTATCTACGATATCCCTCCGTACAGCGTGGCTCCAACCATACAACAACCCAAGTTAACCACATAAGGGTAGAAGAAAGGCAGCCATAGCGTAAATCCGATAGGTATTTTATTTAAAACAAGGTAAAACACTTACAAAATGGTAGTAAAAAGGAGCATTCGCCGGCCGGCAAGCGAGCGCCCGTTCGTAATTGAGTGTAATGACGTCAGAGCATCAACCTCCCAACGTACGTTTCATCTGTCACTGACGTCCTCTTCTATATCTGCCCCCATAGCAAGCACTTGCTATGGGGGCAAATGTGCGGACTCGGTCATGACCTGAGAAAATGGCTCCCACTATTGCCTCTGTGTTCTGTGAGGATAGCGAGAGGGAGCAGCACTGTTGCAGATGGGCACAGTGCTGAATTGAGATAGGACTCAGGTAAATATTTAGGGAGGGGGCTGAAGGGAGTTGATACAGGAAGATTTTTTCACTTCATTGCAGATAATGCATTAAGGTAAAAACCTTATGCCCTTAAAACCACTTTAAGAAGGACAAAACTTGTCAGGCTATGGACACTTTCACTGTAAGGTCTTAAATGGTTTTAATTGCTTTTATACTGCATGAAAACAGTCATATTCTACTGTGTTTCTTCTATGGCACTACAGGATTGTGGAGGCTAGAAACAGCACAATAGCACAAGAGCTTGGTAAACCAGTGAACATGCTTGGTGGACCAGCAAAAGTGGAGGAGGAGGAGATGTGTTTCACCATGAGACTGATACTGGAGTGAGAGACCAACTTTTATGTGGTGAAACTATTCAGTTGAGTTGGAATTGACATGGTGATGCTGGAGGAAGGGTGTAGGTGGACAGTGGAAGTTAGAATGTGCAGCTCATTTATATAAAAAAAAAATACTGGTAGATGTTATGTTTAGTTTCCAGCATTAAGTGTGTGATCCACTGCAAAGTAAGGAAGCAAATTCAGAGCAAAGTAAGGAAGCAAGTTTGTCCCAAGGCTGCTACCTACCCATGAGTAATTGAGGATACTGGGCCCCTTGTATGGCATTATTATTTTGCAACCTAGCAAAAAAAATGTTTAAATACAATTCAATATTTTCTTGGAATTGAAAAGGTAGACTGTGTATGTCTGTGAAAGATGGTAATTGAATGAGGTACTGTGAGCATGTATGCTGTACGTTGACACAAAACCTGGAGTGTCTGCACTATGACCAACATCTGTGTGCACAACAGGGAGTAATTCCTTTACTCCAATGTAATCATTATAAAAAACTAGCATTAAAGATTTCACATTGAAGATTTTACATGTTTGGCATTTTTATTCAAGTGTTTGTTACCTGTTTTCTGTCATATTTATCAAGCAAAGAGCAGGTACCAGGCGCAATGGAAAAATGATAAACTGTTCTTTTTTCATTTGGGAGCAAAAGTAGATTATTTTTAGAGACAATAGAAAACTCACCTTCCAATATGATTAGAACCTGGGGAAACTAAAACAGGCTGCTTAAAGTGAATCCGTTGTCTTAAAAATATGTAGGCTTCCAGAGGTGGCTGAATATACTTGTAGCAGCCTCCAAAATTCTCTTGCTATAACTGAATTGTGGGCTATTTTGACATCCAAACCTCCAACACCTCCTTATGGTTTATTACTTTGGAACTACTAATCAATATGAGGATAGGAGTTGCCTATCTATAAAATGTCCAGGTCATGTTCATGATTTTCCTTGTCAAAAGAAGTTTATTGAGTATACAATGTTATAAAGATACATAAAGTAAGTTTACAAGGATCTATAAAGTAAGCTCATTGTTTTACAGTAGGGTTTATATAGGTAAATATCATGAAATTTCAAATATTAAACATTGGGTTCACGTAAACCTAAATTAATGATATATATCATTTCCTTAGTTACTTTTGTAGGTATTTAAATGATTTATACCTACTATACATATTGTTTACAAGTAGAGTGTATATAGGCCAAATAAATTCTGATAATGAGCTTTAATCGTAAGGTGGAGAAAAGGAAAGAGAAAGAAGAAAAAGGGTTGAAAGGTAAAGGTATGGTCCACAAGGTTGTCCCGCTCGTCAGTTTATTATTCTTTTTAGTTCTCTTTGAAGCCTTAGAATGGGTGTCTCTGTAAGTCATTTAATCTGTTACCATGTCAACAGGACAGAGTCATTGAAATTTGACAGGAACTGTTGTTTTATCCAAGGGTGCCAAAGTTTTTCAAATTTTGGAATTTGATTTTGATCGATGGCTACCATCTTAGCATGGGACATTGTATTATTCATTCTGTGAATTGTTTCTGCTAGTACCAATGTAGGAGATTTCCATGCCTTGGCCACTGTTTGTTTTGCAGCCGTTATTAGTTGGATCATAAGTTTGAATTGAGAGAGTGTTAACCATTCTGGTTTTAGATTAAGTAAAGTTAAATGTGGATCTGGTTGTATTATTTTTTTAAATATTTTAGATGCAATCACGAAGACTTCCTTCCAGAAGGTTTGGATTACTGGGCACGTCCACCATATGTGTAAATGTGTGCCTATTTCTGGGCATCCTCGAAAACAAAGAGCTGAGGTATTAGGTGAATATTTTGCCACTCTAGCGGGTACAAGGTACCAGCGAGTTAGGACTTTATAATTTGTCTCCAGTGTTAAGTTGTTGGGTGAAGATGACTTAGATGTGAGCCATATGTTAGACCAGTCCGTGTCTTCTAAAGTTCGCCCCAGGTCCTCCTCCCACCTCTGAACGTAAGAGGGTCTATTAAGATTTGCTACTCCATATAATTGATTATAAAGTGATGAAATTGTACCTTTAGCAAATGGATCTTTTGTACAGATTGATTCAAAAATGGATAATTGGGATAATGGTGTATCCCCCTTTAGGAATGGTGTATAGAAATTTTTGATTTGGAGATATCTAAATATCTCAGACTTTGGTAGATCATATTTTTCTCTAAGCGATGGGAATGAAAGGAATGATTTAGATGCTATGAAGTCATTTAGTGTCTGAATGCCTGATGTTGTCCAAGCTTTAAAAGAATTTGGGTAGATCCATGCTGGATTAAAAGGCCGGATTTCTGATAAAAGAAAGGAGAGGATTGTGTGGAGATTGTAACTGATATTTGTTTTTTAGTTTATCCCAGAGAGATAAGAAGTGTTTAGTTATGGGATTATGAATTTTAAAGCGGTCTTTAGGATCAAGCCATAATAAATTTGATATTAATAGAGGGTCATTTTCTAATGCCTCTATAAATACCCATAATGGGATTTCCTGTTTTGCATGGTATTTGGACAGACTGGCCAAATGTGCTGCTCTGTAGTAGTTAGTAAAATTAGGGTATCCCAGGCCTCCTTTATTTTTGGGAAGATGTAGTGTGTGTATAGGTATACGTGGTTTAGAAGAGCCCCATATAAAAACGAAGTTGCTCTTTTTTGTACTATTCTCAAAAAATAGGAAGGAATTGGAATAGGGAGGACTCTGAATAGATAAAGCAATTTGGGTAGAATAGTCATTTTGATTGCATTAATCTTCCCTATCCAGGATAAAGGAAGTTGCGACCATTGTTTTATTAGATTTGTGATCTGTCTTAATACAGGAGGATAATTGGTTGAGAATAAGTCAGAATGAGATGCTGTTAAATGAATTCCAAGATATGGGATTGATTTTTCTGCCCATGTGAATGGGAGTGCGGCCCTAGCCGGGATCAATTCCATGTTTGTGAGTGAAATATTAAGCACTAGGCATTTCTTAGGATTAATCATAAGGCCGGATAGGGCTGCAAATCCATCAAGAGCTGGTATTAAGTTAGGACCAGAGACCTGTGGTGATGATAGAAAAAGTAATATATCGTCTGCAAATATACATAATTTGTGTGTAATACCTCCTACTTCAATGCCAGTTATAGTTTGGTTTGTTCTGATGTATTGGGCCATGGGTTCGAGTATAAGGGCAAATAATAAGGGAGATAATGGGCAACCCTGTCGGGTACCTCTTTCGATATTAAAGGCTTCAGATTTGTATCCAGCATATTTTTTATAGGCTTTGGGTTTATTATATAATGCTTTGATCCATGTTAAAAAGTGGGGTCCAAAACCCCATTTTTGTAATGAATATTGCATATATTGCCAGGATACTGTGTCAAATGCCCTCTTAATATCGAGAGATAGAAAACATAAAGGGATTTTCCGTTTTTTAGCAATATGTGCCAATAACACTGCCCTGCGTATATTATCGCCTGCCTGTCTATTTGGCAAGAAGACTACTTGATCTCTATGTATTAATTTTCCTATAATGCTATTGAGGCGTTTTGCTATTATTTTTGCTAATAATTTAATATCGAGGTTTAACAGAGAGATAGGCCGATAATTCACACAGGAAGTATCATCAGAAAGGGGTTTTGGGATCATACAAACAATTGCCATTAGTGTTTCTTGCCGAAAAGAATGTCCATCTAGAAGTTTGTTAAAAGTTTCAGTGAGAATGGGAGAGAGTATTTCTGAGAATGTTTTATAGTATAAAGCCGAGTAGCCGTCTGGGCCTGGTCTTTTGTTAAGTTTTAGGTCTTTTATGGCGTTAGCAACTTCATCTATAGTTATAGGCTCATCCAAACTGCTTTTTTGATTCTGAGATAACTCAGGTAAGTTTATTTTTGAGAAGAAGGATTCAGCTTCTGTAAGATTAAATTCATTGTTTGTCTTGTATAAAGTTGCGAGATGTGAGTGAAATTTATGGACTATTTTAACTGGATTACAAGTGTAAACATTTTTTGATAATTTCAAACGTATTGGTTTGAAAGATTTGTTAGTTGAATTTAATGCCCGAGCCAAATATGTACCTGGTTTGTTTGTATTCATGTAGAAATTGTGTTTGGAGCGTTTGAGGGATTTATCAACTGACTCAGTGAGAAATAGATCGTATTCCAATCTAGATTTTTCCAGATGAGATTTTGTACTCTGAGATGGATTATCTTGAAATGATATGTAGGCTGCATTAAAATTAAGTTCTAGTTTTTTTGCTAGATTTTTGCGTTCCCGTTTAAATAGTGCCATTTGTCTTTGTATTGTACCACGCAAGACAGGCTTATGAGCTTCCCACAGTGTTATTGGGGAGATGTCTGTTGTATTATTAATTGATATGTATTCCTTTAAAGCTTGTTCAATGGCCATCTGATGTAGTGGGTGTTTGAGCATTATGTCCGGTAAGTACCATGTTGGGTCATGCGCTTTTGGTATGGCTGAGGCTATAGTAGTGTATACTGCATTATGGTCAGACCACGGAATCGGAATTATATCTGATGCAATAATTTCTGGTATCATTCCTATTGTTAGAAAAATATGATCTATTCTGGTGAAGGTTTGATGAGGGTGCGAGAAATAAGTGAATTTCTTTTTCATTGGGTTACTTTCTCTCCATGAATCTACCAGATTGTATTTGGAAAGAAGTTGAGAAAAAGGTAATCTAGAGGTTATTTTGGATGGTGTAAAAGGTGATTTATCTAGAAATGGGAGGAGGACCTGGTTCGAATCCCCACACATTATCACTGTTCCTATTTTGTGTGTATTAATCACTTGTAATATATGTGAGAGGAATGGTGTAGGTTGTTTGTTAGGAGCGTAGTAGGAAATCACTGTGATTGCTGTATCCATTATATAACCCATGAGTATCAGGTATCTACCTTCTGGGTCTTTAATTTCTGATGATAAGGTGAATGGTGTGGATCGGTGAAATGCAATTAGAGTTTCCCTTTGCTTGGTACAGGCAGAAGCCGTGTAAATTTGTTGATAAAAAGGAGAAATATATTTTGGAGTAGAATCTTTGGTGAAGTGTGTTTCTTGGAGGCATACTATGTGAGCCTTCTTGTTATGGAAAGTACGGAAGGCTTTGGTCCTTTTTTGAGGGACATTTATTCCCTGAACATTCAGGGAAAGTATATTCAGTGGTGCCATGGCAACAGATCAAATAGTTTTGACTTACTTTTTGTTATGCAGAGCTGACTGCGCAGATCAACCTGTGTGGACTGAAGAGATGAATAGATAGAAGAGAAACCAGTGAATTCTGGAGTAAAGAGTAAACAAAAAACATATGAGATTAAATGATACATTGTATAAATTATTTTTTGCAAGTAATCACAATTTACCCGTGAAAGAATATAAATATCTCTCTCAGGGGAATAAGTGCCTTCGTCACACTCCCACATAATATGGTTGGGAGAATGAGGAGGGCTAATGGGGATACACGGATCTTCCGCTTACAGGAGAGAAGTGCTATGTCAAAAGACATCAAAATGATGTTTCATTAATTGGAGTGCAGAATATAGTTTTTGTTGAAATTATTTATTCCAGGGTGGTTGTATATGGTTAGTCTTGCCCTAGGCTAAATAATTCAGTTAGAAAGGTACTGTTAATAACTTTGGTATTGATGAAGATAGTTTGAATTATTTTGGGATTTTAACCCTTTTAGAGTAAACAATTACATATTTTATTCATATGTAACTGTTTAGATATGTTAACTCATAAAATTGAGGTTGTATTGCTTCAGATTAGAATAAACAAAAACATAATTCTAGGAACTAGTTAGGTAATAATATATTTGTTTTAAGAAAAGAAAGAAAAAGCTTCCATTACTTCTGGATTATTGAACATATTTCTCCTAAAAAGTAATAAATCTATTGTTATTACCTGATAATATATAACTGAACAAGAATTTCCTTATTTCACTTATATATTCTAAGGCTATATGAATCAGAAGTAATAAGAAATATAACTGGAATGTAACATGATCCCACACAGTGTGTGACTATCAGAATGCAGTTACATTCAGTTATAAATATAGGTTTTTTAAAGAGAACCATCTCTTAGTATAATAAATGAAGAGATATCAGGAATTAGGATGTCAGTCCATTGAATCTTCTTGGTCCATGGATGATGTGGCATAACGGCCTCTTTTGTGAGAATGATGATTCCCATTTTGTTCTGAAATTTTCTGGGTGCTGCCTGAAGGTGAAGATGATGTCATTCTTCTGCGTGTGGGAGAGTTGCTGCTTGTGGGTTCTGTCAGATTTAATTTTAAAAGGGTTTGTTGTAGTTCATCTGCTGATCTTCTTCTGTAAATTGTACCTTGGTAGTTAAATCTGACTGAAAAGGGGAAGCCCCATTGATACATAATGTTGTGGCGTTGCAGTTCCATTAGTTGGGGTTTCATGGATAGTCTTTTAGTAATAGTAAGTTGGGATAGGTCAGCAAAAATTTGATAATTGTGTCCTTGAAAATTAAGTTCCTTTTTTTCTCTTGCAGCAATTAGTATTTGTTCTTTCGTTCTGTAATAATGAAATTTTGTGATTAGATCACGTGGGGGTCCATCTTTCTTTTTGGCTGTGAGGGCTCTGTGTACTCTGTCCAGTTCTAAACGTTCAATAGGGATATCTGGCTTTAGTTCTTGTAATAGAGCAGTAATAGTAGATTGCAGGTCTGTCACAGTTTCAGGTATTCCCCTTATGCGCAAGTTTGAAAGTCTGGCTCTATTTTCGTAATCTTCGAGCTTAGTTTGAAGTATTAAATTCTCTTTTTTTAATTGTTCCAATTCTGTTATATTTTCTTGGGTTGTAATTTCAATTTCATCCATTTTTATTTCTAAGGCTGCGGTGCGGTTTCCCAGCTCTCTTATTTCTTTGGTTAGGCTTTTTGTTATTTGGTCTGAGGTTTGTTTTAAAGCCTTATGAAGCATCTTTTCAAATTGTAATAATATTACTGGGGATGCTGAGGAGGCTTGTGGAGAAGTTTGTGAGAGGATTTGTTCTGTATCTGACTCAAATGGAGAGTCTTGCTGTGACATTTTCTGTCTGTGAGAGCGCCCTGATGCTGTATCTTGTGAGGTGACTGGAGCTGCTTCAGCTGCAGTGAGTGCCTGTGAGCTCTTTGTGAGGTGATTTTTATTTCTGCCACGGTTTCCTCCCAGTACCATATTTCCTGCCCAAACTTTCACAGTTTGTTCCCTGGGGCAAAAAGGTTCAAATGGATACCTTTTGAGCCTGCAGGCTCCGCTTTGTCCTTCTCTTCTCTCCTCAGCGGTGTGGAGCTCTAACAAAGCATGTCTGCTCCGCTAGGCTCCGCCTCCTGCCCCCCATGTTCATGATTTTAGTCAACTGTACTAGCTCATTGTGGATTTTGCAATGTCGTATATAATGATATGCTTTTTAGCTGTGGATTGCCCGGGATAGTGCTGCCTACTCGGGTATGGCTTTCATGCTTCCGCACCATAGGTCTACCCCATTCTGTTTTTTTAAGGGTACCTACCCTACAGGGCTGCAGACTTTGTGCTGCCAATACTCTTTGTTACGTTCTCACGGGGATCGGTGGTGCACTGCCTAAACTTAGTTTTTGGTATTTTTTTCTACCATGTTTGCACTTATTTTGATGTCTTTTTTTTCCTGGTCAATTATTCTATTGCCTCTAGTATGTTTTTGTTATTGTTCCTGATGTCTGACTTTAACGTGCTTTCAAACAATGTCAGAGGTCTAGGTTCCCCATTTAAATGGAGTAGGGTCTGGAATGAGGTCTGTGCTCTCAAACCTTAGGTATTGATATTACAGGAAACCTATGTCATGTCTGGATTGATCCCTAAACTGCTATTATACCTTTTTGACCGATGCTTTGACAGCAGGCCCCCTGTTAAGCGGGCCAAGGGAGTTGCAATAGCTTTTCATAAGGATTGTCCCTTTGTCCCTGAGGCACACTTGGAAGATCCTGAGGGCAGATATGTTATGGTCAAGGGTACTCTCTATGGTGAACCCCCTTACATTTGTAAACATTTATGCCTCGAATTCCAGGCAGGTTTCTTTCTTAGATAAAGTTCTCCTTGAATTGCAAGACTTTTCTTCTGGCTCAGTGATATTGGGTGGTGATTTTAATGTTTGCCTAGACCAGGGATATGTAATTAGCGGACCTCCAGCTGTTGCAGAACTACAAGTCCCATGAGGCAAGCATGACACCCAGGGGCAGGGGCATGATGGGACTTGTAGTTTTGCAACAGCTGGAGGTCTGATAATTGTACATCCCTGGCCTAGACCCTCAGTTGGACACTTCTCCTGGCAAATCCACTATTTCACTGTCTGCTAGGAAAGATATGCAGTATATTATTTGTGCATTTCAAAGAAAGTTTGAAAAATGAAAAATATGCACTTATAAGGCTGAATAGCAGTCCTTTAGAGTTAACCATGGGTGTGTTTTTGCTATTTTTATATTATTGCATTTTATATTATTTTTCTATTATAGTATATTATTGCTGGTTTTGCTTCTCAGCCTTTTGTCTAAGATCAAGTGTAGTATCTGTTCTTTTCAGTTGCCAGAGGAGGCGGTGTGCTGCTCCCATAGCGGAGGGCTGGCAAATTCAATGGCGTAATTGTGCCTGGAAAGGCGGTTTCAGCAGGGATTATGTTGAGCTGCCCAAGAGATACTGGGGGCTGACCACTGGTTGCGTCTGAGTCGTCTGGAAGGATGCTCCTGGTGAGGATGGGTGCTGCATTGGGTCTGGCCAGAGGGTCAGGTCCCTGGCCTTCTGTCCTAGATTGATGATATAGATAAATGAATCCGCGCTTAGGACAATGTGAGGGCTGCTGCCTATCTCTAATTAGTACCCCTAAGGTTCTAATTGCATAAGTGGATAATTGGTATGAGAATAAGAACGGCGCTGCCCTCTCCGTAGTTAGATAATGGGTACTGGTGTCATAAGTTACAAACAAGTTTTATGTAACTAAAATATGTGTAAACTTCATCATAAACTATCATAATAGGGTCCCCAGGCAAGATAAGCCCATATATTCGGGCAGAAACAAAAACACTCAAAACACCAATGATTGATAAATAAAGCTGTTAAATAGAATATAATATATGTTCCCCCAGTGAATAAGGATAACTGCCACAGTGAATTATGTGATAAATTGGAGAGAAAATAATATGGTGCACAATGCTGTAGTTTACGAGTGAAAAAATGTAAATTGACCCCAAAGTTCAAAAGTATTGGGACAAAATGGCACCCAAAAAAATTGTTTAAATAATAAAAATTAAATGTGCATCAGGGTGTCATTGTAATAACCGTGTTGACCTTTCCATAAGTGTGTGAAAAAAGTGATGAGTGAGATGGTGATTAGCCCCAATATTCAAAAGTATTGGGACAATATGGCGCTTGTAATTCTAAAAATATTTTCTGAGTACGAAACAAAATCAAAATCAGATCAAACACTCCCTGTGCATTAAATACAATAAATTAAGAACATATAACTGTATAAATATAGAGATGACATGCATAAAGGTAAATTCCAGTTAATCTTGCTTAATCCAAATGATGGTTAACTACTAGAAGATATTTTATATATAGTCCACAAAATGGGTGTTGTAAACAAATGTGAAAACAAAGTTCAAATGTGAAAGTTGATTATTTCACCCTATCGGGCTCACCACAGTGACTTCTGTGCGTTTAGTTCAGATGGTGACTTGTAGTGCTCACCCCCCCCAGTGCTACCCTACTCACCAGAAATAACCACCCCTACAGGGGTACCGAGCGACAGAGTAGGTGCCCAAGGTCAGGTGATGATGACTCCAGTAATGCTGCCGTTCCTCTGCTGAATGCGGTCCTTACGGCTGTTCCACGGGAGATATGTGCTTTTTATGTAACCTTGCTACTCCATCGGTATACCACCTTAAGCTGTTATACTCTCCAGAGATGCAGAGAAAAGAGAAACACAAAAAGGGGCTTCCTTCGTGAAGTAAGTCAAGCTCATTTATTGCACATATCAAAGAGTCCAAAAATACAAAGAAACAATCCACAAAGTAAGTATATTCGGCAAGACTGTGTGCAGGGATGGGAGCAGCACCAGGCTGCGAGCGTGCGTCCCACCGTGCGTTCCAGCCAACACTTCCGGGTATGACGTGTGAGCGTGACTCCGCCTTACGCGTTTCGTCATAGGACGTTTTCAAAGACGGTGTCGACGCCTACGCTTCACACACTATTATAGTCCTGCGGCTCACAGCACCACGCCTCTAATTATGGTAATGTCGCTCGGGGGGAGGGTGTTCTATGGCCGCTTTACTACAGAGATCGAGACTAGGCAAAACCAGGCGCTGCACAATGGTTCTGTACACTGTTCACCGCTATTTGTACTCCACTTACCCACTTTAGTGGTGACCCCCAAAACAAATCCATTACATACATGGCAAATATATGGTCAAATACAAAACCAATACTCCTGAATTTGTATATAATAGAGACAAATAGCAGTGAATAACCATAAAACATTAATAATACATAGATTGTGGTTAAACTAAAATAATATTAGCTGTGTATTTATGACAGTAAGAATTGTATGATAAAAATTATAGGATAAAAATATATATATATATAAAATATATATATAAAAAATATATATATATAAAAAATTTTTGTTTTATTAGTAAGGTCCCCAGCAATATAAAATATGATATTAAAAAATAGATGTGTAAAATTTTAAAAACAGTTTACCGAACTATATGTAAAATGTACAGGGATTGATACACCCACATGTAGTTGTGCGATTAAAATACATTCAAGGTAACAGGCAAAAAACAGGCAAAAAAAGGTGAGGGTGATAGTTAGGTATTCTTGAGTGAGCGGAATTTTTAATACTACAAGTATTAGTGGTATTTTATATATATTTAAAAAAGATGAAAGCAGTTATATTGTAGACGCCATAACCTTGCTACAGAATTGACCCCAACGTTCATAAGTTTTGGGACAGACCACTATTCACATCTATTGTACATAATATAGCAGCAGCCATAGAGGGGTGTCAGTACTCGGATGGATGCTCCATACCCAAAGTACTAGGAGGGTTAGAGAGTCAGCCTCTAACTGTATATCTATGAAGTGGGCCAGGTATTCACTCAATAGTTACTAAGACACAGGGTGGGGGAAGGCATCCACTTAAGAGTCGATCTCACTGTATGTGTAACTAGATTGAACCCGTCCATTTGATCTTAGTACATTGGCTATGGGTTTGCTATATAGCAATTCAGGTCATTATCTAAGTTAAGCCCTTTAGGGGCAAGGGAACCTAGTCGATAGATCCAACTCGTTTCATTTTTAGATATTAAGGTTGCTCTGTTGCCTCCGCGCCAGTGTTCCTGCACAGAGTCAATCCCATAAAAGGTAAGAACACTCGGATCCCTGTGATGAACCTTGTCAAAATGTCTGGATAGACTATGATTGGGAAACCCCTTCCTGATATTTTTAATGTGTTCCCGGATCCGAACAAAAAGCGGACGGGTAGTTCTTCCCACATATTGAAGGTGGCATGGGCATTCCACAACATATGTGACTTGTGTACTTCGACAGGTGATCAGTTGGTTAATTTTATATTCTTTATGATCAGTGCATGATTTGAATGTATTCTTCCTTCTTGGTTGTTTTTTGGCTACTTTACAAGGTAAGCATCTTTGACACCTAAAAAATCCTTTCAATTCTGGACATATTTTAATAGGCTTCGGGGGATCAATAACATTTTTCACTAAGTGGTCCCTTAGATTGGGTGCTTTTCTATATATGAAGTTGGGTTTGGCCGGCAGGAGTTTTGTTAGAATGAGATCTTCCTTAAGTATAGGCCAGTACTTTTTTATTATTTTTTCTAGTTCTCTGAATTGGCTGTTAAATCCAGTAATAAATGCTACTTCCGGCGTCTTCTCAACTTTCTTGTTCTTGTTGAGAAGCAGGGAGCTCCTATCAAGCTTCATGATGTCTGCTTTTAATTTTAAAAGTCTCACCTTATCATATCCTTTTTCTTGGAATTTTTTGATTAAAACATCAGCCTGTTTATTAAAATCCTCAGCTATATCACAGTTGCGTCGTATCCGTAGTAGCTGTCCTTTAGGAACATTGGTTTTCCATCTTGGGTGGTGGCAACTGGATGTGGGAATGTACCCGTTTCTGTCTGTCGGTTTAAAAGAAGTACGAGTAGATAGCTTGTCTCCTGTCTTGAAAATTTCTAGATCCAGATAATCGATTTTGTCATGGCTCCACTTCCCAGTAAACTTGATACCATATTTATTGTGATTTAGGTTCTCAAGAAATTTTGTAAGGCTATCTGGGGTTCCATTCCATAAAATGATCACGTCATCTATGTACCTTTTATACATCTTGATCTACGGTATATTTTTACTGTAGATGTATTTATCTTCCCACAGGTCCATAAATAAATTAGCTAAGTTAGGAGCATAGCGTGCTCCCATTGCCACTCCCTTTGTTTGTACATAGTATTTTTTCTCATGCCAGAAATAGTTGCATTCCATGGCCAGTTTTAGGCCCTCAAGGATATAGCTGATCTGTTCCTGCTTCATTCCCGTATTCATGTGAAGGGCTCTTTCCACGCCCCGTAAGCCATCCTTCTGTTCAATACTAGTGTACAGAGAATTAACATCTACTGCCACCAGCAACCATTGTTCCACTCCCTTAATCTCTTGCAGTTCTTGAATTAGTTGCATACTATCCCGCAAGTAAGATTTACTGTCACGTACCTGGTAGGTGGAGCCCGGAATGCAGAGAACGGCCTCTCGTATACCTCTGACTTAAGAACCCCTGAAGGTGTGAACAGGGACTCGAAAGTACAGAGGGGCACAAGTGCTTGACTGGAACACTGAAGTAGAAGGCAGGATCCTGTAGTCAGCAGGGAGGTGCACTGTAGTACTGTAGCAGGATGCAGATAGCAGGGAGGTGCACTGTAGTCCTGTAGCAGGTTGCAGACAGCAGGGAGGTGCACTGTAGTCCTGTAGCAGGTTGCAGACAGCAGGGAGGTGCACTGTAGTCCTGTAGCAGGTTGCAGACAGCAGGGAGGTGCACTGTAGTCCTGTAGCAGGTTGCAGACAGCAGGGAGGTGCACTGTAGTCCTGTAGCAGGTTGCAGACAGCAGGGAGGTGCACTGTAGTCCTGTAGGAGGTTGCAGACAGCAGGGAGGTGCAGACAAGCCGGGTCAAGGTACTGGCGGGCAGATCAGGTACAGAAGGGCAAACCAAGAGAATAGTCAGAGTCCAAGCCAAGATCGGGGTGGGCAGCAAGCAGGTAAGTCAGGAACAAGCCAAGTAAGTACTGGATACAGGAAAACTGGTAACAAGGTAGCAGGGGTCTCAGGAAACGCTGTAGACCGGACAGCAAGGCAGCATTGAAACAGTCTTCTTTAAATAGCCTATCTTTGGCGCCAAGTGGCGCTATTGCGCATGCGCACGTTAGCGCTAGTGGCGCTATTGCGCATGCGCGTACGTTTGTTAGCACTATTAGCGCTGTTGGCGCTATTGCGCGTGCGCGAGCGCCGGATGGCGCTTCTATGCACAGGCATTCGTTTAATCCTCAATCTGCTGGGAAAACTGCAAGAGGGCTTTTCCTGACATTTACCTTCTTTAACTAGAGGTTTAAGAAATGTATCCAGGTACTCTCCCAACCTAGAAAAGATAGAGTTGATCCCACTGATTATGGGCCTTCCTGGTGGTTTGTCCAATCTTTTGTGGATTTTTGGTGTATGGTATATCACGGGTGTTTTAGTTGACTTGGATATTAGATATTCTGCCTCTTTACAGTTAAGGATACCTATGGTTTTCCCTTTTTCCACATAGGTTTTAAGCTTCTTCTCGTATTTTTTCTTCGGGTTCCCTTTGAGCATTTTGTAGGTATTTTCTATGCTAAGAAGATTATTCATTTCATCCTGATAGTCTTTTTTATTCAGAATGACTAGGCCACCCCCCTTATCGGCAGGCCTGATCACTACCTCATGTTTTTTTCCAATGCCTTTGATGGTTTTCCAGATATTGTTGGGTCTCTTTTTGGTAGTTCCCATTAGTTTGATGTCTTCTTCCACCATTTTTAAAAAGCATTAATACATTGGTTCCCTGGGGTTTTTGGATTAAAAATAGAGTTATTTTTGAGGTTCGTTTGTTCAAATAGTGAGTCTAACCTTGCTGTTTCTCCTGGGTTCATCGCAAAATGTTTCTTTATGTTCAACTTTCTTAGGAACTTTTGTAAATCGATAAAGGCCTCAAATTTATCAAAAGGTTTATCAGGGGCATACTTGAGTCCCAATTCTAGCACCCTTAATTCTTCTGGTGTAAATTGCACACTACTTAGGTTAAATATACCTTGTCCTAATAGTTTCTGGGCCTCTTTCTTCTTCTTGCCTCCTCGTTTTCCTCGTGCCTGTTTTCTCTTTCTATATGTCTGTGTGTAGGTCCTATGTCCGTCCCCTGTTGGTATTCCCTTGTGGTCTCGGTTCGTGGGTTTGTATCATATTCCTGATATGCATTGCGATCTCTTGTCCTCCTTGGACTCCAGTATCGGTCTTCCTGTCTTAATCCTCCTTCCATATTCTGTCCCCTCCATCCATAGTTCCTGTGCGAAATACGGGGTCTCCATCTGCCTGGGGGTTTGTCTTGATAAGTGACTTGGGGAAAAACCTTTCTTCCTCCCTCTCCTCTTCCATGTCCTGAGTATGGTCTTCTATATCCATCCCTTGGAGGGGGTCTTCTGTACTCTTCCCTCAAGGGGGAATATCGGTTGTTCACAGGTACATTATATCTGTTTGTAGGAGTCCTATAGTTGGGGGGTTCTCTATAGGCGTCTCTTCTAGTGTCCCTTCTGTCCGCTGGCATATTGGGGGTATTATGCTCAGCTGGGCTATATGGTAGGTTCTCTATTCTTCTAGGTGTACTCAGGGACAAAATGGGTATTGCTTCCTCAGATTCCTCCTCCATAGAGGGGTCTTCTAGTGGGTCCTCCTCCTCTTCTCTATTGGTTTGCCATTTATAGACTTTCGAATTTTTATAATCCATCACATCTCTTTTAAATTTTTTCTGTTTTTTTGCTTGTATGTTGCTATCATACTTTTTGATGGACTCCTGTAATTCTTTTTCCCTATCTTTATATTCCTTCAAATGAATGAAGGGTAGGAGTAAATTTTTTATTTCAGTGATACTGGTCTCTATCATCCGCATTTTAAATTGTCTTCTTTTAATAATGTTCTGGAGAAGTTCTCCCTCACACTTATTAAATAGGGAGTACCAGTCTCTCATCAGGTCACTATTGTCTATCCCATCATTGGGGTGCATATCCCACCTAAGCCTTCTAGGGGTGATCTTTTCTGTAACATACATTTCCAGCGTGGAAATATCCCACCACACCCTGAGTTGTTTTTCAGGGTGTGTTTAAGTTGTTTGAGCAGCCCATGCATGTCATTGTTATTTGAGATCTGCTCTTGGCTAAAAATCGCCTCTACATTAATATTTCTATTGTTGAAATAACCAAAAATATCCATAGCTGCAGACTGAATCCACCCAAGGGTGGTAATTAAAGATATAGATGAATGAATCCGCGCTTAGGACAATGTGAGGGCTGCTGCCTATCTCTAATTAGTACCCCTAAGGTTCTAATTGCATAAGTGGATAATTGGTATGAGAATAAGAACGGCGCTGCCCTCTCCGTAGTTAGATAATGGGTACTGGTGTCATAAGTTACAAACAAGTTTTATGTAACTAAAATATGTGTAAACTTCATCATAAACTATCATAATAGGGTCCCCAGGCAAGATAAGCCCATATATTCGGGCAGAAACAAAAACACTCAAAACACCAATGATTGATAAATAAAGCTGTTAAATAGAATATAATATATGTTCCCCCAGTGAATAAGGATAACTGCCACAGTGAATTATGTGATAAATCGGTTAAAAAATAATATGGTGCACAATGCTGTAGTTTACGAGTGAAAAAATGTAAATTGACCCCAAAGTTCAAAAGTATTGGGACAAAATGGCGCTCAAAAAAATTGTTTAAATAATAAAAATTAAATGTGCATCATGGTGTCATTGTAATAACCGTGTTGACCTTTCCATAAGTGTGTGAAAAAAGTGATGAGTGAGATGGTGATTAGTCCCAATATTCAAAAGTATTGGGACAATATGGCGCTTGTAATTCTAAAAATATTTTCTAAGTACGAAACAAAATCAAAATCAGATCAAACACTCCCTGTGCATTAAATACAATAAATTAAGAACATATAACCATATAAATATAGAGATGACATGCATAAAGGTAAATTCCAGTTAATCTTGCTTAATCCAGATGATGGTTAACTACTAGAAGATATTTTATATATAGTCCACAAAATGGGTGTTGTAAACAAATGTGAAAACAAAGTTCAAATGTGAAAGTTGATTATTTTACCCTATCGGGCTCACCACAGTGACTTCTGTGCGTTTAGTTCAGATGGTGACTTGTAGTGCTCACCCCCCCAGTGCTACCCTACTCACCAGAAATAACCACCCCTACAGGGGTACCGAGCGACAGAGTAGGTGCCCAAGGTCAGGTGATGATGATTCCAGTAATGCTGCTGTTCCTCTGCTCAATGCGGTCCTTACGGCTGTTCCACGGGAGATATGTGCTTTTTATGTAACCTTGCTACTCCATCGGTATACCACCTTAAGCTGTTATACTCTCCAGAGATGCAGAGAAAAGAGAAACACAAAAAGGGGCTTCCTGCGTGAAGTAAGTCAAGCTCATTTATTGCACATATCAAAGAGTCCAAAAATACAAAGAAACAATCCACAAAGTAAGTATATTCGGCAAGACTGTGTGCAGGGATGGGAGCAGCACCAGGCTGCGAGCGTGCGTCCCACCGTGCGTTCCAGCCAACACTTCCGGGTATGACGTGTGAGCGTGACTCCGCCTTACGCGTTTCGTCATAGGACGTTTTCAAAGACGGTGTCGACGCCTACGCTTCACACACTATTATAGTCCTGCGGCTCACAGCACCACGCCTCTAATTATGGTAATGTCGCTCGGGGGGAGGGTGTTCTATGGCCGCTTTACTACAGAGATAGAGACTAGGCAAAACCAGGCGCTGCACAATGGTTCTGTACACTGTTCACTGCTATTTGTACTCCACTTACCCGCTTTAGTGGTGACCCCCAAAACAAATCCATTACATACATGGAAAATATATGGTCAAATACAAAACCAATACTCCTGAATTTGTATATAATAGAGACAAATAGCAGTGAATAACCATAAAACATTAATAATACATAGATTGTGGTAAAACTAAAATAATATTAGCTGTGTATTTATGACAGTAAGAATTGTATGATAAAAATTATAGGATAAAAATATATGATAAATATATATATATATATATATATATATATATATATATATATATATATATATATATATATATATATATATATAATATATATATAAAAAATATATATATATAAAAAATGTTTGTTTTATTAGTAAGGTCCCCAGCAATATAAAATATGATATTAAAAAATAGATGTGTAAAATTTTAAAAACAGTTTACCGAACTATATGTAAAATGTACAGGGATTGATACACCCACATGTAGTTGTGCGATTAAAATACATTCAAGGTAACAGGCAAAAAACAGGCAAAAAACAGGCAAAAAAAAGGTGAGGGTGGTAGTTAGGTATTCTTGAGTGAGCGGAATTTTTAATACTAAAAGTATTAGTGGTATTTTATATATATTTTAAAAATATGAAATCAGTTATATTGTAGACGCCATAACCTTGCTACAGAATTGACCCCAACGTTCATAAGTTTTGGGACAGACCACTATTCACATCTATTGTACATAATATAGCAGCAGCCATAGAGGGGTGTCAGTACTCGGATGGATGCTCCATACCCAAAGTACTAGGAGGGTTAGAGAGTCAGCCCCTAACTGTATATCTATGAAGTGGGCCAGGTATTCACTCAATAGTTACTAAGACACAGGGTGGGGGAAGGCATCCACTTAAGAGTCGATCTTACTGGTTTCCCAATCATAGTCTATCCAGACATTTTGACGAGGTTCATCACAGGGATCCGAGTGTTCTTACCTTTTATGGGATTGACTCTGTGCAGGAACACTGGCGTGGAGGCAACAGAGCAACCTTAATATCTAAAAATGAAACAAGTTGGATCTATCGACTAGGTTCCCTTGCCCCTAAAGGGCTTAACTTAGATATAGACCTGAATTGCTATATAGCAAACCCATAGCCAATGTACGGGTTCAATCTAGTTACACATACAGTGAGATCGACTCTTAAGTGGATGCCTTCCCCCACCCTGTGTCTTAGTAACTATTGAGTGAATACCTGGCCCACTTCATAGATATACAGTTAGGGGCTGACTCTCTAACCCTCCTAGTACTTTGGGTATGGAGCATCCATCCGAGTACTGACACCCCTCTATGGCTGATGCTATATTATGTACAATAGATGTGAATAGTGGTCTGTCCCAAAACTTATGAACGTTGGGGTCAATTCTGTAGCAAGGTTATGGCGTCTACAATATAACTGCTTTCATCTTTTTTAAATATATATAAAATACCACTAATACTTTTAGTATTAAAAATTCCGCTCACTCAAGAATACCTAACTACCACCCTCACCTTTTTTTTGCCTGTTTTTTGCCTGTTTTTTGCCTGTTACCTTGAATGTATTTTAATCGCACAACTAATTGTCGGTGTATCAATCCCTGTACATTTTATATATAGTTCGGTAAACTGTTTTTAAAATTTTACACATCTATTTTTTAATATCATATTTTATATTGCTGGGGACCTTACTAATAAAACAAAAAAATGTTATATATATATTTTTTTTATATATATATTTTATATATATATATATATTTTTATCATATATTTTTATCCTATAATTTTTATCATACAATTCTTACTGTCATAAATACACAGCTAATATTATTTTAGTTTAACCACAATCTATGTATTATTAATGTTTTATGGTTATTCACTGCTATTTGTCTCTATTATATACAAATTCAGGAGTATTGGTTTTGTATTTGACCATATATTTGCCATGTATGTAATGGATTTGTTTTGGGGGTCACCACTAAAGTGGGTAAGTGGAGTACAAATAGCGGTGAACAGTGTACAGAACCATTGTGCAGCGCCTGGTTTTGCCTAGTCTCTATCTCTGTAGTAAAGCGGCCATAGAACACCCTCCCCCCGAGCGACATTACCATAATTAGAGGCGTGGTGCTATGAGCCGCAGGACTATAATAGTGTGTGAAGCGTAGGCGTCGACACTGTCTTTGAAAACGTCCTATGACGAAACGCGTAAGACGGAGTCACGCTCACACGTCATACCCGGAAGTGTTGGCTGGAACGCACAGTGGGACGCACGCTCGCAGCCTGGTGCTGCTCCCATCCCTGCACACAGTCTTGCCGAATATACTTACTTTGTGGATTGTTTCTTTGTATTTTTGGACTCTTTGATATGTGCAATAAATGAGCTTGACTTACTTCACGAAGGAAGCCCCTTTTTGTGTTTCTCTTTTCTCTGCATCTCTGGAGAGTATAACAGCTTAAGGTGGTATACCGATGGAGTAGCAAGGTTACATAAAAAGCACATATCTCCTGTGGAACAGCCGTAAGGACCGCATTGAGCAGAGGAACGGCAACATTACTGGAGTCATCATCACCTGACCTTGGGCACCTACTCTGTCGCTCGATACCCCTGTAGGGGTGGTTATTTCTGGTGAGTAGGGTAGCACTGGGGGGTGAGCACTACAAGTCACCATCTGAACTAAACGCACAGAAGTCACTGTGGTGAGCCCGATAGGGTGAAATAATCAACTTTCACATTTGAACTTTGTTTTCACATTTGTTTACAACACCCATTTTGTGGACTATATATAAAATATCTTCTAGTAGTTAACCATCATCTGGATTAAGCAAGATTAACTGGAATTTACCTTTATGCATGTCATCTCTATATTTATACAGTTATATGTTCTTAATTTATTGTATTTAATGCACAGGGAGTGTTTGATCTGATTTTGATTTTGTTTCATACTTAGAAAATATTTTTAGAATTACAAGCGCCATATTGTCCCAATACTTTTGAATATTGGGACTAATCACCATCTCACTCATCACTTTTTTCACACACTTATGGAAAGGTCAACACGGTTATTACAATGACACTATGATGCACATTTAATTTTTATTATTTAAACAATTTTTTTGGGTGCCATTTTGTCCCAATACTTTTGAACTTTGGGGTCAATTTACATTTTTTCACTCGTAAACTAAAGCATTGTGCACCATATTATTTTCTCACCAATTTATCACATAATTCACTGTGGCAGTTATCCTTATTCACTGGGGGAACATATATTATATTCTATTTAACAGCTTTATTTATCAATCATTGGTGTTTTGAGTGTTTTTGTTTCTGCCCGAATATATGGGCTTATCTTGCCTAGGGACCCTATTATGATAGTTTATGATGAAGTTTACACATATTTTAGTTACATAAAACTTGTTTGTAACTTATGACACCAGTACCCATTATCTAACTACGGAGAGGGCAGCGCCGTTCTTATTCACATACCAATTATCCACTTCTGTCCTAGATTGGTGTAGTTCTAGCTCAGGTCAGTTTTTCGGGAAAGAACGCTTGTTCCCCTATAGAACCGGGGGGGAGCGGTTAGTATTTCTCGAATGTAATTAGGTAGGAGTGATGGAAGCGAAGGTTGAGCCTTTGGAGTAGGTGCTCTCCCCAAGCTTCCAGAACTTCAGGCATTCCTGGATGGGGTGGGGGCTGCGCTGACTGGGCTGTTGGTCAGGGTTGTGACAAAAAGCCTGTGGTAAATGTTCCCCTAAAGTGGCAGTTCAGGGGTGCTGTATAATCACTGTGAGTGAGGGTCACTCAGTTATGGCACCATGGGCACTTCACTAACATGCTTTTTTCACACCTGCCTCTAGGGCTGAGCCTTTTGGCTAGGACTAGGGGAAATTTTTATTCCTGGCCATAGGGCCTGGCCATTGTATTGCACAATGGTCACTCTTTCACTTCTCCCACTTTCTTCTCCCCACTTTCCTATTTATTTTACCCCTGTGTTCGTCACTTTTTTGTATTTTTTATTTGATGTGTAACACGTTTGTCACTGTGTGATTAGTAGGGTGTGGGTCCTCGGGCCTACCCTGAACATCTTAGGATGGGGGTGGACATAGGCCTTTGGCTTGGTTCACCCTCTCTCATGGGGTCTCCTATCGAGGGAGTCCCACCGAGTACTTGGGTGGTTCTGTTTAGGCAGACCTTCCAGAGAAAGGGGTCCATCTGGTTTTGGACAGATGGACCCAAGTGAAGTACCTCAGTACCCATCTGGAGCCTAACACCCCGGGGATCAGGGTAAGGTCCCTCCTAGGGAGGACCAGTGTAACACCCATTGCACGTTTTCTGTCACCTCTTTATGTGTGTGCACTTTTTTTGGCACCCGGTGGAAATTTTGGGTGTGTTTAAAAAAAAAAAAAAAACTTTCCCCGCTGGGAGGTTATCCATGGTTTACCCAGGGGGTGTGGATTTAGCTTTTTACACCCTTTTTAGACCCTTTGCTTTCATTTCATGACAGGTACAAATTTGAAGTCTTTAGCTGACTTGCATCGTATATGGGGAGCGTCGCCTTGGGACGGTTTGAAATTGTCCAACTTAAGAACTTTTTGAAGACATTTCATGACGACCTAAGATCTCAAGACTCTCTGTCTAGGTTTGAGGTTATGTACATGGATGGAGAGGACTCAATCCAGATTATATAAACTCCTACTAGAGAAGGAAACCATCACAACCCCCTATTATTTTAGAGAATGGGAAAAGGAGTTAGGTAAGGACCTGTCCGACAACACTGGCCCACACTTCCATGGCCATTTCAAAAATCCAAGAATATTGCTATAAATTTCTGTCACAGCGGTACAGGGTCCCAGACAAATAGTCCCGTATCTTCCTGACGATATCCAACCTCTGTTGGAGGGGTTGTGGACAAAAGGGCACTTTTTTACATTTGTGGTGCAACTGTCTTATTATAAGATCCTTTTGGGACAAGGTACGTAACATACTGTAATCATTAAGGTGACACAATACCAGCTAGCAGACGACCCTCTCCCTATGCTATTTCATGTCACACAGAAATTGGTGGGGTCCTATAAACGATCCGTATTGCCTCAACATCTCAGTGCAAGCAAATGCCTTATTCCACTTCAGTGAAAATCCCCGGTAATACTTACTGTCAAAGAATGGTTACAGAAAGTGCAAGATATTAAGGAGGCTTAGGAGTAGGGGCATCGTTTTGCTGACACTTACACAAAATGGTACAATTGTTGGGCCCTGTGGTTAGACCTTCTTTCCTCTGACTTGTATAAACAAGTAACTCTGTAAGTGTGAACTTTTGCTTCACTGTGATTTGTTTTTTACGTACTTTTTAGAGGCATGTTGACCAGGAACTATCTGATTACACTGTGTCTAGTGATCTGTGATGCTTTATTGTATTTTTCCCCCATCTCCCTTTTTCCGTGGAGATTGTTGGGCAGTACATCTTCCCTCCTCCCTTTGATTAACCCTCATAGCTTTCTAATACAATCTCGCTTTGTTTCTACCCCACCTTGCTGTTTCCCCCCTACCCTTTTTCCCCCTGCTCCCATTTCACCCCCCTACATTCCCACTCATTATTTTTATATTTGTTGATGGGCTTTCCGCATTTATCTAGTCTGAGATTGACAGTGTTATTTTCCCATCATGCTTATAATATTATATTGATGTCTTTTTGTAGACAAGCATGTTTCTTTGGGAATGTACTTCTTTTCATCTTTTGTTGTACTTGGAAAAATAAAAAAGATTTTTTAAAAAAATGTGTGTTTTGGAAAAATGTTAAAAAATCAGTACTCCACAATAAATGCACATTTCCAAATGTTTGGTTAACAATTGATCTGCCAGGAATCCAGTGAGTTCCTAACTTCCTTTTTATTGTTTGCTTTCTCCTGTACCAAAGAACGCTTCCCCCTTATGTTATGAGGATGAGGAGAGGGCGAGGTGTGCTTTAGTCCAGCAGAGAAGAACTCAGGGCTAACAACACTACTTTAGATTTCAGTGAAGCAGAGGCAGGGAAAGTTAAGAGCCTAATTGCCCTTGGCCACTGTGCAGAAGACACAGACCAGTCCAGTAATTCTTGTATATAAAAAGGGCAGTGTTTATTGCTAGTAAAATCCCTGCTGTAGATGAAAATTTTTATGATCAGTATGAGTGAAACTGCCCCCCAGCCCCAATTGTGTTGTTCATGGTGCAGCAATGTGTGTGATGCAGCAATGCACGTAAATCATTTACACAGGTCACTCAATAACAATATAAATGGCAGGTGCTGTGTTATACTGTGCACAACTACTTTCTAACTTATAGCCATTAGGTCATTCCAACCCCTTTGCTAGAAGGAAAGAAGGACTACGTAGTTTTTTATTTGTGCATTTTAAAGAAAATTGGAAAAATGAAAAATATGTACTAATAAGGCTGAATAGCAGTCCTTTAGAGTTAACCATGGGTGTGTTTTTGCTATTGCTGGGCCGTTGCCAATTTTCTCAATAAATATATTTACGTAACTCAGAAATGTGTCTGCTATGATTGTGAATAGTAAACAATGGTAGGTGCAGAGACAGCTTAGGGCTCATAGCTAAAGGTAAAACGTGTACACAGAAATATTTGGTGCAAACTGTATCTAGTACTCAACACAGCTAGGATATGGAGTATTTTGGAAAATAGGAAACATAGGGTTTGATTTACTAAAACTGGAGAGTGCAAAATCTGGTGAGGCTCTGCATAGAAACCAATCAGCTTCCATTTTTTTTGTTTTGTATTGTTTTTTTGAAGTTGAGTTGAACATGTTGAAGTTAGAAGCTGATTGGCTACTGTGCACAGCTGCACCAGATTTTGCACTCTCTAGTTTTAGTAAATCAGCTGCATAGTGTTGCAAAGCTAAAGGCATCATGCCCATTTATTTTCACTCTGTCTTTCTAATCCTTCAGCATGTGTAGGTGAGTTTATGATTGTCTTCAGGAAAGGCCTATATCCCTGCAAGCATTAATGTTAGGATGTCTGTATGGTCAGAGAATGCGTCTGCTTACTGTATATGGGTTTCATAGCCTATTTTGGACAAAGTTCTTATTGAACACTTATGCCGCGTACACACAAGCGGAATGTCCGTCAGAAAAAGTCTGATGGGAGCTTTTCATTGTATATTCAGATCATGTGTATGCCCTATCGGAGTTTTTCCGTTGAAAATTCAGACGGACTTAGATAGAGAACATGCTCTAAATTTTTCCGACGGAGCTAATTACTATAGGGAAACCCACTCGTCTGTATGCTGTTCCGACGTACCAAAAACGACGCATGCTCTGAAGCAAATACGAGACGAAAGCATTTGGTCTGGTAAAACTAGCGTTCGTAATGGAGATAGCACGTTCCTCACGCTGCAAATTCTGTGATCTTTTAATGTAGCGCATTCTTTTGTGCTTTATAATGCTAGAATATTGAATTTGTTTTGCTGCTTATATTCACACAGAGTTCTCACAAACTTATTTCTTTATTATTTCTCGTGATCTCATGAATAATCTTTTATTTTTTTTAAAGCCAGATCTCCATAATAATGTTTAGTCATCTTTTTTATTATTTTTTATTTCATCAAGATCTCCTTTTTTTTTGGATTATTGCAAAATTATTTTCTGGTGATCTCCATAATTTTTTTTTTTGTGTCAAGTTACCACAATAACATTATTATCTTGTATTTTTTAACCTCAAGGAGGCTGGTTGGTGTCCCTTGTTAATTTGACTTTGTCTTTTTGAATCGTACCTGCCTACTCACAAACAAACTGTCCTATTTTAAGAAAAACACATAGGCAAGTATTTTCAGAAAGTAAAATATCCATTTATTCTCGGTAACAAAATAAAGAGGAAGGCAACGCTGGAGAAACTTTTGGAATTTGCGAAGCCTTTTGGCCCCCAGGGCACACATCAAGTCTGTGGGAAAAAAATTGTTATCTTGAGGAGTCCATACAATTTGGAGCCCAATCTGGTCCAGGACTCCCAGAGATCAGGACCAGCAGCAGATGACATATATGTCCCCAGGCTGTGGTACTACACCAGCCTGCTTCTTCTGTCAGACCAGACTGAACCCAGGCCATCACTTTCTTCTCTTCCCTGCACCCTTCCCTGCAGCTTTCCCTGCAGCCTTCCATGCAACCTTTCTTGAAGGCTGTGGCTCTGGTGGTGGACTTGTGGCAGGAGAAGGAGGAGGATGGGCGAGCTCATATACGTGGCTGTTCTCAGTCAGCTGGCCCCTCAACCCCATCTGAAGGGCCTCACCAAAAATTCCCTCACAGAGGAGGCATTGGCCCTCCTCCAATTTCATCAATCGAGTGGCTAGATAGCATCCATAGGCCTCTTCAGCGTCGGGGGGGCTTCTAAGGACATCAGTTGCCTACCTAATGAGGCCCATTGCTGCCTCCTCCATGATAGTCCCCTTCCTGGGTCTTTTTGTTGTAAGGCAGAAGGGAGGCACCTGAGATTGGGTGAGGCTCCTACTGGGCCCGCCCACCTCCTGGCTGACACTGGGATCGCCCGCCTCCTGGCTGACACTGGGCACGGCCTCCTCCTGGCTGACACTGGGCATGGCCTCCTCCTGGCTGACACTTTCCAGACCCTCCTCCTGGCTGAGCTCATCCTGTGTATAAAAAAGGACATATTTTTAGTTTTTGGTTCATCAATCACACACAATTTTTAGCTCATGACTTGCAAATTGAATGCTAATAAATGGAAAAGACTATTATTCTGACCCCAGCATTTTTCAATCTTGTCACAAACATTTTTGGCCACTACTGTCTATTGATATGTAAATCTCTTTGTTTTAAATCATTGATTTGTTATCAATTATAACATCTAGTTAACATCATTAATATTAGGACATTAAATATGTCTAAAAATAATATACCTGACTCCAGCTGGGCACATCCACTTCTTCCAGAAAGGAAGGCCCAGGTTGTTCCTCGTCAGCCTCTGCTGGGGTTGAGGGAAGGGTGGAGGGAAGGCTGCAGGGAAGGGTAGAAAGTGATTCCCTGGCTTCAGTCTGGTCATCCAGAAACCGCAGTTTGTTGATATACCACAGCCTGAGTACATACACTTGCGCTGCTACTGCTCCGGATCTGAGTGATTTCTGGATATTATTATGCTCCTTCTTATACATGTTCCTCAAGATCCCAATTTTCTTTTCCAAGAACTGGATGGTTGCATCGGTGACCCGAGTCTTCACAAATTCCAGAAGTTTCTCCAGCATTGACCTCCTAGCTTGTTTATTATAATATAAGCTGTGTTTCACCTCCCACAAATTCCTCATCTCCCTGTACCTGTCTATGAAACTGGCCATGAATTCTGGGTCCTTAAAGTGATTCATATTTGCTGTAAGACAATACACAAGACAAAAACATTAATGTCAGCCTAAAACTCTTATAATATTATCCCAATATAGGCCTCAATCTTGAGGCAGTATAGGCCACTGATGGGCCAAGTTTAAAATTTACCTTCGTTTAGGACGCTCGCAACTTACGTTCCTCCTTCCTCTGCACACAGACTGTATGTATGACACATGCGTGTTAGCTTGATATACACTGCGCATGCGTGAAACTCTGCCCGCGTCGCCCACCCCTGACGTTCTTTCTAGCCTATTCCCCGCCCCTTCTCTTTAGGTGTGCAGTAGGAGCGACATGGCAAAGAAAGAGCAGGTATGTGGTAATTATAGTAACGAGGAGGAGGAAAGCCCGTAGGCCAAAATTACCCGATCCCAGAGGAGAAGATTTAAGGCCTCAAATATGGCCTTTATAGAGATGGTGGAGGTGGTGGACATATTGAGGAGGAATGACTATGATAGGAAGCATGGACCATACACCAACCCTAATGACAGAAAGGCCAAGATCATGACTAAAGTTGTGAAGAGTCTGCACAGGAATTTTGGGGTACAACGGTCCAAGGAGCACTGAGGAAACGCTGGTCAGACCTGGAACTGAGGTAGCAGGTTCAGTATAGAAGAATAAAGAGAGTGCTTCTAAAAAGTAAGTACTTGTCCTGTGTTTCTATTATTATTATTACTTGCATGCTGCGCCATGTGATTTTCTTAGCTGTTGTACAGTTTAAAATGGCGACTTTCATGTTCGTGGGCACAGTAATCGGTCGTCAGAAACATTGTTTGCTCATTAAATACGATGTTTTGGGCACATACAGGTTAATACATTTGGTCATGCCTATTTGTCGAAAAATATGTTTTGTACATTGCTGTCTAGATGTGTTTGTAACTAGAATGAAATGCAAGCTTGATTCAGTGTAATGTAAGGAGAGGACACTCAGCAGCTGTTTACACATCTGGATTCAGGAGCACTAGTGTGGGACACAAGAACAAACATTTTAAGGTGTCCCACACAAGTGCTCCAGTGGATACTTGGGGTGTCGCCATGTGTGAAAATTGTCACAAAAATGTAAGTATTCCAGCTTTGGTAAGATAAAACATCATGTCTTCAGCTTGGAACTCTGCCCAAAACAGACAATTGTACCCCACTTCCCAGCAATGTTTCATATTCCTATTTCTGGACTCAAATATCTGTGTGCTAAGTATACCTTTTGTTTCATTCTCATAGGGGAGAAAAGACTCAAAGGGCAACACTCAGAGGACACCAGGAACCCCCCACCTCAGAAACAAGGGGACTCAGAACAAGAACACACCCCGAGGATCTGGAAGAAGGAGAGGTGGAGGAAGTTGGTGAGATTGTCACCACAACAGCTGAGTGTCTGACACCCCAGCTTCAGGTAATATACAGTATCTCACAAAAGTGAGTACACCCCTCACTTTTTTGTAAACATTTTATTATATCTTTTCATATGACAACACTGAAAAAATGACACATCGCTACAATGTAAAAAAGTGAGTTTACAGCTTGTATAACAGTGTAAATTTGCTGTCCCCTCAAAATAACTCAACACACAGCCATTAATGACTAAACCGCTGGCAACATAATTGAGTACACCCCTAAGTGAAAATGTCCAAATTGGGCCCAATTAGCTATTTTCCCTCCCTAATGTCATGTGACTCTTTAGTGTTACAAGGTCTCAGGTGTGAATGGGGAGATGGTGAGTTAAATTTGGTTTTATAGCTCTCACTCTTTCATACTGGTCACTGGAATTTCAACATGGCTCCTCATGCCAAAGAACTCTCTGAGCATCTAAAAAAAGAATTGTTGCTCTACATAAAGATGGCCTAGGCTATAAGAAGATTGCCAAGACCCTGAAACTGAGGTGCAGCGTGGTGGCCAAGACCATACAATGGTTTAACAGGACAGGTTCCATTCAGAACAGGCCACGCCATGGCCGACCAAAGAAGTTGAGTGCACATGCTTAGCGTCATATCCAGAGGTTGTCTATGGGAATAAGACATATAAGTGCTGCCAGCATTGCTGCAGAGATTTATGGGGTGGGGGGGGTCAGCCTGTCAGTGCTCAGACCATACACCGCACACTGCATCAAATTGGTCTGCATGGCTGTCATCCCAGAAGGAAGCCTCTTCTAAAGATGATGCACAAGAAAGCCCGCAAACAGTTTGCTGAAGACAAGCAGACTAAGGACATGGCTTACTGGAACCATGTCCTGTGGTCTGATGAGACCAAAATAAACTTATTTGGTTCAGATGGTTTCAAGCATGTGTGGCAGCAACCAGGTGATGGGTACAAAGACAAGTGTGTCTTGCCTACAGTCAAGCATGGTAGTGGAAGTGTCATGGTCTGGGGCTGCATGAGTGCTATCGGTACTGGGGAGCTACAGTTCATTGAGGGAACCATGAATGCCAACATGTACTGTGACATACTGAAGCAGAGCATGATCCCCCTCCTTCGGAGACTGAGTCAGAGGGCAGTATTCCAACATAATATTGACCCCAAACACACCTCCAAGAAGACCACTGCCTTGCTAAAGAAGCTGAGGGAAAAGGTGATGGACTGGCAAGCATGTCTCTAGACCTAAACCCTATTGAGCATTTGTAGGGCATCCTCAAAAGGAAGGTGGAGGAGCGCAAGGTCTCTAACATCCACCAGCTCTGTAATGTCGTCATGGAGGAGTGGAAGAGGACTCCAGTGGCAACCTGTAAAGCTCTGGTGAACTCCATGCCCAATAGGGTTAAGGCAGTGCTGGAAAATAAAGGTGGCCTCACAAAATATTGACACTTTGGGCCCAATTTGGACATTTTCACTTAGGGGTGTACTCACTTTTGTTGCCAGCAGTTTAGACATTAATGGCTGCGTGTTAAGTTATTTTGAGGGGACAGCAAATTTACACTTTTATACAAGCTGTACACTCACATTACACTTACATTGTAGCAAAGTGTAGTTTCTTCAGTGTTGTCACATGAAAAGATATAAAAAATATTTACAAAAATGTAAGGGGGTACTTACTTTTGTGAGATACTGTATGTATGCCTGCATATTTATAATATATGTTTTTACTCTAATTTTTAGGTGATGTGCTGGTTGTTGAAGAGCAAGCTGAACATTTCACAAGTGTAATGTGTTGGGGAGAATCTGAATTTCTTCAAAATGCCACCATTTTACCATTTTTGGTACTAAACAAAAACTTTTTCTTGACATTTTAAAAGCCACATTTTGAAGATGCACACGGTGTGTCAACATGTGCTATCTGCTATCAGGGGATATCAATGTACGCGTTTTGTGGGTGCAACACCTTCCTCGTAACTCTAGTAGGTGAGAGGAAGGGGTTGCACCCCCAAAACACATCCATTGATCCCCCATGATGGGAGCTAGCACATGTTGACATTAGGCATGGGATCAGGAGGGAAATACCCATTTTGACTCCCAAATTGTGTGCATCTTCAAAATTTGGCTTTTACAGGGGTGACATCACCCCATCTGATGAAGACAATATCAAGACATTTTTGACACTATAATGTCTGATGTTGCCTTCAGTTTTTCTATGTTGAACTTTGTAAGTTCCAGAGTTGGGTATGTTATGTTTAGAAACATGCGTTTTTATGACACAAAAAAAATTGGAAAAAACTTACGAAAAAAAAAAATTTACAGCAAAATTTTATAACACACATGTGAATGTGCAGAGAGTAAAATGTTTGATAATCAACAATGTGTGGTTTCTTCTTTCAATGCTCAATACCATTTTTTGAAGTAATTTTGTGTTTACAGTGGCAATGGGGCTTATTTACTAAAGGAAAATCCCCTTGGCACTACAAGTGCACTAGGAGAACCTAGGAGACAGCCAAAAAGAAACACAAGCAATAAAGAAAATTCAAGATTTTATCAGATAATTTTTTTTTAATAAAAAAATATTTAGACATTGTCTGGCATAGTAATGCCCCCCCTACCCATAAAATAATTTACATATTTCTGCCGAACTTCACGGGCGCTTTGGGGTGCCAAGCCAGGATGGCCAGTATCCAGGCCTGTCAGGGGATTTGCAGGAAGTCCTGCCTCAGGCCCAACTGAGGCATGATAATTGTAGGCATAAAATGATAAGATGATGTCTTTGATTTTGTAGTCCGTCATGTGTATTGCTGTCAGAAATAGGCGGAACTGGCTGCCCATTATCCCAAAGGCATTCTCAATGACTCTTCTGGCTCTGGCCAGCCGGTAGTTAAAAACCCTTCTCTTTGGGGTGAGGGTCCTCTGGGGGAATGGCTTCATCAGGTGCTCGCCCAGACCGAATGCCTCAGCAATAAAGACAAACAGGAGTCCTTCAACAATGTCCGCAGCAGGTGGAAATGCCAGGCCACCAGTCTGGAGACGTTGGTAGAACACGGTCTGGGCGAAGACTACTCCATCCGACATCCGACCATTCTTTCCCACGTCCACATAGAGGAACTCATATTGTACCGACACCACCGCCTTCAACACTATACTATTAAACCCCTTATAATTATAATAGTAAGACCCCGAATGGGGTGGTGGCACGATGTGGACGTGCTTCCCATCTATAGCCCCTCCACAGTTGGGAAAGTCCCAACGGTCGGCAAAATGGGATGCCACAGTCTGCCATTCCTGTGGTGTTGAAGGAAATTGTGGAGTCAAAACAGAAAAAAAATTAGTACTTTTGCACATAATATTGCAAGCAGATTAGACACAAACATTCTTGTCCAACATCAGTATAACATTTATTTTAAGGAGTATTTAAAGACAAAAATATAAGGCCCACTTATCAGATTCCTCCCCCCCTCTGATGGCCCATTGTAAAAATTTTAAGGGGGAGAGGGTTCGAGCTGAGTTTGGTCCCCCACAGATGCGAACTGTCTACACGAGATAAACATGAGATTAGCAGAAGGAGCCCAAAGGGTGGCGCGCTGGCTACTGCACTTCCTTTTCCTAGTCCTGTCGTACGTGTTGTACGTCACCGCGTTCTTGACGGTCGGACTTTGGTGTGACCGTGTGTAGGCAAGACCGCTTGAGTGGAATTCCGTCGGAGAAACCTTCAGAGTTTATTCTGACGGCAAAACCGCTCGTGTGTACACAGCATAACAATCTCAGAGGAAAAGCTGGTGAAATCATAATAAAAGGGATGCATGAGAGTGTTCCTGGGGTAGGATGAAAGTGTGATTATGTGGACACATTGCTGAACTAGGTTATAAAAACAAGAATCCCATCAATGTCACAATGTTGGAATCAGATTTAAATCGTTGTTGCACCTACCTGATTTGCACATACGATCCATAATTGTTCTAGTACATTATTTTGTAGAAGTGCAGTGGAATTCCATATTTTTTGTGTATAGAGGATGTATCCACAATTGACCAGATTATGGTGTAGGGTATTTGTCCTTTACATACACAATTTCAGAAAATTTTGCACAAGGATTCCAAAGTTGCTTTCCTAGAAGAGATACTAGGGCATAGGCGTGCGCCTGGGGTGTGCCGGGTTTGCCTGGGCACACCCTAATCACCCCGTGTGGCGCAGATTTCCCCTACTGATAGTTCACCAAAGCCCCTAAACAGGGCTCCTAAAAAAAATTGTAAAAAAAAAAATTTAAAAAAAACCTACTGACACCAACCTCTGCCCTACTGACAAGTCCCCTGCTCTACTAACACTGTCCATGTTTTATTACATTTGAGGTGCACACTCTAATGCAATAGGCTGCGCACACCTATGTACTAGGGTAAAGCAAAACAGAAACTCCAAATGTTTTTCTTAGTAAAGCACAATATAAAAAGGGTTCAGTGTGCTGTATATTGATAATTAATAGGGTGGATAGTTTTATGATTAGTATAATAAACAATGCTAGCTTCATATTCCTAAAAATTTGGAATTCCTAATTAAAACATTGGTCAATTTCCTGTGCAACAATAAAAACATGCTTTCCTGGGCATTTATTGCTGTCTGGAAGCTTCACCTTCTCTATTTGTCCTGGTAACCATTGTCTCCAGGACAGAAAGTGGAGAGTAATTAGGGATGTTTAGGGTGATTACACCATGCAGACTGCTTAGACTAAATTTGCGTATTTTCTAACAAAGCCATGTGATCACTGTAACAACAGAGATAGCACCAATATGTGCCACCATTATGTGACAAAGGACAGGTCATGTTGCACTGTGCTGCACCCATACATAACGATTATTATCTTAACCTCATCCAGCAGAAAGATTTTACAGCTTGCAGAGGCACAATCTAAGTGCCAGCAGATTGAGACTGATTGACACTTGGGTTTGGCTAACTGCACTGTTAACCCATTATACATCCAAACAGCAAACACCATGTGTTTTAAATTGAAACATGACCTGTTAACAATATTCATGTTAACCACTTGCCCACTGGGCACTTAAACCCCCTTCCTAACCAGACCAATTTTCAGCTTTCAGCGCTCTTACATTTTGAATGACAATTACTCAGTCATGTAACACTGTATCCATATGAAATGTTTGTCCTTTTTTCACACAAATAGAGCTTTCTTTTGGTGATATTTACTCACCACCTGTTTTTTTTATTTTTTGCGCTATAAATGAAAAAAAAGACAGAAAATTTTGTAAAAAAAAATGCATTTTTCTTAGTTTTGCAAATTAGTATTTTTTTTTCATAAAATTTGGCCAAAACTTATACTGCTACATATCTTTGATAAAAATAACCAAAATTAGTGTATATTATTTTTTTTTTGTGAAAGTTATAGAGTCTACAAACTATGGTGCCAATCATTGAAAATTGATCACACCTGATGTACTAACGGCAGAAGATTTATTTTTATTTTTTTCAGAAAATGGTCATATTAACAGGTTGGGGGCGTGGCTTAGCCACTGAAGAAGATAGCCGCTTAACTTCTGAGCTCCCACTGACAGATCTGTTTTTCGGTCTCCTACAGAAGTATTGTCCATTTTTTCTCATCCAAAATAATATAGGAACATCATCCAGAAGTTCCTCCACCCCAAGGTCATAATCTCCCCACGATTTGAGTGGCGGTTTGTCGCACACAATCCCAGAAATGTTCCTGTCACAAGCGGCAAATATGGCACTCACACAGAACGCACAGTCAAATTTCAGTCAGACGCAGGCGGGATTATCCCTCTCACAGACTCCTCATACCGACATTGTGTTAATGCCACATCAGCACCCCAGCCTTACTGTTCTTCATTCAGAGGCAGAAGATATTAAAGAAACACAAACGGCGGCTATTACTTACCTTTGCATTGACAGTCAATCACAGGAAGAATCAAAGAAGTGGAAAAAATACAGGCAGTACATTCCACTACAATCCGCAAGGATCCCTTCAACTCGGAGCTTAATAGACATGTTGAAGATTTGGACAATTGTGGCAGATGCCACAATCTGAGATTGAGAGGTCTTCCAGAAACAGTTGATGCTGACCATCTCATTGACACTGTTTTAGGCATTTTTAATGATCTCTTGGATAAACCCAGTACGTTCCCAATAGGGATGGAGATGATACACCGTGCCCTCAGACCTACAGGAAAGGATTCGGACCCTCCCAAGGATGTTATATGCCACATAATTGATTATCAGCTTAAAGAAGATATACTGAGAAAGGCGCGTACCAAAAACCACATTTCTTATAATGGTACAGAACTGCGTTTATTTCAGGATGTCTCTAATATTACACTTCAGAGACGCAGAGAACTTTGACCCATTCTAGAAGTCCTCCATACGAAAGGAATCACTTATAGGTGGAAATTCCCCTTCTGCCTGTCAGCATCATCAATGGGACGCACAGCTCTCCTAAGAGTGCCGGAAGATCTGCGTCATTTCTGCGAAACACTGCATATCCCAATGATGGAAGTACCGAAATGGTATGCTGAGTTTTGTCCAAAGGCTGCTAAATCTCCAATGCCTAGGAGTGAACTGATGGAAACCCAGGAAGTTCATTTCAGAAGACAAAGATCACCTTCGGAAACACGTCCTGAATGTTCCACTTCAACTTCCAGCAGAGGTTCTAGTCCCATGAGAGCACCTCAAACCCGTAGAGCTCGCCATGGTCATTGATCATTCATAGTAGTGCTCAAGTACTTTAATTAACCTTTATTTCCTTTCTTTTTTGTTTCAGGGACATACTAGTTCCTTATTCTTACTTTAAGCGTTTAACCTTAGAAGACTTTCAAGGTTTCATTATTGTATGACTTGGTTTTATATTTACATATTATTTTTACCATATATATAAATAGATTTAACATCATTTAAACATGCTTATCCATTCCACTTTGGAAGTGTTCTGGTATTATCTATAGTTTCTAAAATATTTCATATATATTTGACTATTCTATATTCATTTAAGATTCTGATATCACTTTGTTCTTGATGCCATGTCTATTTTTTGCTTTTATGATAGCATATTGCCCTGTACACACGATCGGACATTGATCGGACATCCCGACAACAAAATCCATGGATTTTTTCAGACGGATGTTGGCTCAAACTTGTTTTGTCTACACACGGTCGCACAAAGTTGTCGGAATTTCCGATCGCCAAGAACGTAGTCACGTACACCACGTACGACAAGCCTATAAAAGGACAGTTCAGAACCAAGCGCAGCACCCTTTGGGCTTCTTTTGCTAATCTCGTGTTAGTAAAAGTTTGGTGAGAGACGATTCGCGCTTTTTCAGACTCGTGGTTTTCAGATCGTATTTCTGCTGTTCAGTTTGTGCTTGTGGGTTTGTATCTGGTCTTCAGTGCGTGCAGCGAGTTACCCGTGACTTGTCATCGTGTTCTTATTCGTTACTGATTTTCAGGTCGCTCTTCACAGGCCTTGCTGTTCTTCCGTGCGTTCTGTTACTTCGTTCTGAGCAGCCGACCGTTTACTAGCCATGTTGCGTATACGTATTCCTCGTAGAGTTCGTGCTGTGTGGGGGCTTGGTATTGGGGTCCTTACTTTGACACAAGCCCAGTCCATGAACAGGGTGGGGAGGAGTTCATTGACCAAGAATTAATTGCTCCAGCGTGACCAGTTCTGTCACATGCCTTTGCTCCGTGAGATCCGTGAGAATAATCCTGACGATTTCAGGAACTTTCTCCGGATGATGGACCCCGTATTTCACCGTTTGTTGGCTTTGCTGACCCCCTATATCAGCAGGCAGGATATTTCACATCACTCCGGAGCAGAGGCGACGGGGAGAAGCCTGCAGGACCTCACGTTCTCGACAGGCATCTCCCCCCAGGCTCTGGGGATCGTTATATTGGAGACCTGTTCTGCCATCATCCAGGTCCTGCAGAAGGAGTATATTAAGGTAAGATTTATCCTTTAACATCACATTTTATTGTATATAATGTTTGATAATATATTGTATTTCTTTCCTCAATCCCTAATTCCCATGATTGTAATATGCTGTGAATGTCCCCTTTGTCCTCATGCATGCTGGATTTTTATGTAATTTTTTTTGGCCTTCATGCATATTTGCCTTCACTTACCTCCCCAGCATGCTCTCCTGGCCCTATATTCACCTCATGTAGTCACTCAACAAGGTATTTTGTCAGCTCCATAGTAGTGCTTTACCCTAAACACCCCCTAAAATGTGTAAAATTGTGATGTGTGCTTTAAATTCAGGCAGAGTGCCAGAGGTTTTTTTTGGGGTTCACAAAATCATTTGGAACCCTCCCTCCCCCCAACTGCTAACTCAGCTGATAACAATCCTCTATCTGCTGACTTTGCAAAAGTTATACACACTATACCCACCTCTTTTGTGGTCAGATTTATGGATGAATTCCCCAAAGCATGTAGTGCAAGGGCCTGCCTGAATACTTTTAAATGGTACTGTTTTAAGTTTTTGTATCCTATTATTATCTTGATAGGTAATAGCAGAATGTAAAGATATGCTAAAATGTGTACAGTGTGTATTTATCTCTTTGTATTATGACACTTCTTACCTGTCCAGTGGGCTGCCAATAGTGTAAGGAGGGGCTGGCCAAAGTAATACACATTATTTAGGCATTCATCTCTCAATAAAGTGGAGAGGGTTACCTGTCCAAAACATCCCCCCCCATAAATTTTTACAAATGGCCCATGAGAGGGAGGGAGGAATCTGATAGGTGGACCTTATACCTTTGTCTTTAAATACTCCCTAAAATAAATGTTATATTATTGTTGGCCAGGAATATTTGTGTCTAATCTGCTTTCCATGTTTATGTGCAAAATGAATAATTTTGTATTCTTGTTTGACTCCACAGTTTCCTTCCAACCCACAGGAATGGCAGACTGTGGCCTCCCACTTTGCCCAGCGGTGGGACTTTCCTAACTGCGGAGGGGAAATTGATGGGAAACACATCCACATCATCCCACCACCCAACTCGGGGTTATACTATTACAACTACAAGGGGTTCAATAGTATTGTGATGTTGGCAGTGGTGTCGGCTACTTACGAGTTCCTGTATGTCGACGTGGGGAAGAATGGCCGGATGTCAGATGGTGGAGTCATCGCCCAGATGGACTTCTACAGGCATCTCCAGAATGGCAGCTTTGACTTGCCACCTCCAGAAGACAATGTGGAAAGACTCCCATTTGTCTTCGTTGCGGATGAAGCGTTTCCGCTGGGGGACCATCTTATGCGGCCATTCCCTATGAGGACCCTCACCCCGGACCGGAGGGTTTTTAATTACTGGCTGGCCAGAGTCAGAAGAGTGGTGGAGAACACATTTGGAATAATGGCCAGCCGGTTCCGCCTATTTCTTACACCCATACACATGGCGGAGTATAAACTCAATCATATCATTATGGCTTGCTGTGTTCTATTTTTAAGGAGAAATTCTGTGAACTATGCTGGTTCAGTTGGGCCTGAATCCAGAATTCATGTAAATGAACCAACCCTGACGGCGCTTGAAGCTGGCCGTCCTGGCTTGCCCCCCCCTGAGTGCCTGCGAGGTCCGTCTAAGATACATGGAGTACTTTGCGGGTAGGGGGGCCATCAATATGCCAGACAATGTCTGAGACATTTTTTAAATAAAAAACTAATTTTAAGAACTAAAATATTTGCTGACATTTACTGCTTTTGTTTCTTTTAGCTGACCCTGACATAAATTTGGGGAGTCCTGAAAATGGCGTGATTGTGTAACATTAGAAAACACTGTTGGGTGTTATTTACTAAAGGCAAAGACACTTTGCACTACAAGTGCACTTGAGACTACACTGAAACTGCACATGTAGTCACCCCCATTGTCAAAGAAAACACCAATTTTACCACGCCCAAAGTTTTGGAGCATTGAAAGAAGAATCCACACATTCTTGATTATCGATCTTTTTAATACCAGCACAATCACATGTGTATTTAGAAAAGATTTTTAAAACAAACCAACATGTTTTTTGTATAACAATTTTTTGGGTCACATTAATAAAAGTAGAAATGTCCATTTAAGGTAAAACAGGCATGTTTAAAACCAACAAGAAATACACAAATCTGGAACTTACAAAGTTCAACTTTGTTATAAATTGAAGGCAATATCAGACATGAGTATTTATAAACTGTGTTTGATATTGCGTTCAGATGGGGTGAAGTCACCCCTGGAAAAGCCAAATTTTGAAGATGCACACAAATTGCCGAATGTCAACATGTGCTAGCTGCCATCACGGGGGATCAAGTGACGTGTTTTGGGGGTGCAATCCCTTCCTCTCAGCTACTTTATTATTGAGGAATAGCACATGTTGACACACTGTGTGCATCTTCAAAATTTGGCTTTTCTCGAATATGTCAAAAAATGTGAAAAATGTTGTCAGTCAAAAAAGGACAACAAAGTAAGGGATTTGGAGGTGTTTTAAACTCTCCCTAAAACATCAATGATGTTCTTCATTTTGTTTTGAACATCATTGATGTTTTGCTTGATGTTTTCCATGTCCCTATTACACCCCATGATCTCCCTGATCAGGATCTGGGCACTTTCACTGGTGAAATGACCTGGATCCACAACATCATAATCACCTAAAAATATAGAAAAAAACACCCATGTATTATAAATATGCCAGCATCCATCTCTGTTGGCTTTGTGGGATTTCCACTTCTTCATGAGGTGGGGGGTCTGTTGTCTCCTTGGATGAGTGGTGTCCTCTGAGTCTTTTCTCCCCTATGTTAAAAAAAATAGGTATACTTAGCACACAGATATTTGATGGCAGAAATAGGAAAATGAAACATTGCTTGGAAGTGGGGTACAATTGTCTATTTTGGCAGAGTTCCAAGATGAATAAATATTTTTGCCACTTTGTCAAGCTTGAATACTTACCTGTTTTGTACAAGCTTCACAGATGGAGACACCCCTATAGTATACATTGGAGCACCTGTGTGGGACCCCCTAATAAAAAGGTTGTAAAGCAGTTGACCTGATTGGGCCCCACAGTTACCATAACCATGTCTCCATCCCTGTATAAAGATTAAAAAGCAAAAGAGAGGGGTAGTGGGACTTTAAATGAGGCATGGGTAGGTCTTTGAAAAAGTCTAGGATACCTTATATTAAATTAACTGTCACCACCCCTTGAGGGGCTTATAAGCTGTATAGCCATAGAGAATTGCTAATCAAAGAAATGCATAGACATCAGTTCATGAGTAATATAATAATAATAATAATATAATGCATCATAATATACAATACATAAATCATGCACATTGAGGCATAATAAAAATAGTAGTCATGTTGATAGAAACGTTGTTTATAAACGCTGTTTGAAAATAATTGATACAAGCAATCTCAGTTCTAAAATGGGTATACAAAAAAGGTGAACAAGGTATTCCGAATAACAATGTTAGTAAGTGTAAATGGTATACGATAGAATTCATAGATGATCCAAACTTGAAATGGCAACCCTGAGTGTAGACTCTACACGTTTCATGGCGTTTAAAGCCAATCATCAGGAGTGGGATGCATCAAGAAATGACTAGAAAAATAAATAAAAACAAATCAATAAGTAGATCATTGGAGTCTCGATTAAAATCATGCTTACACAAGGTAAAGCAGGTATTTTAGAATATATAAATGCACATTACCTTTTGGCAACAACCCAATACATAACCCAGCAGTCCAATTGTGGAATAATGAAGGTGGCCCTGAGAGAGCTGTCTCCCCCGGGGTTGAGACCAAGGACACACAAGGCTAACCCCCAAACCGAAAGTCTCCATGGGGGCTGGAGAATCGGAGAGGGGGTAGAGAGGAACAGCAGCCAGGGAGAGAGCCAGACAGCCAAAACACACTTCCAAAGTAGGAGGCATACATGTATGGGCCACAGATGAGGTTCTGCAATAAATGAAAGAAAAAAGAATAATGAGGAGGAGATGTGTAAAAGAGATGGGGATGAGTGTGTCAAAAAAAAAAAGAAATAGAACAATGTTGGGAATGAAGGAAAGTAAAATGTAAAACCAAGCTGGCACTAGAGTGTATGTCTGACACCTGCCCCAAAAATAACTGGGTGGTGAGAACCAACAAACAAAAGATATATATAAATAATGTATACTAGCATGTTGCCAATGTGTTGGTATTTAAATGAGAGGCATAAAAATAAATATAAATAATGCACACCTGTATAAAGAGAAATCAAGCATGATGTGAATAGGTGTGTGATAGTGAAGAGGGGAAGAGAAACAGCCTGATTACCTGAGGTGTGGATGAAGACCCATATATCCTCTCCTCCTGAGAAAAAGTGTGGAATGTACTGCCGGCTCATCCCGACCTTTGTATCCTCAGCCTAAGGGCGTGTCCCAGCCAACATCATGCAATCACGTTTGGCCAAAGAAATAGACGGGGCAGACAACCAACTGAGGCCCAGAGATCTCAGCAGCAGTTCATCCCCGCCCATCAAGCCTAAGTGGGATGGAGGGAGCATAAACGCAGGTCGGCGTCGGGAGGACACCGCACCTGCGGCATGCTGGGCATGACGCCGATGCGCCAAGATCCAGCCCCGCCCCCATCGCTGAAGAGATGGGTGGGGGGAGAGAAGGAGCTGGGCGCATCGCAACCCCTGGGGAAGAGAGATAAATCAGAACGGACCACCCACCCTGTGGGTGGGGCGTGCCAAACAGGCAATGGAAAAGATAAAGAATGGGCTGTATCTCTGAACTAACAGAGGGTAGAGACTAAATTGAAATAACCAGTGATCAAGAGAACGAGTAGGTTACTGAATGGACCAAATGAAGAGGAAATAAGAAAGCGGATGCCAGCGTTTTTATGCCTCTCATTTAAATACCAACACATTGGCAACATGCTAGTATACATTATTTATATATATCTTTTGTTTGTTGGTTCTCACCACCCAGTTATTTTTGGGGCAGGTGTCAGACATACACTCTAGTGCCAGCTTGGTTTTACATTTTACTTTCCTTCATTCCCAACATTGTTCTATTTCTTTTTTTTTTTTTTTTTTTGACACACTCATCCCCATCTCTTTTACACATCTCCTCCTCATTATTCTTTTTTCTTTCATTTATTGCAGAACCTCATCTGTGGCCCATACATGTATGCCTCCTACTTTGGAAGTGTGTTTTGGCTGTCTGGCTCTCTCCCTGGCTGCTGTTCCTCTCTACCCCCTCTCCAATTCTCCAGCCCCCATGGAGACTTTCGATTTGGGGGTTAGCCTTGTGTGTCCTTGGCCTCAACCCCGGGGGAGACAGCTCTCTCAGGGCCACCTTCATTATTCCACAATTGGACTGTTGGGTTATGTATTGGGTTGTTGCCAAAAGGTAATGTGCATTTATATATTCTAAAATACCTGCTTTACCTTGTGTAAGCATGATTTTAATCGAGACTCCAATGATCTACTTATTGATTTGTTTTTATTTATTTTTCTAGTCATCTCTTGATGCATCCCACTCCTGATGATTGGCTTTAAACGCCATGAAACGCATAGAGTCTACACTCAGGGTTGCCATTTCAAGTTTGGTTCATCTATGAATTCTATCGTATACCATTTACACTTACTAACATTGTTATTCGGAATACCTTGTTCACCTTTTTTGTATACCCATTTTAGAACTGTGATTGCTTGTATCAATTATTTTCAAACAGCGTTTATAAACAACGTTTCTATCAACATGACTACTTTTTTTATTATGCCTCAATGTGCATGATTTATGTATTGTATATTATGATGCATTATATTATTATTATTATTATATTACTCATGAACTGATGTCTATGCATTTCTTTGATTAGCAATTCTCTATGGCTATACAGCTTATAAGCCCCTCAAGGGGTGGTGACAGTTAATTTAATATAAGGTATCCTAGACTTTTTCAAAGACCTACCCATGCCTCATTTAAAGTCCCACTACCCCTCTCTTTTGCTTTTTAATGTTTATACAGGGATGGAGACATGGTTATGGTAACTGTGGGGCCCAGTCAGGTCAACTGCTTTACAATATGTTTATTTGGGTGGAAGACACCCGTTTCCCTCTTTGACCTGTCATACCCCACTTGACTAACGCAACTACTTAATCTGGGTTTTTAGTCCCAAGAGCTATTTTTACGCTGGCATCCGCTTTCTTATTTCCTCTTCATTTGGTCCATTCAGTAACCTACTCGTTCTCTTGATCACTGGTCAATTTACTCGTTCTCTTGATCAATTTAGTCTCTACCCTCTGTTAGTTCAGAGATACAGCCCATTCTTTATCTCTTCCTTTTGTTTTTTCCATTGCCTGTTTGGCACGCCCCACCCACAGGGTGGGTGGTCCGTTCTGATTGATCTCTCTTCCCCCGGGGTTGCGATGCGCCCAGCTCCTTCTCTCCCCCCACCCATCTCTTCAGCGATGGGGGCGGGGCTGGATCTTGGCGCATCGGCGTCATGCCCAGCATGCTGCAGGTGCGGTGTCCTCCCGACGCCGACCTGCGTTTATGCTCCCTCCATCCCACTTAGGCTTGATGGGCAGGGATGAACTGCTGCTGAGATCTCTGGGCCTCAGTTGGTTGTCTGCCCCATCTATTTCTTTGGCCAAACGTGATTGCATGATGTTGGCTGGGACACGCCCTTAGGCTGAGAATACAAAGGTCGGGATGAGCCGGCAGTTCATTCCACACTTTTTCTCAGGAGGAGAGGATATATGGGTCTTCATCCACACCTCAGGTAATCAGGCTGTTTCTCTTCCCCTCTTCACTATCACACACCTATTCACATCATGCTTGATTTCTCTTTATACAGGTGTGCATTATTTATATTTATTTTTATGCCTCTCATTTAAATACCAACACATTGGCAACATGCTAGTATACATTATTTATATATATCTTTTGTTTGTTGGTTCTCACCACCCAGTTATTTTTGGGGCAGGTGTCAGACATACACTCTAGTGCCAGCTTGGTTTTACATTTTACTTTCCTTCATTCCCAACATTGTTCTATTTCTTTTTTTTTTTTTTTTTTGACACACTCATCCCCATCTCTTTTACAAATCTCCTCCTCATTATTCTTTTTTCTTTCATTTATTGCAGAACCTCATCTGTGGCCCATACATGTATGCCTCCTACTTTGGAAGTGTGTTTTGGCTGTCTGGCTCTCTCCCTGGCTGCTGTTCCTCTCTACCCCCTCTCCGATTCTCCAGCCCCCATGGAGACTTTCGGTTTGGGGGTTAGCCTTGTGTGTCCTTGGCCTCAACCCCGGGGGAGACAGCTCTCTCAGGGCCACCTTCATTATTCCACAATTGGACTGTTGGGTTATGTATTGGGTTGTTGCCAAAAGGTAATGTGCATTTATATATTCTAAAATACCTGCTTTACCTTGTGTAAGCATGATTTTAATCGAGACTCCAATGATCTACTTATTGATTTGTTTTTATTTATTTTTCTAGTCATCTCTTGATGCATCCCACTCCTGATGATTGGCTTTAAACGCCATGAAACGCGTAGAGTCTACACTCAGGGTTGCCATTTCAAGTTTGGTTCATCTATGAATTCTATCGTATACCATTTACACTTACTAACATTGTTATTCGGAATACCTTGTTCACCTTTTTTGTATACCCATTTTAGAACTGTGATTGCTTGTATCAATTATTTTCAAACAGCGTTTATAAACAACGTTTCTATCAACATGACTACTATTTTTTTTATGCCTCAATGTGCATGATTTATGTATTGTATATTATGATGCATTATATTATTATTATTATTATATTACTCATGAACTGATGTCTATGCATTTCTTTGATTAGCAATTCTCTATGGCTATACAGCTTATAAGCCCCTCAAGGGGTGGTGACAGTTAATTTAATATAAGGTATCCTAGACTTTTTCAAAGACCTACCCATGCCTCATTTAAAGTCCCACTACCCCTCTCTTTTGCTTTTTAACCCTAATAAAAAGGGTGTTTTGGTGTCCCACACTAGTACTCCAGTGTCCAGATGTGTAAACAGCTGCTGAGTGTCCTCTCCTTACACAGAATCTAGTTTCATTACATTCTAGTTCCAAACCCATCTAGACAACAAAATTTATTTAACAGAAGTATGCCAGAAAAAATGTTTTGAACTGCATCTGGACAAAACATGGTGTTTTCTAGGCCGAATGAATGAATAATGTGCCCATGAACATGAAAGTTGCCATTTTAAACTGTACAACAGGTAAAAAAAGCACATGGAGCAGCACGAACATAATAAAAATAAATAATAGGAACACAGCACAACTACTTACTTTTTTGCAGCTCTCTCCTGATATTTCTGTACTGCTCGTGCTCCCTTAATTTGAGGTCCGACCACCGCTTCCTCAGTTGATCCTTGGATCGTCGTACACCAAAATTCTTCTGCAGACTCTTCACAACTTTCGCCATGATCTTGGCCTTTCTGATATTGGGGTTTGGGTAAGGTCCATACTTCCCATCATAGTCGGCCCACTTCAGGATGTCGACCGTCTCCAACATCTCCCCAAAGGACATATTTGAGGCCTTAAATCGTCTCCTCCGGGATTGGGACATTTCTGGCTCGGGCTTTCCTCCTCCTCCTCGTTGCTGTAATTAGCACGCACCTGCTCTGTCTCCGCCATGTGCTCTTCCCCACTGCGCCGAACGAGAAGGGGCGGGGAATAGACTAGAAAGAACGTCAGGGGCGGCCGGAGTTTCACGCATGCGCTGTGTATATAAAGCGTAACACGCGTGCGTAGTACGTACGATCTGTGAGCAGAGGAAGGAGTATCGGAGGCGCCGATCGTGATAACGAAGGTAGGATTTAAACTTGGGCCTATACTGCTTCTAGATTGAGGCCTATATTGGTACAAGATTAGGAGAGTTTCGCCTGACATTAGGGTTTGTCTTGTGTTGTGTCTTGCAGATAAAATGGATGGCTTCAATGACCACAATTTCCTCCCCCTGTTCATAGACAAATACAGGGAGCTGCCCTGTCTGTGGCAGGTGAAACATCCACATTATAATCATAAACAAAAGAGGCAGGCAGCGCTGGAGAAACTAGTGGAGTTGGTGAAGCCGGTGGTCCCCACGGCAACCATCCCCTATTTAAAAGCCAAACTTGGTGGCCTGAGGAGCACTTATCTTAGGGAGCACAAGAAGATCCAGGATTCCCAGAGATCCGGAGCTGCAGCAGATGACGTTTATGTCCCCAGGCTGTTGTACTATGAGAGACTTTGTTTTCTGTCAGACCAGACTGAAGTCAGGGAATCCCTCTCAACCCTTCCTTCCACTCTTCCTTCCGCCCTATCTTCCACCCCAGCTGAGGCTTCCGATGTCCAACCTGGGACTTCCAGCCAGGAAGAAGTGGAGGAGCCCAGCTGGAGCCAGGTATAGCATTGTTCTACAGATTTCTGGTCAAGAAATAAATTATGTTTATTAGATGTTATTATTGATCACTTATTGCTGATTTAAGTAGTGGGCAAAAATAATTGGGACAAGAATGAAAAATGCTGGGCTCAGAATGATAGTCTGTTATATTTGTTAACATTCAATTTGCAACAGTCATGAGATGAAAATTGTGTGTGATTGATGAAGAAAAACTAAAACGATGTCCCTTTTTTATACACAGGAAGACCTCAGCCAAGAGGAGGCTGTGGAATGTGGCACACAGAAGGAGGCTGTGGAATGTGGCAGCCAGGAAGAGGCGGGGGTTAGTGGCAGCCAGGAGGAGACGGGGCTAAGTGGCAGCCAGGAGAAGGCCGGGCCCAGTAGGAGCCTGACAGAATCGCAGGCTCCTCCCCTCCGACTTCCAAACAAAAGACACTGGAAGGGGAGTAACATGCAAGATTCAGCACTCAGGCTGATTCAAGAGGCTTCTGCGTCCCACAGAGCCTTCCCCACTCACGAAGAGGCCTTTGTCTGTATGGCTGTCACAAGACTGAAGGACATGCAGGAGGGTCAACGCCTCATGTGTGAGGACATTCTTTAATAAAACCTTAACTAAGGGGGTGAGGGGCGAAATCACACCCAATACCCACCTGTGTGAGTTGGACCATCCTCCTCCTCCTCTGCCTCCTCCTCCTGCCACAACTCCACCACCACAGACACAGCGTGGAGGGAAGCGTGGAAGGAAGACCAGAGAGTGATGACCTGGGTTCAGTCTGGTCTGACAAAAGATGCAGGCTCTTGTATGACCACAGCCTGCGGACATACATGTCATCTGCTGCTGTTCATGATCTCTTGGACTTCTGATAATTTTTTGGTCAGATGTGACAAATCAAAATATATTGATGAAATCACGATAAATAATAAAGAAAGAAGTCTGTGAGAACTCTGTGTGAATATGAGCAGCAAAACTACTTCATTCTTCTAGCATTATAAAGAAGAACAGATTGCGCTGCATTAAACAATTTAAAACATTGCAGCTTGACGAAAGTGCTATATCCATTCCGAACGCTAATTTTACCAGACCGAGCAGGTCCGTCTCAGAATTTATTCTGAGCATGCGTTGCACTTTGTGCGTCGGAATTGGCCACACACGGTCGGAATTGACGCGATTGGATTTTGTTGTCGGAAAATTTTATAGCCTGCTCTTAAACTTTTTGTGTTGGAAAATCCGATGGAAAAAGTCTGATGGAGCCCACACATGGTCGGAATTTCCAACAACAAGCTCCGATCACACATTTTTCGTCGGAAAATCCGTCCGTGTGTACCGGGCATATTACTCAATTAATGGTTCATATTTTTCTATGTACTGGAGAAGATTTTGGGTGATGATCAATTGTTGCTCTGCATATTTTTCGTTTCTATAACTGTTATCTACATTGGTTATTTGTTAATTTATACAAACAGGTAATACATTTATCATCTGGATAACAAATGTGTTATATACCTGATATATGGAACTCCTGCTCAATGCCCTTGTTTTTTCTTTTCATGATGTTGTGTCTTCCTTTGTTTATTATAATAACAACTCCCTTCTACGTTGAGATGTTTACTCCTGTGGATCATCTCCCAAACTAATTTTAACAAACAAGTTCACGATTGATGTATTTAACTAATTTAGATTATTAAAATCCAAAATGCAGAGCATTTATAAAAATATGTGATAGTCCATAGAAGATCAATATGTGTTTATGAAAGCGATTATCTCTCCCAGTCCCAGGTTTTGTCTGCCCGCTTTTTGCAAAAGGGGTATGACAGGTCTGGCATTGATAGAGATATTGAGTCTGTCCGGAGGTTGGATAGAACCACATTGGTGTCCAACTGCCCTAAGGACAAACAAGACAGGTCTGGGAACGTCAGAATGATCCTGGACTTTAATGTCCAACACAAAAAATTTGAAAGGGTCGTCCGTAAACATTGGCGGATTTTAAAACAGGATAGGGTGCTTGGTCCAATCCTTTCAGAATATCCTCAGTTTGTATATAAGAAGGCTCCTTCTCTGAGAGACAGATTGGCCCCGGGGGTCATTGATCCTCCTGTCCTGGTTGAGAATAGGATCTTTAATGTACTGACAGGCTTTTATGCATGCGGACACTGTCCACCATGCAAACAGGTCAAGGGTAATGTTAAAAAACAAACGAAAGGAGTTTGTGGCCACAGCAACGAGAAAAGTTTATCAAATCAAGGATTTTATAGCATGTTTCACATCAGGGGTAGTGTACATTATGGAGTGCAGTTGCGGCCTCCAATATGTAGGAAGAACATCCAGACCTCTACATATAAGAATTGGAGAGCATGTGACCAATATTAAAAAAAAGGGCTGATTACCCACAATGTTTCTAAACATTTTAAATTGTGCCATAACCGCAGCCCTGCAGGATTAAAATTCTGGGGGGGTTGAGAAAGTGACCCCAAACTGGAGGGGGGGAACTTTATTCGACAATTGAGCCGCCGCAAATCCTTCTGGGTCTATGAGACCAAAGTGGGAGTACCCACAGGGCTCAATGTCGAATTTGATTTAAACTGTTTCATTTCAGACTGTTGATTTACGATTGTGTCTTACAATATACATATTAATATTTTTTGGATTATTTATAAATGTATGTGCTCTCATTTTATACTAGATGTAGTCATTTTAATATGCTTGGAAATAGGATGATCCATTTGCATTACTGTAAAGGGTGGCTGCGATGATGTAGGAAATATGTTTTTAGAAATATTGAATTTTAATTTCTTTCTTTAAAAAATATTCTCTCCCCCTTTGACACCACACACATAAGATCGGCAGTGTATTGAGCGATCTCGGCCAGTGGGTTTACTGGGGGTTGTTAGCAACTGCAGCTAATTGCAGCTCCATGCGTCCATAGGCTCTTGTAACAATCCACGGAGCGAGATGCAGGAGGCGGGCCTGGGCTGTGTTAGTCTGTTGCCCTGGTAATGATGGTTATAGAGGGCGGAGTTCTCTTCATGTGTACATACGTTCCAGAAATGCACTGGAAACGTCCTTAGGGTCATGTGACCAGATGTCACGGTGCAGATGACGTCACGATCACTATAGTGACCCATAAAACAAATAGGAAGCTTCCCCCTCATTACAGGGTCAGGTGACCGGGCCTCACACCGTCGCTGACGCTGCAGTCACCATAGCTACCCAGTAATACAGGGAGGAAGCGTTTCCCTTGACCTCCGAGCAGCCTTATCTGATTGGATGATCCCACGCTGGAGGTCCGGGACACAGATGTTTCTCATAAGGGGCTTGTATATATATATATATATATATATATGGATAGGACGTATGGGACTCCACTACCGCTGAGGAAGTCCCGGTGAGGACGATACGCGTGCGGGAGCATCCCAGGACGTTACTGCAGCCACCTTACTTACAGGGGTCTTATTAAGACTGTACTATTTTAAACCATTCATCCTAGCACTAAGGTTATAGTGCCTTGTATGTGAGTACCTGTTCTTACAATAAAAGGATTTTGTTTTGGCCATACAGAGTGGACTATATATTTTTTTACTTTACATGTTACCATGGCTGAAAAATAAGAGCAACAGAGTATGGTTCTTCTAATTGATGCGACAACCTACTTCATTGATCTACCCATTCAAGCCTCCATTCATGACCACTGTGAGTGGTGAAAGCTATTTTTGACCCATTTGTTAGCTCAGGGGTCCATTAATTGAGGTGAGCGGTTCAGCTTACTGGTGGTGGAATCACGAATTTCTTGCTGCACCATATGTATTTTGAGAGCACCCTCATCACCGTAAAGGAGACTACTTTTTGTTTACTCTTTGCTATCCATCTCAAGGGGACTTTCATTATATATACCATGAGCAATGTGTTAGTCTGCTGACTTTTCTTATAGCGCTGCACTGTTATTTTTATAGTATTTGCAAAAGGTTTTATATGTTTACTTTTAGTGTCCAGCTGCTGTTCTTTCATGTTAGGGTATTGTTTTTGCGCTGACTGATTTCTCATCTTTCCAAAAAAAACTTTGGCCGCACATGCGCACTAAGGCCGTGCTATCCAGGAAGTGGAGAATGAAAAATAACATTATTTCATCGCACATGCGCAGTGCGGCCGTGCGGTTCAAGAAAACAGGAAAACAGAACCAGCATAATTACCTCTCACCTGTGATGGGCGGAACAAGGTCAACGCCGACCGGAAGTGATAATGACATAACACATCAGAACGCTGCCCATACGACATAACAACATCCGGAAGGTGAAAATCAAAACATCTGGACCAGAAGTGATGTAACTAAGGCGCATTCCAACCATGTTTGTATTTCAAATTAAAATAAACAATAAAAGAATAAGAATAATGAGAAGTAATATAAAGTTGATTAAACGAAAACCAGAACCCTACATAGACCTTCATATTTTAGAAATATCTAAAAAGTGAGATTAAAAATAAATATGTATTTTAAAACGGCAATATCTTACATTGAAGAGAGGAATTAGGTGGCTCTCAAATATACAATAAATAAATAAATGCGTTGCGCTAGAAAAATATATAAAAAATTATATATATATATATATATATATATATATATATATAAATGTGTATCAACGGTATATAAGTGTGAGTGTCAGACAAGATTCTGTTCATTTCTGAGACATATGAGCTCTTGTCCATCACCACTATCCCACCCCCCTTATCAGCGGGGCGGATAATGATGTCATTCCTGTGTTTCAAAGACTCTAATCCCTCATGAAATCTTGAATCTTTATGATCCTTCCTTATTTTTAACACATCTATGTCGTTCAGGACTAATTCCTTAAACACAGATTTCTCAAGCAGCCTATGTGTTTGGATGAAGAAAGAACATGCATGGGATAAACTACCTGCCTTCCATTAGGGCCGGGACGGAGCTGACAGCACGGAGACATTGAGGAGACGAGCATACCATACTACACGCCATATCGGCGGTCTTTTTCACATTTAAAAGCCGGGAATAGAATGGTGCACTTACGCACCTGTGCAATGTGAGTACCCCAGTGTGGGGAATGTGTATTATTTTTAAATAAATCCTTGCGTTATCACACTATGGAGTTTTTTCTTGTTTATGATTTGGAGTGATACTGACTGAACCAGCTGGAGATTGACACCTACACTTCATTACAGAGCCCAGGGGTGGCTCCAAGCGTGTTTGGACATAGTTTAGCTACTGTGTCACACGCTCTGAGGTGAGCGCATAAGCTTGTGGGGGGTCACTGGAGTACACTGAAGCATGGTTTTGCAGTTATGCACTTTGGATGAGCATGCTGGATGACACCACTGTTGGACACTGTGTTACATTTTTGATATTTTTCATTCATCAAATATGGACTGTCATTTATTTATTTTTGGAATATTGTGCACTTTTACAGTTTATGTATACACTTTGGTCCAAGTGTTATTTACTATGCACGCTGCACTTTACTAATTAGTTCTTTATTACGGATTGTCACATATGAAACATTGTTCAATATTTATTTATTTATATTTATCACTTATAGATTTATATTTGGATTATACACTTTGGATACACATTTTATATATATATTATTTTTTTATATATTTTTCTAGCGCAACGCATTTATTTATTTTACCACTGCACGGTTATGAAACGTGATCTGCGTTTGCAGCTGGTTATTATTATCATCATTTTTTCTTGTAGGCATTGGTCCATTTGTGGCTCGCAAGACTTTTCTTTTTATTTCTCAAATATACAATGCAGCAATCAAAAGATATTAATCGCCCAAAAATATGTACACACGCACAAAAGCTGATGTGGCAGACATATACTAATAAAAATATAAAAAAATATAAAAATACATAAGTAAAAAATTATAAAATAATATGTAAACACTGCCCCCTAGTGTTAAAACATATAAAAAAATTAACTGTTATTAATAAAACTATTTACATCCCAATCGACATTCATGCCGAAAGGTGTGTAACACTTTAAATCATATATCCAGCGGGTTTTGAGTTTGGAAATTTTCCGTTTGGACGAACTTCCACGCCAATGTGGATTGAACCTGTCAATAGCCACAAAGGTAGTTCCCTTAGGATTTTGATTATGGCATTCCAAGTAGTGTTTTGGGAATCCCTTCTTTATATTTGTAATGTGCTCATTTACCCTAACGTGCAAAGCACATGTCGTGCGGCCCACAAATTGTAAGCTGCAAGGGCAAATCAATAAGTATACCACATTTAATGAGGTACAGGTAAAAAAGGTGTTTAATGACAAATACTCTACCCGTAGTATGAGATTTAAACTGACATATTTTCTTACTCTTATCCTTATTGATAGCACAAACATTGCAACAATGGCAAGGGTGATAGCCTTTAGATTTTTGAAAAAATGACACACAACTTGAAGTTATTGGGTGCTACTTGAAGTTTAAGGGGGGGGACTCCTCTAAATATAACCCGTGGCCGATCTGGAAGCGCTGGACCCAAGAATTTGTCATTTTTTAGACCTCCCCAATGTTTAGTTAAAATCTTCTTGATATCAAAATGTTGCTGGGAATAAGTAGTAATCATTGAGAAATTGTAATCCATCTCACTAGATGAGGGTTTTTTCTTATTCTGAAGAATAGAGGCTCGATCCATACTACCCACTTCATTGATTACTGTGTTCAGATCATTTGGTGAATAACCTTTTTCGATAAATCTTTCTTTCAGAGTGGCGGCCTGTATGAAGAAATCTTCTTTAAGAGTACAATTCCGCCGTAAACTGAGGAATTGGCTCTTAGCTACTGATTTAAGCCACGAAGGGTGGTGGCAACTACCCTGTCCAATATATCAATTTCTATCGGTACTCTTAAAGAAAGTGGACATATTGAATGCACCATCTTTGATCTGTATAGTTAGATCCAAGAAATTAATTTTACTGGTGCTACTCTCAAACTGTAACACAATACCCAAGGGGTTATCATTGAGTTGGTGCATGAATGTGGTAAGTGACGTCATGTCACCATCCCACAGGAGGAGGATGTCGTCTATATACCTACCCCAGAAGATCAATTCCGATCCCCTGTTGGAACAGATGACATCCTCCTCCCATTTGGCCATAAATAAATTGGCCATACTGGGTGCAAATTTTGCACCCATAGCGACCCCTCTATTCTGGAGGTAATGAGTCCCCCCAAATCAGAAGTAGTTATGGGTCATAGCATACCTCAATAAATCCAAAATAAATTGCCGTTGGGCAAGAATCAGCTCAACATCTCTTCTCCAAAACAAATCCACAGCTTCTAACGCATCTGAATGGTAACTAATAGAGTAAAGGGATGCCACATCGGCAGTGGCCATAATGTATCCCTCTTTCCACTCTAAACTTTCAAAACTACGAATCCCTTGCGCAGAATCTTTAATATAAGAAGGAGTACCAGATACAACAGGTTGTAAAAAGCCATCAATATATTTACCAATTCTGGAGGTAATAGAGTCCAGCCCACTAATAATGGGTCTCTCCGGGGGGTTAACTAAACTCTTGTGTACCTTTGGTAAAAAGTATATAATTGTCATTCTGGGTGCCAATGGGATTAAAAAGTCCCTCTCCTTCTTATTAAGCAATGTATTACAAAAACCAACATCAACAAGCCCAGTAAGTTCCTTTTTATACTTGAAAATGGGATCATGACTCAATGGTATATAAGTGTGGGTGTCAGACAAGATTCTATTCATTTCTGAGACATGAGCTCTTGTCCATCACCACTATCCCACCCCCCTTATCAGCGGGCGGATAATGATGTCATTCCTCTGTTTCAAAGACTCTAATCCCTCATGAAATCTCAATACTTTATGATTCTTCCTTATTTTTAACACATCTATGTCTTTCAGGAATAATTCCTTAAACACAGATATAGATGGTGGCATAAAAACCCTGGTGGGTTGAAAAGAGAGGCATTAGAAAGGCCCGAATGTCTCACTCCATCCATTTCTTTAAGAGTAGTGGTGGTGGTTTGGGATAAAAAATATCTTTTTATACTGACCTTTCTAATGTACTTTTGTACATATATAAAGGCCTCAAACTTGCTCAGGGGTTTATCCGGAGCAAATTTGAGTCCATGGTCAAGTACAAATTTCTCATTCTCTGTAAGTGTACTTTTGCTGAGGTTAAAAATCCCAGCATCTCTTATACTCTTCGCCTTTTTCGATCGGTTCCTCCTCCCCCCTCTGGTCCCTCTCTTGGTTCTTCCCCCCTCTTGTTTTTCTGTGAGGCCTTGGGAAAAAAGAGGAAGAGGTGGTAGATGGGCCAGATTGGTGCGGGGGACCTTAATTTTAATGTTGAGATCTTCTAGGGGGATAGTAATCAGGACTATCCCAACCCGATCGTCTATAATCCGGATGTATTTTACCTGGAGTTGAAACTGACGGGTGTTGGACAATATATCGGTCATCATAACCATGATCACTATATTCATTATAGTCATCATGGTATTCTCCTAAGGGTCCTTAGTGATTATATACTGGGATTTCCTCCGAGTATTCATATGATGGATGATCATATTGTACATGATCATTATTTCCCTGTTTCTTCAAATACGCTCCCTTATTTTGAGGATTCCTATAAGGAAGTGGCTTTTTATTTATTTACAACCCTCCTCCAACTTCCTTTAGGTGTGTTGGTGTTTTTGGCTTCTCTATTATTAGCCTGGACTGCAGGAAAAACAGAGGGTTTTGAATTTATGGCTGGTTGGGGGGGAGGCCCCGTTCCTCCTTCAACGAAAGTCCCCCTCCTGACCTGCCATTTAAACACTTAATTGTATTAATTTGTAGTCCTCCAATTGTAGTCCTAATTGTGTTACAGTTTGAGAGTAGCACCAGTAAAATTAATTTCTTGGATCTAACTATACAGGTCAAAGATGGTGCATTCAATATGTCCACTTTCTTTAACCACTTCTGCCCCGGAAGGATTTACCCCCTTCCTGACCAGAACACTTTTTACAATTTGGCACTGCGTCACTTTAACTGCTAATTGCGCGGTCATGCAATGCTGTACCCAAACGAAATTTGCGTCCTTTTGTTCCCACAAATATAGCTTTCTTTTAATGGTATTTGATCACCTCTGCGGTTTTTATTTTTTGCACTATAAACGGAAAAAGACCGAAAATTTTGAAAAAAAAAACGGTATTTTCTACTTTTTGTTATAAAAAAAATCCAATAAACTCAATTTTAGTCATACATTTAGTCCAAAATGTATTCAGCCACATGTCTTTGGTAAAAAAAAGTCAATAAGCGTATATTTATTGGTTTGCGCAAAAGTTATAGCGTCTACAAACTAGGATACATTTTCTGGAATTTACACAGCTTTTAGTTTATGACTACCTATCTTATTTCTTGACGTGCTAAAATGGCAGGGTAGTACAAACCCCCCCCAAATGACCCCATTTTGGAAAGTAGACACCCCAAGGAAATTGCTGAGAGGCATGTTGAGCCCATTGAATATTAATTTTTTTGTCCCAAGTGATTGAATAATGACAATCACTTGAGACAAAAAGGCATGTTTGAGCAATATATCATTAATGACAACTTTGTGCAAAAAAAAAAAAAGTGTCTTTTTCCCGCAACTTGTGTCACAATATAAAATATTCCATGGACTCGACATGCCTCTCAGCAAATAGCTTGGGGTGTCTTCTTTCCAAAATGGGGTCATTTGGGGGGGGGGTTTGAACTGTCCTGGCATTTTATGCACAACATTTAGAAGCTTATGTCATACATCACCCAGTCTTCTAACCACTTGAAGACAAAGACCTTTCTGACACTATTTATTTACATGAAAATTTTTTTTTTGCAAGAAAATTACTTTGAACCCCCAAACATTATATATTTTTTTAAAGCAAAGGCCCTACATATTAAAATGGTGGGTGTTTCATTTTTTTCACACAGTATTTGCGCAGCAATTTTTCAAACGCATTTTTTGGGGAATGCACTAAAACACACTATATTGCCCAAATGTTTGATGAAATAAAAATGATGATCTTAGGCCGAGTACATGGTTACCAAACGTGCAGTGGCGACAAACTACATACATTTTTAATGAACAAGATAGTTACCACCGCTCTAGGTGACCGGGTTCAAGCTTCCCGTCCTCCGCTGTGTGGATGATTGTGAGAGCCCCAGGTGCCAGCAATTGCTATTCCAATGGTATGTGTGTGATGGAAAAATCTGGACAGCCGCACTCCGGATTGGAAAAGTGAAAAATAAAATCCTCTTTATTGAAAAAGTAATAACATGATTAAAATCCGTACATGGCTTTGTTGGGATAATGCAGTATAACAGCTAACGCGTTTCACGCTCCCATAGAGCGCTTACTCATAGCTCTGAGTAAGCGCTCTATGGGAGCGTGAAACGCGTTAGCGGTTATGCTGCATTATCCCAACAAAGCCATGTACGGATTTTAATCATGTTATTACTTTTTCAATAAAGAGGATTTTATTTTTCACTTTTCCAATCCGGAGTGCGGCTGTCCAGATTTTTCCATCACACACATACATACATTTTTAAAAGCCTTTAAAAGCCTTTACAGGTTACCACTTTAGATTTACAGAGGAGGTCTACTGCTAAAATTTCTGCCCTCGATCTGACCTTCGCGGTGATACCTCACATGCATGGTGCAATTGCTGTTTACATTTCACGCCAGACCAACGCTTGCATTCGCCTTTGCGCAAGAGCAGGGGGGGACAGGGGTGCTTTTTTTTTTTTTGCTTTTTTATCTTATTTTTAAACTGTTCCTTTCATTTTATTTTTTTAATCATTTTTTGTTATGTGAGGGAATGTAAATATCCCCTATGATAGCAATAGGTAGTGACAGGTACTCTTTTTTGAAAAAAATGGGGTTTATTAGACCCTAGATCTCTCCTCTGCCCTCAAAGCATCTGACCACACCAAGATCAGTGTGATAAAATGCTTTCCCAATTTCCCAATGGCGCTGTTTACATCTGGCGAAATCTAAGTCATGAAATGCTCGTAGCTCCCGGTTTCTTAGGCCATAGAGATGATTGGAGCCATTCTGGTCTCTGATCAGCTCTATGGTCAGCTTGCCAAATCACCGGCTGCATTCTCAGGTTCCCTGTTGGGACAGGAGAGCCAGAGAAAAACATGGAAGACGGTGGGAGGGGGGGACATTCCCTACCACTGCTTGTAAAAGCAGTCTAGAGGCTAATTAGCTGCTAGGATTGCTTTTACATGAAAGCCGACCACTGGCTGAAAAGAATGATACGAAGATGATACCTAAACCTGCGGGCATCATTCTGGTATAACCACTCAAAGTCCAGCAACATACCAGTACGTTGTTGTTCCTTGTTGGGCATATATTGTAATCTTTTTTTTTCATGCAGCCTGTGGGCTGAACGAAAAAAAGAGATTGATTGGTGGGTATGCCCACCATTAGAATACCTCCCTTCATCCACCCACTTCTAATGATGGGCATACATGCACCATTTATATATGCTGAAGCATGGGGGCATCCGCCCCAAAAGTTAGGAGCAAATGGCTCCTCCGCCCCTGCTGCCCCCATGCTTCGGCATATATCACCTCCGACAGAGCTGGAGTCATGGCTTTATGTATCGTGGGAGCAAACGCTGTTGCTGTCAAGATAAATAAATCCACGCTGCAGCTGAATGGCGTACCTGAAGACAAAAAAATGGTTAACAATAAAGCACAGTAAACAGTAAAGTATAAAAAATTGCATACCTGAAAAGCAAACATGATATAACATAATAACAATAAAACATTGCAGAATAGAATACAGTAAAAACGAGCAAAACAATAGAGAGAGAATAGAGAGAGAGAACAATAAAACGACAACTATTTTTGTTTTTTTTTATTTTATATTTTTTTTGTGTTTTTTTATTTATTTTTTTACACTTCTTTTTGTAATTGTAACTTTTATAACTGTAACCGGTTCCAGGTTTGGGTCTCTCAAAATGCGATGACATCTTTGGAAACCCTGTGAAAGTGTGCCCAGTCTGTGCAATGCTGTACCCTACGCTAATACGCAACTAGTGTATGGTAGCGTTCAAAACATTCACCAATGCAAAGACCAGTATTGTTAGGACAGGAGGGACAATAATAGTGGGTGTCATGCCTATATCCGTGTTTGCTGCAGACATGACATCTTTTTTGGGGGGGTTCGTTGGGTAGGGGTACTCGGGAGGATATAAAAAAAAATGCCTCTCATGCAGCTGACTGCATTTGGTTGGGGATGTGAATGGGGGAAGTACGGGTGCTGCAGAAGTGGTGGGTTCCCAATTAGGATTGGCGAATGCAGCAGGACGGGCCTGTGTTTGTCTTCTTCTTGGTGGCAGCGGGACACTACTTGTGCTTGCCACCTCACCAGCTTGAACTGCACTTATGGGACTCGCCACGTCAACAAGTGTTACTGCAGTGCTGGTTTGACTACGACCGGGGTGTACTAGGCCGCTGGTGCTTGCCAGTTCACTAATATGCTACCAAAAAAACTGTTAGCGATTGCAGGCATCAGGCCTGACTCTGCGAATGCTGCAGTAATGTGTTTAGTGTTTTGTAAGTGACAGTGATCGATTGATACTGCACTTGGGTGGGCTCGCAGGTGCTAGCAGGTATCTGGGCTGATCCCGCTAACACTGCGTTTTTGGGAACCCTAAACTGCTTGGGACACTAGTATAGATCTGATCGGATCAGATATTTATCCGTTTAGATACTATACCACTAAGGGAGGTGTATGCTGCGTGCGTGGGTGTTACTGGCAGTACTGGCGTTGTACTGGCGCTAACCTGATGCTGCCTGGGGTGACGCAGACCCTATCTGACCCTAAAACCTAACTTATATCACCGCCGGGCGATCAGGGGCTAAACCTTTATTAGGTAATAAATGGCGGGTGCCCTGATACTATAAAAAATAAACTAACTAACCAGCGTCACCCGTAACAGTTATACGGTGATTACTGGTGAAAGGGTTAACTAGGGGGCAATCAAGGGGTTAAAACCTTTATTAGGTAGTATATGGGGGTCCCTGACACTATAAAATGCTAACGGCGAACCTATATATTTACCTCTCTAACTAGCGTCACCAGTGACACTAATACAGCGATCAGAAAAACGATCGCTTAGTGACACTGGCGACGGGGGGGTGATCAAGGGGATGAAACTTTATTAGGGGGTTAGGGGGGTATCCTAGACCTAAAGGGGGCTAATACTAACTGCCCTACCACTTCTAACTGTCACAAACTGGCACCAATACAGTAATCAGAAAAAAAAACTGCTATTGGTGTCACTGTGATGAGGGGGGTGATTAGGGGGTGATCAGGGGGTGATCGGAGGGTGATGGGGGTGTAAAGTGTGCCTGGTGTGTTTTACTATAAGCGTATGTGTGGTGCACTTACTCAGATGTCTTCTCTCCTCTGCGCAGGAACGGAAATTACCGACCCGAGGAGAGATGACATCACTTCCTCTGCCGGTGTTTACTATACAGCAGCGGAGGATGATTCTCATTATTTGGGAGCGATCGCGAGGGGGTGGCCACGAATGAGTGGTCTCCCCCTCAGCCTTGATCGCTACCCTAACGATGCCAACTGCCTCGGGCCCGCAGGAGGCAGATCACATACTAAGTACGTGATTTTGCCTGCCTGTGCCATTCTGCCGCAGTATATCTGTGTTAGGCGGTCGGCAAGTAGTTAAGAGTAACAATAGAAATGGTATATTGGACAGGGTAGCTGCCACCACCCTTCGTGGCTTAAATTAGTACCTAAGAGCCAATTCCTCAGTTTACGGCAGAATTGTACTCTTAAAGAAGATTTCTTCATACAGGCCGCCACTCTGAAAGAAAGATTTATCGAAAAAGGTTATTCACCTAATGATCTGAACACAGTAATCAATGAAGTGGGTAGTATGTATCGAGCCTCTATTCTTCAGAATAAGAAAAAACCCTCATCTAGTGAGATTGATTACAATTTGATTACTACTTATTCCCAGCAACATTTCGATATCAAGAAGATTTTAACTAAACATTGGGGAGGTCTAAAAAATTACAAACTCTTGGGTTCAGCGCTTCTAGATCGGTCATGGGTTATATTTAGAGGAGTCCCCCCCTTAAACTTCAAGTAGCACCCAATATCTTGGATGCTCCTAATAGAGTGTAATTTTTTCTAAAATCTAAAGGCTATCACCCTTTCCATTGTTGCAATGTTTGTGCTATCAATAGGGATAAGAGTAAGAAAATATGTTAGTTTAAACCTCATACTACAGGTAGAGTTTTTGACATTAACACCTTTATTACCTGTACCTCATTAAATGTGGTATACTTATTGATTTGTCCTTGCGGCTTACAATATGTGGGCCGCACGACACGTGCTATGCACGTTAGAGTAAATGAGCACATTACAAATATAAAGAAGGGATTCCCGAAACATACCATTTCCCGACACTACTTGGAGTGCCATAATCAAAATCCTAACTTTTGTGGCTATTGACAGGTTCAATCCACATTGGCGTGGAAGTTTGTCCAAACAGGAATTTTCCAAACTCGAAACCCGCTGGATATATGATTTAAAGTGTTACACCCCTTTCAGCATGAATGTCGATTGGAATGTAAATTGTTTTATTAATAACAGTTCATTTTTTTTATATGTTTTAACACTAGGGGGAAGTGTTTACATATTATTTTATAATTTTTTACATATTTTTATTAGTATATGTCTACCACATCAGCTTTTGTGAGTGTGTACATACTTTTTGGTCGATTAATATCTTTTGATTGCTGCATTGTATATTTGAGAGCCTCCTAATTCCTCTCTTCAATGTAGAATATTGCCGTTTTAAAATACATATTTATTTTTAATCTCACTTTTTAGATATTTCTAAAATATGAAGGTCTATGTAGGGTACTGGTTTTCGTTTAATCAACTTTATTACTTTATATTACTTCTCATTATTCTTATTCTTTTATTGTTCATTTTAGTTTGAGATACAAACATGGTTGGAATGTGCCTTAGTTACATCACTTCTGGTCCAGATGTTTTGATTTTCACCTTCCAGATGTTGTTATGTCGTATGGGCAGCGTTCTGATGTGTTATGTCATTATCACTTCCGGTCGGCGTTGACCTTGTTCCGCCCATCGCAGGTGAGAGGTAATTATGCTGGTTCTGTTTTCCTGTTTTCTTGAACCGCACGGCCGCACTGCGCATGTGCGACGAAATAATGTTATTTTCCATTCTCCACTTCCTGGATAGCACGGCCGTAGTGCGCATGTGCGGCCGAAGTTTTTTTCGGTCAGCAATGACGTTGTTATGCACGTCGTTCTGCCCACCGCAAGGATCAGATGATTATGCTGGTTCCGCCTTCCTGTTCTCTTGAACCGCACGGCCGCACTGTGCAAGTGCGGCCTAATAAAGCTGTCTTTTATTTCCTGCTTCCTTGATAGCACAGCCGTAGTGCGCATGTGCGGCCGGAGCTTGTAAGTGAAAACAGCTGCTGTATATGTCATGCTGCCCTATCAGAGGTCAATGGAAAATGTGGGCAAGGTATGGTGAGAAATACTCCTGCGCTAGTGAGGCCGTTTGTTATAAGAAAAGGGTAGTATTGTGGAAGGTGGGAGGACCGGAGGAGATGGTGAAGCGTGTCCCGCTGCCTTAGCTGACCAGGGGTGGTCTGGAAGAGACTGTTTAGTAGGAGGTGGATGGAGGGCACGTGATCAGACGCTCACATCAAAACATGTTAGGTTTAATCATGTATAAAAAATACAGACATATATTAAATCATACAAATACTATGTTGCATAAAAACAGATGAAAGAATAAGCACTAAAAAATTAAAACTGGGGTATGCCCATGTTGAGGCAAGTAATTAAAAAAGGCTGACGCTTTTCGAGGGTAACCTCTTCTTCAGAGCCAGGAGAACAGGAGCACAGTCTGTATAGGCCGGTAGGCCGACATGTGTACATGGGATTGAGCGGCTAGTAGGAGAGTATGTCCTGTAGTGGATAATTAGTTATTCTAAGTTCCATACCAGTCCCCGTCCAGGCGTTCTACAAATGTAATAGGAAATGTATATATAATTGTATTTCCCTTGTGTGGTGCTTGACTGTCGGATGTGCCTGTCTCCAGTGAGTATGGAGGAGTGGATGCAACCTGTATGCTTTCTTGGGGGTAGAGTGCCATTTGATCCTGGAAGTTAGAGGGGGGAGGTGGTGTTCTTGAGGTGGCTGGAGCCTTGGATACCTGAGCGTGAAATGACTTTATGCCCGGGATAGGCCAGTATTCAGCATGGCCTGAGATGGTTACTATTTATTTGGGGGTGCTTGCATCATTGGCCACGCCTCTGATGATATCCATATAGGATGAAACATGTCAGGCTGGCCGATGCAAGTACGCTGATTATTCTCTTTTTGTGATGATCTGATGATTTTACCTGTAAGTAGACTACAAAAAATATGTGTGTTTTACCTTTACGGGCTTCACTATTGTTGCTTTTTTCCTTAATGGGTTTTATCCTGCTGGTGATCGCACAATTTATCCATCTCCTTATGTGAGTCCTGATGTCATTTTGATATTTGATGACCTGGATATTTCTATGGCCTGCCTGTCAAGTATGGAGTGTGCCATTCGGATCTACCATTAACCTCTTGCATCATATGATTACATCGCTTTTTTTCATATCTTTCTGGTAAGCAGATTGATAGCACGTGGGTGTGGTGTGCCTTTCCTTTGCAAATTAAAGTTTAGTGGAGGATCCACGTCATCTCTATCCTATATTGATCTTCTATGGACTATCACATATTTTTATAAATTTGTTTCACCTAAACGCTGCATTTTGGATTTTTATATTTGTGTTTGATTAATCAACAAACTATGCTGGCTGCTTTTCTTGTTCCTTTTAGTTAGCACAGATATTTGTTCACCCTGTTTTTTAATTTAGATTATTACTTGTTATACATATTATTATATCACTCCTTATCCAAATATTGTATTTTTTGCTTTTTACTACTTCTCCCATTTCTACTATTCACTTAATATCTTTTTCAGTTATTATATTTGCCTATCTGGAGATGTGATATTATACGGTTTATCCCATATTGAGTTATGGATAATTTTTTCCCTCATGAATCTTTATGGTTCCATATTTGCTCCTTTCATTTCAATATGGTTATGGTCAATCTATTCCACTTTTTCTAAAAAAATTTCCTTTTTCCTACATGTTCTGGATAAGGATTACTATACTCTTTTAAATATTAAGTGTATTTGACATCTCTTGGTTCTTATGACAAACTACTTTCTTAGTACTAATTGGTTTATTATTCAACCTTGTTCCTTTCTATACCCATATTATTCACATCTCACTAATTATCTCATACACTTTTTTGTTTTCTTTTCTCTTTTTGGGAAACTTTTCTCATTTTCTGTCCTTGAAACAAAAATCTTCACACTCCTATTGAAACTTTATTAAGCCAAATATTCCCGGTCTTATACTATACTTTACCTCCTCTGATATACATTACTTTTGACTATGTCTAGCGGGTAACACCTCATTGATTGAGAAAACCCATCTTTGATGCGATTAATCTCGTCCACACACAGTGGTACCCAACATTATTCAGGTATTCGATTTATAGAAATCACTATCCATACCACTGGCATTGTCCGGCCTCATAATAGACGAAGTGTCTATGGTTAATGGATTGGCAAGCAGGTTCTTGTTAATAACCGGTTTCCCCTCACATTGTTATACACTCATTGTGTAACCCTTTAACCCCATTCCATAAACAGATTATTTGTTGTCTGCCTGTAACTTTTATCTCACCCCATACACTTTCGCTTTATTTTTTGCTAAACCTCCTTCTTTATATCTTAATTAGCTCCCTTTTTCCCTACTCCCTATCCTCCCCCTCTATCAAATCCTGACTATTCTAATATACAAATTACCTGGTCTTTGACATAATATTATATTATTTGACAAAACAAAATGGACCTATCATATCCTAAGACAATCTTGCCCACTATTAAAAATCATCTCCTTAAATATTAGAGGTCTTAACATCCCGGAAAAATGTTCACAACTACTTTCCTCAATGCATAAAAACAAGGTAGATATAATCTTTTTACAAGAAACGCACTTCAAAACATATTCCATTCCAAAATTCTCTAATGCACGATATTCGATCTCCATACATGCCACCAACCCAAACTCGAAATCTAAAGGAGTATCAATCTTGTTTTCGAAACAATGCCTATTTCAAATTTCAGACACATGTAGTGATCTGAATGGTCGTTACCTCTTTTTGAAAGGTTCCCTTCATGGAAAACCAATAACTTTGGCAAATACATATGTACTTAACTCTAAACAAGATCAGTTCTTTAAATTTTCAAGAAGGTATCCTGATTTTAGGTGGTGATTTCAATTTTCCCCTTAATCCCCTTCAAGATACTTCTACTGGTACCTCATCTATTCAATACAAAGGATTACGCTCTATTAAAATTCAACTTCAGAACTTATCAATACATGATACTTGGTATACACTATATCCCACAATGAAAGATTATACATTCTTTTCTGCCCCACATAAACGTTATTATAGACTTGATTACCTTTTTATTTCACAAAGAGACCTGACTATTCTCACTTCCACTACCATAGATCCCATCTTTTTATTGGATCACCATCCTATCTCTATTACCCTAACATTTCCAGACGTTACACCACGCTCCTCAATATGGCGCTTAGATCCATCCCTTCTTACGGATAACAATATAGCACCCGAAATAACAAACAATTACGCCAATACTTCAATGAAAACTCTTCACCAGACATTTCACCAATGACGTGCTTGGAAGTGCACAAATGCACAATTAGAGGATACTTAATTGCTATCTCCATTAAACATACAAGAGAAAGACAGTCCTACATTAATAAACTAACAACTCGCATCCAAACTTTGGAAAGGGTACATAAATCTACACAAGCAATGTCATCCTTACATGAACTTGTTCAAGCTAGGAAAGAACTATTAGAAGAACTAGACAAAAAATCTAAACGGAATTATGTTTTATCTCAAAAACTTTTTTATGAGTATGGGAATAAAGCAGGGAAATTGTTACAAATATCCACTCTATAAACTACTCCACAGGACGCAAGTTAGTTACTAATGATGATATTGCTAACAAATTTGTGGCCTATTACACCCATTTCTATAATCTAGCACCTTCCAATACTCAATCTATAAAAAGCGCCCGCATTCAAATGATCAATGAATTCTTATCGAAACATACCCCTAAACGACTTTCTGATCAGGAAGCAAATGAACTAGCTCATCCTATATCTCCTGAAGAGGTCGATATTGCTCTTAAAGAATTGAAACCCGGTAAAAGTCCTGGTCCTGATGGACTAACATCTGGCTATTATAAATCCTTCCAGGAAATACTTCACACACATTTTCTAATGGCTTTTACCCATTATCACCAGATAACCCTCCGCCCCGAGATCTCCTTACAGCTCATATAACAGTTATTCCGAAACCCAACAAAGACTCTTCATTGGTAACTAATTATCGACCAATCTCTTTATTGAATGTGGACCACTAAGGCTATTAATCTACATAGATGGTTGACATCCACCCACCAATGCGTTTTTTTTCTATCCCTAGATGCGGAGAAGGCGTTCGATATAGTGGCCTGGGACTATATGCTAGAATCCCTTAAAATGCTCGGCTTACTTGACCGTATGCTACATTTCATCTTGGCTTTATACTCTTCCCCTACGGCAAGGGTCAGGATTAGGAATGAGCCGAACACCCCCCTGTTCGGTTCGCACCAGAACATGCGAACAGGAAAAAAATTCGTTCGAACACGCGAACACCGTTAAAGTCTATGGGACACGAACATGAATAATCAAAAGTGCTAATTTTAAAGGCTTATATGCAAGTTATTGTCATTAAAAGTGTTTGGGGACCTGGGTTCTGCCCCAGGGGACATGAATCAATGCAAAAAAAAGTTTTAAAAACGGCCGTTTTTTCAGGAGCAGTGATTTTAATAATGCTTAAAGTTAAACAATAAAAGTGTAATATCCCTTTAAATTTCGTACCTGGGGGGTGTCTATAGTATGCCTGTAAAGGGGCGCATGTTTCCCGTGTTTAGAACAGTCTGACAGCAAAATGACATTTTGAAGAAAAAAACACATTTAAAACTACCGCGGCTATTGCATTGCCGACAATACACATAGAAGTTCATTGATAACAACGGCATGGGAATTCCCCACAGGGCAACCCCGAACCAAATTAAAAAAAAAAAAAGATGTGGGAGTCCCCCTAAATTCCATACAAGCCCCTTCAGGTCTGGTATGGATATTAAGGGGAACCCCAGCCAAAATTTTTTTAAAAAATGACGTGGGGTTCCCCCTAAATTCCATACCAGACCCTTCAGGTCTGGTATGGATTTTAAGGGGAACCCCGCGCCAAAAAAAAAAAAAAAACGGCGTGGGGTCCCCCCAAAAATCCATACCAGACCCTTATCCGAGCACGCAACCTGGCAGGCCGCAGGAAAAGAGGGGGGGACGAGAGTGCGGCCCCCCCCCTCCTGAACCGTACCAGGCCACATGCCCTCAACATTGGGAGGGTGCTTTGGGGTAGCCCCCCAAAACACCTTGTCCCCATGTTGATGAAGACAAGGGCCTCATCCCCACAACCCTGGCCGGTGGTTGTGGGGGTCTGCGGACGGGGGGCTTATCGGAATCTGGAAGCCCCCTTTAACAAGGGGACCCCCAGATCCCGGCCCCCCCTGTGTGAAATGGTAAGGGGGTACTTACCCCTACCATTTCACAAAAAAACTGTCAAAAATGTTAAAAATGACAAGAGACAGTTTTTGACAAGTCCTTTATTTAAATGCTTTTTCTTTCTTCCTTCATCTTCTTCTGGTTCTTCTGGCTCTTTTGGTTCTTCCTCCGGCGTTCTCGTCCAGCATCTCCTCTGCGGCGTCTTCTATCTTCTTCTCCTCGGGCCGCTCCGCACCCATGGCATGGGGGGGAGGCTCCCGCTCTTCTCTTCATCTTCTTCATCTTCTTCTTCTTCTTCATCTCTTCTTCCTTCTTCTCTTCTTCATTTCTTCTCCGGGCCGCTCCGCAGCCATGCTGGCATGGTGGGAGGCTCCCGCTGTGTGACAGCGTCTCTTCGTCTGACGGTTCTTAAATAATGGGGGGCGGGGCCCCCCGGTGACCCCGCCCCCTCTGACACACGGGACATGACGGGACTTTCCTGTGGCATTCCCCGTGACGTCACAGGGAAGTCCCATGAAGTCACCGTGCGTCAGAGGGGGCGGGGTCACTGGATGGCCCCGCCCCCGTTATTTAAGAACCGTCAGACGAAGAGACGCCGTCACACAGCGGGAGCCTCCCTCCATGCCAGCATGGCTGCGGAGCGGCCCGGAGAAGAAATGAAGAAGAGAAGAAGAGAAGAAGGAAGAAGAGATGAAGAAGAAGAAGAAGATGAAGAGAAGAGCGGGAGCCTCCCCCCCATGCCATGGGTGCGGAGCGGCCCGAGGAGAAGAAGATAGAAGACGCCGCGAAGGAGATGCTGGACGAGAACGCTGGAGGAAGAACCAGAAGAGCCAGAAGAACCAGAAGAAGATGAAGGAAGAAAGAAGAAGCATTTAAATAAAGGAATTGTCAAAAACTGTCTCTTGTCATTTTTAACATTTTTGACAGTTTTTTAGTGAAATGGTAGGGGTAAGTACCCCCTTACCATTTCACACAGGGGGGGGGCCGGGATCTGGGGGTCCCCTTGTTAAAGGGGGCTTCCAGATTCCGATAAGCCCCCCGCCCGCAGACCCCCACAACCACCGGCCAGGGTTGTGGGGATGAGGCCCTTGTCTTCATCAACATGGGGACAAGGTGTTTTGGGGGGCTACCCCAAAGCACCCTCCCAATGTTGAGGGCATGTGGCCTGGTACGGTTCAGGAGGGGGGGGCCGCACTCTCGTCCCCCCCTCTTTTCCTGCGGCCTGCCAGGTTGCGTGCTCAGATAAGGGTCTGGTATGGATTTTTGGGGGGACCCCACGCCGTTTTTTTTTTTTTTTTTGGCGCGGGGTTCCCCTTAAAATCCATACCAGACCTGAAGGGCCTTGTATGGAATTTAGGGGGACCCCCACATCATTTTTTTTTTTATTTTGGTTCGGGGTTGCCCTGTGGGGAATTCCCATGCCGTTTTTATCAATGAACTTCTATGTGTATTGTCGGCAATGCAATAGCGGCTGGTAGTTTTAAATGTGTTTTTTTCTTCAAAATGTCATTTTGCTGTCAGACTGTTCTAAACACAGGAAACATGCGCCCCTTTACAGGCATACTATAGACACCCCCCAGGTACGAAATTTAAAGGGATATTACACTTTTATTGTTTGACTTTAAGCATTATTAAAATCACTGCTCCTGAAAAAACGTCCGTTTTTAAAACTTTTTTTTGCATTGATGCATGTCCCCTGGGGCAGGACCCGGGTCCCCAAACACTTTTTATGACAATAACTTGCATATAAGCCTTTAAAATTTGCACTTTTGATTTCTCCCATAGACTTTTAAAGGGTGTTCTGCGGCATTCGAATTTGCCGCGAACACCCCAAATTGTTCGCTGTTCGGCGAACTTGCGAACAGCCAATGTTCGAGTAGAACATGAGTTCGACTCGAACTCGAAGCTCATCCCTAGTCAGGATTAATGGCCACCTATCGAACGCCTTCCCGATCTCAAATGGAACTCGTCTGGCTTGCCCCCTATCTCCCCTAATTTTTGTTCTCACCCTTGAACCATTACTTCAACGTCTAAGTTCTAAGCCTGACATCAAGGGTATCACCATTGATCAACACACCTTCAAACTAGCGGCTTTCGTTGATGACATTCTTTTATTTCTCACAGAACCTCACATTACTATTCCAAATATTCTCAAAGATTTTGATATGTTCAGGAATTTGACTAATTTTCAAATTAATTTTAAAGTCAAAGGCACTGAATGTTTCTCTAGAACATGATGAGATCTCTCATTGCCAATCAAATTTCCCTTTCAAATGGAGTAAAGCATCGATCACTTATCTAGGTATCCAATTACCCACTTATTTATCTGAACTCTATACCAAAAATTCCATCCCCATACTTCATAACATCCAAAAAGATTTGAAGTCATGGTCTACAGGTATCTTCTCCCGGTTTGGTAAAGCATCTATAATCAAAATGAATATCCTCCCCATTCTTTATTTTTATGTGGGGCAAGGCGAAACCTAGATTGAGCCATGAAAGACTAACCATACCCAAAATGAAGTGTGGTATAGGATTTTCAGATATAACCAAATATTACTGGGCTTGCCAGTTGGCAAGAATTGTAGATTGGAAAGTTAATTTCTCTACCAAAGACTAGGTAAGCATTGAACGTTCCTTTTCTCTAATACCTCTACACCAACTACCTTGGATTAATCCTACTCACATTCTGAAAAATTGTAAACAACATCCTCTAATTGTTAATAATTTACAAATATTTTGTAAGGCCTGTCAAAAATTTCAAATTTCCTCTACCCCAGGGCCACTTACACCTATTTGTAACAACCCAGATTTCCCGCCAGGCCTTTCGAAATCATTCCTTGCAAAATCTTGGCCTCGTGCTAATATAAGTGCTGCCGAATTTTTTCGAAACACTTCCTTCAAGAATTTGACAGATTTATCTTCACTGAACTCAGACCACCCCTTTCCATTTTGGTCAAACTTCCAAATTAGGCGTTTCTTGAATAATCCTATGACTCGTGAAGCTCATGCTAGACAATATACTTCTTTTGAATCAATATGCACAAGAACGGAACAACAGAGACATGTTATTTCTGAACTGTACTCCCTTCTCATGCCACAGTCCTAAATCCAATATTGCGAGTCAGTGTTGGGAAAGGGATCTTTCTACTGACCTAACGGAAGAGGATTGGAGTAGGGTTTACTCTTACATTCATAAAGGTTCTATTAATGTGTCTGTATAAGAGAATGGTTTCAAGATTTTTTCGAGATGGTACAAAACTCCACTCAGATAACATAAAATGTCCCCCTCAATACTACCTAACTGTTGGAGATGCAGAGATGTAGATGGTTCTTTACTACATATAATGTGGTCTTGCCCTAGTATTCAACCTTTCTGGAAAGAAATTCATTGTTTAAAGACTCATATCTCCACAATTCCAATAGACTTTATTCCAGCACAAATGCTTTTACACCACTCTCACATCCCAAAATACCATTACCATAAGTCTATAGCTTTGCATTTACTCAATCCAGCTAAAATGTGCATTCCAGTTCTTTGGGAAGATGTTACTCCCCCTACTATTAAGGATAGGTTTAATCGCATAAATAGAGTGCCAGATATGGAAGAATTGATCCATCAAGCCAGGGTTACGTCTCATAAATTCCAGGAAACATGGGCGTGTTGGCGCCTCTGCCAAATATCATCTGAATTCAAACAATTAAATTCCAGGTAATATTTCAACTTACTTTTAGGTCAGGTAGGCGGAGAAAGAAGAAGTGGCTCCTTCTCCTCATTTCTCTTTCATTACCGTTACTTATCCTTCACTGAAATATAGTTGTATTCATAATAAGGTTGTCACTACAAGACATACTTAAGTGCTTCTATCACCCCCTTTCTAGTCCCCTTAGAAATAGATATTTCTTCTTAAGTTTAGATTTCCCCCGCTATACCCTTTAATTATAACTTACAGAACTCATTTTTCCACTTTACAGTTGAGACACATATATATTCTCAGATTAGTAAGGATTTGCTAGAGGTCCGGAAACCGCAATCCTTCGAGTTCTTTACTATATTTCCATATGTGTCCCTTCAGTGTTAAGATTACATCTAAACTAACCTATCCCAAACATTCATATAATTAAGTTAGAGTTATTTAGTTTATTCTATTAAACACAAAATTACATTATTTAATTTGCCAGATTTAAGATATTTCATATAACTTACTTGTGAACGATTTTCACAGCTCATTTAGATCATTTAATACAAATTTTGCTTTCAATTATTATTATCTCAACTTTTTTATCCATCATCTTTTCTCTTATAAGCCTTTTTATAAATATACTTTGATTGTTTACATTTCTCTTCTGCAAAGTTGTATATTAAATGTATTATTATATGATCTTGTATTACTGTATACTTACTATTCAATATACAATAACATGTATTGAAACATATTAAGAGATTTTTTTCATACACAACATATGCATATTTGCAACTACACCCCAAAACACATTCTACTACTCCTCCTGAGTATGGCAATACCACATGTGTGAGACTTTTATACAGCTTGGACACATACAGAGGCCCAACATGCAGGGAGCACCATCAGGCATTCTAGGGACATAAAACACACATTATATTTCTTGACTACCTATTATGCTTTTGAAGGCTCTGGAGCACCAGGACAATGGAAACACCCAAAAAATTACTCCATTTTGGAAAGTAAACACCCCAAGGTATAATCTATGAGGCATAATGAGTCTTTTGAACATGTCATTTTTTACCACAAGTTTTTGGAAAATGTGGAAAGAAAATGAAAATGCATTTTTTTTATACAAAGTTGTCCATCTATAAGATAGTTCTAACACATATGGATGGGCATGAACAGCCATTGATCAGCATGAATGAGGTATGGATGGGCATGAATGAGGCATGAATGAGCCATAGATTGGCATGAATGAGCCATGGATGAGCATGATTGAGCCTTGAATCTCATTCATGAATGAACCATGGCTGAGCATGGATGGGCATGAATGAGCCATGAATGGGCATGAATGAGCCATGGATGGGCCATGGGTGAGCATGGATGAGCCATGGATGAGCATGGATGAACCATGGATGGGCATGAATGAGCCATGGATGAGCACAGATGAGCACTGTGGGCACTTCAGATCCAGCCCACAAGTGCTGCTGCATCGGCTCCCCTCTCCTTACACACTGTACTCATCGGCGTGGGGAGGAGCTGAATCGGACATGCTCCAGCAATCGCTGAAGGGGCAGAGTACAGAGCAGTGAATGACAGTCACCGCTCTTTGCTCAGAGCAGACCTGAGAACTGCGCAATCAGCGGTCATGTAATTGAACAGTTCTTGGTCTTAGAGCCAACGAGGGACAGCTTGCAGCACTGGATCAATGCTGCAGCAGGTAGGTAAGTATGTATGTTTGTTTCTTTAAACTCCCACACAAACGTCCTGGGTTTTTTTTGTTTCTGGTAGAATTCCAACATCCTGAGTCTCTGGCCTCTCAAAAAATAATACTCTTGGTAGATGTTCTTCATTTCTATGTTAAGGAAAGCTCCAGACTGCGAATGCAGCAACTTTTTGTGGACCTTCTAGCGGGCACCACTAAGCTTTCCCTTCAGCCAATTGCAAGGGTTAAGGGGTGGGAGGTAGGAGTGCTGAAATATTTTATAATAATCCAGCAGACTTTCCATGAAGTCAGTTGGTCATATTTTGTACGGCATACTAAAATTTGATAACACACATACAGTATCTCACAAGAGTGAGTACACCCCTCACATTTTTGTAAATATTTTATTGTCTTTTCATGTGCCAACACTGAAGAAATTACACTTTGCTACAATGTAAAGTAGTGAGTGTACAGCTTGTATAACAGTGTAAATTTGCTGTCCCCTCAACTCAACACACAGCCATTAATGTCTAAACTGCTGGCAACAAAAGTGAGTATACCACTAAGTGAAAATGTCCAAATTGGGTCCAAAGTGTCAATATTTTGTGTGGCCACCTGTCATGAAGATCCTGCCATTAACAGGCAGATTAGACCCATCGGTGCACGATTGCGGGTGTCTATGCGCACGAGCACATGCACTCGTTAGTGTTTGGCGGGTTATTTAAACCTGTCTGGCACTTGCATCAGTGCTGTTTGCCCTGCAGCTCTGTGTATGTGTTCCCTGAAAACCTGATATCTGCTCCTGTTGTGACCCGGCTTGCTTTGAGACTATTCCTGTTATCCGCCTGTACCTGATCCTTGGCTTGTTTGACAATCCCTCTGCCTGCTCCTTTTGTACCTCTGCTGCCAGCCTGCTTTCCGACCCAGCCTGTCTGACGTTCCTGGACTTCCATCCAGTCTGCTGAGCCTGCCTGCTGAACCATCCCGGCTGCTCACCTGTTTGCTGATTCATTCAGTCTGCTGGGCCTGTCTGCTGATCCATTAAGTCTGCTGGACCTGTCTGCTGAGCCATGCAGGCTGCTCACCTGTTTGCTGATTCATCCAGTCTGCTGGGCCTGTCTGTTGAGCCATCCAGGCTGCTCACCTGTCTGCTGATCCATCCAGGCTGCTGTCCCGTCTGCTGAGTTGTCCAGTCTGCAGTTCCTGTCTACTTATCCATCCTGTCAGCTGGGCCGGCCATCTGATCCTTCTGCTGTTGATCCTGCCAGGCACTCATACCACTCCGCACTCCTGCACCCCTGTCACCACTACCAGGGGCCCTCGAGTCGGAGGCGTAGGAGAGGCCATCCTCTGCAATTCGGGCTCACCCTTTAGGTACGTAACACCACCATTATTTTCCAGCACTACCTTAACCCTCTTGGGCATGGAGTTCACCAGAGCTTCACAGGTTGCCACTGGAGTCCTCTTCCACTCCTCCATGACGACATCATGGAGCTGGTGGATATTAGAGACCTTGCGCTCCTCCACCTTCCATTTGAGGATGCCCCACAGATGCTCAATAGAGTTTTCGTTCTGGAGACATGCTTGGCCAGTCCATCACCTTTACCCTCAGCTTCTATAGCAAGGCAGTGGTCATCTTGGAGTTGTGTTTGGGGTCGTTATCATGTTGCAATACTGCCCTGCGGCCCAGTCTCCGAAGGGAGGGGATCATGCTCTGCTGCAGTATTCCACAGTACATGTTGGCATTCATGGTTCCCTCAATAAACTGTAGCTCCCCAGTGCCCGCAGCACTCATGCAGCCCCACACCATGACACTCCCACCATCATGCTTGACTGTAGGCAAGACACACTTGTCTTTGTACTCCTCACCTGCTTGCTGCCACACACGCTTGACACCTTCTGAACCAAATAAGTTTATCTTGGTCTCATCAGACCACAGGACATGGTTCCAGTAATCCATGTCCTTAGTCTCCTTGTCTTCAGCAAACTTTTTGCGGGCTTTCTTGTGCCTCATCTTTAGAAAGGGGTTTCCTTCTGGGACGACAGCCATGCAGACCAATTAGATGCAGTGTGAGGTGTATGTTCTAAGCACTGATAGGCTGACCCCCCACCCCTTCAACCTCTGCAGCAATGCTGGCGGCACTCATACATCTATTTCCCAAAGACAACCTCTGGATATGAGCATGTGCACTAATTTTCTTTGGTTGACCATGGTGAGGCCTGTTCTGAGTGGAACCTGTCCTCTTAAACCGCTGTATGGTCTTGGCCACCGTGCTACAGCTCAGTTTCATGGTCTTTGCAATCTTCTTATAGCCTAGGCCATCTTTATGTAGAGCAACAATTCTTTTTTTCAGATCCTCAGAGAGTTCTTTGCTATGAGGTGCCATGTTGAATTTCCAGTGACCAGTATGAGTGAGTGAGAGCAATAACACCAAATTTAACACACCTGCTCCTGAGACCTTGTAACACTAACAGGTCACATGACACCGGGGGGGTGGCTAATTGGGCCCAATTTGGACATTTTCACTTAGGGGGTGTTCTCACTTTTGTTGCCAGCTGTTTAGACATTAATGACTGTGTGTTGAGTTATTTTGAGGGAACGGCTAGTTTACACTGTTATACACGCTGTACACTCACTATTGTACATTGTAGTAAAGTGTAATTTCTTCAGTGTTGTCACATGAAAAGATAGAATAAAATATTTACAAAAATGTGAGGGGTGTACTCACTTTTGTGAGATACTGTATTATTGCGCACCATTCAATTATCATTCCATGGAGACCAAGGACTTGTTCACACAGGGTGTAAATCTGTGCCCTGTGCAGGGCTACAGTATGTTTTACCAACATGGGGGTGTACAGGAATTGTGTGCATCCCTGTGCTGCCAGCCCCATTGCTGTCTGTTGAGCCATTTGCAGGTCAGGTAACCCAGGCTATCAGTACAGATTAGCCTAAAGCCTTTAATTAGCCCCATATAAAGCAGGGTATACATGCACAGTTTTCTTTTTTTTGTTCAACCAGGGAGTTGAAAGAAAAAAAAATCACAGATCCCTGCATCCACACGAATGATTTGGATGTACGGATCTCACTTGCTGCTCCAGCAGCCATTTGCCATTTTCCAAGCCATCACCAAGCAGCCATTTGCTGTATGTGGTGATTACTGTTTTTTTCAGCAGGACCATTTGACAGAAGCCGGTCTAATGAGTGGCTTCTGTTGTACAGAGAGGGGTACACATGTACCAAAATTCGGCTGGTTTATGCTGAACTGGCCGAATTTTCGATATGTATATACCCAACTTTAGATTTTTTTTGCATGTCAGATATCCTTAACGAACGGTCTAGAGCATGACAAAGCTGGGATGCTCATAACACATTTATAATAGGATGATCTCAGTTCTCTGGATTTCAGTGTGATTATCTAAATGCTGATAACACTTTGTAGATTTACTGATTCCAGACATGATGACAGACAGTACACTGCTAATCAACTACTAAAGCCGGCAGGCCTGGGCTGGCCATAAGGCAAACCAGGTATTTTCCCAGTGGGCCAGGGCCGCCTGGTCTCTGACCTGTTGATGAGCGGTGAGCAGTGACCACACAGCCTACACAGGCTGCGGTCACCCCTTACCTCCCTCCTATGCGGCCATGCCTGTGTCTCCTCTATGTCATCCTATCAGCAGAGCAGGGGCAGGAGGAGCTGGACAGGGACACACCAGTGGCGGAACTACCAGCGGGGTTGCTGGCTGCAGGGCTCTGAGCTGGGTGTCTCTCTCACACAAAGCTCAGAGCCAGCACTTACAGTTCTTCCCCCTGCATGGATGGGAGAGGAGAAAGAGCTCATATGCTCCTCCTCCTCCCCTCTTGTGTCTGCTCACCCACATTACCTGGGGATGCGTGGGCGGGAAGTTTAAAGCTACCAGCCTCCTGCCAGAAGAGGAAAGGTGCTGACAGCTGATGCCTGAGCCTCCATTTTGGGGTGAGTAAGCCCACCCTCTATTCCCTGTCTGTGACTGAAGTCTCCCCTCTCCATTCCTTCTTAATCCTGCCTCCCCTCTGATGTAAGGGGGGCTTTAGTGAGCAGAGACCCACTTACACCAGAGTTCCCCTTTACACAGCAGTCCATAGCATTCCCCTTTACATCAGAGCTTCCCCCACCCCTTAAATCAGGGTTCCCAGAACACCCCTTACAGAATTCCCCTTTACATTAGAGTCCACAGAGCTCCCCCTTACAGTGTAAGTGGAAATCCTGCGGACTCTGATGTAAGGAGGACTGCGCAGGCTCTGATGTAAGGGAGGCTGTGGGAACTCTGATGTAAAGGGGGCTATGTGGAAGTTGATGTAAGGGGGGCTGTACAGACTCTGATGTAAGGGGGGCTGTGCGGACCCTGATGCAAGGGGGGCTGTGCAGACTCTGATGAAAGGGGGCTCTGTAGACTCTGATGTAAGGGTTCTCTGTAGACTTTAATGTAAGGGTTTTCTGTAGACTCAGATGTAAGGGGGGCTGTGCACACTTTGATGTAAAGGAGCAGGGGGCGAGAGAAGCTGGAGATCTGCACAGAGAGTGGAAGTCTTTTCATATTAACAAGCGGGCAATCACCTGCTTGTTAACCAGTTCCTGCCTGGCCTATAGCAAATTGATGGCTGGGTGGGACTCTCCTGCTTCTGTGTGGATGTCATATGATGTCCTCCTGGTCACACCGCTTGTGCACCCCTGGGGACGTGCAGGGTGGTAAGCCATGTCCCTTGAACACAGAACCTCGCTAATCAGGGTAAAGAGCAAGTGGTCAATATGATCCATAATTGCAGCTTCTCCCTCTCCCCTGTCCTGCTGATAGGATGACATCGTCCACAGGTGACCCTAGAGAGGACACATAGGTGGAATTTGCCTCTGCCCTGCCAAAGGTAGGACTGTGCAGGGTAGGCCGAGATCAAAAGGGGGCACTGTGATTAGAGAGAAAATGGGGGGGTGGGGCATGATTGCAAGGGGCATTGTGATGGGGGCTATGATTGCTAAGGGCACTGTAATGTAAGGGAGCACTGTGATATAAAAGGGACTGCACTGTAATGGGGCACTGTAATCATTAGTTGATATCCCCTTTATATCACAGTGTCCCTTTACTTTGCAGAGTGAAGTGAATATCCCTTTACCGACTGCCCCGGCCAATGACCGCATCTTCCCCCCAGTCCCTGGAAAAATGTGCTGCTTAGTCTAAAATGCCCAGGCCTATTTTTTATCCCAATCCAGGCCTAAAAAGCCGGGCATGCTTGGATAGAAATTTGACTGGTTCAGTATGGGCACCCTGGTTGTACATAAGCTGATCTATCGATCGACTAATGAACGACCAGCCTGATGGGTTTTTCCCCAATGATTAGTGTTCTTGTCTATAGTCGGCATCACTAATCATTGTGTTCTGCCGGTAGGGAGGCCTGCTCGCTCTCCCAGCAGAACCCAATAGTGCTGCGGGGGGGATTCACCCATCAACACTAACGGTGTTGATGCAGGAATGAAGCATTTTTGTTTCTTTCCACCCATGGTAAAAGGTAAGAAAAGTGCATAAACTATGGCCTGCCTAAAAGACTGCAGGATTCAGTGCTAAATATTCTGTTAAAACATTCAGTTAGTTATTTAAAGATTTAGCTATTGACAGTAGTAAAGGTTCTGCTAGGTAAGATTTATGGTCCTCCTTCCCTGTTTGGAATTTATAATACTGATGGAAATAATGGTGGGGGTTGTACATGAAAGATTCACTTCTGCTGACTTGCAACTAACTTGTGTGGCAGACTGGTGAATTTAAACAGGATAAGGGTGTCACTCAATTTTATGGGTGTCCAGAACTCATTACTCTCACAGTCACCATGTCTGCAATGACATGGTGTTCAGATGCTTTGCTGATATGTATAAACATATGCAAAGTCATATCAGTAACAGCTGCTACTGTATTTTTCTAAGTGTGCATGTTATTTGCAAGGTAAAGCCAGCCATAGACGGTTCAAATCTTGAACGGTTTAGCAGGGACCGGCCAAGATTCTAATCATGTATGGGCAGGCTGATACCCAAGACTTGGGTATCAAAAGATCAACTTGGGTACAACCAGCCTGTCGGATTCTTCATGTGATTATTGCCAGTGGCTATAGCTAGCATTAATCACTGTGTGTTCTCCTGGCTGGGACGATTACCCCCCCCCCCCCCTCCCGAGGAACGCTGTAGCTCTGCGGGAGAGATTTGAGCAATTTTCTTTCCTGTAACCCACAGTTGCCCCACATATGGTTGACTTAATCCAAGGCAGCTCTATAATTAACTCTACACTTAACACTAACCCCAAAGCTAAATATGTTCCTTAACAGTACTTGTTCACACAGTTAATCTGTTTGGCCCCTCTAATTGCCCTCCCTCTCTCTGTCTGAGTTCTGTACAGGGGATTATGAGAGGTCTCTTTTAAGATGGTATCAGTTTTGTAGAATTATCAAAGCTTTCCAAGTCTTAAGATCTGTCAGGCATTCGCAAAAACTTAAGTAATCTGTTGTTTCCATTAATTCCTAGTAAAATTAATTGATAAATTCTACCCATAATGATTATGCTTTTCTACTTTTTGTTATTATTACTTTCATCCACACTGTTTATATTTTATAAGGATGAAACAGAATTGCTAAATATCTAATTCTGGCTTCTTCCATAACAAGAGAGGCTGAAGAGGCTGAAATCAACACTGTCGCCTGTGTTTGAAATCTCTAACTTCATGCACTTTTCCAAGTAATGCTGGCAATGATCCCACTGCCGCACAATAGAAAATTTGCACTTGATTAAAGTGAAGTGCATGTTTTAAAGGGATAATGATATTCTTATTTTCTAAACAATTTCTCCCTCCACAAAAGCCAGGGAAACATTAAACCAGCAACTGATCCCTGCTACATGTATGTCAGGTGCATCTTGATTTGCTTGAAGGAAAAGGTGGCATTTTCTTTAGGAAACAGATACCTTTATGATTATTTGCAGGCTGAACAGTGTACCTTTTAGTGTTTCCTGTCACACAACAAACTGTATTTGTTTCAAGATATCCGTTCCTTTTGGACACCTTTATGCCGAATAGATTAGTGATAGTTATGAGAACCTTTCTTCAGGCAATAATGGAGTTGTTAATTTTCTGCATTAAAAGAATCAGAAGCGTTATTCAAAAACACTATTTATTTCACACACGCACATATGCTAATAAAACAGCATACATTTCTGTAACCGTATCTAGTTACAGAAATAGTTTCTATATAATAATGGATAAAATATCCAACTTCAAGAGCCACTTTCTATTCTTTACAAGAAGCTTATTTTAAAGTATTATGTGTTCAGTGTTCTATAGGACTGCATCATCAATAATTATTTCCGTTTGTAGAAAATTATCCAGTTTGCAGTTTTCTCTTTTCCAGTGCATTCCTTCATTTACCTTATGTGACTGCAGTTCTAGTTATGGATCTAGGGATGGCTATGCTGGGGCTCCAGGGAGACCCCACAAGGCAGCATAGCCACTCCATAGAAAAAGTGTACTCAGCAAAATCTCAAAGTTGATCTTCTGAAGCATAGACAAACCTGGATGAACATTACTGAGCATATCTGTAAGCAAGTGTAGGGATCTGATTCTCTCTACTCTTTGTATTTGTAAATAGCTTGTGCTTAATAATTACAACAGAGTTAGCTGGTTACAGACTGGTACTTTCTGTCTCTACTAACTGGGATATAAACTTGGATTTGAGAACTGTGATGGCAGATAAAGTGGAGTTTCTAGAAATAGACACAGAACACTGAGCCATATGACCTTATCATACACACAGTATTTTCACGCAGACCAGAAGCAAAGACTATTAGGCAAGTATTCTAATGTTCTAATAGTTTAACTGAAGATGCCCATAGCTACTTGAGTGTGTATCTAAATCCTTGTAACAGACTTATCACTGTCCTGTTGTTATTATCTCACGTGTACAGTGCCAGAGATCTAGGTCTGTGCTACAGTATGCGTGTAGTGGTCACCTTCAAATATATAAGTAGGGGAAAAGGTTTATTGCAATAGAGTTTATATGCAGCTCCTGTTATTTTAGCTAACCCTGTCCCTCCTGGTTTGAAAAAGCTAGAGCTAGGTTAGGCATCAGAGAGCCACTTTGGGCAGTTAGAGGTCCAGTGTCATGTACCTGAGGGCTGAGTCAGACATGCAGAGGGAAGGCTTCTCATACAGCCCCAGCTCAGGGATCACCAATGTTGTAACAGTGGCATGAGTGCCACAAGAGCGCAGTGGTGTAAGGCATTCCTGAACCGTTTTCCGTGTGGCAAATGCGTCACCAGAATGGACCAGGAAGTTGGGCCACAGGTGTTGGCAGGACAGCAAACTCTGGGCTGGTGGCAGCAGACAGTAGGAGCCACGCAGGTGCATGCAGATGAGACACAGTATACGTGGTCAGACAAGCCAGGTTGGTAACAGACGATCAAATGCAGGCCTAGACGGTAGACATGAATGGTCAAGATATAGGCAGAGATCGACAACACGAGTTCACGCAGATAAGCAGGAGGCAAAGGCAAAGTCCAGATACAGGCCAAGGTTGGGGTATGGGAGGTTCAACAAAGTCAGAGGCAAGCTGGGTCAAATACAGGAATAAGTAGGATCAGATTTCAAGAACACAGCTGTAGATCAGACAGAAAAGCACTAGTGCTACACCTATATGCACCAATGTTAAATGTACACGTATGCGCATAGATGAACGCGTGTCTGTGCAAATATTTGTCCACATGCGCACATTCGTGCACTTGTGTCTGGCAAGATGGGCACCTGCAGGATCATGCCTGCGCATCTGCATCTGCCTTTGAGCATCAGCTGCATTATGGCCAGCACATCCCTGACATCGAGGTTGCATGGCAGATTAGAAACTACTAGGAACCAAGATGCAGAGTAGATGGGCTGACTGCTAGTTCCAGTGCCACAAGATGGTTTCTGCTGGTGATAATCTGCATTTCAGGTTGGTTGGACAACAGTTGGAGAATCACTGCTGATCTTGTCTTCCTTTCCCCGACATAAGTACTGCATCTTGATCATCCTCAGAGGCCCTGCAACTGAACTTCTCTGCAACATTTATCTGGAGGTAACTTTATTAATACCTATACAATATATACCAGGGGGATGATACCTGTATACTATATATACCTTTGCTGATAATACCTGTTTGTACATTGGAAGTATGTACTATTATTAATCTTTTCTTATATAAAGCTTGTATTATTGCCATACTGGCGTGCATCTATCTACTTAGACCCCTTTCACACTGAGGTGCTTTTCAGGCGTTCTAGCTTTCGAGTGCTTTCACACTGGGGTGATGCGCTTGTGGGATAGGAAACAAAGTCCTGCAAGCAAAACGCCCTGGAGACATCCCGAGTAACCCCATCTGTGAAATTATCTCTTAAAAAGAAATCAGATTTTTATCCTATCCCCCAGCTTTACGACCCTAGCCTGTGCGTGTAGCTGGTCTGGTCTTGGCCATCTCCTCTCTCATATTCAGGTAAACATCTTTATCCATCTGTACATCTCTACTGAACTGACATTGCCGGCATTGCTTTAACATTTTTGGTAAACATCTTTTATCCATCTGTACAGCTCTACTGAACTGACATTGCCGGCATTGCTTTAACATTTTTGGTAAACATCTTTTATCCATCTGTACAGCTCTACTGAACTGACATTGCCGGCATTGCTTTAACATTTTTGGTAAACATCTTTTATCCATCTGTGTATCTCTACTGAACTGACATTGCCGACATTGCTTTAACATTTTTGGTAAACATCTTTTATCCATCTGTACATCTCTACTGAACTGACATTGCTGGCATTGCTTTAACATTTTTGGTAAACATCTTTTATCCATCTGTACATCTCTACTGAACTGACATTGCCGGAATTGCTTTAACATTTTTGGTAAACATCTTTTATCCATCTGTACATCTCTACTGAACTGACATTGCCGGCATTGCTTTAACATTTTTGGTAAATGTCTTCTGCTGCCATATCTTTAAACTTCTATATTTAATGCTAACTCTAAACCAGCCCCACTGCAATAGCAATATTACTGGTGATTGATTCTCAACCCCATTTGGCTGAGTGATCAAGAGAGGTAATTAGCTTTACGACCCTAGCCTGTGTCTGTAGCTGGTCTGGTCTTGGCCATCTCCTCTCTCATATTCAGGTGTCTCAAATCAGACCCAATAATGACCAACTGAGAAAAGCATGCCTGCTTAGTCCCCCTATAAATTTAAAGCATCCTATGGGGTGGCGCAGACATCATGGCTCTGTCCTGAGTGGCTCTGTCACAAGAGATGTGCAGTTTCACCGACGCCGCTTAACAAAAGCAGATTAACTAATGCTGGATGTAGATACAACAATACCTCTGCTCCACTCTGCAAGACAACAAGCAAACCAGCTTTTGACATTTATTTTATATAAAGTCAGTTTCCCTCTCTCTACCCACTAACATGCTCCTTATTCTTTTCCTTCTCACATTGGTGTCTTCTATTCTCAAATTATCTTTACTCTACCCCTCCTCTCTTCCCTGCAGCATGCACATATCACCCTCATTCCTACCCTCTCCCTACTATGGCACCCATCATCTCCTGCATTTGCTGCATCCACATGCTGACATAAACACCAGGACCTCTAGACACGTGCGCTCATGCACATCACACTCCCATCTTGCCTTTCTTGCCCTCCTCCTTCTCCTAGTCTCAGGTGACATTTCTCCCAATCCTGGTCCGCCATTTTCCAACTGCAAGCCACATATCCAATACCCCTCCCCCTCTGGCAACCACCACAATCCACTCAGTTTAATTTCTATCCCCCTGCTTCCTCAAAGCAGCCCACCAATCTCATGCGCCCTTTGGAACGCCCGCTCCATCTGTAACAAGCTTACATCTGTACATGACCTCTTTATCTCTCATGGCTTTAACATACTCGCCATAACAGAAACCTGGCTTCAAAATTTTGACTCAGCTTCTCCTGCTGCCCTCTCCCATGGTGGTCTCCATTGGACTCACTCCCCCAGACCCAACAGACAGAAAGGAGGTGGAGTTGGCTTCCTTCTATCCCCACAAAGCACCTTCCAAGTCCTTCCTGTCCCTCCCTCTCTATCTTTCTCTTTTTTTGAGATGCACTGTATTCGTCTGTTTTCTCCCATTTCGCTGAGGATTGCAGCAATTTATCGTCCTCCTGGGCCAGTATCGCGCTTTCTTGATGACTTTGCTGCCTGGCTACCCTACTTTCTCTGCTCTAAAATACCCACTATCATTCTTGGTGACTTCAACATTCCTGCCAATGTTAACAGCCCAACCACAGCTAAACTTCTTGACTTAACCTCATCTTTTGACCTAACCCAATGGACACAAACTTCCACTCACTCCAATGGTAATACCCTTGACCTTGTATTCTCCCATCTCTGCAACCCTAGCAACCTCACCAACACCCCCTTGCCTCTTTCTGATCACAACCTCATTACTTTCACCTTGCCTCCAACCACCCATCTCTTCAAGCAGGAAACAATTACTTGTAGGAACCTTCGCCACTTTAACCCTTCTCTTCTCTATTCTGCTACTGACCACCTATATGACATAATCTCTCCCCTGTCTTGTCCTGACCTGGCCACCTCTGTCTACAACAGTTCACTCTCATCATCACTAGATGCACTTGCTCCTCTAACCACACGCAGAATCAGGCCCCGACCGTTACAACCCTGGCAAACAGACAACACTAGAAATCTCAAGAAACATTGCCGTGCTCTTGAACGACTGTGGCGTAAAACCAAATGCCTGCAAGACTTCACCCTATACAAGTCTGCCCTTCTAAAATACAATTCATGCCTCATACAATTCATGCCTCCATGCTGCCAAACAAGCCTACTTTGTCTCTCTTTTTAATTCCTTGTCATCCAGTCCCCGTCGACTCTTCTCAACCTTTAACTCTCTGCTTCGTCCCCCACCCCCGCTACCCACTAACTCACTCACTGCCCAAGAGATTGCCAATCACTTCAAAGACAAGATTGATGCAATTCGTGAGGATACCTCTACTGTGCATACATCTTCCCCACCCAACATACCTTGCCTAACAGCACATTCAACACTCTCCTCTTTTGAATTGGCTACTACTGAAGAGGTTACAAAACTTTTCTCAGATGTCCACTTAACCAATTGTCCCCTGGATCCTGTTCCCTCACAACTACTACAGTCACCCTCTTCTTCTGTCCTATGCTCCCTCACTCACATCTTCAATCTCTCCCTCTCTAGTGTCACCTTCCCCTCCCCTCTAAAACATGCACAGATCACTCCCATACTTAAAAAGCCCTCACTGGACCCTACCAACCTGAACAAATTAAGACCCATCTCATTGCTCCCATTCACCTCTAAACTTCTAGAACGCTTAGTCTACAACCGTCTTAGCTCCTACCTCAGTGAAAATAACCTCCTTGACCCTTTACAGTCTGGCTTTCCCTCACAGCACTCCACAGAAACTGCCTTACTAAAACTCACTAACGATTTACTAACTGCTAAAACCAACAGCCAGTACTCCATACTCCTACTACTTGACCTCTCTGCGGCCTTTGATACTGTTGACCACCCGCTCCTTCTCAATAAACTACATTCCCTTGGCCTCCGAGATTCTGCTCTATCCTGGTTCTCTGCCTATTTATCACAGCGCTCCTTCAGTGTCACCTACAACTCTGTCTCCTCCTCTCCATTGCCCCTTTCTGTGGGGGTCCCCCAAGGCTCTGTTCTTGGACCCCTTCTCTTCTCTATCTACACCTCCTCCCTTGGTCACTTGATAACCGCCCACGGCTTCCAGTACCATTTATACCCCAATGACACCCAAATCTATCTGTCTACTCCTCACCTCACTCCTTCAGTCTCCTCTCGCATTACTAACTTACTAACTGACATATCAGCATGGATGTCGCACCACTTCCTTAAACTAAATCTCTCTAAAACTGAGCTATTAATATTCCCCCCCGCCCGTGCCCCCCTCCATGACTTTTCCATCAAAATCAACAATGCAACTATCAGTCCCTCCCCTCACGCCAGGGTACTAGGTGTAATCCTAAACTCTGACTGGTCATTTCAGCCTCAAATCCAATCGTTGTCAAAAGTTTGTAGAATTCACCTCCGTAACATCTCTAAAGTTCACCCCTTTTTAACAAATGAAACCACCAAGCTCCTCATTCACTCCCTCGTTATCTCTCGCCTTGACTATTGCAACTCCCTTCTCATTGGCCTGCCTCTCCATAGGCTATCCCCTCTCCAGTCTATCATGAATGCTGCTGCCAGACTTATCCACCTTACCAACAGCTCAGTGTCTGCCAACCCTCTCCTCCAATCCCTACACTGGCTCCCAATCACCCAGCGAATTAAATTCAAAATACTAACCACAACATGCAAAGCCATTCACAACTCTGCTCCGAGCTACATCACCAATCTTATCTCCAAATATCACCCAAATCATCCTCTCCGCTCTTCTTAAGACCTCCCACTCTCAAGCCCTCTCATCTCCTCCTCTCATGCTCGTCTCCAAGATTTCTCAAGAGCCTCTCCCATCCTCTGGAACTCGCTACCTCCACCTGTCCTGCTATCCCCTACTCTTGCTACCTTCAGGCGATCCCTGAAAACTCATCTCTTCAGGAAAGCCTATAACGTCTCTAACTAATCTTTTACCACTTCCATCAGCTCATTCCCCACAGTTACAACCTTTTGTACCACCTGCCCCACCCTATTAGATTGTAAGCTCTTCTGAGCAGGGCCCTCTTAATCCTCTTGTATCTTATTGTATTATAACTGTATTGTCCCCCTTTTATATTGTAAAGGGATGCGTAAACTGTTGGCGCTATATAAATTCTGTATGATATTAATAATAATATCCTGCTCCCAGCATTAACTCAAATTTAATGGCATTTCTCAAACTAACTAGCAGAGACATTCAAGCACTGAAAATTAAGGCTACTTTCACACTTAGGCGGACGGGCACCGGCGGTAAAGCTGCTCTATTTTGGTATATTGCTCCATCCCCATAACCATATATTCATTTATTTCATATTTTCTGCCTGTTTTTTCCTTCCATTCCTGCGTTGGTTTTTTCCTTCCCTATGTCAGCTTTCTATTTTCTCTGCTTGCTGCTTTTACCAGATGCTTATTGCCCATCCATCTACTGTATTATATTTGATCATTGTAAATGTATTAACATTTTTGTTTTGTTTTTTCCTATGTGCTGTTTTTCAAGAGTAGGCTGCATGTTTGCTGCAATTTTTAAGGGTGTGTTTTAAATATTGTTTGTTTCAGCCTCCTCCATCTGGGGTTCACTCGTCCCATACCCGCTGGGATCCCTCGGCTCTTTTAGGTTCCCACCCGGAGCACCCAGGCCACCCATGCGGTTGCAGTGGGTGGTGGTTTTTGTCACTTTGGGTGAGTTGGTTGCCAGACAGTGGCCTCTCCTCCCTTGGGCTGCTTAGCAACCCTTCTTAGTATTTGGCCGCGTTGTCCTGGCTCCTCCCATTTGTGCGTTGGTGACTGCGTGACGCTGGGCACGATTCCGCCCTCAGTGACGTTGTCGTGCTGCGCTCCCAGGGGTCAGCAGTGGAACGCACGCCAGCCCAGCATTGTGCTATGCACCGTGGGGCAACGTGACGGATCGGCTGTTACCCTTAAGGGGTGTTTAAGGTGCTCTGCTGAGCCCTATCTGTCACCCCCGCATGTTATTTGGCAGGGTGGTTTTTACCACTACCTAGGGGATGGCTTAAACCATGATTTCTTTGGATAAGTGATGTTGTAATGTTCTCTTTCCTGTTGATTCTTTTTGTATGGGCAGTATGGTTGTGCTGTATAGGGCCATATATATTAGAGCATAGTACAATTACTTACTTCGTTGCTCTCTGAGCCCTTACACCTATCATTAATTCAATGGTCACATTTATTTATACATCCCTGGCTTACTCATCACAGGAATCATGTTTTATATATCCCTAGTTCTGGCTTTCTAGTCATTAAGGCGTCTACTTGCCTAGGCCAGTGTAAAATCTTTTCCCCTGCTGATGCTTTGCTTGTTTGTAAGTAGCATTTTGGCTGTTTTACAGCCTAATTGTTGCTCCATATCACTTACATTTAAACCTGCTCTTTCCTTGCTCAGCAGCCACACCACTCAGAACTTAAGGACCTTTTTTGCTGCATACTATCCCCGCTGTGTTCCTTCCATTGTCTGACCTCGCCGGGTGTCCTTCTGATGAGCCCCGGTGATGGTGAGTGGTTTTGGCCCATGGGTTACCCCTGGCTGGATCTGGCTGTTTTTAAATCTGTATACTTCATGTGGCTAACATGCGATTTTTCATCATCAACATGTAAGTCTGTTTTTGGCTTGGTTCCACAATAGACAAAGGCTATACGGTTTATGTTTTGTTATGCTGTATCTGTGTAAACTTTATTTATTTGCATTTGTAGTATGAATGCATTCATCTATTGACACACCGATGAAGAAGGTAGTTTCTGAAACACGTTGGGTGTGGAGCTTGCACTCCATGTGTTGTCCTATGACTCCTTACAGCATCTAGCCATTGTGTCATGTTGATGTGTAACTGTATTAGTCACGTTTTCTTTATGTTATCTATTTTTGTATTGTATATACTTTAATAAAAAACTTTTATCTTTATACAAATTACCTATATTTTCTTTTGGTGCTATATCACCACCCAGGCCTTTAAAATCCCACAATCCCTCTGTATGTTAAAATGAATGGGCAGCGCTGCCGAAACGCCTGCAAAGCGCTTAAGCAACACCGCAACAAGGGCGCTTTTAACCCTTTCTTTGGCCGCTAGCGGGGGTTAAAAGTGCCCCACTAGTGGCCAAAAAAGTGCCGCCAAAACTAGCGGCACTTTACCACTAGCGCGGCGCGGCCCCAGTGTGAATGGGGTCTAAAGGTCAGGGCTGCTGGTAGAAATCAGAGGGCCCCATACAGGCTACCTGGGAGGCCCCTTTCCCCCACCGAAAATATCAAGTTATATTTTCACTAAAAATACTTTAAAATCATTAATAATGGGCACAAATACAACAAAATTCCTGTTAAAGTTAAAAGATAAAACTGTATTGAATTAATAAATAAAGCTTTGTGTGCAAATGAGGTCTTGGGCCTCATTCACATGGATGCTGTGGCCTGTACAGTGTAAATCAATGGTTTGTTTATATGGCTGGAGTTAAATTTAGCTGTATACTGGCATCCTGTGTTACGCTATGGGGATGCAGTAGCTGTATAAACACATCCGCAGGTTGTAATTTGACCGGTGTATGGGTGCAAGTTTATGGCCCTGAACACAGACAGTGTGCATGCAGGGCCACTCACCCACACCTGTCAAATTAGGACCTTCAGCTGTGTTTATGCAGCCACTGCATCCCCTTAGAAAAACGGGCAACTTCAGCATGAACAAACCACTCAATTAAACGGCCAGAGTACCTGTGTGAATGAGCCCTTAGAGCTCGTACACATGTAAGGTTGGTAAAATCCCATGGTTGAGCTGCATTTTTACTGCCCACCAACTGCTACCCCCTTTAGCTACAGAAGCTGCATCTGGGGGTGTACATTTGCAGCTGCCATGATGCTTTTCTACTCAGCTGGTGCAGGAATTATACCCCCTGTCAAATGCAACCCATTCAAGTGAATGGCATTGCTTTGCAAGCGACTTGCAACTGAATGCAATGCACATGGGTGCAGCATGCTAGTACGGTTAAAAGCAGGTGGTGAGGAGGCGATACTCCTCCTCACCACCTGTGAAATACTCTCTAAAGAGCTATCTAAATGCCAATCACTCTACAGAGAGCAAAGCACATGTGAATGAGCCCTTCATTTTTTTTAATACATTTTCTTACAATTTCATTTTTTTATATTCTATTTTGCTTATTTTTATATTTTACATTTTCCAACTGCCCTGTTGCAGGAGATGGAAGGCTCTGTGAAATATCAGGGTTCTAAACAAACCCCTGTCTCACTTTTGAAACAGAGTAAGGGACTGAGGATATAGATTCCTCAGTCCCCTTCTATGCACTCTCAACTGCACTACAGATGAATGAATAGGAAGCGCTTTGAGGTTACCTTTTCATTCACAAACTGAAGCATAGGAAACAGTACTATGCTTCAGTTATGAATAAACACAGGAGAGATTGGTACCAATTGCTTACTGTGTTGATTCAGGAAGGGAAGGGCTCTGTTAATATGTCATACTCTCCATCCTCAAATAATTTCCCCGTAGCCCAGCAGCAGCTTCAGCTGGCGGAAGGGAGAGAAGGAGAAGCCAGAAGAAAGGGGCCACATGGGGGGGGCACAGCAAGGGGGTGGGGGTGATCAGACTGGAGGGGGATGGGGGGCACAAATACCAATCCTCCTGTGGCTCCCCCTGCAAGGGTAGCCAGCTGGAGGGAGGAGGAGGAGAAGCCAGCTGTAGAGAAAGCAACAGGAGCATCAGTTTCAGTGATAAGGCAATACAACCAGTCCTTCTCAGCAAATGCCCAAGCACCACTGTTAAACTGATGGGTCCCAGTACAGAAGGACCTGCTGTACCCCTTTTCAGCGACCATGCCCATGGTTATTTTTATACGCTGGTTGCAGTAGTTCCTCTGCTACTAATTACTTTGATTAGGTTATTGGCTATTTTACCAGGAAGTGAACCTCCTCTGTTCACAGTGGCCTTGTCCTTCCATCTTTATTATCAAACTTACTCTTCCACTTAGCACAGGTTCTGGTTCTCTTATTTACCTACAGGTTTAGCACACTATCCTGTTTTTCATAATCCCCCCAAAGAAGGATACATACAAGTAAGTGACGCTGACAAATTACAGTGGCATCCTGAAGGCCTACGCTGTATCAAATTTTTCGTAAATGTTGGTAACCGGCAAATATTTCTTACTAATGTAGCACTAGAGAAATTCCGCTACTTTTCCAACAATCCATTTCTTCTTCTAAAGGCAAAATCCTACATTGCCTCCATTATCAAAAAATTCTCTCGACGTGCCTGGGATAACTCATTGAATATATTCGAATGCCCTGTACACACGATCGCACATTCCGACAACAAAATCCATCAAATTTTTTCTGATGGATGTTAGCTCAAACTTTCATACACACAGTCACACAAAGTTGGTCGGAAATTCCAAACCTCAAGAACGCGGTGACGTACAACACATACGACGAACCGAGAAAAATGTTCTATAGCCAGTGCAGCTCTTCTGCTTGATTCTGAGCATGCGCGGCATTTTGTGCGTCAGAATTGTCTACACACGATCGGAATTTACGCAAACGAATTTTGTTGTTGGAAAATTTTAGAGCCAGCTCTCAAACTTTGTGTGTCAGAAATTCCGATGGAAAAAGTCCGATGGAGCCCACACACGGTTAGAATTTCCGACAACAAGCTCCGGTCGCACATTTTGCATCGGAAAGTCCGATCGTGTGTACAGGGCATTAGGATATCTTAACCCAAGTAAAAAAGCTGTGTCTACCCTATATAATTTTATCTGGCAATCACTGGACTACACTGCCACAACAACTGGTCTAAACAAATGGACCAAGGACTTCCCCCATCTATCTGCTGACACTCTTCTAAAAACATTCCAATTTTCTTGGGGCACGATCAAAGCTACAATATACCGCAAAATGATGCTTAGGCTCTTCCACCATTCTTCCACATTTCCATATCGTTCCCATCTTATGGGCCTAAACTCCTCATTTTGCTGCCCACCCCTCTGACCCCTGAATGGGCACTTTTTGACCTAATTGATATCCCGGGTACTAGGATCTCAAGAGTGTGCAAACAACTCCTCACTATTATACCCCTTGTAGCAAAGAAGATCATCCTCTATAAGTGGATCTATCCAGAACCCCCCCCAGTATTTCTTTGTTTATATCTAAACTATCTTATGTTTTTTTTTGGATGGACTGGATGGAAGGCCAAAGACGAGCAAAGAATCAAGATCATCATTTGGCACTGCTTTCTTCAAACTCTACTGGATGGCACGCAACAGTCTATACAGTAATGAAGTGTTTCCAATATACCCAATGGTAGCAAACTAGCTTGCTAATGAATGACCCTCCAATTGATTCTGTATCCTCCACTTAATTGGAAATATCTGTTAAAACCTGGTAGTTAACTCCCCCTTCCATCTCCACATATCAATTTTTGACCAACTGCTGTCCACCCTGGTGCTGTGACTCCTTTCTAGACCCTGTTCTACTAGTTTACCTTGAAACCATCTATAGTGTCATTTTCAATTCTTTCTTTAGCCAAACGTTAATACATTCTCACCTACAATATTAATTTAAAAAAATCTTTATTTTTATTATTTTTATATTCCTAATATGTGCTTGCTCTGCCATGTACTTGTATGATAAAGTATCCTGTTCTCTCTGTTTTTCTTCTTTTATGTGAAATCCCCACCTTGGTCAGTTCTCTAGCTGTGCTGGGAACTCAATCCTCCAATGATCAGACTTGTCCTGACATCCCCTTCCCCCCCAGCACAGCCTTTCACTGGGAAGATCAGCGTGCTAATGCTTCCCCTCCCTCCAGCTCTTATGCAGCTGAAAACAGAGGGAATGTGATCACTTACAAAAAAGGGGAAAAAATATGTTTTCTTATAACTATGCACAAATGTTTTGCCTTTCATTTTTATTTTACCCTTTTAAACCTGTTGTTTACAGACCTCAAGATTACATTTACACACATAAACAAATGAGCCAGAGCAGGATCTCATTGCAAGGACCCAGGGCAGCCATCAGAAATGTTTACCCCCCCCTAGCTTGACCACCAACGTTCTCCAGGGCTTGCCCACAGGCCATCCTACCGAATCTGCACACTGGCCACCTCACCTGTACCCACTCAGCCCCCCCTCAATCCTGTATATATGTCAGCCCCCCTCATACCTGTATATATGTCAGCGCCCCATCCCACCCCCACACACCTGTAAATATGTCAGCAATCCACACACCAGTATATATGTCAGCCCCCCACACACCTGTATATATACAAAAAACTAAAAAATGCAGCACTGTGTGATACTGAACCTTACAAATGCATAGATAGTGCCATAAACGATGAAAATCAATATTGCTAAAAATTGTAACTATGAACATAAAAACATTTAAAAAATTGTAACAAGCAAGCTCACAGGGAAAGAAATTTTGTATTATTCCTTAACCACTTCAGCCCCGGATCATTTGGGTGCCCAAAGACAAGAGCACTTTTTGAGATTCGACACTGGGTCAATTTAACTGATGATTGCGCGGTTGTGCGACGTGGCTTCCAAACAAAATTGACGTCCTTTTTTTCCCCACAAATAGAGCTTTCTTTTGGTGGTATTTGATCACCTCTGTGGTTTTTATTGTTTGCGCTATAAACAAAAAATGAGCAACAATTTTGAAAAAAAAGCATTATTTTTTACTTTTTGCTATAATAAATATCCCCCAAAAATATATAAAAAAACTATTTTTTTCCTCAGTTTAGGCCGATATGTATTCTTCCACATATTTTTGGTAAAAAAAATCACCATAAGCGTATATTGATTGGTTTGCGCAAAAGTTATAGCATCTACAAAATAGAGAATAGTTTTACAGCTTTTTTATTATTATTTTTTTTTACTAGCAATAGCGGCGATCTGCGTTTTTTATCGAGACATTATGGCAGACAGATCAGACAATTTTGACACATTTTTGGGACCATTGTCATTTTTACAGCGATCAGTGCTATAAAATTGCATTGATTACTGTAAAAATGTCACTGACAGTGAAGGGGTTAACCACTAGGGGGCAGTGCAGAGGTTAAGCGTGTCCTATTGTGTGTTCTAACTGAAGGGGGGATGGGACTGTGCAAGGAAGATAACAGATCGTCTGGTCATACTGTGTATGACCAGACGATCTGTCTGTTCTCCCCTCAGAGAACCGGAAACTATGTGTTTACACACACAGATCCCGGTTCTCTGTGTGCTCCGAGCGATCGCAGGAGCCCAGCGGTGATCGCGACCGCCGGGCAATCGCATCGGCTCCGTGGGTGAGCTATGAGTAAGCACTCAGTTCCGAGTGTGAAACGCGTCAGCTGATCCTGTACATCTTGCATGATTGTCTTGTACTCTTGATGGTCCCATTTCTACAATAAAGACAAGTTTTCTACTTTATCCGGTGTGTGGCATCCAGATTTTTCTATCCAATACCTTACTCCGTGGGCGAGCAGGCGGCGGGCATGCGCCCCCTAGTGGCTGTCTATGGTACCAACGTACCATGACGGCGATTCGCGCAGCCGAGCCATGTTGCCGCAGAATAATAGGGCGTACACACGGTCGGACTTTGTTCGGACATTCCGACAACAAAATTCTAGGATTTTTTCCGACGGATGTTGGCTCAAACTTGTTTTGCCTACACACGGTCACACAAAGTTGTTGGAATTTCCGATCGCCAACCACGCGGTCACGTACACCACGTATGACGAGACTAGAAAAGGCCGGTTCAGAACCAAGCGTGGCACCCTTTGGGCTCCTTTTGCTAATCTCATGTTAGTAAAAGTTTGGTGAGAGACGATTCACGCTTTTTCAGACTCGTGGCTTTCAGATCTTTTTCTGCTGTTCAGTTTGTGCTTGTGGGTTTGTATCTGCACTTCAGTGCGTGCAGCAAGTTCCGCGTGACTTTAGGTAGTCATTGTATTCTTGTTCGTTTGTTACTGTTTTTCAGGTCGCTCTTCACAGGCCTTGCTGTTCTTCAGTGCGTTCTGTTACTTCGTTCTGAGCAGCCGACCGTTTTCTAGCCATGTTTCGTATGCGTACTCCTCGTAGAGTTCATGCTGTGCGGGGGGCTTGGTGTTGGGGTCCTGACCTTGACACAAGTCCAGTCAATGAACAGGGTGGGGAGGAGTTTATGGACCAAGAATTGGTTGCTTCAGCGTGACCAGTTCTCTCATATGCCTTTGCTCCGTGAGATCCGTGAGAATAATCCTGATGATTTCAGGAACTTTCTCCGGATGACGGACCCCGTTTTTCACCGTTTGTTGGCTTCGCTGACCCCCTATATTAGCAGGCAGGACACCTGCATGAGGCAAGCCATCACTCCGGAGCAGAGTTTGGTCGCTACCTTGCGGTATTTGGCCACAGGGAGAAGCCTGCAGGACCTCAAGTTCTCGACAGGCATCTCCCCCCAGGCTCTGGGGATCATTATCCCAGAGACCTGTTCTGCCATCATCCAGGTCCTGCAGAAGGAGTATATGAAGGTAAGATTTATCCTTTAATATCACATTTTATTGTATTGAATGTTTGCTAATATATTGTATATCTTTCCTCATTCCCTAATTACCATGATTGTAATATGCTGTGAATGTCCCCTTTGTTCTCATGCATGCTGGATTTTTATGTAATTATTATTTTCGGTCCTTCATACATATTTGCCCTTCAATAACCTGCCCAGCATGGTGTCTCCTGGCCCTATATTCACCTCATGTAGTCACTTAACAATGTATTTTATCAGCTCCATAGTAGTGCTTTACCCCAAACACCCCCTAAAATGTTTGGAAATTTTATTTTAGCTTTAAATTCAGGCAGAGTGCCAGAGGCACTTTTTTTTTTTTTTGTGGTGTCCCCAAATAATTTTTAGTAACCCTCCCTCCCCCAACTGCTAAGTCAGCTGATCCCAATTCTCTATCTATCCTCAATCATCTATCTGCTGACTTTGCCAAACCCATACACACTATACCCACCTCTTTACTGGTCAGATTTATGGATGAATTACCCAAAGCATGTAGTGCAAGGGCCTGCCTGTATACTTTCCAATGGTACTGTTTAAAGTTTTTGTATCCTATTATTATCTTGATAGGTAATAGCAGAATGTCCAAATGTCCTCAAATGTGTACAGTGTGTATTTATATCTTTGTATTCAGACACTTCTTACCTGTCCAGTGGTCTGCCAATAGTGTAACTAAGGAGGGGCTGTTCCAAGTAATACCCATTATTTAGGCATTCATCTCTCAAAGAAGTGAACAGGGTTACCTGTCCAAGATTTCCACACACCCCATAATGTTAGAAATGGCCCATGAGAGGGGGGGAGGGGGAATACGATAGGTGTATCTTATACTTTGGTGTTGTTAAATTCCCCTTAATAAATGCTATCTGGAGGTTGCCCCATAATGTTTGTGTCTAATCTGCTTGCCATGTTTCAGAGTAAAAATAGTAATGTTTATTGTTTTTTCCTCAACAGTTTCCTTCCACGCCACAGGAATGGCAGACTGTGGCCTCCCACTTTGTCGAGCGGTAGGACTTTCCTAACTGCAGAGGGGCAATTGATGGGAAACACGTCCACATCATCCCACCACCCAACTCAGGGTCGTACTATTATAATCACAAGGGGTTTAATAGTATAGTGATGTTGGCGGTGGTGTCGGCTAATTACGACTTCTTGTATGTGGACGTGGGGAAGAATGGCCGGATGTCGGATGGTGGAGTCATCGCCCAGACGGAGTTCTACAGGCGTCTCCAGAATGGCAGCTTGGACTTGCCAGCTCCAGAGGACAATGTGGAAGGACTCCCATTTGTGTTTGTTGCTGATGAAGCATTTGCACTGGGGGACCACCTGATGCAGCCAATCCCAATGAGGACCCTCACCCCGGAACAGAGGGTTTTTAATTACCGGCTGGGCAGAGCCCGAAGAGTGGTGGAGAACACATTTGGAATCCTGGCCAGCCGGTTCTGCCTATTTCTGACACCTATCCATATGGCGGAGTATAAACTGAACCATATAATACTTGCGTGCTGTGTTCTCCATAACTTTTTACGGAAACATTCGGCCAACTATGCTGGCTCAGTTGGGCCTGAGGCCGGAATCCTACATCAAACCACACTGACGGCGCTTGAAAGTGGCCGTCCTGGCTTGCCCTCCCTGAGTGCCCGTGATGTCCGGTTACGCTACCTGGAGTTCTTTGCGGGTAGGGGGGCTATCAATATGCCAGACAATATGTGAAGCCTTTTTATAATAAAAAAAAAAAAAAGAAATTCTTTGTGGACATTTACTGCTTGTGTTTGTTTTAGCTGACCCTGACATAAATGTTTTGAGTGCAGAAAATGTCGTGATTGGGTAACCTTATACAAAGCACTGTTGGCTGGTATTTCCTAAATGCAAAAACACATTTCACTACAAGTGCACTTGCAACTGCACTGAAACTGCACTTGTAGTGCAAAGAGGATTTGCCCTTAGGAAATAACCCCCATTTTTGCATAAAACAGCTATTACATCACCCCAAAAGTGTTGTAGTGTTGAGACAATAATCCACACATTCTTGAGTAAGCCACTTTTTTATACCTGCACAATCACATGTGCATTTACCAAAGGTTTTTAAAACAAACCAACATGTTTGTTGTATAACAATTTTTGCAGTAGCATTAGCAAAATTTGAAATGTCCATTTCAGATAAAACAGGCCTGTGTAAAACCAACAAGAAAGCCAAAAAACTTGAACTTACAAAGTTCACATTAGGTAAAACCTGAAGGCTATATCAGACATCAGTATTTAGGAACTGGGTTTGATATAGCATTCAGATGGGGGGAAATCACCCCTGGAAAAGCCAAATTTGGAAGATGCACACCAATTTACGAATGTCAACATGTGCTATCTGCCATCAGGGGGGATCAAGGGACGTGTTTTGGGGGAGCAAGCCCTTCCTCGATGCGACTTTATAATTGAGGAAGGGGTTGCACCCCAAAACGCGTCCATTGATCTCCCATGATGGCAGATAGCACATGTTGGCACACTGTGTGCATCCTCCAAATTGGCTTTTCAAAACATTGCAAAAAAATTTAAAAGATTGGACCACAATCCAAAAAGTGATTTTGTGGGGTTTTAAATTCGCCCCAAAACATCAATGATGTTATTATTTTTTTTAATAACATCATTGATTTTTTGCTGGATGTTTTGCAGTTCGGCATTACACCCCATGATCTCCCCGATCAGGATCTGGGCACTTTCTGAAGTAAAGCGTTCTCTATCCCTCACATCACGATCACCTAAAAAGAGAGAAAGAAAAAAAAACAGGTCTCAAAAATCTGCCACCATCCATCTCTTTTACCTGAGCCTGTGGTCACAGACACTCACCTGTTGTGGTGCCAATCTCCACCACATCATCTTCTTCCTCCTGCTCAGCTTGGGTTTGGGGTATTTCACCTTCTTCCAGAGGTGGGGGGTCTGTGGTCTCCTCGGATGAGGGCTGTCCTCCGAGTCTTTTCTCCCCTATGTAAAACAAAAATGGTATAATTAGCACACAGATATTTGATGGCCAAACTAGAAATAGGAAACATTGCTTGGAAGTGGGGTACAATTGTCTATTTTAGCCGAGTTCAAAGATGTCTTTTTTTTATTGCCCTTTGTCAAGCTGCAATACTTTACCTGTTTAGTACAAGCTTCACAGATGGAGACCCCCCTATAGTATACACTGGAGCACCTGTGTGGCCCCCTAATAAAAATGGTGTTCTGGGGTCCCACACTAGTGCTCCAGTGTCCAGATGTGAAAACAGCTGCTCAGTGTCCTCTCCTTACACACAATCTAGTTGGCATTTCATTCTAGTAACAAACCCATCTACACAAACAAATATTTGGCATCCAAGTAGGCCCCAAAAAAATGTAGGAAAATGCATATGGCCTAAACAATGGTGTTCTAGAGGCCGAAAGAAAAATGTTTGATACGAACGAATAATGGGCCCATGAACATTAAAGTTGCCCTTTTAAACGTTGCAATTAATAAAAGCACATGGAGCAGCACGAACGTAATAGAGACAGAAAGAATAGGAACACAGCACAACTACTTATTTTTTTGCAGCACTCTGCTCTGGCTCTCTTAACTTCAGGTCCGACCACCGCTTCCTGAGCTGATCTTTCGATCTTCGTACCCCGAAATTCCTGTGAAGGCTTTTGATCACTTTGATCTTGGCCTTTCTGATGTTGGGGTTGGGGTAAGGCCCATACTTCCTGTCATAGTCAGACTTCCTCATGATGTCGACCATCTCCAACATCTCCCCAAAGGACATATTAGTGGCCTTAAAACGTCTCCTTCTGGATCGGGACGTGTCCGGATCCGGGCTTTCCTCCTCCTCCTCCTCCTTGCTATAATTAGCACACACCTGCTCTAACTCCGCCATCATGCTCTTCACCCACTGCGCCGAATGAAAAGGGGCAGGGAATAGACTAGAAAGAACGTCAGGGGCGGGCGGAGTTACACGCATGCGCAGTGTGTATAAAGCGTAACACGCGTGCGTATTACGTACGATCTGTGAGTGGAGGAAGGAGCATTGGACGCGCCGATCGTAAGAACGAAGGTAAGAGACAAACTTGTGCCTATACTGCTTCTACATTGAGGCCTATATTGTAACAAGATTAGGAGAGTTTTGTCTGACATTAGGCTTTGTCTTGTGTTGTGTCTTGCAGTGAACATGGATATGCTACTCAAAGATAATGACTTCATGTCAGTATTCCTAGAGATGCTAAGGGAGCTGCCCTGTCTGTGGGAGATTAACCACCCCCATTTCAAGAACCAAGCAAAGAGAAAGGCAGCACTAGAGCAATTGTGTGAAATTGTGAAGCAGGTGATCCCCACGGCAGACATCACCTATTTAAAGATATTAATTGGTTGCCTGAGGAGCACATATCTAAGGGAGCGCAAGAAGGTCCTGGATTCACAGACATCCGGAGCAGCAGATGACATCTATGTCCCCAGGATGTTGTACTACGACAGGCTGCACTTTCTGGCAGGCCAGACTGAACCCAGGCCATCCCTCTCCAGTCTTCCTTCCACGCTTCCTTCCCCCCCGGCTGAGGCTTCTGACGCCCAACCTGGCCCTTCCAGGCCGCATGTGGAGGAGCCCAGATTGAGCCAGGTATAGCATTCCTCTAAATATTTCTGCTTGTCCAATCAATGATGTTAACTAGATGTTAGTTGGGAGTACTAATTTAGGATTGGGATTAATGATGCAAAACATTACAACCATGTCCCTTTTTCATACACAGGGAAGTCTCAGCCAGGAGGTGGCCGGGCCGAGCCGGCTGGCTGATCTGCAGGTCCCTCCACCCCTCCTGAAAAGAGAAAGTGGCAGTAGGAGGAGTGCCCTAGAGGAGGCTGCTATAGGATTCTTTTGGAGGGCTACAGAGGTCCTGGGAGCACCCCACACCATGGAGGAGAACATTGCTGCCTTCATTGCATATAAAATGAAGAGGATGGAGGAGGGCCAACAAGTCATGTGTGAGGCCCTCATATTGGAGGCTCTTGAGAAAGGTATGAGGGGCCAAATGAAACCTCAGACACACCTTTGGGATGGTCCTCCTCCTCCTCCTCCCTCTCCTCCAGGTCCTCCCAGTCCTCCTCCAGGTCCTCCCAGTCCTCCTCCTCCTCCAGGTCCTACTCCTCCTCCTGCCACATCTCCAACTGCACAGCCACAGCCCGGAAGGAATCGTGGAAGGAAGACCAGACAGTGATTGCCCTGGGTTCAGTCTGGTCGGCCAAAAGATGCAGCCTCTTGTGGTACCACAGCCTGGGGACACAGATGTCATCTGTTGCTATCCGGATCTCTGCAAATTCTGCCCAGACTCCTCAGGCCACCAATTTTGATGTTGAAGAATTTATGTCTGCCGTGGGGGTCCCAGGCTTTGCTAATTTCTCCTGTTGATCCAGTGTTGCCTTCCTCTTTGTTTGGTTCTGATCCCTTAATAAAGGATTTTTGTTTTGAATTATACTCTCCTATGTGTTTTACTTCAAAAAGGACAGTTTGTTTGTGAGGATTCAGGTACATTTCAAATATACAATGTGAAATGAACAAGGGACACCAACACCAAACAATCTCCTGGAGATTAAATAATACAAGATATCAATGGTGTTGGGGTAACTTGACACACAAAACACACACAAAAATATTCTGGAGTAAAAATAAAAATAACATTGAACAAAGATCAGCCTTGGAAAAATTCCAAACATTAAAGAAAAAAAAAGGCTGAAAATCCAAAAAAAAAAAAAAAATATATAAAACTGTCAGATGTGACAACTAATAACAATATATTCAGGGAATCTCACTAAAAAAACACAAATAAAACTTTGTGAGAAGTGTTTGTGAATATGAGCAGCAAAACTACTTAATTCTTGTCACATTATAAAGAAGAAGAGAGTGCGCTGTATTAAACCATTTTTAACAGTGCAGCGTGACGAAAGTGCTGTATCCATTGCGAACGCTAAGTTTACCAGAATGAGCTGTCCCGTCTCGGAATTTCTTCTGAGCATGCGTGGCACTTTGTGCGTCGGAACAGGCCACACACGGTCGGAATTGACGCCATCGGATTTTGTTGTCGGAAAATTTTATCTCCTGCTGTCCAACTTTGTGTGTCGGAAAATCCGATGGAAAATGTCCGATGGAGCCCACACACGGTCGGAATTTCTGACAACACGCTCCGATCGGACATTTTCCATCGGAAAATCCGACCGTGTGTACGGGGCATTACTGTGGCGGCTGGTCGGGGTGCGGTTAATATCAAGTGTCCAAAAAAAGGGATTTTTCCTCCAATTTTCATCAATCCACAGAGACAAAAGTGCAAATTCAGGTATTATAGGTATTACTGTCCAAAAAGTGACTCTAGTGATGATAATCCTGATCAGAAGAGGGTGACTTCACACACGTGCTTCCCCCTGTGTGAATGCGCTCACCTCCAACAGTGTGACTACACACTTAAGTTTGGTCCACATAGGCAGTTGAACCACTCCTGGGCTCTAAGTGAAACTGGCTCAGCAGGATCCCACAGGAAAATCCAGAGAAGTAGTCCTCAATTTTAAAACAAGAAAGAGGCTGGATAGTGCATTATCGCTAGCTTAACCACTTGCCTGCTGAGCACTTAAACCCACCCCCTGCCCAGACCAATTTTCAGCTTTCAGCGCTCTCACACTTTGAATGACAATTACTCAGTCATGTAATACTGTACCCAAATTAATTTTTTGTCCTTTTTTTTTATACAAATAGAGCTTTCTTTTGGTGGTATTTGATCACCTCTGGGTTTTTTATTTTTTGCGCTATAAATTAAAAAAGACCGAAAATTTTGAAAAAAAACGCATTTTTCTTAGTTTCTGTGATAAAATTTTGCAAATTATTAATTTTTCTTCATAAATTTTGGCCACAATTTATACTGCTACATATCTTTGGTAAAAATAACCCAAATTAGTGTATATTATTTGGTCCGTGTGAAAGTTAGAGAGTCTACAACCTGTGGTGCAAATTATAAAAAATTGATCACACCTGATGTACTGACGTCTCATTTCTTGTGACCCTAACAAGCCAGGAAAGTACAAATACCCCCCAAATGACCCCTTTTTTGAAAGTAGACATTCCAAGGTATTTAGTAAGATGCATGGTGAGGTTTTTGATGTTGTCATTTTTTCCCACAATTCTTTGCAAAATGAAGATTTTTTTATTTTTTATTTTTTCCCCCACAAAATTGACATTGTAATAGGTTATTTCTCACATGGCATGTATATACCACAAATAACACTCCAAAATACATTCTGCTACTCCTCCTGAGTATTACGATGCCACATGTGTGGGACTTTTTCACAGCCTGGCCACATAGAGAGGCCCAACATGCAGGGAGCTCCATCAGGTGTTCTAGGAGCATAAATTACACATCTAACTTGTTGACTACCTATTACACTTTGAAGGCACTGGAGCACCAGGACAATGACACGTGACACTGACGTGGCACTGATAACAGATGACACTAATACGTGGCACTGATGACACTGATGTGGCACTGATGACAGATGGCACTGATACGTGGCACTGATGACACTGATGTGGCACTGATGACAGGTGGCACTAATACGTGGCACTGATGACAGATGGCACTAATACGTGGAACTGATGACACGTGACACTGATGACAGATGGCACAGATATGTGGCACTGATGACAGATGGCACTAATATGTGGCACTGATGACAGATGGCACTAATACGTGGCACTGATGACATGTGACACTGATGACAGATGGCACTGATACGTGGCACTGATGACACGTGACACTGATGGCAGATTCCACTGATACGTGGCACTGGTGACACTGATAACAGATGGCACGTGACACTGACAGGTGGCACTGATGACAGATGGCACTAATATGTGGCACTGATGACAGATGGCACTAATATGTGGCACTGATGACAGATGGCACTGATGACAGAAGGCACTAATATGTGGCACTGATGACAGATGGCACTGATGACAGATGGCAGTGGGACAGATGGCAGTGGGGACAGATGACAGTAGGGAGAGATGGCACTGACAGGTACTGTGTTCACATTTTTTTCCGTTTTTATTTTATTTTTTTTCTGACACTCAGGCTGCAGCGGTTCGCTCTCCCTCCTCACATGCTGTCTCTGTGTGAGAAGGGAGAGCCAGCGATGAGAGATAATCTCATATGTTTACATATGAGATCATCTCTTATTGGCACCGCCGATTGCACTATAAACAGCCGATGTGATTGGCTGTTTACAGCGATCTGTGACTGGCTGTGTCCAAGGGATATGGCCAGCATAGAACTTCCCTGATGCATGACCGCGGGAGTGCGCATCGTGGAAGTAAACAGCAGGACGTCCAGGGACGGCCTCCCGGCAGTTAGCGTCCGCGCTGCAGAAGTCTTTCGGCTATAGCGTGGGCACGAAGTGGTTAAAAATGTATTTAGAAAACACAACATCAGGGTACTCACACATTTTAGGTGCTTCCAGCACACCAAACTATAAAAGCATTAAGCATAGGATTCCTCTCCAAACAACTTCCAAACTTGTATGTGTCAGCAGCTTGTACAAACAAGCATGTATCCGAGCTCATCCACCGTCCTGGCCCCTCCCCTTGCTAGCCCGCTCACACACCTGTATATATTTCATCTTCCCCACACACACCTGTATATATATATGTCAGTGTCCCCCCCACACACCTGTATATATGTCACCCCCCCCCACACACCAGTGGCAGCTGGTGCTCAAAATTTTTGGGGGGCACAAACAAACTGAAAAATTCTGAAAAATACTGAAACAAAAACATCAATTGCAGCCTCACTGTGCCATCAATTGCAGCCACTGTGCCCATCATATGCAGCCACTCTGCCCATCATATGCGGCCACTGTGCCCATCATTTGCAGACTCTGTGCCCAACAAAAACAGCTACCTGTGCCCATCATATGCAGCCAACTGTGCCCATAATATGCAGCCAACTGTGCCCATCATATGCAGCCACTCTGCCCATCATATGCAGCCAACTGTGCTCATCATATGCAGCCAACTGTGCCCATCATATGCAGCCACCTGTGCCCATCATATGCAGCCAACTGTGCCTATCATATGCAGCCAACTGTGCCAATCATATGCAGCCAACTATGTCCATCATATGCAGCCTCTGTGCTCATCAAATGCAGCCAACTGTGTCCCATCAATTGCAGCCACTGTGCCCATCATATGCAGCCTCTGTGCTCATCAAATGCAGCCAACTGTGCCCCATCAATTGCAGCCTCTGTGCCCCTAATATGCAGCCACTGTGCCCCACAAATGCAGCTAACTGTGTTCCATTATGCGTTGATGGGAAGAGATTCCCCTAAGATTAATGAATTATGGGAAAGATGGCGGGCTGATATTCCGTCGCTGGATAGGGAGGGATGGGAGGACTGTCTAGAGTATGGCCCGAAATTAGTGATAGCATCCAAGGACAAACTGATTCAAGTTAAATTTATACACAGGGTCTACTATACCCCGCAGAGACTCCATCGCATATTTCCTGAGAGAGACCCCATGTGTCCTAAATGCAAAGTCCATATAGGCACATTTATACATATGTTCTGGGAGTGCCCAGTTGTTGCACTATTTTGGACTAAGATTGTAGGTGAAATCAACTCCAGATTGCAGACCTCTATTCCGCTCTTGCAGGCCATGGCATTGTTGGGGATACATGATGATGAGCAGAGGCCATATCATCTTAAATTACTGATTTCCTTCCTTCTTTTCTATGCCAAAAAAGAAATACTTATGAAATGGATAGATTCTTCCCCTCCATCCTTTTCAGCCTGGGAGGCACAGATTGAGGCAGTAATCCCCATGTATAAAATGACATATATAAACCGTGGCTGTCCGTGGAAATTTGAAAAAGTTTGGGCCCCGTGGATGGCCTCGTAGAGAAACATTCAGTTCACTACGTTTATTTGCCCCAATAGGGAAGGGTTTTGGAGGGTGGAGGGTGGACGGTACTTGTTGAGAATGGTACTATTAACCTTATGTATTGTTTGCGGGTTTTGCATATTAATTTCCCTATCCTCAAATATGTAATCTACGTATGTAGTGTACTCTACTCTGTTGAATGGTATTCTGTAACTCTGATTATCTATTACAATAATAAAGCACCACTGTTTTTGTTAAAAAACTGTGCTCCATCAGTTGCAGCCTTTGTGCCCATAATATGCAGCCACTGTGCCCCCTGCCCGCTGTCTGCCTGGCACTTACACCATCATGGTAGTGGGTCAGGCAGCGGATCAGGCGGCAAGCTGTGGGACGTGTAGCGCAGCAATGGATGCTGTGTCCTCCGTGCGTGTCTTCTTCCTGTTTTGCTAGGCGGCCAATGGGATCGCCTCCACCTTCAGCCAATCAGTTGCCCGATATTACATCTGGGCCTCCTGATTGGCTGAGAGGTGGTTCTGTGTTAGCAAAGCAAATATTCATTTGCTTTGCTAACACACCTGGCTGCACTGCGAGCGCAATGGGTTGCGCTTGGGGTGCACCTATTTTGAAGCCTATTGGAGCCTATGGCTCTAATCAAGTGCTTCAAAAACACCCCACCGCCGCTATAATTCAGGTGCCCGAAAAAGGGGCTGGATGCCTGAATGGAGGTGGCTACAGCGGCCATGGATAGATTCATGCAATGCATGAATCTATCTATAGTACATAGAGGGGGTGGCCGGAGAGAGGGGGCAGGCCCCTAATTGACTCATTGCCACTGCCCCACACAGCTGTATATATTTCAGCCCCCACACACCTGTATATATCAGCCCCCCCCCCACACACCTGCATACATGTCAGTCCTCCCACCTGTATGTATGCCAGCCTGACCCCCCCACCTGTATATATGCCAGCCCCACCCCCCACCTGTATATATGTCAGTCCCCCCACACACTCCTGTATATATCAACCCCCCTCACACCTGTATATATCAGCCCCCCTTACACCTGTATATCAGCCCCCCACACACACCTGTATGTATGTCAGGCTCCCCACACCTGTATATATGTCAGCCCCCACCTGTATATATGCCAGCACCCCACCTGTATATATGTCAGCCCCCCCACCTGTATATATGTCAGCCCCCCCACCTGTATATATGTCAGCCCCACCCACCACCTGTATATATGCCAGCCCCCACACACCTGTATATGTCAGCCCCTCACATACCCAAACCTGTATATATGGCAGCCCCTCACATACACAAACCTGTAAACACACAAGGCTCTGGCCCCTCCCTGTACACAAACAGCCCCCCCTTTCTCTCACAGCCCATACTTGTAAAGAAGGTCTTCCTACCTAGTCCCAGTCAATTTTCACAAAGCTGGCATGTTGCTGAGAAGCACAGTACAAATCCCATGAGGGGTGCACATACACATAGTAGCCAGAGGTGGCAGTGAAGAGCTTGATGTCTGTGCTCAATGAGACGAGAACAGCAGAAGCTGTGAAATCATTTCTGTACTGCACAGCATGGCTCCCCTTCCCCCGTCCTGCCTTCTTCTGGCCTTCTTCCTCGGGCCCCTTACAGTTGTGACGGCTGTACCTCCCTGATGGCAGCCCTGCAAGGACCCATCCCTTACTGGTTGCCTTGTCCATCCAATAAGGAATGACAGTCTGCCTGAAGAGAGAGGATTATTACTGTGCTGTCTTTTTAGCTAACCTCTGATTGCCTGGGAATCTCCTCACTTTTAAATGTTTATTTTTAAAACAAAGGCTGTATAAGTATGGTTATAAAAAATTAATTTAACTTTAAAAGTGTTAACTTTAAAAAAATAAAAATAAAAGGTATTGAAAAACAAAATGGTTTCCCTTTAAAGGGAACTGTAATACAGAACTTCTTTTTTTTAATTGTTGTGTTTCACACAGAGGCAGTACCAGGGAACACAGGATGCAGATAAAGGTAAAATGTGTGCAGAAAGCGTGTGTGTGTGTGGGGGGGGTTAACCTGAGGACTAGGGATGAGCCGAACACTCCCCTGTTCGGTTCGCACCAGAACATGCGAACAGGCAAAAAATTCGTTTGAACCGTTAAAGTCTATAGGACTCGAACATGAATAATCAAAAGTGCTAATTTTAAAGGCTTATATGCAAGTTATTGTCATAAAAAGTGTTTGGAGACCTGGGTCAGGCCCCAGGGGACATGTATCAATGCAAAAAAAGTTTTAAAAATGGCCGTTTTTGTCATGAAAGACGTCCTGGTAATCCAGCTGCTTGTGGAAGATCTGTGCACAGAATCCCTGTTAGTGGAGTCAGCGGGCACGCGCGAGTGTGCGCTAGAGCGAACGGGCGCACGCGTGGGCGTGACGGTGCAAGTGGGCGCGTACGGACTGTGCGCGGGTGCAGGTGGGTGCGTGCGGGTGTGTACGGGTGCGCGCAGACGCGCAGTGTGACAGCACTTGGTGCCAATAGGCCTATTTAAAGGAGTCTGTCATCATGCCTTCTTGCTGTCCGGCCTACAGCGTTTCCTGTGACCCTAAGCTACTTGTTACCTGCCTACCTGATTCCTGTCTACCCGGCCTGCTCCTGACTACTCCTGTTTTCTGCCAGTTCCTGACCCCGGCTTGTCTTGACTACTCTCCTGCCTCCATCTGGTACCTGCTCTGCCCGCCAGTTAACCCGGCCTGTCTGACCTTGCCAGTGTTCCTGCCAAACTACAGAACACCTCCTTACTGTCTGCTGTTCCAGAGTTCCTGCTAATCTACGGTGCTCCTCCTTGCAGCCAGCTGTTCCAGTGTTCCTGCCAAGTTCCAGTGCATCTCCTCGCAGTCTGCTGTGCCAGTATTTCTGCCGAACTACAGAACACCTCCTTACTGTCTGCTGTTCCAGAGTTCCTGCTATGCTACAGTGCTCCTCCTTGCAGCCAGCTGTTCCAGTGTTCCTGCCAAGTTCCAGTGCATCTCCTTGCAGTCTGCTGTGCCAGTGCTCCTGCCAAACTACAGAACACCTCCTCGCTGACTGCTGTTCCAGTGTACCTGCTAGCTCTCCTTCAGCCACGTTAGAGGTCCGGATCTGCCCCTACACCTGCCACCTGCCAGGCACTTGTGGCCCTCTGCGCTCTTGAGTCCCTGTTTCCTCTATCAGGGGTTCCTGAGCCAGAGGCATATGAGAGGCCACACCCTGCATTCTGGGCTCCGCCATCAGGTACGTGACAGTTTTTTCCAGAGCAGTGATTTTAATAATGCTTAAAGTGAAACAATAAAAGTGTAATATTCCTTTAAATTTCGTACCTGGGGGGTGTCTATAGTATGCTAGTAAAGGGGCACATGTTTCCCGTGTTTAGAACAGTCTGACAGCAAAATGACATTTCAAAGGAAAAAAAGTCATTTAAAACTACTTGCGGCTAATAATGAATTGTCGATCCGACAATACACATAAAAGTTATTTGATAAAAACAGCATGGGATTTTGCCACAGGGGAACCCCGAACCAAAATTTAAAAAAAAAATGGCGCGGGGTCCCCCTAAATTCCATACCAGGCCCTTCAGGTCTGGTATGGATATTAAGGAGAACCCCGCACCAAAATGTTAAAAAAAAATGCCGTGGGGGTCCCCCTCAAAATCCATACCAGACCCTTAACGTCTGGTATGGATTTTAAGGGGGACCCTGCGCCAAAATTTTTTTTAAAAATGGCGTGGGGTCCCCCCAAAAATCCATACCAGACCCTTATCCGAGCACGCAACCTGGCAGGCCGCAGGAAAAGAGGGGGGGACGAGAGAGCGCCCCCCTCCTGAACCGTACCAGGCCACATGCCCTCAACATTGGGAGGGTGCTTTGGGGTAGCAGCTCCCCAAAGCACCTTGTCCCCATGTTGATGAGGACAAGGGCCTCATCCCCCCCACCCTTGGCCGGTGGTTGTGGGGGTCTGCAGGGCAGGGGGCTTATCGGAATCTGGAAGCCCCCTTTAACAAGGGGACCCCCAGATCCCACCCCCCTGTGTGAAATGGTAATGGGGTACAAAAGTACCCCAACCATTGGAATTTAGCGGGACCCCCGCGCCATTTTTTAAAAAATTTTGGTTTGGGGTTCCCCTGTGGGGAAATCCCATGCCGTTTTTATCAATGAACTTTTATGTGTATTGTCGGACCGACAATTCATTATAGCCGCGAGTAGTTTTAAATGACATTTTTTCCTTTGAAATGTCATTTTGTTGTCAGACTGTTCCAAACATGAAACATGCGCCCCTTTACAGGCATACTATAGACACCCCCTAGGTACGAAATTTAAAGGAATATTAAAAAACTGCCATTTTTGAAACTTTTTATTGCATTGATACATGTCCCCTGTGGCAGGACCCGGGTCCCCAAACACTTTTTATGACAATACCATGCATATAAACCTTTAAAATTAGCACTTTTGATTTCTCATAGACTTTTAAAGGGTGTTCCGTGGCTTTCGAATTTGCTGCGAACACTCCAAATTGTTCGTTGTTCGGCGAACTGGCGAACAGCCGATGTTCGAGTCGAACATTAGTTTGACTCGAACTCGAAGCTCATCCCTACTGAGGACAACCTGAGATTATCCCTGGAGCAATGAGGCATCTGGAATGCTAGCGACTCTACTGCCGCGTACACATGATCGGAATTTCCGAAAACAAATGTTCAATGTTAGCTTGTTGTCAGAAATTCCGACCGTGTGTACGCTCCATTAGACATTTTCTGTCGGATTTTCCAACAACAAAAATTTGAGAGCCGGATCTCAAATTTTCCGACAACAAAACCCGTTTTTGTTGTCGGAAATTCCGATCGTGTGTACACAATTCCACACATGCTCAGAATCAAGCAGAAGAGCCGCACTGGCTATTGAACTTCCTTTTTCTTCCTTTTTCTAGTCCGTAGTACGTGTTGTACGTCAGTGCGTTCTTGCCGATCGGAATTTCCAAAAACATTTGTGCCACCGTGTGTATGCAAGACAAGTTTCAGTCAACATCCGTTGGATATAAATCCACGGTTTGGTTGTCGGAAATTCCGATTGTCTGTACACGGCATAACACATGCTGTACTATTGATTATAGAATAGCAACATAAAACAATGTATGCCTTTGGGTAATACATTGTTTGAGCAGAGTTGCCAGTTTAGTGCTAATCCATTGATATAGGATCAATTGATCAAAATTCTAGATACCAAAGTATATTTAAAAAGATCCTGTCACAACAGAAACATTTTAATGCAAACCATAACTGTAAAAGAAGACAAAACATACTCACCTTTTCTGCTGCCAAGCTGCTAAACATCGCTGAGATGCTGAGCAATCTAATACTAAAGTCCAAAGGTAAACTGAAACTTATGAAAGTATCAATCTTCTGAGTTTCCCCCAGTTCTTACTGACTCCTCGCTTTATCCTGCCCCCTTTTTCCTTTTACAGGATGCAGTAGTGACATGTAGGTCAGCAAATGGAACCAGTGGTAGCTGTATCTTGCAGCTTTTTACCCTCCTCTTAAATGTTAGTATGGTGTGTCTGTTTTTATGACTTGGGATTCAGGATTGGTGACCCAGCTCCCCCACATATAGTCATGGCATCAGCACAGCTCCAGCAAAAACAAGGCAGAGCTGACCCTGCCAGTGAAATTGCTTCTTGCTATGGTTTACAGAGATCTGAAATTAAAACAAATTTAGAGAATTTCTGGGTTTTGTTATACAATTGTAGTAGTTTGCCAAATAGTAATAGTAGCTGATTCGTTTACCTACTAAAAAAACAGGGGAAACAATAAATTATTGTGTTTTTGTTGTTTTGCTTGGCTTGCTAGGTAGCGCCGCCCTTTGGGCTCCTTCTGCTAATTTTGTGTTATGCCCCGTACACACGAGCGGAATTTCCGTCGGAAAAATCTTTGGAATTCCGCTCAAGCTTGGCTTGCATACACACGCTCACACAAAAGTTCTCTGAACTTTCATCAAGAATGCGGTGACGTACAACACTACAACGAGCAGAAAAAAATTAAGTTCAATGCTTCCGAGCATGCGTCAAATTGTTTCCAAGCATGCATGGTTTTTTGTGCATCGGAATTGCATACAGACGATCGCATTTTCGGATAGGAGCTTTTTCCTAACCGAAAAATAGAGAACCTGCTCTCAATCTTTTGCTGGCTGGAATTCCGTCAGCAAAAGTCTGATGGAGCATACACACGGTCGCATTTTCCGCCCAAAAGCTCACATCGGTCTTTTGCTGGCGGCATTTCTGATCGTGTGTACGGGGCATAAGTAGAAGTTTGGTGAATGTTGATTTGCGCTTTTCATTTTGCGCTTTTCATGTTGCGCTTTTCATTTCATGCTTTTCAGTTTGTTTCTGAACAGCCGTTCGTCAACCAGATATGTTGAGAATTCGGAGGAGATAATGTGTTATTTATTATTGGCCTTGGAGTTATTGCTTTGACATTATTTTTTTGGTTGAATAATGATTTGATTTGGTATATTTTCCATATTTTTTGGATGCATAGAATGCACTTTTTGGTTAAGTTCTATTGGCAGATAGCATGTCTAATTTTATTTTTTTAATGCACAATAAATAAAATGTGTAGAATAATACTTGGCTGTGTGTTTTACTTCAAATTACAGTTTGGGAGTAGGCAGTTACATTTAAAAAAAATACAATGTAAAATTGACAAGGGACACCAACATAGTTGTATCTTTTATCTTAAAAACTAGGGGATAATGGAGTTGTGATAACTTGCCCAAATAATAAAAAAAAAAATGCATAATAATATTATTCTTGATATCACTAGAAAAAAAAAGCCTTTGAAAAGTTGTTTGCAATAACTCCATCAGTATCACCAGCAAAGCAGCTTCATTATTATCCCAATAAAGAAGAAGAGAATTGTGCGCTGCATTTCAAGATTTCATAATTTGCCACTTCACGAATGTTAATTCTTCATTACGAACTCTAGTTTACAAGACCGACCGCTTCTGGCTCGTCTGAGCATGCGTGTTTGTACTTTAGACTTTTGACCAACGGACTTGTGTACACATGCTCGGAAAATCATTTGTCTGCGGAAAATTTTAAAACCTGCTATCCAACATTTGTCCACAGAAAATCCAAATAGGGTTGATTTTTGTCCATATATTCTCCCTCCTCTGCCTTTTCTAACCTTCTATATCTACATCTGCAGGTCGGGTTTTTTTTTTTTTTCCTGATTCCTCTTTTCTCATGGGGGTGGCGGGTTGTTTGTAAGTATGGTCATGACATTGCAATGAATATCCCTTGTGTATTTTTAATATCAGGATTAGTCATTTATTCAGAAGTTTGTTTTATTTTTATTTTCTATATATATTTCATACTAATTGTATTTTAATTTTGTATGGTATAGGCATGCCATAGACTTACACATGATTACTGATAATTATATTTTACCATACCCCTATTAGCACGTGCGCATACTAATATACATCCCTTCATATCTATGTCATTATCTATAAAATATGTTGTTTTCAGTCTGCAAAATCCCTTCCTTCCCCTTTCACCCCATACCTTTTCGTCCTCTTTAAAAAAAAAAAATTATCAAATTTTTTATCTATTTTATCCTTGAACATCAAGAATGGTTTTTACCTAGTTGTGTATATAATTTTTTTTTTATTATTGCCTTTTTATTGATTATTGTTTATCACTGCTGAGCTATACATCTATTTTTGTATTGTAATGTACTACTATTGAGATATTATATAGTTATTCGATCTCATGATTGGCCCACACTGCGCTATTTATAGCCTTGTATATGAGGTTAGACCTATCACAGTGTTTTTTGCCTTGGCCACTCCCCTCTCCGTTAGACTTTTATTGCTAGGGTTATCATCCATCTGTAGCTTGATGAAGGAGCGTAGCTGCCACGTCATTGCAGCCCGTACGCTCGTGAAACGCGTCGCTTGCTAGTGATGTCATCTCTCCTTGCCTGCTTTCCATTTGTGCTCCAGGCCTCGTTTTGAGTTTTGTCTCCACCGCTGCTGGCTTTACCATTTTGCAGTGTCTACAACATATGGCTGAGCACTCAGCAAGCAGGAAGAGCCCCTGATGGATCTGATGGTTATCCCCTTGATGGATATATTTAATACACATGTCTATTGATGACTTCCGAAATGTGAGTTGCCTATACATGTGATTTGTTAATAAATTGCTTTTACGTCTACACCCAGAGATGCCTCTCTCTTTGTGTTTTTCGCAGAAAATCCGACAACAATTGTCCGATGGAGCATACACACCGATTTTCCACCAACAGCCTGTCATGACACAAAATCCGATCATGTGAGGCTTAACTCAAGATGCATGTTAGTTAAGGCAGCAAATGTGATTATTATGTGTTTCTAATCTATCCTGTCCTATTCAAAAAATTTTTATGTGATTATACTCTGATGCCTTTAGCCTAGGTTCACACTGCTGTGGGATTGAAACCGTACAAGTTCACGGTTTCATTCCCGCATGTCAGTCCGACTTCCAGGGGTGATTTCAAAGACATCTGTGTGGATTCCTGCACAGATGTCTATTGAAATAACACCTGAAGTTGCCAAAAGTAGTACAGGAACTACTTTTGGGAATTGGTGTGGCGCCGCAAAGTCAGCGTCGCACCGATTCAGACGGTGCCATTGCCGGCAACAGCCCCCGATTTGGAATGCGATTTGACATGTCACATGACATGATTTACCTTCAACTATGTAGTGGAAGGGCCTGCCTGATTGCATACAAATTGAAAGTGTTTAGGTTTGACCTCATTATATGGTTTAGGTAAATCTAAAGGAAAAAAAACAAAGAAAATTGTACAGTGTGTATCCAGCTTAAGGCTGGCCATACACTGTGCACATTTCTTTCCTGCAACCATTTGCACTATTTCTCCATCAACACATGCAGTGTTGATAGGGAAATCAGCAGGACCCCCCCTCATCCCCCTAGTCCCTCTGACCTGGATTGCGGTGATCTCCTGTTCTTAGCCCCTAGTATATAGTATAACCACCTCAGGGGTCCGGGGCTTAGAAATCCCCGCAGCTGAATCTCTAAAACGTACCCCATCAGGAGGGACATTTCAGGGCATTCTAATTGGTCAGCGCCATCACATTGGCGGAGCCGACCAATCAGAACCCGAGTAGCCCATTCTGTCAGCAGGGAAGAAGGCGCGTGAATGCCAAGGGGATTCCTAAGCCCCTGACCCTGGAAGCGGCTATACCGGGGCTCGAAACGGGAGATCACTGTGCAACAGGTCAGCAGGACTGGGGGGGGGGGGTTGAGGAGGGTATCCTGTGTAAGTTCACCTTACAGATTTTTCTGTAAAGGTAAACTTACACTTTAAGCTAGGAGCACTGTCTGCTTTATAGCTTTTCAGTGATGTAATTCCTTATCAGAATATGAAGTACAAATTACTCTCCTACATTGATATTGTTTTAGATATAAGCCTATATGCAATGTTGCAACTGGCTAAAAATTCTGAAATATCATTCATGAGGTCATTCAGGCAATCTGAACATAAAAAACTGTATCTAAACAGTAACCAAATTACAATAGTTATCACCAGTGTGATAAATGGAGTTTTTCTTTCTCTGGTGGACATAAAAAACTAATGACCACCAACATAACCCAAACTTTTATAAAGGAGCATAGGACCAAACTGATTGCCAATGTAAAGGGGCTATTATGAGGGAAAAGGAGGGTAACACTGACCACCAGAGAGAGTTTGAGAGTAAAAATTTTGCTATGCAACCCTAGAATTTGTTATTTTCCCTCCTAAATAGGGATGTTACTTAACTATTGTACTGATGGCATGCTGGCTCAATGATACCATTGTTTATGCCTACATTTGATTTTGAGTTCAGATTTACTTTTAGTATGACCTGCATTGTACACCTCTCTAGAAAAGTTGTGAATACTTTTTGGTTTTTAAAATTTGGGCCCTGTCTTACTACATTATCTCAGCATAACCCATTTTGTAAACTTCTGGTCACAGCTTACCCTTAAAGTGGTTGTATACCTTTTTTTTAAACTTTTACCTACAGGTAAGCCTATAATAAGGCTTACCTGTAGGTAAAAAAAATTTCTCCTAAACCTGTACGGTTTAGGAGATATTCCCCTCTGGGATTTCATTCACCAAAAATTGGATATTTATTCCATTGGGCACTTGCCCTGTTTTACTTGCCTTCCTCCCTCCCCTTTTCTTAGGGGCTGTGTATATATGGCATTACCATGTCCCTTTATGGTTTACACTCATCCCTTTTTATATTGTTGCTATATAGTTTTTTGTTTGATTCTCTTCCCCCCATTGGTACAGCCGTGTGGGATGCCCCTGGGGTTGCCGGTTCTGATCGCTGCCTCCCTTGTGCAGTGTCCGGGAGCTGCGAGGCACGGCGGGATCCCTCCCCTTTTCCCCCCTCCTCGTCCACCCCGGTGGGCATGGGGAGTCAGGGCGGGTTTCCCTCCGTGCGTCGAAGTCACGCCTCACGTCACGCACGTGACGGCCGCTCGGCCGTCCCAGCGTTGGCGTTGTTCCGACATCCTATGCAGACACGTGGACGGCGGCTCCTCCAGCAGCCGTGGGCGGCGATTTGCCGCTGCACTGGAGGGAGCCTCCGTTCGCCTCAGTGTCTGCAATATGTGTGACGTTGGGGGGAGTTTCTGTTCCTGGGGGGGGCTGGCCGGCCACACATATAAGGCACTGACTTCCTTACAGCCCAATTTTGGGCAGCACTTCCATCACTTGGCTAGACACGGTTGGTCACCCTCCATCACCTACAGGTAAGGAGGACAACACATGGTCATGTATGTGTTGGGGATGGGGGCTCTAGCAATTGGGGCCTTACCATTCATACAGCATTTTTATCACTACAGAAATACCATCTGCAGCCCTTAACAGTATGGACATACCTTTCATTGGGGATTCCTGTGTGTGCTTGGCCCTTCTCCCTCCCTCGTTTGAGCTCCTCCCTCAGCTCCCAGACCTGACATAGTTGGTGGCCCTGTGACCGCGCACCTCATGGAGTTCATACTCCATCGGCATGTGAGTATCCATTTGGGGTAGTGGCGTTTCTGCCCCCCCATATGCATAGTTACTCTGTTTCTTTTTTACCACGCATTTTGCACTCCATCTGGAACAGCCTTTCCCCTTTTTTCTTTTGTTTTTAGATATTGGTGCTTAATCGCCCCTGAAGAGTGTTTTGATACACGAAACGCGTCGGGCTTACGGCATGCACCCGAAAATCATTTTCCTTTTTACTGGGTCCATCATTCCCAAGTTTCATTTATTTATTTACTTTGTGTTGTTATGCAATTTATGGACATTTCACCTTTTCATACCATTCGCTCTGCACCCAATTTTAGGGGCTTGTTATGAATGTTTACAACGTATCAAACAGGATGTATCTGTATATGATGTGACAGTCAACCCATATTGGGGTCACCATTATGTCATTATTTTACTATGTATTAATAAAATGGCTTGTTTTGATGGTGACTGACCCATTGGCCTCATTTGCCCACCTCACACAAAGTCCCAACCTTCCTGTTTTCTGTATGCATAGGGATGGAGACTTACGTCTCACTCAAAGTTCCAACCTCGCCTCTCAAAAAGGAGATATTCCCCTCACAATGAGCCACTGACTGCAGCGGCGCATGCGCACAGTAGATTCTCGGCTGACAGCCCGGCAAACTCCGGAGCTTGCCAGACAGACATCGCGGCTCCGGTCACTCACAGCACCGGAGCCGCGATACCCGGAAGACACGCCGAGGGGAAATGTCAGCTCCCTCGGCGTGGACAGGGTGAGATGCCGGCGCCTCGTTCTAAGGTAAGTATCTCATAATGAGCTAGTATGCGTTGCATACTAGCTCATTATGCCTTTTCCCTTACAGGTGTAGGGGGAAAAAAAAAACAGCGGGTTTACTACCGCTTTAATGGATGATCTGGATGATCTTTGGGAGTTGATGTTGGGGGTCTAAGGGTTACTTTGGGTGTTTCTGGGCTTTCATGTAGGTATTGATTGGGGGAGGAATGGAATTGTGTTATCACACCCCACGCGCCATTCCTCTCTGCAGTGAATAGTGAAGCAAGAAGTGAAAATTTAGCCAGAAAATTAAAGTGATTCTAAAGGCAATTTTTTTTTAGTCTTTAAAAATAACAAACATGTTCTACTTACATGCTCTGCGTAATGATTTTGCACAGAGCAGCTCTGATCCTCCTCTTCCTCCACCGCCACCTGCTAAAAAGGGCACGCATGCTTGCTCATTTGCATCTGCCCATTTCCAAACAAGTGACAACCTGCACAGAAAACTTGTACTTTGCTGTACGTTTCGAAAGACACGTGGCAATGCACGTCATGCTCGGTCTACCATTCGTTTGTTGCATGTAGGGCAGACCATTTAAGTGCACGTTTATGCTTGAAAAACGTGAAAGAAACCGTGAGTGGAACATGCATTTCCACTAAGCTGAGGTTTGACTGCAGTGTGCCCATTAAGCTAAGCTGTGAATTCAGTGTGCCCACTAGGGATGAGCTTCGAGTTCGAGTCGAACTCATGTTCGACTCGAACATTGGCTGTTCGCAAGTTCGCCGAACACCGAACAATTTGGGGTGTTCGCGGCAAATTCGAATGCCGCGGAACACCCTTTAAAAGTCTATGGGAGAAATCAAAAGTGCTAATTTTAAAGGCTTATATGCAAGTTATTGTCATAAAAAGTGTTTGGGGACCCGGGTCCTGCCCCAGGGGACATGTATCAATGCAAAAAAAAGTTTTAAAAACGGACGTTTTTTCAGGAGCAGTGATTTTAATAATGCTTAAAGTCAAACAATAAAAGTGTAATATCCCTTTAAATTTCGTACCTGGGGGGTGTCTATAGTATGCCTGTAAAGGGGCGCATGTTTCCCGTGTTTAGAACAGTCTGACAGCAAAATGACATTTCGAAGGAAAAAACTCATTTAAAACTACCGCGGCTATTAATGAATTGCCGGTCCGACAATACACATAAAAGTTCATTGATAAAAACGGCATGGGAATTCCCCACAGGGAAACCCCGAACCAAAATTAAAAAAAAAAAAAATGACGTGGGGGGGGTCCCCCTAAATTCCATACCAGGCCCTTCAGGTCTGGTATGGATATTAAGGGGAACCCCGGCCAAAATTTAAAAAAAAAATGACGTGGGGTTCCCCCTAAATTCCATACCAGACCCTTCAGGTCTGGTATGGATTTTAAGGGGAACCCCGCGCCAAAAAAAAAAAAAAAACGGCGTGGGGTTCCCCCAAAAATCCATACCAGACCCTTATCCGAGCACGCAACCTGGCAGGTCGCAGGAAAAGAGGGGGGGACGAGAGTGCGGCCCCCCCCCCCTCCTGAACCGTACCAGGCCACATGCCCTCAACATTGGGAGGGTGCTTTGGGGTAGCCCCCCAAAACACCTTGTCCCCATGTTGATGAGGACAAGGGCCTCATCCCCACAACCGTGGCCGGTGTTTGTGGGGGTCTGCGGGCGGGGGGCTTATCGGAATCTGGAAGCCCCCTTTAACAAGGGGACCCCCAGATCCCGGCCCCCCCCTGTGTGAAATGGTAAGGGGGTACTTACCCCTACCATTTCACTAAAAAAGTGTCAAAATAGTTAAAAATGACAAGAGACAGTTTTTGACAATTCCTTTATTTAAATGCTTCTTCAATCTTCCTTCATCTTCTTCTGGTTCTTCTGGCTCTTCTGGTTCTTCCTCCGGCGTTCTCGTCCAGCATCCCTCCGCGGCGTCTTCTATCTTCTTCTCCTCGGGCCGCTCCGCACCCATGGCATTAGGGGAGGCTCCCGCTCTTCTCTTCATCTTCATCCTCTTCTCTTCTTCATCTTCTTCATCTTCTTCATCTTCATCTTCTCTTCTTAATTTTCTTCTACGGGCCGCTCCGCATCCATGCATGGAGGGAGGCTCCCGCTGTGTGACGGCGTCTCCTCGTCTGACGGTTCTTAAATAACGGGGGGCGGGGCCACCCGGTGACCCCGCCCCCCTCTGATGCACGGTGACTTGACGGGACTTCCCTGTGACGTCACGGGGAATGCCACAGGGAAGTCCCGTCATGTCCCGTGCGTCAGAGGGGGGCGGAGTCACCGGGTGGCCCCGCCCCCCGTTATATAAGAACCGTCAGACGAGGAGACGCTGTCACACAGCGGGAGCCTCCCTCCATGCATGGATGCGGAGCGGCCCGCAGAAGAAAATTAAGAAGAGAAGATGAAGATGAAGAAGATGAAGAAGATGAAGAAGAGAAGAGGATGAAGAAGAAGATGAAGAGAAGAGCGGGAGCCTCCCCTCATGCCATGGGTGCGGAGCGGCCCGAGGAGAAGAAGATAGAAGACGCCGCGGAGGAGATGCTGGACGAGAACGCCGGAGGAAGAACCAGAAGAGCCAGAAGAACCAGAAGAAGAAGAAGATGAAGGAAGATAGAAGAAGCATTTAAATAAAGGAATTGTCAAAAACTGTCTCTTGTCATTTTTAACTATTTTGACACTTTTTTAGTGAAATGGTAGGGGTAAGTACCCCCTTACCATTTCACACAGGGGGGGGCCGGGATCTGGGGGTCCCCTTGTTAAAGGGGGCTTCCAGATTCCGATAAGCCCCCCGCCCGCAGACTCCCACAACCACCGGCCACGGTTGTGGGGATGAGGCCCTTGTCCTCATCAACATGGGGACAAGGTGTTTTGGGGGGCTACCCCAAAGCACCCTCCCAATGTTGAGGGCATGTGGCCTGGTACGGTTCAGGAGGGGGGGCGCACTCTCGTCCCCCCCTCTTTTCCTGCGGCCTGCCAGGTTGCGTGCTCGGATAAGGGTCTGGTATGGATTTTTGGGGGAACCCCTCGCCATTTTTTTTTTTTTTGGCGCGGGGTTCCCGTTAAAATCTATACCAGACCTGAAGGGTCTGGTATGGAATTTAGGGGGAACCCCACGTCATTTTTTTTTTTTAATTTTGGCCGGGGTTCCCCTTAATATCCATACCAGACCTGAAGGGCCTGGTATGGAATTTAGGGGGACCCCCCCACATCATTTTTTTTTTTTTTTTAATTTTGGTTCGGGGTTTCCCTGTGGGGAATTCCCATGCCGTTTTTATCAATGAACTTTTATGTGTATTGTCGGACCGGCAATTCATTAATAGCCGCGGTAGTTTTAAATGAGTTTTTTCCTTCGAAATGTCATTTTGCCGTCAGACTGTTCTAAACACAGGAAACATGCGCCCCTTTACAGGCATACTATAGACACCCCCCAGGTACGAAATTTAAAGGGATATTACACTTTTATTGTTTGACTTTAAGCATTATTAAAATCACTGCTCCTGAAAAAACGGCCGTTTTTAAAACTTTTTTTTGCATTGATCCATGTCCCCTGGGGCAGGACCCAGGTCCCCAAACACTTTTTATGACAATAACTTGCATATAAGCCTTTAAAATTAGCACTTTTGATTATTCATGTTCGTGTCCCATAGACTTTAACGGTGTTCGCGTGTTCGAGCGAACTTTTTTCCTGTTCGCATGTTCTGGTGCGAACCGAACAGGGGGGTGTTCGGCTCATCCCTAGTGCCCACTAAGCTGAGGTGTGAATGCAGTGTGCCCACTAAGCTGAGGTGTGAATGCAGTGTGCTTGGAAGGAAGTTTTTAGGCAGCAAAAATGACCAGGGAGGAGAGGTGAGGGTTAAAAAAAAAACATTGATCCATCAAAGTTGCACAGGAACGATAGTTGTGCTGGAAGTTACATGCCTTTCATTTGGTGCTAGTGTGACCCAGGGCTGCCTATTCAATCCCTCCTAGTATCAGCACAGCTATCTCTCACAGCAGGCTGTGTATGGGTATATAGGAAGGGTTTTCCTTTTTGAATAATGCCGTGATCTGTGAGGCAGGACCTGGGAGGTTTGGACTCTTCCTGTAGGTGTGACTGGGTGGGACTGAATGCTAATTAGGATGTATTCCATCCCACCACCATCAAAGCTGTGAAGGAAGCTACATAATTTGCAGAGTCTGAAAGACTACAGAGGGGAGTCTAGCTGCTGCAGGAAGGGGCTGTGGAAGGAACAGAGTCTATCAGCAGGATATACAGAGTGTCACATGATACAAAGCCACAACTAAACCCAGAATATCGGGGGATCTGCAGACAACAGAGCAACATGGTACACAGGTATGATCTATGCTTGTATTGATCTATCTAATCAGTTCTAGTGAAAGTTGGAGTTTAGCTTTAATGCACTGCATTTGCCAACTTGAAAATAAATACAACTCCTAAACAAATTACCGTATATACTCGAGTATAAGTCGAATTTTTCAGCACATTTTTTTGTGCTGAAAGTGCCCCCCTCGACTTATACTCGAGTCAAGCACTTTTCTGCAGCAAAAAATTTCATTTTTCAAACCGATTTTGGGGCCCCGTATCTCAGGGCCACTTGGTGTTAGGAACCCCAAATTTGGTTTGCAAACCCAGTGGAACTGGTACTACAACATATCCAAAGCTGAAGTTCCTAGCACTAAGTGACCCCGAGATACGGAGCCCCATAATCGGTTCAGAAAATGTCATTTTCTGCTGCAGAAAAGTGCTTGACATTTTCTGAACCGAATTTGGGGCCCCATATCTCAGGGCCACTTGGTGCTAGGAACCCCAAATTTGGTGTGCAAACCCAGTGGAACTGGTACCACAACATATCCAAAGCTGGGGTTCCTAGCATCAAGTGGCCCTGAGATACGGGGCCCCAAAAATGGTTCGGAAAATGTCATTTTCTGCTGCAGAAAAGTGCTTGACATTTTCTGAACTGAATTTTGGGGCCCTGTATCTCGGGGCCACTTTGGAAATTTTATGGTGCTATTTCCACTGTGTTTGCACACCAAATTTGGGGTTCTTAGCACTAAGTGGCCCCAAGATACAGGGCCCCAAATTCAGGCAACTGTGTCCATTTGCTGCAATGTCATTTCGGACCCTTTGGGTTCAGAGACCCCAAATTTTGGCTGCAGCTAGGGGGCATCTAGGAACCCTTAACTACCGAGTTTGAAGTTCAGGGGACCTATGGCTGCAAAGGGGCACAGTGATGCTGCAAATGGGCATTGTTGACCCTCTTTTCCACTTACAGTAGCTGTGCATTTCTCACCCTCGTCTTATACTCGGGTCAATAAGTTTTTCCCATTTTTTTTGTGGTAAATTAGGGCCTCGACTTATACTCGGAACAACTTATACTCGAGTATATACGGTACCTTATAGGCATTTGTTCCTGCAGTATACTACTATAATACTCAGTACAGTACATTTCAGGTGCATCAAAACAAAAGGTGTTTTTTTTAATCAAAAACGTGTTTATTTGTAAAAAAAAAACAATAAGTATACATACAGTCAGAATAAGACATAGGCAGCAAGAAAAATTCAGATGCGACATCCATTACGTTCTGTTAAGTTGTATATTTGCAAGTATATGATAGTTTAAACTACAATAAACATGTAAGCAAGTTATTATATTGTGTTGCTTGACCTAGATTAGATCCAAATATCCTTAACTGACCTGTACATCCTGCATGTATGAAAGAGCAAATAACAGACGTAAAGTTTATTGTAACCAAGAAAAAAGGAGGGAAAAATAAAACAATCACGTCTCTATAGGATATAAGGTTAACTAAACAATCAAAACTTTTTTAAGTGTATGATACATCCACCACAGCATCTCCCCCAACCCACCCTAGACATATTTTATATCCAGGAATATAATATACCCGAATACTTCCACCCTCTCATTTACATTTGCAGAAGTCTATCCATCACTAACTGAGTCGGTCCCAAACCTGGAGTATCTAACCATGGTTGCCAAATTAAGTAGAATTTCTTCAGGACATTTAGGTGCTGATAGGTAAGTTTTTTCCCGTATTAGCAAGCTATTCACCAGTTCCACCCACTGTCCTCCCGTAGGTACCCTCGGAGTTATCCAAAGCCTTGCAATTGCCTTACGAGCTATATATAATAGACGCAGAACAGCAATATGACCGTTTGGTGAGAGTGAGGGTATCTCCAAGGCACCCAGCAGGCACACAATCGGATACTGCAGAACTGGGAACTGGGAGTATTGCAAATATCTGAAGAGCTTTGGGCACTTCCACATCATGTGTAATAGATCACCAATATGGCTATCACATTTTGGGCATAAATCCCCACCTGTGTAATTTAACTGGTGTTCTGTATACCCTGTGTAATAGATATAAATGGGATAGTCTCTGCGATGCAGATACTGATACCAAGGGCGCAGATGTCAGACATAACTCCCAAGTATCTCCACCTATAGGTCCCAAATCTCGCTCCCACCCCCTTCTGCAAGGGAGCGTCCCAGCTTCATGTGTGGAGCCAAGTAGTCTAGTGTATACCCTTGATATCATACCTTTCCTCTCATCTGTCAACAATACAGCACTCATCAAGGGGTGTACTGTCTGTACAAGTGGAGACACTCTACTCTCACATTGGATTGCATGTCTTAATTGGAGATACTTATAAAACTGATTCTTGTGAAGGGAGAACTCCTCTCTGAGATCTGCAAAGGATTTAAGTATGGATCCAGTGTACAATTGTGTAATGTATTGAATGCCTGCTTCCTCCCAATGGCGAAAACTGGTGTATATACTCCCCCCCAGTTGCCTAGGTGTTATAGCTGTGAGGCTATAAAATAGAATCTGGCATGTGGTAATGCCATGCTACCCTGATCTTTAGCTAATTGTAAAAAGTTCAGACTAATTCAGGTTTGTTACCCCAAATTAGATCTCTGAATTGAGCATCCACTTGGGAGAACCATTTATGTGTTATCCATATAGGGGAGTTGTGAAATATGTAGAGAAGTTGAGGGGCCCACACCATTTTAATTAAATTGACCCTCCCGGTGACTGTGAGGGGAAAATTTTTCCATGCAGCACTTTTCAGTCTGAATTTTCTAAGCAATGGGACCATGTTCAGCTCAAAATATTGAGTGGGGTCTGGGGTTACTTGTATGCCTAAGTAACGGAATTCTTCTACTACAACTATGTCCGCAGCACAGTCAGGTAAGGGTCTCGGTAATGGGTCCAGGGGCATGAGTACCGACTTATTACAGTTAATGCTAAAACCTGACAGCTTACCAAAATCAGTTTCATCACATTCCTCAAAGAGCTGTCAGTGTCTCCTAAGTAAGTCAGTGTGTCGTCTGCGTATAAAGATACAACATCTTGTCTAGACCCCCATTAAAATCCTGTAATATTCTGTGCAGCTCTGATATGTATGGCCAGAGGTTCTAGGGCAAGGGCAAACAACAGGGGTGACAAGGGGCACCCCTGCCGTGTGCCTCTGTGAAGCCTGAAGGAATCGGATACATCTCCGTTAATACGCATTCTTGCTAATGGTAAGCTATATAGCAACTGAACCCATTTTAAAAATGATGCACCTACCCCAAATCTGGTCAACACCTCCCATAGATAGGGCCATTCGACGCTATCGAACACTTTGGCTGCATCCAAAGAGAAGATGGCCCTATTACCTGGGTTGTCAGTGGGAATCTGTAGATTTAGAAATAATCTACACAGGTTTTGTGATGTGGATCTTGTCGGAATGAAGCCAGACTGATCTTTGTGGATAACCTGTTGAATACACTTGGCCAGTCTGTTTGCCAGGACCCTGGCCAACAGCTTGATATCAAATGTAAGCAGCGAGATAGGCCTGTACGAATCTGGTGATAGGGCATCCTTACCGGGCTTCAACAATACTACTATAAGGGCTTCATTCATAGATGGAGGTAAATTCCCTGTCTCAAAAGCTTCATTATACACTTTTAGAAGGGTTGGGATAAGTTGCGCAGTATAACGCTTATACACTTCCGACGGAAGGCCATCAGCCCCAGGAGCCGTTTTGTGCATGAGCTAGTGCTTCTAACAAGTCGTCTTCCATCAAAGGTGCATTAAGCAGGGCTGAATCTGAGTCAGAGAAGCAAGGTATGGGATATTTGTCTAAAAATGAGCAGATATCGTCTTGTGAGGGTTGGACTTTAGAGGAATAAACATCTTGAAAGAATTGTTTAAAAACATCTATGATGGCTTTAGTGGTATAACATGGTACCCCCTGTGCGTCAGTCACTGCACCTATATGTGTGGACGATTGTTGCGATTTGGCCAGCATTGCTAACATATGTCCTGTGTTTTCCCCTTCCTCAAAGTCATTCTGCTGTAGAAAAAATCTTTTGTTTTCTGCCAGCTGTAGAGATAAATCCCTAAGCATGGATTGAGCAGCCAACCAAGTTCTTTTTGTGTCATCAGAGGGGTCAGCTACATGCGTGAAAAAATGCGTGTGAAGTTCAGGGTCTGGGTTCATTGTCAGCAGAGGGGCTGGCTGAGATATGAGGCCTAGTGGAGCCATCCTCTGGAGCAGTGTTTCTCAACTCCAGTCCTCAAGGCGCACCAACAGGTCATGTTTTCAGGATTTCCACTATTTTGCACAGGTGATTTGATCAGTTTCACTGCCTTAGTAATTACCACAGCTGTTTCATCTGAGGGAAATCCTGAAAACATGACCTGTTGGTGCGCCTTGAGGACTGGAGTTGAGAAACACTGCTCTGGAGTACTCACTGTGTCCCAGATAATCCCCGATCCATTGGCATCCTCCAAAGGTACTGTGTCATCTGCTTCGGTTGAATCCTCCGGTGTGCCAGATAAAAGGGCTGGATCCGTGACAAGGGACCCAGAGAACAGCTTTTCTGCTGCTTCTCTGTGGAGCTCCTTAGTAGAGCGTTGTGCCTGGGTGCCATTTTGGGCCATGCTGTCCACAGTCCGGGCCACGTTCTGCTTCCTTGCGGTGGATACGGGCGGTGATCAGGCCGTTAGGAGCAATTTGGCATTCGGGGTACCTTCCGACAGCTAGCCAGTCTTGTTTGCGGGTCTGTGAGGTGAGTTTTCAGGATGATATGGCGGGGTTTAGGTGGAGAGAACTGAAGGTGCATCCAGCTACATCCACTGCCTGGCCACACCCCCCAACAAAAGGTGTTTAACTGCTTCAGCCCCGGAAGATTTTACCCCCCTCCTGACCAGAGCACTTTCTGCGATTCGGCACTGCGTTGCTTTAACTGACAATTGCACAGTTGTGCGATGTTGTATCAAAACAAAATTGACGTCCTTTTTTTTCCCAAAAATAGAGCTTTCTTTTGGTGGTATTTGATCACCTGCTTGGTTTTTATTTTTTGCGCTATAAACAAAAAAAGAGCGAAAATTTTGAAAAAAAGCAATATTTTTTTACTTTTTGCTATAATAAATACACCCCCAAAAATATATAAAAAACACATTTTTTCCTCAGCTTAGGCCAATATGTATTCTTCTACATATTTTTGGTAAAAAAAATCTCAATATGCATATATTGATTGGTTTGCGCAAAAGTTACAGCGTCTACAAAATAGGGGATAGTTTTGTGGCATTTTTATTATTTTTTTTTTTTTTATTATTAATGGCGGCGATCAGCGATTTTTATAGTGAATGCGACATTATGGTGGAGACATTGGACTCTTTTGACACTATTTTGGGATCATTGTCATTTATACAGCGATCAATGCTATAAAAATCCACTGATTACTGTGTAAATGACACTGGCAGGGAAGGGGTTAAACACTAGGGAGCGATCAAGGGGTTAAGTGTGTCCTAGGGAGTGATTCTAACTGTGGGGGATGGGCTATCACTGACATGACAGAGATCACTGCTCCCGATGACAGTGAGTAGTAGATCCCTGTCATGTCACTAGGCAGAACGGGTAAATGCCTTGTTTACATAGGCATCTCCCTGTTCTGCGGCTCCGTGACATGATCGTGGGACACCAGCGGACATCGAGTCCGCGGGACCCGTGGGCAAGGTCACGCTGTATGTGGCGGGCACCCGCTAGCCCTGCCAATTAAAGGGGACATACAGGTACGCCCATTTGCCCACCGCTGCCATTGTGCCGATGTACATCGGCATGCAGTGGTCGGCAAGTGATTAATATCTTTTAGGTTTTTTTTCCCAACGTGCCCCAGAGCCAGAGCTTTCCAATGAGGCCTGGTTCACACCTATGCATTTTTTAGTGCGTTTTCAGTTCTGAAGAAACACACTACAGTCCATTTAACATGGTTTTCTATGGATGTAGTTCACATCTGTGCATTTTATGGAAAGGGCCAGGCACTTCTTTCTGGTTTTTGGTTCCATAGATTTTAATGGATCAACAAACGTGTATTGAAAAATGCAAAACGCATCTGGATTATGCAAACTACAACCTGCATAGGTGTGAACCAGGCCTTAGTGGGGAGCATAAGCTTTGCTGATTGCAGTGCCATAGGTCTGACTCAGGGTATTTCAGAATTTTGTAATTCCTTGCTATCAGATTTCCCACAGATAGGAAAGGTTCCATTGTGTAGCATAAAGCCTTAATAAAGGCTTTCTACTTGGGCTGTGGCTGCTTTAGGAAAAAAAATGAAAAATGAAACATCTGGAATGTATATTGCTGTGTCAGTGTAAAGTAGTATTAGACCCAAAACCTAAAATGTACAATATTACAGCTTGCCAATCATTAGATATGGTGGCTGCATCAGTTTTATTTTTTTAGGCTTGTTCCCTCTGTTTTCACCTGCTGATCTGACTAGTAACATGCCACATGTACTATTCTGAATGAAGGAGCAACAGACACTTTTGGACAGCAGCATTATCAGTCTTGGGCAGGGGAGTGTTAGTTGCACTAGCAGATATAGGTACACTAATACATTTGAGCCAAACTCCAGCTAACACTTTTTAAGCGGTTACAGCAACAGTTTTGTCCCTTTTAGGAATAAGGTTTCACATAAATAAATAAATGAATAAATAAAAGCTGACCATTGTAAGCACCCCTGTCAGTGGTAAATGGTTTGTCTCCCTCTAACTGCTACATCTGTAGGACAAATTGTTCTGTTGAAAAATAACAGACTTACTGGCAGGATCAGCAAGTGAAAGGACAAAAAAGAAAGCCTAAAAAAGTGAACGAATGCATCCACCACATCTAAGAATTGGTAAGTTGCAATATATTAACTGTTTGCTTTTGGGTTTAATACCACTTAAAATTGGGGGTTCAATTGGGCCTTAAAAATAATTAGTTACTTCTAGTTTGTTCACCCTTCGTCAGCTTGTTTGATTGCTATTGAGTGAGGTCCAGGTCCTAAAGGATCCAGTGGGGTCTGTGTATCTCTTGAGATCTAAAAAAAATTATGGCTTTTGTAAGTATGTTTTTGATATCTTTATATTGAATTGTTTTTAAAGGTAATGCACAAGGTTTTGCACCCTATTTTTTGCTGTGTGTTGTTTACAAAAATAGAGAAGTCTCCAGGCGAAAGAGAGCCTCATACCCGAACCCTACCTTACATTCGTGTGGACTACTACCACAACTTTGGTCCTATGGCAAAGTACTTTCATTATGACACCTTAACACTGATGTGACTTTTTCTTTAATTTTTCTCACAAAATAATAAAGTCAAATGCATCAATTCACATAAATAACAAAGTCATCAGCATCTTAATAAGATTAAAGAGCAACCTGGGACAATAATTAAAGTGAATCAATGAACTATTAATGCTATCCAGAAAGTGCTGCCACTAATATTAAAGCCATCCAGTTTACCTTTAATCATACTATTTTTCATAGACCCTAGAGTAGATAAAGCAGAATTTCCACACTGTATTTGAATAGTACTGCAATATCTTGTCACATAATTCTGTGCTGTAAATCATATTCCTTATGATTAGATAGGGTGGGCGATACAACCAGGCAGTACAATTATGGCAATCTTCTCATGTTCAGAAGAACAAGACCATCACTAACATTTAGCTTGTAGGCTAGCCATGAGCAGAACATTAATGCCAGAATTAAAATTAGTGCAGTTAGTAGACTTTGAAACATGGGCAGCACGGCTTTTCACACAAAGCACATATAATGGCCCTCAATCAATCTAGCACTAGTTACATAGTCTGTCTTTGACATCTACAATTAAGAGTGGAGGATAGCGAGAACCGTGTAATAATGTTTACCTCGGGGGATACCTGAGACGATGTCAGGGCAGGAGCTTAGACAAGGAGTCCTTTCAACACCCAATTTGGTTTTTAGAAGGGATCCAACAGCAGAGAGTAAGACAGACCATGTTCATCAGGTGTCTGGTCCTCAGATAGATCTCGCAGGTGCTCCCCTTAATGTGCTATGCAGGTTACATTATTTTGCTTCTAAAGAGAAACTTTTGCAAAAAACCTGGAGGTCAGGTCCTTTAGAGATTGAGGGGGTACCTATGTAGTTTTTCCCTGATCTATCCTGTTCATCACTTTGTTTGTGTAGGGTAGTGTGTCCCCCTCTGGATATTATTCGTAAACCTGGAGCTTCGTATCATTGGAGTCACCCTTTCAGTATTCAGATCAGGAATGGCGGAGAGCAACTTGTGTTATCCTCCTCTAACCAACTTCCTGCTGCTTTTGCTTTCTTGGGAGGAGATCCTATCTCAATACTAAATTGGTTGGATCCTCCTATAGAATATAGGACTTCTTCACATGATGATATTACACTACAGCATTGTTAACCACTTCAGCCCCGGAAGGATTTGCCCCCTTCCTGACCAGGTCATTTTTTGCGATTCGGCACTGCGACCAAATAAAATTTATGTCCTTTTTTTCCCCACAAATAGAGCATTATTTTGGTGGCATTTGATCACCTCTGCGGTTTTTATTTTTTGCGCTATAAACGAAAAAAGAGGGACAATTTTGAAAAAAAACACGATATTTTGTAGTTTTTGCTATATTAAATATCCCAAATTATAAAAAAAATGTTTTCCTCAGTTAGGCCGATATGTATTGTTCTACATATTTTTGGTATAAAAAAAAAATCGCAATAAGTGTATATTGATTGGTTTGTGCTAAAGTTATAGCAGCTACAAAATAGGGGATAGATTTATGTCATTTTTATTATTATTTTTTACTAGTAATGGCGGTGATCAGCGGTCAGTAACTACGGCGGCTGGTCAGCTAGTGGTTAATCTTACAGATTTTGTTTTTCATAAAATATATAGTTTTTAAATTTCATCGTAAACTGCAAACATTTAAGTGAAATGCTTTCAATTTTTTTTCTGTGTATTTGCCCAGCTGGGTAGGATGCAGCCTTTAAGCAATTTTTGTGAGCAAGGGCTTCAGGGTAACTTGTGAGTTATTTTGGCTGCCTTGTTGTAAAGAATGACTTTTATACTTTCTGGATCCTCAATCCTTTTATACTTTCTGGATCTGCTGGGCCTTAGGTTCTAAGTTATATCGCTCCACCTTTAAAAGGTGGTATCAAAAAGTTTTGAGACTAGTTTTGTAATACGCCAACAGATGGCAGCACGAGGCTGCATGGGCAGTCACAGGGAGCACCGACCTTTATAAGTCAGTGTGCCAAAAGACATAATCTGGAGCTGTACTATTCTGACCACGTGTGTTACCAGGTCTGCTATTTCATCATGGACAGCAAGCTAGAACAAATGTGAGTTTCTCGCCGGAAACAACATGATCTCACTTCCACACTCACTTAACTCACCAGATTTGTGCTCATAAGTTTACATACCCTGGCAGCATTTATGGCCAAGGCAACATCTTGCCCATTTTTCTGAGAATATGAATGATAACACAAAAACTTTTATTTCACTCGTGGTTGGTGTTTGGCTGAAGCCATTTATTATCAATCAACTGTGTTTACTCTTTTTAAATCATAATAAAAACAGAAACTACCAAATGACCCTGATCAAAAGTTTACATACCCCAGTTCTTAATACCTTGTATTGCCCCCTTTAACATCAATGACAGCTTAAAGTATTTTGTGGTATTTGTGGATGAGGCTCTTTATCATCTCAGGTGGTAAAACTGCCCATTCCTCTTGGCAAAAAGCGTCCAGTTCCTGTAAATTCTTGGGCTGTCTTGTTTGAACGGCATGTTTGAGATCTCCCCAGAGTGGCTCAATGATATTGAAGTCAGGAGACTGAGATGGCCTCTCCAGAAGCTTCACTTTATTCTGCTGTAGCCAATGACAAGTCGACTTGGCCTTGTGTTTTGGATCATTGTCATGTTGGAATGTTCAAAGAACATCCCATGCACAGCTTCCTGATTGATAAATGCAAATGTTCCTCCAGTATTTTTTTATAACATACTGCATTCATCTTGCCATCAGTTTTGACCAAATTTCCTGTGGCTTTGTAGCTCATACATCCCCAAAACATCAGCGATCCACCTTTGTGTTTCACGGTAGGAATGGCGTGCCTTTCATCATAGGCCTTGTTGACTCCTCTCCAAATGTAGCGTTTATGGTTGTGAACAAAAAGCTCAAGTTTGGTCTCATCAATCCAAATGACTTTGTGTCAGAAGGTTTGAGGATTGTCTCTGTGCTGCTTGGCATATTGTAAGTGGGATACTCTGTGGCATTTGCGTAGTAATAGCTTTCTTCTGGCGGCTCAATAATGCAGCCCCTCCTTATTGTGCATCTTGAAACAGCTGCACTACATGCTTTCAGAGAGTCCTGTATTTCACCTGAAGTTATTTGTGGGTTTTTGCTTTGCATCCCGAACAATTTTCCTGGCAGTTGTAGCTGAAATTTTAGTTGGTCTACCTGACCATGGCTTGGTTTCAACAGAACCCCTCATTTTCCACTTCTTCATTAGAGTTTGAACACTGCTGATTAGCATTCTCAATTCCTTGGATGTCTTTTTATATCCCTTCCCTGTTTTATACGGTTCAACTACCTTTTCCCACAGATCCTTTGACAATTCTTTTGCCTTCCCCATGACTCAAAATATAGAAACGTCAGTGCAGCACTGGATGAAGGATGCAACGGTCTGTCAGGAGTCCAGAAACTCATTGACCTTTTATAAACACACAATAATTACAAGCAAACAGATCACAGGTGAGGATGGTTACCTTCAGGCCGGGTTCACACTTGTACGACACGACAGTTGTACGAATGTGGATCCGACTTTGCCCTGCGACTTAAAGTCTGACATCTGTCCGACTTCAATGAACGGGGATCCGACTATGCAGGCACTTCGTGTCTGGTATGAATCTTTAGGGAGAATTCTACACCAAATTAAAAAACACCATGGGTTCCCCCTCCAAGAGCATACCAGACTCTTCGGTCTGGTATTGGTTTTAAGGGGAACCTCCACGCCGAAAAAGCGGCATGGGGTCCCCCAACAATCCATACTAGACCCTTATCCGAGCATGCAGCCTGTACGAGGCCACATGCCCTCAACATGGGGGGGTGGGTGCAAGGCCTGCCCCACCCTAAAGCACCTTGTCCCTAAGTTGATGAGGGCAAGGGACTCTTCCCGATAACCCTGGCCGTTGGTTGTCGGGGTCCGTGGGTGGGGGGCTTATCGGAATCGGGAAGCCCCCTTTAACAAGGGGGTCCCCAGATCCCAGCCCCCCACCCATTGAGAATGAGTATCGGGTACCCATTCATCTAAAAAAAAGTGTCAAAAATAAAACACAGTACACATGCTTTTAAAGTATTTTATTAAGGCAGCTCTGGGTTCGCTTCTGATTTCTTCTCCCCTCTCCGGCTCTCCTCCTTTATCCACTGACGTCTTCTGCCTCTGCCGGTTTTTCTCCCTCTGTCCGCTGCCTTCTTTCTCTGCTGGGTCTTGTTGGCTGTCTTCTCGCTCTTTTGCAGAGTCTTCTGTGCTGTCTTCTCCCTCTGTTCTTCTTCCTATGTTGACTCAATGCTCTTTCTCGCTCTAATGCTGGGTGCACAGTGTGCCACTACCTATAGTGAAATGGGGCGGAGTTATGTCTTCCGGAGGCCCGCCCCTTATGATGTCACCACCTGGGCATGATGGGTGGTGACCCATGGCATTTTTTTTTTATTTGGTGTTACGTTCCCTTTCAAGATCATCAGGGCACAAGTCGCATGCCAAAGTTGGATCAGTTAGGACCGCGATCCGACTTTATTCGACTTCAGTGATATTCAATGGGCTGAAGTAGGATCAAAGTCGGACTAAAGTAGTGCAGGGAGCAATTTCAAAGGCGGACCAACTTGTGCTGGACCAGTTAAGATGGCTCTCATAGGGAAACATTGATTTTCACACGTCAAGTGACATGTGCTCCCAATGTCGGAGCGTTTGTGTCAACTTGTGTGCATGTTATCAGGCCAAAATCACCAGGGTATGTAAACTTTTGATCAGGGTCATTTGGGTAGTTTCTGTTGTCATTATGTTTTAAAAAGAGTAAGCACAGTTGATTGATAATAAATGACTTCAGCCAAACACTAACCATGAGTGAAAGAAATGTTTTTGTGTTATCAATCATATCCTCTGAAAAATGGTCAAGAAATCATAAATTCTGCCAGGGTATGTAAACTTATGAGCACAAATGTATATGTATATAGATATATATGTATATGTATGTATGTGTGTATATATATATATATATATATATATATATATATAGATATATATAGATATATATATATATATATATATATATATATATATATATATATATATATATATATATATATATATATATATATATATATATATATATATATATATATATATATATATATATATATATATATATATATATTTATTTATTTTTTTAATACTGTGCAAAAGTGTTTGGCAGGTGTGAAGAAATGCTGTAAAGAATGCGTTCCCAAATGTATATTTTTATTGTTTATTTTTATCAGTTTACAAAATGCAAAGTGAGTGATTAGAAAAAAATTCAAATCACATCAATATTTGGTCTGACCCTTTGGCTTCCCACTAGCATCAATTCCTACACTTGCACATTTTGTACACTTGTACAAAGTCAGGGACTTTGTAGGATTAGAGTTAGGTGTATGATTAATCAATTATACCAAGCAGGTGCAAATGATCATCAATTTAATTTGTAGGGTGAAACACAGTCATTGATACAGAAACAGCTGTGTAGGGGGCTTAAAACTGGATGAGTAACAGCTAAACTCTGCTACTAAGGTGAGGTTGTTTTTTCATGTCACAGGTCATACACCATGGCAAGACTGAGCACAACAGCAAAATACAGGGTAGTTATACTTCATCAGCAAGGTCTCTCCCAGGCAAAGATTTTAAAGCAGACTGGGGTTTCAAGATGTGCTGTTCAAGCTCTTTTTGAAGTAGCACATAGAAATGGGCAACAGTGACCACTTTTGAATATTTAACAGTTTCTCATAAGACTGTTTCAGATATTAAAAATTATAAAAGGAGTTGCATAAGTGCGCATGTGCATGGCCTCAGAGTCGGACATGAGCTTACCAAGCTCTGTGCACTATCAGCTACAAAGAAGCTAAAATTAGCTGAAGAGGCTCGGGCATCGGCTTTCCACTATCCACTGAACTTTCCGACAGCAAGATGGAGCTTCTGACAGCATTCAGTCAATATGGAGCAGGGCAGAAAGGATACATGTAGGGGTCCGGGAGCCTTTCAGCCACGGTCTCTCTAGATGGCTTCTGCTTCCTAATTAACAGCAGATTGGGATTCATTCTCCTCAGAGACCTCAGGTAAGCAGCAAGCAGCACATCAGAGTGGGTCCTCTCCTTTTCCCCATCTCCTACAACACACTTGGGCATGCATGAGTGAGAGGGGTCCCTAGTGTCCTTCATGGACAGGCACATGGCTGAACTGGCAGAACTTGGAAGACACAACCGTACCAAGAAAAAGGGTACAGTCCAAAGTATCACCGCAAAATGAGCCACATGGATGTAGTACACAAAAACTCAACAAACTCCAAAGTTTAAAAAATTACAAAAGTTTATTGTATATAATAGAATAATTTATTGTATATAATAGAATAATTTATTGTATATAATAGATAATAAAAATGATCACCCACCTTCTACCATCTAAAAAATACAATGTTGTCTATAGCAAATATACGTCTAGACACCGTGCATAGATCCACAAATCTAAACAAGTGAAATCAACCATATAAGGTAGAATTAAGGAATGAAGTGGGATTCAACCATTAGGTGGATATGATCCTGAAAGTCTGATGACAGTGGAGTGGATAATAGTAGGAAAAGCTAGTCAGCAGAGCATGTCAAAGGTCCAAAGTACTGCAGACCATGGCTGGATGAAACAACATCTAAATGTGTAAAAAGATTATAGATAGGGGTGGGTGGCGCTACCTTTCACAGGGTACCTACAAAAATATAACATAGATATAAAAATAAATAAGTAATATGTACTAATATGTGTAAAACACCAGTCACTCAGGACCATTGATTATAAATGTACATCTCTTAAATATAGTGAACCGTGCTAATATACCAATCTCATACCATAACTTTAGGTATATAAAGTGTAGTTAACCATCAAATGTGAATAATATATATCAGAATAGTGAATAGAAAATTCAATAAAACACCACAATCTGTAACATAGAAGGGAATCTGTCCAATAAGAATCCCCCCTCGGAAAGCAATGTGGTGACCAATTTCCAAGTAACATAAATCAACACGTGTAGTTAGTGATATCCCATAGCCCAGATCCCGTGTTGATCCACTTTCCCATCCACAGCCAATCAGATGGATGGGAACCACAAGTGTTTCTAAATATCAATAGTATAGAGGTGGAAAGTCTAGAACATCTGAAGATATATCCTAAGTAGTCCCAGCATAGGCAAAAAAATGCAAGAATACAAAGAATCAAAAAATCCAAACAGTAGTGCAGAAGATAGTGTAAAAAATATTAAGGCAAAAAATAATAATGCAAAAAATAATGCATCAAATTCCAGCATAGGCAAAAGTCTGTGATTAGTGACTTTCGTGAAGACAGCGCCTCATATCCAATGACTTGCGGTGCTCCCCCCCAAAGATCCCTACTCACCAGCTCTCTACACCCCTGCTGGTGTAGTGGGGATCTTTGAGGGGGAGCACCGGAGCTGGTGAGTGGGGATCTTTGATCCATGTGCACTAAGCTCTGTGAATCGGCCAGCTGCGGGGGACGGAGGAGGAGGACCAAACCAGGTCAAAACCAGGTACTCGCTCCCCCTCCCCCCCAAAAGGGGACAATTGTGGCAGCAGAGGGGGTAGGAGGCAGATAAGCAGAGATGCACCTTTTGGGTGGAGCTCCACTTTAAGGCTAAACTCTCTTGGATTATGATAAATGAGCACCTTTCAGCCATCCAGAATCCTGTATCCTGAAATACAAGGTTAAACTGTTTGAGAAATCCTGGAGCCCCTGGATTAATTATCTAACAGCCGATCCCCGGGCTGGTTTAGTTACAACCCTATTAGCTTTAGGGGTACATCCGCTTCTTCTACTTGGATTGTGTGGCTAGCCTCCCTTAGTTAGAAGATTATGTGTGCCGTTGCACATAGCAGGTGGGCCAAGGTGCTTGGCTCATATCTAATTTCAAGTCACAGTTGCCTTTTCTTAATTAATATAATATAAGGTGTTTTATTTCACTCTGGTTATATAATGTCTTCATTCTGAGGAGTTTTAGTTCATTATTATTACAAAATTGGATAAAGGTAATTGCCACACTGTACTAATTGTAGTTTAGAGATTACCTTATCCTCCTTTTCCTGTGTTAACAAACTTACCAGTGAAAACCTCCTGTTCTCTATTTTGTTTTACTGTTGATGTATTCTGTATAGGAGAGGATCAGTGGCATTGTAATTGTCCTTTGCTACTACGCAATATTATTTGTATTTTCTTTTTGTCTTGGAAAATCTTAATAAACACTATTTACAAAAAAAAATTTAAAATTATGAAAGGAAGATGCTGTCCTGGGTCGAAAGAATAAATGCTCTAAAGATTAATATTTTTCCTAGATTTTTGTATATTTTTCAAACTATCCCAATGTTAGTACTGTCTTCCTTTTTTAAAAAAATTCAGAAACTATTCAATACTTTCATCTGAGGTTCAGGAAAAGCTTAATTAAATAGGAAAACATTGTCTCTCCTTAAAGAGAATAGAGGCGCAGGTGCCCCAGACATTTCACTTTATTATCAAGTATTGATCCTGCCTGGTGAGGCTTCTCGACTGATTCCTTAACTGTCCATTTAGGTTGTAGGTCCAGCTTGAGCAGTCTTTATCTCCACTGGTCTCCAGGCTTTCCCATGGATATTACCAAATAAGTTGAAGGACAGGGATTCTGTATTGCCAGTTACAGATAAAATCTAAATTTTTGAGGGACAGGTGGATTGCTACTTCAAATATTTTTGCATATGTTGGCCCATTACACCGCTAATATTATCTCTAATTTACCTTCATTATGAGCTTGGTTCTTGAAGCAACAACTAACCTTCCAGTCTTTGCCATACAAACACAGGTTAATTTCCAATCCTACACCCCTTTAGGAATTATTGTTACATAACCCCCCCACCACCCTCACCACAATCGATTTCCCAAATCTATTCAATATTGTCCAATTTGTCTTATCCCTGTATCCCAGTCTACTGTATATAGCTACATGGGAAAAACAACGAGGCACATAATTCAGCAGTAAGAATGGTGAGAAAGCATTTACTCTCTTTCTCTCTCTCTCTCCTCTCTCTCCTCTCTCTCCTCTCTCTCTCTCTCCCTCTCCCTTCTCTCCCTCTCTCCCTCTCTCTCTCTCTCTCTCTCTCTCTCTCTCTCTCTCTCTCTCTCTCTCTCTCTCTCTCTCTCTCTCTCTCTCTCTCTCTCTCTCTCTCTCTCTCTCTCTCTCTCTCTCTCTCTCTCTCTCTCTCTCTCTCTCTCTCTCTCTCTCTCTCTCTCTCATAAATGTTGTATTGCTAGTAAAGCTCAGGAAAATAACTTCAAAATTCTTACCCATTCATATAGATGCTCAGATGCCCTTCACTGTATCAATCTGACCCTGCCTAACATATGCTGGAGATGTCATAATTTAGAGGGCAATATGACTCATATCTGGGTCACATTC